>CM053606.1:111390736-111442230 GCA_028646535.1 Procyon lotor
TTGGGGCTCGATCCTAGCACCCTGAGATCATGACCTGAGCCGAAGGCAGAGGCTTTAACCCACTGAGCCACTCAGGCACACCCCTATGCTGGACTTCTTTCAGGTTTTAGCTGTGGTCCAAATCATGCAGGGAAGCCACTCATCCATGGCGGACATGGGCGGAACAGCCACGGACTGTTCATTCTCCTTCCCCTGCTCTCACTAGGCCTCAGCATTCTGGTACTCCCAGGAAAGGGTCATAAAAGACCTCACAGCACAGGTGAAGAGGGAGCAGGCTCAGTGGTAAGGACCATCTAGAAGTATTAGCACTTTCTATGGGTCAAGAATGGTTTGTGCTAAGTGCTTATTGTATATGAACACATTGCCCTCATCACAAGCATGGGGGTAGCACTAATTATCATCATCTCCATTTGATGGGGTACTGTGGCACAAAGAGGTTAAAATCAGGACCACGTATCTATAAGGGGTAGAGCTCAGGTTTGATCCTAAGCTGTGAGGATCCACAGTCTGTGTGATTAACCCCTGTACTATGACTCCCACAACCTTTTCTTAGGGCCCTCTTTTGCAGCTCTCTGCCCAGATTCACGATGGGTTCTTAAAAGGCTTTGTGTGTCTAGTAACCAGTCTTCTTCCCAAAACACAATGGCCTGAGGGGCTGATTCATAGCTCCTTCCATTGTGCTCAGAGGAGGAAGACCCAAGAGAACAAACCAAAATGCCCATGCAAGGTTGAGGACAGAGAAAAAACAAGCCCAAGAATGGATGGAGGAAAGAATCAGCAATGAACTGGCAAAGGAAGGAAAACAGAGCAGTAGAAAATGAAAGGGCAGAGTGAACTTGAACTTCAGCATAGTTATGTTTTCAGTCCTGGAAAGAACAGCAATAGAGAGCATCTGGAGCCTGCGCAACGTGTACAAGCTCGAGGAAACACCCTCCACCATGGCGGGCAGGCCCGAATCCCCACACGGGATCAGGACGGTGTCTCAGCACCCACAATGCCTACAGGAGGACTGGGTACCCAATCACTGCTCATTAAAAGCATACGGAAGGGAGGAGAGACATCTGTGACAAGAAGCCGGGATATCAAGAGGAAAAAACATAAGACTGCATCTGAATCTAGCATCCAGAACTAGGAAACCAAAGCAAATAATTGAGGGGCAGAGCTTAGGGGTTAAACTTAGACTCAGAGGCCCTATCAGGATGCTTTCAGAAACTGTGAGTCTCATAACTGTAACTCAAGAAGCCTTGAAGTTCAATAAAGATATATATTCAATAAAGATATATATATACACACGGTATCTCACATAAAGGAAACCCAAGGTGTGCAGCCTTGTGGGTGAGTAAATTTAGGACCTCAGCCGAAAGAACCCATCCTTTTCCTTCACAGCTCTGCTGAGCCCAGGGAAGCTCTGAGAGCCCAGAGTAGCATCCTAGGAATCACATTCAGAAAAACAGCACCCAGAGAAACAAAAGGAAATATCCTGGCTCATGGCCTTCTTTCCTAGTGCAGAAATTTTCCTTCGAAACTGCCCCCACATGGACTTTCCTTTACAGCTCATTGTCCACATTTGAGTCATACACCACCTTACTCTCACCAGGCCCCTCGAAAGGATGTGATTCCCTCCTCCTGAGGAACAGCTCTGCATGCGAGAGCAGGAGGCATGAAAACAAAACCCCCCCTTTCCAGAAAGGAAGGACCATGAAATGCAACAGACAAGTATGCAACAGACAAGGGTATACAGTTCCCTTAAGGATATTTGTAAACAGATGCAGACACTGTATTTAAGTGTATATTACACTGCATTTAAGTGTACATTAAATTATAAAGTAATTTTAAACCCCATTTAACAATTACAGGGGAGGAATTCACGTCTGTGTCAAAAGTTGGCTAACTCCGATACTTTTCCAGTTGCAGGTGGATTTCTGACACTTCAGAGAAAGGATTTTCATAAGACATGGAGCTGGACTGGCAATATGTTGTAGGCAGGAAAGCATAACAAAGGAGGCAGCAGAAGGTGGCTATTCTCCAGCTGACAAGAACCGGCAGACCTTGGATGACCAGATTCAGATCTCCCTATGAAGGATCCTGAAGGATAGGGGGTGTGAAAAATGCCCACATTCACCACTGTCATAAAGAGACCTATACAGAAACTGAACCAACACATTCCATGTGATAGAAATCTGTAGGATTTCAGGGGGCACCTGGGTGGCTCGGTGGGTTAAGCCTCTGCCTTCGGCTCAGGTCATGATCTCAGGGTCCTGGGATCGAGCCCCGCATCGGGCTCTCTGCTCGGCGGGGAGCCTGCTTCCCCCTCTCTCTGCCTGCCTCTCTGCCTACTTATGATCTCTCTCTCTGTGTCAAATAAATAAATAAAATTAAAAAAAAAAATCTGTAGGATTTCAGGGCCGTACATAGTTTGTGATATTCATCACAGAGAATTTTTGATACTCCTTGGACTTAGTGTTACTAAAAATTAGACAGGAAAGCTTATTGCATAAATTACTAAAACATTTATTCAGTTCTCACTAGCCTAAGACACTGTGGCAGAAAAGTACAAATCAGACGTAGATGCGGGCCTCCAGAATTTAGTAGGAGAAACAAAACATGTCCCTAAAGGTATTGCCTTTTTGTTGACAGTGCCTTTTGATGGGCAGCACTTCTTTTGATGTCGATTGTGGACTTATTTGTTCTTCTCCCTCATCTGCTGTGAGCATCTCGCATCGATATCGTACTCTTCTCTGTACCCATCCCCCACCCCAACACCTAGGTTTCAAAGCCACCCATCCGTTATTCGGATGTATGTAAAACATGTATTTGGTACTGATGCTATAACAATTCAGTAAACGACATGGATAAGGATGAAGACAAATCAAATGTCCTATCTAAATGACCAGCAAGAATGGAAGCGATGGAAAAACACGAGCGGATCCAAAGAATACCGATGACTCACTGCGAGCAAAACCTCCTTTCTGGGACTCCTGTGTCATCCAGGGGACCGAACAGGCACAGGTGCTGTGGCAGCCCCGCAGTGTCGTCAGGCTTGTGTGGCAACGCGGCTAAGTTCGGTGCTAATTTTAGTTCATGGCTTGCAAAGTTTAAGAGCCCTTAATGACTCACTCAGGGTGTGTAGTCCCGACGCGCAGGTTAAAAACAACATTCTGGGCAGCCATGGGTCCTTCCCCTGGCACAGCTGAAGAAAAGACTTGGATTTCTATTATTACTCCCCATTGATAAGGACTCTCCTCACATATGGCTGTTGACCACACCGAGAATCACAGATATATGACATCTCGTTCCTTATTGAACAGAGATTTGAGAAATAGGGGAGTATTATCAGACGATGTATGATCGTTGTTAAATCTTATCATGTAGTCGAATTATGACCAGGGTTTGGAGAAGTGACAAATGGAAGGGTGCTTGCTCGGATGGGGATCCAGTCCTTATTTCACCATACACAGATGCCAGTGGCAGAAGCTCCATGATCTTAGCACTTATCTCTGAATATTTGTGGGCCTGTTTCTTTTTGGGCACCTACGTTTTTAGCTGAGTCATATGGAGTCAAGGAGCTTCTTGGCCATGGCCAGGGACTTGAGAACCCTACTAATCTTTCCAACCCCTAAGCCACACAAAATAAACATACTGTCTAAAGTAAAGTACTGTGCTTCCAAGACAATTCCTCCAGTTCTCCCTTCTAACCCAGAACTATGGCTCCTGAACTCCTCATACAGAGATATTCTGAGATGTCTTGGAGTTTAGTTGGCATATGCTGGTCACAGTCTTACCCATACTCCAGATCTATGGTCTTTGACATAAGAGATGCTATCAGAATGCTATTCTGTAATATACATCTTGTCATTATCATCTCTACATAGGGAAATTGTAAACATTAAGTTCTGAAACTTGGGATGAGCAAGCATTCATCAATAGAAGTAAGCAAAATTTTCATAAACAAATGCATATCTAAGTGCAAAAAATAGACAAAGGGTATCTCTGCTGTTTACATTTTTCATTATAACTCTCTGTCATCTGTAGAAGGTATGTGGTTACTCTTCTCCCATAGATTCCCATTTTTGTTTCTAGAAATCATTAAGAGTAAGTTGAGGTACTATGGAGGGCAATACTTCATGCAACTGAAAACAGTGGCATTTCTTTTTTTTTTTTTTTTTAAGATTGTATTTATTTATTTTGACAGAGGGAGAGATCACAAATAGGCAGAGAGGCAGGCAGAGAGAGAGGGAAACGGGCTGCTTGCTGAGCAGGGAGCCTGATGCGGAGCTCAATCCCAGGACCCTGAGATCATGACCTGAGCTGAAGGCAGAGGCTTTAGCCCACTGAGCTACTCAAGGTGCCCCAACAGTGGCATTTCTAAGCAAAAACTTAACATTTGTTTTGAGAAAAATGTAAATGTATGTAATTTAAGCTGTTTTGTCTTTGCTTCTTGTATTAATGCCCCAAGATCCTTATTGAGATTTAAATGCTTAATCTAAGGAGATTTTTCTGATAAAATGATTCAGGCCTCGAGGGTGTGTATGTATAAATTATCAATGAGGCAGATGAAATAAGCAAGGTCTTGAAAAGCAGAGGGAAAAACTGAATAAGTTGGGATCTCACAGATGTTATAATTACATACAAAATGGAGACCAGACTTGAATATTCACTGAGCAGACAAAACCATTTGGGCCATGTAAGCAAAACTAAATCTAGCTTATTTTATGAACATAAGCAAAACAAGTTATTTCTTATAAGTGACTGATAAATCATAAAAGGAACCTAAGTCATCTTCTTAAAATTGAGAGAGATGATCCTTTTAACCAATCCCCTGCTGTCTTCAAGCTCCCATTTTATTTTAGTGTAAGATTTTATTTGAAAGAGAGTGTGTGTGCACGACGCCTGCCCGAGGGGGTGAGGGGCAAATGAAGAAGGAGAAAATCTCAAGCAGACTCCGGGGAGCACAGAGCCCAGTGTGGGGCTGGATCTCACAACCCTAAGATTGTGACCTGAGCCGAAATCAAAAGTCGGGCGCTTAAGTGACTAAGCCATCCAGATGCCCCACAAGCTTCCATTTTAAGAACCAATCATTGTAAAGATGAAACAACTTCCTCATTTTCACTTTATAAGTCCCCCAGTGACATCGTGCCCCTGAACTTCTTAACTGTTTTAAATTTGAAAGCTTCCCGTATTTAGATGCACAGTAAGTTCTTACTAAACACCACGGACTGAGCTCATGGCTTTAATTTTGTTTTTTCTGTTTTTGAAAAGAGAATACAGTTTTCTGGAAGAATGAGAAAGTAACTGAGTCCCCACAAATTGTTTGACGAAACACTTAAAGAACCTTGTGACCGAAAAAAGGAGGGGAGATGGAACCAAACATAGACACTGATAAAGGAAAGCGTGTTGTAGTCTTAGGATTCCCAAGAACGGTACAAGTTGGTGATAATATTAATGGCTTTTGACTGTTTAAGTACCTTCAAATGATTGCTTGGAGCCAGTGGTCCATTTGTTTCGAGGCCGTGATGTTTTCCTTTATCTTTAAGACTGAAGTAACGAGGTCCAATCCAACCACTTCTGCCCAGACTGCGCAAAAATACTGGGTTTGAGTTTCCAGAGAACATGAAGAAGTCATTTCAGCCAAGCTTTTACCACCCAGAAGTCCTTTTAAAAGACTTTCAGAAGCGTCCCGAATTTGCACATTACCTCCTCGACCTTTTGAGCAGAAGGGCAGAGCTGGAGCACGTGGTTTCAATTGTCTGATAAGATACTTGATGGCAGCCTTGGCCTGGTGGAAGGTTAAACCAGCTGGTTTCTATCTCTTGTTTTCTAATCATTAGACATTAGGCAAGCCATGAAAATGTTATCACGGCATTTTATTAAAGTCGCTACCAAGCCACATGATGAATAGGAAGAAAACAAAAACAGAGCAAACAAAATGCAACTTTTTTAACAAAAACCCAGGCTGCTAAATAAATTTTAAAAAAAGTGGTTCTTGATTCTGAGGGAAAAAAAACTTTTTAAAAGTGGATGGCAAGATTTATTTTATATCGATCATCGGATTGCAATATAAATATCTTGCAAATAAAAATCTTGCGGCTTTTATTCTTTTTCATATTAATTGCAGTATGGTTAATATACAGTATTATATTAATTTCAGGTATAGAAAAAAATTTTTAAAGATTGGTTAAGCTTGTCTCTTCTGAATAACTGACAAGCTTCCTTTTAACAGACAAGGGAAATTATTAAACCTCATCTAATTTTCCTTTGGCTTTGGTTGCTGGAAAGCTTACAATGCATTGTGTAATGACAGTACCAGAATTCCGTTTTCTTTTCTCTTGGTGATTTCCTATTAAAGTTTTTGGATTATTATTTACTGTCACTTTTACTTATCATATTAGGTTTAATAGTCTGACTGGGCATATCTTAATTATAGTAACAAAAACAAAAATAAACAAGAGTGCACAAACTGTGACTGGTAACTCCGAAACACTAAATAGTTTATTGAGGATATGGAAATATAAGTCAGCCTGGTAGAATCTTTGAATATATCACTTTCCAACTGGTCATCTGAGCTGTGTAGAAAATAACCATAAGTACTTGGAAAATGTATTTGCTACCATCTAAGAGTCAAATACTTCAGAACTTAATGGAAACTGATATTTTTATAGGGTAATAGCTAGTCTTTCAATTGTACATGATGAAGAATTCAACTCAAACTGGCTTAAGGTAAAAAGAAAATCTATTGGTTCATACAACTGGAAAATGCTAAAGTGAACTTGATGTACAGCTGTATTCTAGGGCTATAAAATGTCACTGGACGTGCTCACAGCTTACTTTCCTCCTCCTTCTTGATTCATGCTTCCCTCCCAGGTGGACTCCATATTCCCTGGAAGCCAGCTACCTTATGATGGTACAGTGACTGCTGGAAACAACTACCTTATAACGAACCCAGCAG
This sequence comes from Procyon lotor, assembly GCA_028646535.1. Lineage (NCBI taxonomy): Eukaryota > Metazoa > Chordata > Mammalia > Carnivora > Procyonidae > Procyon > Procyon lotor. The sequence goes on from CM053606.1 coordinate 111,397,683, forward strand.
AAGGAGAGATTGTTTATTCTTAACGGGCCAACAACAAAAGCTCGGTTGGTTTCAACACTTCTCTGTGCTTTATTTGAACTTACCTAAGTCACACGCCCACACATGGGCACACCAGTACTCCAACTACATAACAAAGAATAGGGGATGGGTATTTTCAAGGGGAAATCATAGGGAATTTTAAGGGGTGGGGGGATAAGCAAAACTCACAGGTGTCTACTACATTTCACTCAACCAGACCATTTTTGGGGGGCCTTGTTTTTCCAGGAAATCTGATTGCTGCTTAAAAGTTAAGATGGACCAATGAACCTACCAGGAAAGAAAATCCTGGTCTTGATTATTCACATGAGACTCTCATTAACCCCTAATGAATTTATTAGCAAAAACTGTATAGTGACATTAATGAGTGACACAGACCAAATTTTCTTTCTACCACCAAAGTCGTGGCAATATGTCAGCTCATTCACGTATTTAACTGCACATTATGCCACACTCTTGCTAAAATATTTCATATTTCATGTGTTGTTTATAAAATCTCCAAGTGGAATATTGCACACCCTATGTTTTCACCTATTTTAGTGGTTTGGGGGATCAGATGGGAATTAGTACCTACTCGATTGAATTTTTTCAACTGCCTTACTTCTCTAAATTACTACAAATAATGTACTCAAAAAAGAAGTAGATCTTCTAAAGATAGTCATTGAAGTAAAAATAAAAAAGGAGTAAAGACACATTTATGGGAGGGCAAAAGCAGATCAACCTAATTATGTTGTATGTTTGAAGTTCTTGAGGGAGAGAGAACCAAGTTCCAAAAATTTTCGCACCTCATCTAACTTTATTAATGGTTTTATTTGTGTAGTATATGATATCAGTGTAGAAAGTACATCCCTGGAGCAATTACAATAAGAAAAAATTACATCAACAAGAGGACAGTAAGACAAGGTAGCAACAGGCCAGTCTCTAGAAGTAAAGGAAGGCATCAGCTCTTCATCCTTCCAGTTAGCAAACATTTACTGAGTGCCCAACTCTGAAGATACCATCCTGGGTCTGAGACATGAAAAGAACTCAAAAGATTTACAATCTGCATCGGTAATTTAAGGGCAGCAAACAAAAAACAATAACTTATTTAATCATACAAATGAGATTTGGGTGCAAACAAACCCAGGTTTGGCTTCCGACTCTACCTACCGTGTCCAATCTAGGTGGTCTTAGACCCTTTAAAGTATCAGTTTTCCAATTTGCAAAGTAGAAGCAATACTTACTTTTTAAGCTCCTTGGAAAATCTAAATGAGGAAACGAGAAGAGTAATAGCTAATATTTATTGAACACTTACACTGGGTCAGTGGGTTGTCAGTCCTTTACCTGTATCAACTCACTTAATCTTCACATAACCCCATTAGGTATATACAATTATTTGGGGTGGGGGTGGGGGTGTGTTATTTTAGGCAGTAGGGTAACTTTGGTTCCTGTTACTCCATCTTTGTCAGAAGTGGAACTCTTACTTGTTTTTTAAACATATAAAAAAAGCGTTATGAAAATATGGAGTACCTTAGGATTTGAGAATTCATGAAAATTCCCAGAAATTCTGATTTCTTTTTTGGTAGATACTGTACTATTTCATTTAGATCCTGGCCTCAGGGCCAATTAACGTATCTCCTCACTCTTGGGAATATCTATTGCTGAAAGCTCACAGATGTGCCCTTCACTGAGAATGGCCTTCAGACACAGGAACAGAGAAGGTGTTTGGCACTCAGCAAAACACCAAGTGTACGGTGGTGCTCCACAAATATCCTTCCTCAGAACCAAAGAGCCATCCCCAGCGGCTATGAATATTGGGAGCTGATGCTTCACAACCGTGCCCCGCCCTAGCCATGGGCTCCAGCCACAGGGAACGGCCCTTCCCAAGGTTATGCACCTTCCAGGAGTGTGGATCAGAGCCAACAATTGGCTGATGTGAATATACCGCCTCGCTCCCTTGCCTCCCTGTGAAACAACTCTCAAGAGCCATTCTGTTGAATGCCATGGAGCTGGAGAGAGTGAGGGAAGCTGTCAGGTGTTGCAGTAGCCATTTAAAGCAACAAGCCAAAAATGTAAAAGCTAAGCTCTCAGTCACCTGCTGCAGTGGTGTAATAAGCAAGAGGCAACAACCAGAGAAAGTGCTGACTCACGCTGGTCTATCCCCATGGAAGAGAGTACTGGTTGAAAGTCCTGTGGGTTAGGGCAGATGTGGGGATCATCCCCACTGTTGAGGGAGCCCTGAACAAAAGGCTCTGGCAGTTTTATGGACTCTGGAGTCTGAGTGGGAAAGCGAGGAGTGGAAAGTACTGGGTACTGAGAGTGGGGAAAGCATATTGAGTTTCCCCCCTTAGGAGTCCTCTGCAGAAGCACCCGAAGAGAGCCTTGGTTGAAAGCTTCAGATGAAGACCAGGGCGAGGCATTTATTGAAGAACTCTGTGTCTGGAAATTGATGAAAGCTGAATAAATGGCTTTATGATTTCTAATTCCAAGTCATCGATTTGCAATTAATCAGGGGTGTTAACGCTAATGCACTGTAAGGAAATGCACCAGTGAACATCAGTATAGACGATGCTTCATGCTCAAAATGTACATGTGTTAGAGAAGAACACAGGCTTCGGGGTCCAACAGACTGAAGGACCCTGCCTCAGCTACCACTGACCTAGTTGACCCTGTAATACTCTCAGTAGTTGTGTTGGTTCCATGGGTAGTGGATACTTCTACCCTAGTATTTACAGTGCTCGATGGATAGTAAATATCTGTTAAATGGTGGTCTTTTTAAAATTAAGTGACATAATTGCTTTGATTATTTTAATATGACAAAATTAACCAGTCTTTTAAACTAATCAATGGCCCAATTGTGTAAACATACAAGTTGACCCATCAAATGATTTTTCCAAGAGCCCTTAATACACATACCCTAAATGTGCTAGCTTGAGCCAGGTGCAAAGTACCCACTGAGCAGAATCCCAGCACTGGCTAATGCTTCCTAGCCTAATTACAGTCCCTTGGCATTTATCTCCATATCTAAAATTATAAATTATGGTACTTGTTCAGTTTTTCTCGAGTAATCTTTAAAGGCGTCTATCTTTATTTGGCTGTAGCCATTGTTTTCAGTCACTGGGTTGGAAACTGTCTTAAGGGAGGATCGCACTGTTTACCAAACAGGTGCAGCAGATTTTTGTGTTTTCTGCTTACGTGGAAACTCCAGTTTCTGCAGTAGAGGGGTTATGATATAGGTCTGCTGGGGAGATTAGTCTTTGAGTCAAAATTATATTTGACTGCTTTGATTGCTATTTCTCCAGGAAAAACTCAATGTGTTCCTGAAGTCACTTGCTCTCCTTTGGCACGGATTCACTAGCAAAAGTCTTTTGTTCTAATTCTCACAGATATTTTATGTATCCTGTTTTGAGTTTCTTCAAAAAATAAAGCAATCCACAATACTTACTCACCTATCAAGAAAGTAATTACATTATCATTTTCCCAAGAAAAATTAGGGGGGAACAAAGAGTGGAAAAAAAGTTTGACTAAAAAGAAAAACCATATACACAGGTCAGCAAAAATCATTCTAAATTGATTCTCAGAACCATATAAAATGTGAGCTATGTCACTTGAGTAAAGGACATACAAAACACGGTTGGACGAGGGCACTCTCAAAATTCATCCTTTGAATGCTGGGCTTATTTGGTCTGGCTCTATTTACTTACTGAGAAAATGTCATTTGGGGAAAGATTCAGCCCAGGACAGAATGCGGGGTGGACAATAATGCCACGAAACTTGATTCACCTGCTAGCGATTCACCAAGACGCTTGTTTTGTGCTCTTTTAGATTGGGTGGCAGGATTTCTCTAAAGCAGTTAATAGAGTTCTTTTGAGGTTACCAAACACTTTCTCAGACCTAAGTTTCCATCTCTATTATTGTGCATGTGCTTCATTTCACAAGTAGCTCAGAGAAAGCTCGCCTGAGAAGTGTCTGCTTTCGGGGCGCCTGGGTGGCTCAGTGGGTTAAAGCCTCTGCCTTCAGCTCCGGTCATGATTCCAGCGTCCTGGGATCGAGCCTCGCATCGGGCTCTCTGCTCAGCCGGGAGCCTGCTTCCCCCTGCTCCTCTGCCTACTTGTGATCTCTCTCTGTCAAATAAATAAAATCTTAAAAAAAAAAAAAAGGAGTGTCTGCTTTCAGCAAGCCACAATCCACTTCAACCGTCAGGTATTAATTTAATGGAGACCAGGCACTCTACGTGAGGCCCTTCCACACGCTTTATCTAATTTAGTCCACTTGCTACTTCTGGTAATAATTTTACCGTCATGACTTCAATCTGGCATAGAAAAAAAAAGTAGTAATCTTTGGGATGAATAGTTAGCCGATTATAGATCCTTAAAGCCTCTTTTGCCTGAGAGATTCTGTGAAAAAAAAGAAAAGAAAAAGAAAAGAGAGAAAAGAAAAAAGAGGGAGAGGGACAGAGACTTACATCTATGGGGTGTCACGTGCGTGAGACTCAATGCTAAGCAGACACTAACTTCATTTCATTCAAGCCTCTCAATGTCCATATGAAGTGAGCATGCGCATTTCTACCTAAAGCTAATGTAGCTTCGGTCTCAAGGCTTCTCCTCCCACTGGCATCTTCCAAGGCCAGGAGAAGCATCTTGGCAACGCATTCATGTGTCACAAGTCTTCAGATGTTTGTGGTATTTGTCATTTTTTAAAAAAATTAGTGTATTTTCTCATTCTAAATACTCACTTTCATACCAATTTTACATTCATATTTCCTGTTCTTTTTTTCTTAAGGAAGCCCTCCAAAATTTTACAACCTACAGGACCTACAAAATGCAAATCTGCCCCCTGGAAGTAAGAATTATATCCCCTTCCTTTTTTTTTTCTTTAACAGATGAAGAAATCTACCATTGGACAGCATCAGTAACTATCCCTCCTCACAGACTGAGCAAAAGGCAGACCTAGAATTTGAACTTCACTCTTTCTGACTTCAAGACCATATTTTTATTTGCTGACTTATTTTAGTACTCAAATATTTTGTACACAAGTCATATAGGCGTGCTTATATTAAAGGATGAAAGAAAAAGAATAAAAGGGTATAAAAGCAAACTGAAAATGTCCCTCAGGCTGCCCCTCTCCAGATGTAGTGACCTCCTCCCAGAAGATAGTCTGTTGTTTAATCTGTACATTGTCCAAGATTCTCAAGAAATAGAGGAGTATCTATTAGATAATGAAGGTATAAGTGGAGAAGTAAACATACTTACAGGCATGTGCGCACACCTAGTTCGAAAGCCATGCTTGTAAGGTAAGGTCAAACTCCCAGGAAAACTAGTTTAGAGAGATGATAAAAACCAGATAACAGAAAATCTTAGAAAGCTTTCTGATACCAAAACAGAATTATTTTAAATGGGGGGAATATATATATAATAAGCATTCTAGATATCCCTCAGCTTTTCCTCCAAATTTTTAGAACCATTTTCAGTGACTCTCTAAGATTATTGCTCAGCTATTAAAGACTGCACCAAATGTGCTCTGCTCAGTCTTCTTATGTAGACAACTCTGAGAGCTCTGGCCATGAAAAGCTGGGCTCTTCCGTAACACATGTGAATTTGTAATTACAAAGCATTGCATACAGATGTTCATCAGTGCATTTCCTCATAGTGTGTTAAGAGTTAATGTTCTTCAGTGCTTAAGTGTAAATCAGTGACTTGGTATTAGAAAAAATAAAGTCATTTATTCAGATTTCATCAACTGTCAGGCACATAGGTGCTCAATAAATTCTTATTGGATTCATTGTCTACTGGTATACCCAATCATAACCCTTCTTGACATTAATAGCTGTTAGCTTCTAAGTAGGCTAAGATTCTTCGGCCTTAAGGTCCATGTCTAGATTCATAGGAGCTTCTAAGTCTTGTAAAGGAGTTACCGGAATTTAGGAATATCTCACTCGTTAATTCCAGGTAAACTTGACTTCATTGTTGCTCTGTATTGCTTAGTCCAGAAGACAGCCTCACTTCGAATTGTGTTCTGCTCAGAGCTCCACAGGGAATTTCTGTCCCAGCCGTCCCCATTGGCATTAAAAGGCATATGCTCTGCTATTTCCAGAGGACTTGTGTTTGTGAGATGGGGTGCACCCTTCAGGCTCCGTTTACCTCCAAGTCCAGGATCTGTGACGGTGTGCAGCCCAACACTGAGTTTTCTACTTTGGGGTTATCTCTGCCCGGCAGATAAGGCAACCAGAGAAACACACAGAAAATCGAGAAAAACAGAAGCTTTTCTTCCTTTCTACCAAAAAGCTGCCATCTCAATAGCCCCTGTGTTGCATGGTTATCTAGGAAAAAGGCAAAATTCAATAAACCAAGAATTCCCATTTTAAATGTTGACATCAGTCCTGTCTAGGTATGTTTAGACATGTAACCCCTGTAGTTTCTCATACTTAAGTGGCATCTTCTTTGGCATATTGTATTAATCATAACAATGTATTCACTGTAAAAACATAAAAGAAGGAATAATGACATTGAAAAAAGGGTCATTGTTGTCATAGACAATTGCCCCAAAGATTAATCGCAAAGAAATGCATTTTCAAGTGAGAAAAGTTTATATAATGAAATTCTGAAAAAAAGATAAGAAAGAAAATAGAAAAAGGAAAGGAAAAAATAAAGTCATGCCCAAGAATGGCAAAAGTTTCAGGAACTAGGACTCCTATATTTTGCTGATGTGAAGGAAATTTGACAGAATCTTTCCCCATTTCAAATTGGCAATAGGCAACAAAATTCCTAAAATGGTGAGTGTACTTTGGGGCAGCATTTACATTTAAAAACTATGGTCCAGGAAAGAAAAATAGCCCAACAAATGTTATCTACACAAATGTTTATCAGAGCACTGCTTTTAACAGTAGAAATCTGAAAAGATCAAAATTTCTAATTGAGACTCAATTATGAAATGTTGGCTCACCCATAGGACTACTATATAGTCATTAAAATGGATAAAGAAGAAATATATATATATATATATATATATATATATATACACACAATGAAATATTAGTCATAAAAAGGATGAGATCATGTTTTCATAATTATATTGCATATGTATGTATTTTCAACGCAATAGATCATTATTTTATTGTCAGTATAACCTTGCTGCAAAGAACATCCTTGCACAACTTGCAAACATGTTCAATCTCTTGGTGCTGCATCATAAGAAGTAGCATTTCTGAATCATAGGGTGTGCATATTTTCAGCTTTGCTTGATTTTTGTCAGGTTGTAGTTGCACTATATTTCTTCCCCACAAGCAATGTGTAAACCTGCTCATTTCACAACATATTTATTGACACTTGGTACTAAAAATTTTAAAATTTTGGTCTGAACTTGTGTCTCATTGTTTGAATTTGTATTTGCCTGAATGCTAGTGACATTGAGCAATCACATATACATATGTATGTATACATACTGTATTTCATCCTATGAATTTTTCTAATGCAGCCAAATCTAGCCCATTATGGTTTTGCTCTTTTTGCTTGGTTTAGGAAGCTAATATTACACTGTATGTTAACTAGCTGGAATTGAAATAAAAACTTGGAAAGAAAAAATAAATAAATAAAAAGATTCCCTGGAGATCTGTGCGTATTATGCAGAAAAAATACATATATACATACATACATACATATATACATACATACATACATGAAGTAATAATTTATCCCCAGATGTAATAATCCTAAATTATTCCACCCTTTTCTTTTTGGTCCTTGTCTTTTAGTTTGTCTCTTTATGAAAAAAACAGATTATGGTAGTATTTTTTAAAATTTCCATCTATGACTCTGTTGTGTTTTTATTAAACAAAATCCATCTACATTCACCGGGACTTCTAGTATACTTGGCTTTATTTCTATTAACTTATTTGTATTTTCTATTTATCATACCTTTGTTGAATTTTTTCTTTTGTTTTTATTTATTTTCTTCTTTCTATGGATTACTGGAATATGCATGATTCCTTTTTAATTCTCTACTGGTTTCAAAGTTATACATCCTCTTTTTATTATCTTAATGGATATGACTTACTATTTTTCTGTAATGAATACTTAGATATATGCCTTTTTTCACTTTTAGTTCTTGCATTTAACTTCCTTTTTCTTCTGGCTAAAGTGTACCATTTAGAAGTTATTTTACTGAGGGTCTGTGGATAACAGACTCCCATACTTGAAATATGTTTTAGTTGCGTGTAATTCTATTCTAGGTTGACTGAATGCTACCAGTATGATTATTGTACTTTTGTATATCATTTATCTTTTCTCTCTAATAGGCTTTAAATTTTTATCCTTAATGTTCTGCATTTGGATATAGTGTTTCTGGTTGTAAGGTTTTATTCTTTACCCTGTTTCACATGCAATATACTCTTTTAATCTAAGAACTTCCATCTTCTATCTTTCTTTAATTCTAGAAAATTCTTAGTCATTTAGCTCATTAAATATTAAGTTTAGTCTCATTCTATCTATTCTCTGAATTTTTCTTCTACCCTCTCAGGCCAGGTGACACAGGCTTGGACTGGGAACCAGGGATGGATAGGAGAGACGATGAGACTGGACTTCACGTTCGGGCAGGAAAAACAGGGGTTAAAGTCTTCATTAGATGTTTCCTGTGTTTTCTTGCTGGAAAGTCTTAATCTGTTCACAGGTGTTCTATAGAAGAGTGACAGATTCCCATTACCACTCTTTGGACTGAGGTTTACACATAGGACTACATATCAGACTCCACTATCTACTATAAAATATACTCCTGCTCTGTGTGGTGGATTCCCTGGTCAGACAACAGTGGTATAGTTAGGAGGGCATATTAAGTTCCCATAAGCATCTAGAGCAGATACAGAAGAAAAGAGGGCATATGGGCTAGGGAGGTTATTAACTTGCTCATCGCTGCCAGCTTGGTAATCTCTAAGTGTTACTCTTTGAGTTTCCAATACCATCAAGTACTAGATTTGTTCTAGAAGAAGAGCAATATGCTTCTCCTGCTCAGTTTCCCCTTCCACATTACTGGTTACTCATTGTTCTGGTCACTAACATATGGGAAGCCATCCTTGATATCTGATTAGGGTTCTGTAGTCTGCTTAAGTACTGATGTCTATCCAGGATATCAGTGGTATAAAGGAATCGATTAAGTAGTGAGACTAATGGTGATGATATAGGGTGTTCCATGCCGACAAATGAAGCATGCCAATATAACAAACTCCATGGTTAGACTTACTAACCTATTGGTAGAATGGTTAGCAATATAAATCAAATTTAAGAGCCTGCTATTTTCATCGACACACTGTGGTAATGACAGTGGTATATGTATATAGGTTACTTTACAGTTGAAATATTTTTACTGAGACTTCTAGATCCTGGAGATTAATTGAGAGCTGTGGCTAAGTACTAAGCGTGAAGATCATATTAACGAATAGGCTGGCAGGTACTGGTAAAAATAGAGACCCAGTGTAGAAATAAAGCCTGTCCTCTTGGTGAATTTACTTACCATCGCCAGGCTGGTGTTTTGTCATTGCGAAGAAGTAGGTAAGAGAAAATCAAGGATATTATGTCACAAGGGCATTTAAAGTAGAAAGGAAATAATTTTTGAGGAAGCTGAAAATGGACTTACATGGTTACATAACGGTGTTGTTACTGCTATAGTACCACCAGAGGTCCCTGAAGCCCCCACTCAATTTATCAAGTGCAATGGTCCAGAGTAGCAAATTGGGGTGGTGCCATTGCATAGTGTAAAATGTGGTTATAAGTATTTCCACCTGGAATATATACCACCAATCCTTTCAGCAATATGAATGGAACACATTTCCCTTTCCTATTGCCTGAAATGACTTTGACTCACTTTTCAGAGCTCATTTGAAAGATAATTTCATCAAAGAAGCAGTCTCTGACCCTTTCTCCCCATTTCCTCTATCAACTCAGAGTATGAATCTCCCTTGCTATATGAACTTCAAGTGTCCCCCCACTTCTGTTGTTCTTTGAATAAATGTTCATTGAAATGTTTATTTTCCTTGTAATCATTTGTTCCATTTCTGACTTTTCTACTAGACTGTAAACTCTAGGAAGGCAAGGACATGGCTCATCTTCTACTAAGAACAAGGGTTACAATAATGATCATAGTTGACTAAAGGAGGAAATGGAAAAATGGCCATCATAGCATAGCCCTTGCACATCCCAGGGACTCTGAAACAGGCTTTTGTTTGTTCCCCTCAAAGAAATAACTCAGCTGGTAGTGCTGAATAGTTTCAAGAAAGTTCAAGCAGAAGATCTCTCCATACAATGTATGTCACCTTCTAGTTTTACAGCTACTGGGAGGGAATGTATATCTCCCAGTTTGCTGATACAAGATAGTAAACTTGAAAACTTTAAAATAATGATCTAAACAGACACTCCATAAAATAAGAATATGAGTGCCAATAAGCACATAAAATCATTACTTATGAGGAGAATTAAAGCCATATGAGATAATACTGCATTCCTACTAGAATGAATGGCTGAAATTTAAAAAGACTTACAGTACCAAGTATTGGCAAGAAAGAGGAGCAATCAGAACTCTTAAACATTGCTAGTGGAAGTAAAAAAATGATAAAAATACTTTGGAAAATAGTTTGGCAGTTTCTAATAAAGATAACCATATAACTATAGTATGACTCAACAACTCCACTCATAGACCAAAGAGAAATGAAAACAGATACCCATAAAAAGATTTATACATGATGTCTACAGCAGCTTCATTTATAATAGTAAAAAAAAAAAAAAAAAAACAAAACCAGAAATAGCCCAGGTATCCAAGAGTTGTTGAATAAATAAATTATGGTATATGTTACACAATGGAGTAATAATCAACAATGAAAAATAACAAACTACACACAAACATGAATGAATCTCAAAAACATTATGTTGAACAAAAGAAGCTTAAATGAGTACAATCTGTATATCTCCACTTACATAGAAATGGGAATATCAGTTGTCTCTGGGCAGGGATATTGACTGAAAAGTGGCAAAGGGGAACTTTATGGGATGATGGAAATGTTCATATCTTCATTTGGATGATGGTTACATGGGTGTATACAGAAAATGTAAATGGAAGATCTGAGCATTTTACTGTGTATAAATGTACCTCATCAAAATTTTAAAACTAACTTGCAAATAAGTAAACAATTAAGAAAGATCCACTTGCCTATAACCAACTGAGTTTCCAGGTCTGTTCCAGCTCAACAGTCTACAGTGGTTGACTGAATCATACTACTCCTGGACTATGGGAATCTTCAAGCCTATAAGGTACTCTTTGGAGCAAATAATTCCTATTTCCCAGTAAACTAGTTGACCTCTGTTGCGACCACCCTTATAAGAAATAGTAGGTAACTATGTGCAGACGCACTGAGTTGGGGGCAAAGGTCTCAGGCAAACCAACTTGGCTGTGGTCAGCTCACTAGGAATGCCATAGTGATATCTAGAAGCACACGAGGGCTTTACCTGTGTTTGGGAAAATTCTACCAGTCTATCATGGGCAAAAAAAAAAAAAAAATGAAGAATAAACACCCATAATAGATAGGGAATTCCCTTAGTAGAAACAGTCTGAATTAAGTTCTCAGTAGAGTGTATAGAATAAGAAAGGATTTAAAGTGAAAGGTTAGCAACAGGGAATTGGAAAAAATCAAGATAAGACGCTTGGGAACCAGTGGAAGAAACTGCCTGGCTCACAGTGGAGTGTGCTTTAAAAGTGCCCCTGGGCAGGAGGTTATGATTGAGGACAAAGCTCTTCAAGATGCTTTGGATTGCCTTGGACAGTGGCAAGGAGCCATTTTGACAGAATATCATCTTTTTTAACCCGTGATTTGTATCATGCAGACATAGCCACTGCCTGTGTTTTTTGCACACTTCAAAGCAATATTTTAAGGGGAAAGAATTATAAACGCTAGAAATCTGGAATCTCTCTTTGAAAAATAAGCTAAAAGTAATTTAAATTAAAATACACTGATTAAAACAGCCCTGTTTCAGATTTTGAGGCATGCTGTTTCTTTCTGATTATTATCTCTCAGTTACTTAATATAAACCACTCCTAGATCAAGAGAATCAGGCAGAAATTTTGTGATAAAACTCAGGAACTATTTGCAAACAGCCAAAAACAGCTTCACAGATAGCCTCCTAAAGACATTTAATAAGTCTGTCAGAATCAGCCTATGATCCTCAAGAAACGAGAATAAGAAACAGCTGCTTTGTAGTAAATCCTAACTCTAGTGGGGATTAATTCTAAAATCATGTCGCATTTAGTCCATCTTCATTTGGGACAACAAGGAAAATCTTCACCAGGCTAAGGGTAATTATGTATTTGTTGAAGCAGATGAAACATAAATGTTAATTTTGTTTTCTGCGGGACATGGAATCTTAAAATGTTGAAATAATCAGTGGAGCAAGGCTTCTAACAGTTCTCATTGTACCTTGCCCTTTCTGCTCTACTTTACTGTTTTAAATCTGGACTTAACTCATTTTGAAAATTCTCTGACGGTGATGATGACTCTTCCTCTCTCCTTCCCTTCTTTATTTGTCTCTGTAATATATTCATTCTTAATCAAACATAATGGTACCAATGGCATCACTACCAATGGGTATGAGTTTTGAGAATAAGAAAACTATTTAAGACTCATACTTAAGGGTTCTAAGGATCTGAGCTTGAATCCCGGCTACAGAATTTCCAAGCTATGTCAATTTTCAAGTTTTAAGAGGTTTTTTTTTTATGTTAGCTTTTTCATCTGTGTAGTGGGAATAATGGTGATTTGTTCACATAGTTGCAATGAGGTAATTCATGTGAAGAGATAGTTAGCATGGGGTAAGTCCTAAATAAAAGATGGTGGTGGTGATAATGTGGACTGCTCTGGAGGGCCTTTTACACTTTACTTGCATATGAATCACCTGCAGGGTTGGTATTAGAATGAACTCTGATTCAGCAGGGTTTGATGAGTCTGATTCTGTCTAACACATTCTCAGGTGAGGCTGAGGGGTTGCAAAATGGTGATACTCAAAATCTATCTCTCCTTCATTTATTAGCTGAAATATCTGTATAAAGAGAAATTTTCCCTCATCTGCTCTTGGGTTAATCGAAGTTGTAAGTTGCATAAAGACCAGTATTCAAAATAAGGAGTTGATACTTGAGAACCATTTAACAATGACCAATAATTTATCTTTATGAACTCATATACTTAAATGTACTTGAGATGCTTCAATCTAATTGCAACTATTACCCTTATTTATTCTCACCCATTTTTGCACAATGGGTGGCTCTTTGAAGTGATCCTGTGTATCTTTTTGGAAAATTTCTTTCTTTTTTTTAATTTTTAGACACTTTTATTTTATTTTACTTTATTTTATTTTTTCAGATTCCTGTGTACTTTGACATGATTTTCATCTTCTTTTATAGCTTTGTTGCAATGTAGCATAAAAAGTTGACCAGATCTAGTATGTACATTTCTTTCCAAGACCAAAAAACTGAAATCTCCAAGGAGTTCTGGTTCCTATAGTGGGAAATTATTTTTGGAGATTATAATCTGGGCACTAAGAGGGCTTATTGCCACTGGGGAGGTCATTATTTCTAGGTCTTTTCACTAAGCAATGCAAGGAAAATTTTGGTTTTAAATAGAATTGATTACAAGTTTAGATTGACAATTTGAATTCATATTGAGGAGTGCAGAATTTTTATTTAACCTCTTTGATCTTAAATCTTAATCTCCTTTCCTCATGCCCAGCATCTGAGTTCTAATGTCACAGAATGACAGAATTAGAGTATCAAGTATTTCTCATTTGCTTTATACCCAGTATATCCACAATATTCTCAGAATAATAAAAAACTTTCCACCTACCATATCATTAGTGAAAATAGTATAAGATTTTTATCCTTGTGGTTTTAAAAATATTTTGTTCTTAGGATATAATACATACAAGATTTCACCCAAATAACTGTTTCAAGTCACTCTGAATCTGTTTTGTTATGCTACCAACTGATTTGCTTCATTTTATTTTTGTTTTTATAGATTGATTTTTTTAGGATTTTTTTATGATTGTGTAAAATACTTCTATGGTCCATGTCAAATCTATGAAGCAAGTCTAGTTTCTATCCCTGACTACTTTGCCCAATTTCTCCCCATGGACCGTGTGCAACTATTCTTTTCATTTTATGTTTTCTTTCCTGCCATAACAAATTACCATAAACTTATCAGCTTGAAGACAGCACAAATTTTTTATCTAAAATCATGTAGGTTAGGAGTCTTACACGACTCTCACTCAGCCAAACTGAATATGTCAGCAAAGCTGTGTGCATTTCTAGAGGCTCCATGGGAAAATCCATTTCCTTGCTTTTTGCCACAAATGACTTTCAGTGGCCAGCCGTGTTCCTTGCATAGTGGCCTTTTTCCTCTTGCTTCAAAGTTGCAATGTTGTATCTTTCTGACCATTCTTCATTAGTCACATCCCCATCTTCTGCATCCATTTGGACCCTTGGGATTACATTGGACCTACCTGAATAATCCAAGGCAATCTCTCATCTCAAGGCTTTTAATTTAATCATATCCAAAAAGTCCCTTTTGTTCCTGTAAAGTAACATATTTTAGGTTCCCAGGATTAGGACTGGGACATATTTCGTAGAGAGACCATTATTTGGCCTGCCACAATTCCCTATTTTTTTAGATGAGTAGGTGCATACTATACACATTTACTCCACCCTGCTCTTTGCATTTAACAGTACATCCACTCCATAGGAGTAGATAGATATACTTCCCACCTCCTCACTCTGTATAGCAGCATAGTATTAAGATATACACTAATATATCCAACCAGTCCCTTACTAATGGACATTTGATTTTGTTTCTAGTTTTTGCTATTGCTATTATGAATATCCTACATTGAACATTCCTCAACTTCATAAAATCTATCTATGAAAAGCCCACAGCAAATATCATTCTCAATGGGGAAAAGCTGACAGCATTCCCTCTAAGATCAGGAACACGACAAGGATGCCCACTCTTGCCACTCTTGTTCATCATAGTACTAGAAGTCCCAGCGACAGCAATCAGACAACAAAAAGAAATAAAGGGTATTCAAACTGACAAAGAAGAAGTCAAACTCTCTCTCTTCACAGATGACATGATACTTTATATGGAAAACCCAAAAGACTCCACCCCCAAACCACTAGAACTCATATAGCAATTCAGTAATGTGGCAGGATACAAAATCAATGCACAGAAATCAGTTGCTTTCTTATACACTAACAATGAAAATGTGGAAAGGGAGATTAGAGAATTGATTCCACTTATTATAGTACCAAGAACCATAAGATACCAGGAAATAAACATAACCAAAGAGGTAAAGGAGCTGTACTCGAGGAACTACAGAACACTCATGAAAGAAATTGAAGAAGACACAAAAAAGGTGGAAAAGCATTCCATGCTCATGGATCAGAAGAATAAACATTGTTAACATGTCTAGACTGCCCAGCAATCTATAATTTCAATGCCATCCTGATCAAAATTCCACCATAATTCTTCAAAGGGCTGGAACAAACAATCCTAAAATTTGTATGGAAACAGAAAAGACCCCAAATCGCTAAAGAAATGTTGAAAAAGAAAAACAAAGCTGGGGCATCACATTACCTGATTTCAAGCTATATTACAAAGCCGTGATCACCAAGACAGCATGGTACTGGCACAAAAACAGACACATAGATCAACGGAACAGAATAGAGAGCCCAGACCCTCAACTCTATGGTCAACTAATCTTTGACAAAGCAGGAAAAAATATCCAGTGGAAAAAAGACAGTCTCTTCAATAAACGGTGCTGGGAAAATTGGACAGCTATATATAGAAGAATGAAACTTGACCATTCTCTCATACCATACACAAAGATAAGGTCAAAATGGATAAAAGACCTCAACGTGAGGCAGGAATCTATCAAAATCCTAGAGGAGAACATAGGCAGTAACCTCTTTGACATCAGCCACAGCAACTTCTTTCACATGTCTCCAAAGGCAAAGGAAACAAAAGCAAAAATGAACTTTTGGGACTTCATCAAGATAAAAAGCTTCTACACAGCAAAGGAAATAGTCAACAAAACAAACAGGCAACCCACGGAATGGGAGAAGATATTTGCAAATGACACTACAAACAAAGGTCTGATATCTAAGATCTATAAAGGACTTCTCAAACTCAACACTCAAAAAAACAGATAATCATGTCAAAAAATGGGCAGAAGACATAAACATATACTTCTCCAAAGAAGACATACAAATGGCTATCAAACACATGAAAAAATGTTCATCATCATTAGCCATCAGGGGGACTCAAATCAAAACCACACCGAGACACCACCTTACACCAGTTAGAATGGCCAAAATCAACAAGGCAGCAAGGAACAAATGTTGGAGAGGGTGTGGAGAAAGGGGAATCCTCTTACACTGTTCGTGGGAATGAAAGTTGGTGAAGCCACTTTGGAAAACAGTGTGGAGATGCTTCAAGAAATTAAAAATAGAGCTACCCTATGACCCTGCAATTGCACTACAGGGCATTTACACCAAAGAAGCAGATGCAGTACAAAGAAGGGCCACATGTACCCCAATGTTGATAGCAGCAACGGCCACAATCGCCAAACTATGAAAAGAGCCAAGATGCCCTTCAACAGAGGAATGGATAAAGAAGATATGGTCCATATATACAATGGAATATGATGCCTCCATCAGAAAGGATGAGTACCCAACTTTTGTATCAACATGGACAGGACTGGAAGAGATTATGTTGAGTGAAATAAGTCTCAAACAGAGAGAGTCAATTATCATATGGTTTCACTTACATGTGGAGCATAAGGAAAAACATGGAGGACATTGGGAGAAGGAAAGGAAAGGTGAATTGGGGGAAATCAGAGGGGGCAATGAACCATGAGAGACTGTGGACTCTGAGCAACAAACTGAGGGTTTTGGAGGGGAGGGTGGTGGGGGGTTGGGTAAACCTGGTGGTGGGCATTGAGGAGGGCATGTATTGCATGGAGTACTGGGTGTGGCACATGAACAATGTAATCCTGGAAAACTGAAAAAATTAAGTTAAATTAATTAATGTGAAAAAAATTAATATCCTACATTAATGGCCCTGTGCAGTTATCTTTTTGAATTTTCCACTATGCCTGTGAATACATTCCTAAAAGTGAGTTTCTGAATCAGAATAAAATAAGTATGTACTTTTTCTAGAAACTATAAGTTTCCTTCCAAATAGTTATATTATTTTGTATTCACACCATCAATGTATGAATGTGCTCTGACATTTGGATATATTGTTAAACTTTTGGATTTTTGCTAATCTCAGTACACTTTTGATTTCCATTTCTCTTATGAGTGATTTACGCTTCTTTTCATATGATTAAGGAAAAATTTTAACTTCACTTTCTGTGTGTTCTATATTTGTATTTCCAACCAATTTTTCTATAGGACTTTCTCTTCTTTTTCTTCATTTTTGAAAGCTCTTTATAACTTAGGCTATCCCCTGTTCTGTGTTGTAAGTTATAAATATTTTCCCAAGTTTTCTCTTATCTTTTCACTTTGCTTACTATATCTTTTTCTAGCCAAGAATTTTTATTTTATGTAATTGTATGTAATTTTATGTATTTTATGTAATTTTATGTAATTTTAAGTAATTTTATTTTATGTAATTTATTTTATGTAATTAAACATATCTATATTTTTCTTTATTGTTTCTAGATTTTGTGTCATCCCAAGGTCATAAATGAATTCACCTTATTTTTCTTCTAATTTTTAAAGAAAAATTACATTGAAATATCTGAGACATTTGGTACTTATCCTAGTGTAAAGTGTGATACATGTATTCAAATTTACTTTTCCATATATTATCTAGTTATTCCATTTGGAAGTTCTTTAATTTCTCTGTGCCTCCGTTTTCTCAACTGTAAACTTAGTATACTAATAGCATTACCTCATAAATTTGTTGTGTGGTTTAAATGAGATAAAGTATTTTTAACACTTAGTATGATGCCTAGCACATGGTAAAGACTTAATAACTGTTGTCTGAGATGATGTTGATGACACTGACATAAAAGACACTTCAGTGATTCAAACACTTTATTCTCATCCAAGGTCAAGTTGCCCTTGATAATTAATATCATTCTAAACTTTTCCCCTGGTAGGATGTTGTCTTTGTCTTATTCTTGAGATGCAGTTCCTAGTCATTTTGCTTGATTTGTTAACTGGGGTACTCTTCCCAAGCCTCTGGTCTAGCCCCTGTCTGAGTACCTAAATTCTCTTCTAGGGCAAGAGCCCTCCCTCTCTAATTGCTTCCAGTCCTCTTCTCTGAATTCATCAACTTCGTGAAATGACTGATTCTCCTGAGGCTTACTACTCATCTGGATTTCTGATATTGATCCCACTCATCATCTTTTTAGACATTCAGTCTACTTGTTGGGAAATCCAAATGCTATGTGTAAAAATTCTGAGGACTCCAAATTCAAAACCCAAAAAACAGATAATCACGTCAAAAAATGGGCAGAAGACATAAACAGATACTTCTCCAAAGAAGACATACAAATGTCTATCAGACACATGAAAAAATGTTTATCATCATTAACCATCAGGGAGACTCAAAACCACATTGAGATACTACCTTACACAGTTAGAATGGCCAAAATTGACAAGAGAGGAAACAAGTGTTGGAGAGGATGTGGAGAAAGGGGAATCCTCTTACACTGTTCGTGGGAATGCAAGTTGGTGAAGCCACTTTGGAAAACAGTGTGGAGATGCCTCAAGAAATTAAAAGTAGAGCTACCCTATGACTCTGCAATTGCACTACTGGGTATTTACCCCAAAGATACACATGTAGTGAAAAGAAGGGCCATATGTACCCCAGTGTTCATAGCAGCAATGGCCACAATCGCCAAACTGTGAAAAGAGCCAAGATGCCCTTCAACAAATGAATGAGTAAAGAAGATATGGTCCATACGTACAACGGAATATTACACCTCCATCAGAAAGGATGGATACCCAACTTTTGTATCAACACGGATGGGACTGGAGGAGATTAGGCTGAGTGAAATAAGTCAAGCAGAGAAAGTTGATTATCATATGGTTTCACTTACATGTGGAGCATAAAGAATAACATGGAGGACATTAGGAGAAGGAAAGAAAAGGTTATTGGGGGGAATTGGAGGGGGAGACAAACCATGAGAGATTGTGGAATCTGAGAAACAAACCGAGTGTTTTTAGAATGGAGAGGGGTGGGGGTTGGGTGAGCCTGGTGGTGGGTATTGAGGAGGGCACGTATTGCTTGGAACACTGGATACAGTGCATGAACAACAATCTTGGAACACTGAAGAAATAAAATAAAATAATAAAATAAATAAAATAAAATAAATAAAATAAAATATTCTGAGGACTCTTGCTTTCCTGGGTAACAGTTGCCATTGCCTCAGAAGCCAAGTTTTGCCTGCCAAACTCCTTTTTGGTGAACATGTAACTGATTCAGTCTTTCTCTTATCTTTCCATACTGTGGGTTGGGTTGAGATGTATTGGGATGGATCAGCCAGTTACTGGGCATTTAGTTAGAACAGGGATTGTGTTCCAATGGGCTGAGCCTAAGAGGAGGGAGATTATACTATGGGTAAAAGATGCCCCTTACCACTCACTTGAAAACAAAGCATTAAAATAAACTAAATCCTATAGAAAAAAACCAAAACCAAGATAAAGGTCTGCAAAATCAGGAGTTCAAAGTTGTAAGAAGATGTGATTATTTCTAATATCCAATTATATGATGTGTGACTGCACCTGGTGGCTCAGTGGTTCATGATAGAGAAGACAATCATTTTCCTTAATGTCTGTCTTACTTGATGACTAAGCTTGGTAAAAACTTCACCATACACCCTCAATATTATATGGAATTCTTGATTGTATCAAAAGACAGGACAAATAGTGTGTTTCATCCAGGAACTAACATCCAGCTTCTTTAAATATAGAAATGTTTTGCATAAAGTATAGGTTTACAGATCATTTGAGTGATCATCTGTTCTGTTTTGTGATTTCAGGATTCCTTCAGATTCTCCTGACTTAAAACATTCTTTCCTTATACAGATTTTGTCTTTTTTAATTTAATTTTTATTTTTTTTAGGGAGAGAGAGAGAGAGAGCATGTGCCTGTGTGTGGGGTGGGGGATGGAAAAGTCAAGGGAGAAGGAGAGAATCTTTTTTTTTTTTAAAGATTTTATTTATTTGACAGAGAGAAACATAGCGAGAGAGGGAACATAAGCAGAGGGAATGGTAGCAGGAGAAGCAGGCAACCCGCTGAGCAGGGAGCCCGATGTGGGGCTCAATCCCAGGACCCTGGGATCATGACCTGAGCCGAAGGCAGATGCTTAACGACTGAGCCACCCAGGCGCCCCAAGAAGGAGAGAATCTTAAGCAGACTCTGCATTCAGTGCAGAGTACTTTGATCTCACAACCCTGAGATCATGACCTAAGCTGAAATCAAGAGTCAGATACTGAGCCACATGGATGCCCCACACAGATCTCTTCTTAATGTTCGGCTCTTCTGTGTCTATTTGCCAAATACACATCCTACTTGAACAGGACATCCCCATTCCTCTCCTTCCCTACTTCCATTGTCTTGATTCCTGTCAGAACAATAATGAAGATTTAATTAACCTACTTCCCTAATTTAAACCCCAGTCAGTGGTTCTGACTCAGACTCAGAATTCTGAAATCTTTCAGAATTCTTTGGCCTGATCACAGAAATATATTTCTTCTCAATGTTTGCAGCAGATGAGACGTCGCATTCATTTCTTTTTTAAATCAACTCACACCAATCTCTGAGCCTCTACTAACCAAGGTTATTGAAAATTTCAGTGTCCATAAGTCTTCATGCTTTTGGTTCATGCCTCCCACCTTGCATTGTAGTAAGATTCAGGAATTGAAGAGCTTAGGACACATGGGAAAAGAAGTCTCCGAACAGCTTTCTTCTTGGTCATGCTAAAGATACTCATTTGTCTAGGTCTCCGTGGTCTGCCTAAGGACTTGTAACTCCATTTGCTCCACATTAAGTTTAGCCTCCAGGGCATTTGATGAGACTTTAGAGCTTGGACCTAGCCTCCATAGAGACATGTTCATTTACCCCTATAGGAAATCTAGCTTGTTGGAAAAACTGCAAATGATCTAGAAGACCCTACCTTCCATAGGAACTTCCATCCTTCTGTCTGCCTTTTCTCTGGAAAGCCTACCTATCCCATTTACCCTAATGTCATGGAGTCAAGACGTGTGTGTGTGTGTGTGTGTGTGTGTGTGTGTGTGTGTGTGTCCCCTCTGGGCTGCCTACCTCATCTGAATGCCAAGTCTACTAATATCTTCCCATAGGACACAGTCCCAGAATCAAGAATACCAGACTCAATTGCCTATTCTTTATAGGCAGAGGAGTAAACTCCCTTTTCACATTTTAAGATAGTTTATTCTAACAAAACAAAACAAAACTGAATAAAACAAGTATAGAGTATTTCTGCACTCAATTATTAATAACCAATGCTTCAACAAACCTAACATACTATTAGTTATAGGATGCATCATTACTTTAGGTACTAAAATAAATGTGAGAAAAGAATGCCAATTAAACTGTGAAAGAAAAAATGTCAATTAAACTGTGGCGTACTGCCTTTTATCACTTAGAATTTTTTTTAAGATTTATTTATTCTTTCGAGAGAGAGAGAGAGAGCAGGGGAAGGGGCAGAGGGAGAGAATCTTTAAAGCAGACTCCCCATGAAACGTGAAGTCTCATGGGGGGGCTTGGTCTCACAAGCCATGTGATCATGACCTGAGCTGAAATCAACTGACTGACCCACCCAGGCACCCCCCTCATTTAGAATTCTTACTTTTATTTATTGCAAAAATGCTTTTAGATGTATTCATTTCTCTAACATCGAATGTAAGCCTGGCAGCTCTGTTCTTGTGCCTTTCTGCGTAAACAATAATCCTTTTTTATTTCAACACTGAATTATGTGTGATCTTTTCAAAGGCATTTTAATGGCGCTCACTATACATGTTGTACATAATTCACCTGGAACCTGGAGCAAGGTTGGACCAAGCAAACTATGACCACGCTTGTATGTATGCTGGCAATAACAACTTCCTAAATGACAGTGACTGCAAAATGCTATCATGCGAAAGATGAATGCCAAACTCAGGGATGTTAAAATGTAAAAGCACACGCATCCTAGAATTGATGGAATACAATCTATCTATCTATATCTATATATCTTACGTCTACCTCTAGAACACATTTTTCCCTTCCTTGCACCCAGTATTTCAGCCACATCAATCCACTAATGGTACTCTGTAGATACAAGTTATATTACCCTTTGTGCCTCTCTGCAGACAGTACCCACTTTCTGGAAGTCTCTCATTCTCCTCCCCTTGCCCGTAAGCCTAACTTACTCATCTCTTAAATCAGAGCTTACATATTTATTTATTTGAGAAAATTTCACTTCCCCACAAGCATAGTTCCTTCCCACATGTCCCCCTTGAGTCTTGTACACATGTCTATTTCTGCACTAATATAGAGGATTAGAAATTTTCTCTGGTCTACCAGAAACTTTTAAGAGAAGTTGTACTGTTTACTTTTTGATTCCCTGATGCCTTGCATGGTATTGCTATGCAATGAGCAATAGAAAGATCTTCAATAGATGATTGGATAGTTTCTCACATCACTGTATTCCAACAAGAGGGATAGTTTTCATTTCAGAACTGGCCATGAAGGGCAGTAGAGTGTGGCTGTGTTAAGGACAGATGAAGGTCCTGTGTAACAAGAATGGGAAGAATCACAAGAAACTAAAGATAAATCTATAGACCAATATCTCAACTTGTTCAAGATACACATGAGCCAATAGCATACTCTTAGGTCTGATTTCAACAAAATTGTTTTTAATAGCTAAGCAATTACCATTCTGGGCATGCTTAGTGACCAGGATTAGGAAGAAGAAAGAAGTTACAGTGTGTAGTGAAATCTTATCAGTTAAGATCTTCTGTAAAGCACAGTGTGTTTATAATTCTGATTTTCATGCATATTTTAATATCAGCTTCATTAATCTTATCTGGCTATTTTCCTTGACCACCTGCTTGTTGTAAAAGAATTATAAATGAACAAGGCATTTCTACATTAAAAAAATGATGTTCTTTCAGATATAAGGTACGTTTCAATGTTACTTTGTTATTTTTTTTTAAAAAAGTAGTATCAAATAAGACTTTAACAATGTAAATGTGAAAGACCCCAGTTTATAATAAATACTCTGCATGCTGTTATGAATATCAGCTGACAGACCAGTATTTATTTAAAATGTCTATTGACTGTGTTTTATCCTCTTTTGAGAGATCCAAGATGCTTATAAGATCTGCTCTTAAGTCTCAGTGTTTCTTTTAAATGGAAATTGCATAGCACAGACCTCATCCAAAGTATCTGTTTGGATGAGATAAATTAAGTGCAGAAGAGTTTACATTTCTAAGCTTTTCTGTTGTACTAAATATGATAAGCTTAAGGAGATCCAAAGTAGATAGTATTTTTAATCTTCTGGCTTTAATTTAAGTAGTTACAGCCTGTGTTTTAGTTTCAGGGAGACAGTAATATACAATGTAGATTTAACTTCTATTTATCACCAAAATATCACATACACTATGCTGCCTCATTAAATTTAGTATATGGAAGAAATTTGAGGAAACAATTTTTTGAGCACTGTTGGTAAGTACTTGCCTGCTAAGGATGAGTTAATGTATACTATACAACTATTTTCTTTTTATGGTTTCTTTATTATATAGATGGTTAATTATATAGATGTAAGCTGTTATATCCCTATAATAAAGTTGTTCATAAGCATGGAGTAAACATTTCATCTGTCTCCTATTCTGATATAGGCATAATTGAGTTGAATTTAAAAGACATCAATTTAATACATATATGACACCTCGAAAGTGGGAGAAATCTACTGATTCACTAAAGTTTAAATATTATATACCAATTACACAGAGAAACAATTAATATAGTGTTGTTGATACTGCAAGTCTGTTTAGAGACCCACGTAGAAAAGTCAGGGGCGCCTGGGTGGCTCAGTCGTTAAGCGTCTGCCTTCAGATCAGGTCATGATCCCAGGGTCCTGGGATCGAGCCCCGCATCGGGCTCCCTGCTTGGCGGGAAGCCTGCTTCTCCCGCTACCATCCCCTCTGCTTGTGTTCCCTCTCTCGCTGTGTTTCTCTCTGTCAAATAAATAAAATCTTTAAAAAAAAAAATGAAAAGTCAGTTACATTGAAAATGTGAGCATACATCTCTGAGACTGCATAATTTTAATATGTAATTAATAAATAGCAACTTTGCAAAAAGAATTTGTATTAGGGTCTAATAAATTTATATAAAAATTAGGTACAAATGCGAAAGAGAATAGAGTGAAATAATTCAATAAAAAAAAACTAAGTAAGTTTGCAAGCAGAGGATGGTGATAGAGAGAAGAAGTTCAATATATCATAATCTTCACCATTACTCTTTTGAGTTATGTTATATATGACAAACATATACAAAGGCATGGAAAAGGGAAGTAATAACAATAATATATTATGTATAATATTATTTAATAATATATGCTATAATGTAATGACACTTCTAGTCTGTTCAGCCTGCTATAACTGAATACCATAGATCGAGTGGCTTATAAATAACAGAAATTTACTTCTCACAGTTCTAGAGGCTGGAAAGTTCAAGATCAAGTCACTGGCAGATTCAGTGTCTGGTGCAAACCCACTTCCTGGTTCATAGATGCTTGCCTTTTAGCAGGAGGTGCTAGGGAGCCCTGTGGGGTCTTTTTTATACAGCACTAATTCTATTCATGAGGGGCTCCGCCCTCATGACGTAAGGGCCCAAGGGTCCAACTACTAAACATTATCTCATTTGAAATTAGAATTCAACAAATGAATTTTAGAAGACACAAACATGCAGTTCATAGCAAACACATGGGCTCTGGCCCATGTACCAGGTGACATGGAAGGCTCCGATCTTTGAGTGGGGCCCAGAACATAAAAGGGCACTGTAGCAGGTCCAGGCTGTGATATAGTATGCTTTGCCATGTGGGCCATACAATTTTGGTGACCCTGTGGTGTTGGAGGTGTCATCAGTTAGAAAAGATGTAGTGTGAAGCTTTAAGCAAGGTCCAATGGGAGAATCACAATCTAAGCCCATGGGTTTCAGAGCAAGCCTATGACATCCACAGGAAAAAACGAAATAGTTCTTGGCATGTTATTGGGCCCAGTAGAGATGGGACGCTTGACCATAAGACACAAAATGGTCATGTATCTAGAATTTACCACTATGAGTTGGGTTCAGTCAGGCAACCAAGTCACAAAGTGAGATGGGTCCAGATGGAAATGATATTTTTGCAATTAATCCAAGGTAGGACTAGAAGGCATGAGTAAAGTGCATGAGCAGGTGGCCCAGATCTTCCTGTAACCAATGATAATTGCAACAGTACTCTCCCTCCATTTGAACCTATGGCCAATTGGGTAGCTTCCATATAACTAGCTGAAAGAAGAGGAAAAAGCCTAAGCTTGGTTTATAGATGGGGTTACTAGGTATGTGACGCAAGCTAAAAATAGATGGCAGCTATATTACACCCACATTCAGGGCTGGTCCTTAAAGACAATGGAAAGAAAAAACATTTTCAATGGGCAGAGCTATGAGCAGTGCACCTGGTCATACACTGTTTTTAAAAGGAAGAATGGTTGAAGTGAAAATATATTCAGATTCTTAGGAGGCAGCCAAGGCTTAGATCTTTGGGGAGCTAGAAGGAAAAGGACCAGAATACTGAAGACAAGAAAGTCTAGGATGGAGGGATATGAATGAATGTATGGGAGCAGGTAATTGTGTGAACATTTTTTGCTGCCCATTAATGCCCTACATGGAAGAGGCACTGAAAATGTGACCAAGCCAGTTGATGTTAGCCAACTTTCCTTATTAGCCATCCCAAATTTGGAATAAGGGACACATGAACCTAGTGGTCACAGTATCAGAGGTAGAGGTTCTATATGAGTTAAACAGCAAAGACTCCTACTTACCAAGGCCAATACAGTTCCTGCTGCCTCTGACTGTCCAACCTGCCAACAATAAAGAACAACACTTTCTCTGCTATGACACTATTGATCTAGGAATCAGTTGGCCTTTTGGTGACAAGTTGACCATATCAGTCCTTTTCAGCCTAGAAGGACAGCAGTTTGTTTTGACAGAGATAGATAACTATTCTGGGCATAGGCCTGCTTTCCTATCTGAAAAGCCTCAGCCAGTACCACTATCTGAGGGCTATGGAGAGCCTGATCTACAAGCATGAAATCCCACACAACAAAGGAGTTGACTACAACACACATTTTGCAGGAAAGGAAGTAGAAATGGGCCTATAACCATGGTATCTACTGGCTATATCACATACTGCACTGCCCATAAGCAGAAAACCTCACAGAATTAAAGAATGATCTAGAGGTAGAACTAAGCACCAGTTGGAGGCAACACTTAAAAGGATGATATATCCTTAAGATGCAGTATATGCCTGAAGGAAGACACCCTTATGTGGTACTATATTTCATTAGGAAGACTATATGAGCCAGAGAACTAAGGGAGGGAAACACCATTGTTCTCAAAGACTCACTGAGGAATTTTGTGCTTCTAATTTCTACAGGTTTGAGTTCTGGAGTGTTTGAGATCTTAGCCTCCAAAGGGGGTATTTTCTTTCCAGCATACAAGGATCTCATTGAATTCAAGTTGTGGTGAAGGACAAAGTACTCTGGAAGTTTTGTGCCCCGGGATGAGTAAAGGAGTAGATGCATCACCATAGTGTTACCCTACTCAGAAGGAAAATGTTTGCTCTGCTTTTATACAATGTGGACAGGAAGAACATGTGTGGAATGTAGGTGGTCCTCTTGAACACCCCCTAGTACTTCTTTGCCTCATTGTAATTATAAATGGACACACACACACCATTACCTAAGAAGAATATGATTATCAAGTATTCAGACTCACTTCCCCCACCCCCTTGTATGGAGATTTTAGTCACACCACCTATAATGGGGGATTTATAATACATAAAGGATGAAGGAGAAGATAGCCACTTCCAAACCCAACATCAACCACAGCAAAAAAGAGATATAATTGGTTCCACCAACTTTCCTCTTTGGAGTGTTCCCTCAAGGAGAGAGGTCACACAGGAATCAAGAAGGAACTGCTCTCCAACTCTGCATGGAGTAAATATGTGTGGTACTAGAGAGTGACTCTGGCAACAATGAAAATTCACATCACAGATCTCCAACTATAGGTAAAATAATTGACTGATGCCCCAGCAGCTGCACTTTGAAATCTATCATCACCATCTCAGCAAAACTATATCTCCCATGGGCAGCATAGAGTAGATTATTAAGGTTACTTCCTGTTTCTGGAAGATGTGAGATCCCTCTGATTGATGACTTTGGCTCAAGGATTCCCCATTGTACCTTGTCAAATTTTATTCAAAATTCACTTCAATTTACGTGGCTTCCACTCCTCTTTCCTTCCTTCCCTTTCTTCTCCATGGGGGCCTTATCAGCACTGCAGTCTGATGGCTCTCCCTGCATCTCTTGCTCATTTTTCCTCACAAGCATTTCCCCTCATAAGCCCCCTGCACATCTAATTCTATCTTGATGTCTGCTTCTTGGAGGACTCAAATTAACAAAGACACTATTTAAGATTATATTTACTAGAAGGAGAATTTCTAAAACTGAAAAAGATAACATTTTAAATTAAAATCTCAGGGGATGGGTTAAATGGCAGATTAGACATAGCTGAAAAGAGAGTTAGTGTCCAGGAAGTTATGCCTGAAGCAATGCACATAATGAGGCACAGAGCACCAATAGACGAAAAATATAAGAGAAAATATAACAGACATAAAGACTAGAATGAGAGAGTGGAATATGTATCTAATTAGAATTTCAGAAAGAGATATTAGAGAAAATGAAAAGGTAGTATTTGAAAAAGTCATTGATAATTTTGATAATTTGCAAAACTTATAAAAGATACAAATTTTCAGATTGAGAAGATACAATAATCCAAATAAAATAAATAAAAATAATTCTGTACTGCACACTTTGTAGTGAAACAGAATACTAAAGACACAACTTAAAGGATTTTTAAAAAGCAACAAAAAAGAAAGAATAGTTAGATTAACAGCTGAGTTCTCAACAGCAACAATAAAAGCAAGAGAACAACATAATAATATTTTCTAAGCACTGAAAGAAAGACAGAATTTTATAGTCGGTAAATCACCTTTGAATAAAATGTATAAAATTAAATCATTATCAGAGAAACAAAAATTAGGAGTATTTATACTTTAAGACTGTCTTAAAAAACCTTCTAAAATATTTATTCTAGGCCAAAGAAAATTATCTCAAAGGCAAAGTCAGAGAGTCAAGAAAAAAATGGTGAGCAAAAAAATGGTAAAGACATGTGTAAATCTAAACATTGACTGTATTTTTTTAAAGACTTTTATTTATTTATTTACGAGGGGGGGGGGACAGAGAGAGACAACTAGACTCTATGCTCAGCACAGAGGCCATGGGAAGGCTCAATTCCACAACCCTGAGATTATGACCTGAGCTGAAATCAAGAGTTAGAAGCTCAAAGGAATGAGCCACCCAGATGCCTCTAAACACACACTGACTGTATGTTTATGAACAATGTTTAATTGGGGAAATGGGGTTAAAAATCCAAGAGAACCAAAAGACTTATACAATGACATATATGCTGGATGTAGGTGGGTGATCAAGCTAATCCATTTTAAAATCCTTGTATTATTTGGTAGGAAGATAAAGGTTTTGATTAATTTTATATTTCAGTAAGTATTCATGTTAGAGTTTGAAGAATAGCACTCGGGGGGGGGGGGAGGAATATAATAGACTGTGAAACTTCCTTACTATTATAAAGAAAATATGGAATAAAAAATTTAAAAACTCAATCTACATCAGAGATTTTTTTAAAAGAAAGTAGAATAAATGGATACAAAAAGACATCAGCAGAAACAAACCCAAATACATTAGTAGTTAACAAGATATTATTTTGAGGTATACATGCATGTTATAAAACTATGAAGGAAAACGAGGGAACAACACAAAAATTTCACAATAACGTGTCTTTGGGAATGATGATGAGTACTATTATGGAACTGTGCACAAAGGGCTTCAGATGTTATGGGCAATGTTCTTTTACTTGAGCTGGCTGGCTAATGGGTACAGAGATATTTCTCTCCCCCTTTTCTCTGCCTCATATATACAAATATACACATATATATCACACTTATCTTCATGTGTTTCAAAAAATCTCATAACACTTTCTTGTGTCTCTTAGCCACTTGTATGTCTTCTTTGGAAAAGTGTCTGCTCATGTCTTCTGCCCATTTTTTTACCTCATTATCTGTTTTTTTGGGCATTGAATTTGAGAAGTTCTTTATAGATCTTTGATATCAGCCTTTTGTCTGTAATGTCATTTGCAAATATCTTCTCCCATTCTGTGAGTTGCCTCCTTATTTTGTTGACAGTTTTCTTTGCTGTGCAGAAGCTTTTTTTGAAGTCCCAAAAGTTCATTTTCACTTTTGTTTCCCTTGCCTTTGGCAATGTATCTTGAAAGAAGTCACTGTGGCTGATGTTGAATAGATTATTGCTTATGTTCTCCTCTAGGATTTTGATGGCTTCCTGTCTCACATTGAGGTCTTTCATCTATCGTTGTGTATGATGGAAGAGAATGGTCCAGTTTCATTCTTCTATATATGGCTGTCCAATTTTCCCAGCACTATTTATTGAAGAGACTGTCTTTTTTTTTTTTTACTGGATATTTTTTCCTGCTTTGTTGAAGATTAGTTGACCATGGAGTTGAGAGTCCATATCTGGGCTCTCTATTCTGTTCCATTGATCTGTGTCTGTTTTTGTGCCAGTACCATGCTGTCTTGGTGATCACGGTTCTGTAATATAGCTTGAAATCAGGTAACGTGATGCCCCAGCTTTGTTTTTCATTTTCAACATTTCTTTGGTGATTTGAGATCTTTTCTGGTTCCAAACAAATTTTAGGATTGTTTGTTCCAGCATTTTGAAAAATGCCCTTGGTATTTTGATTGGGATGGCATTGCAAGTGTAAATTGCTCTGGGCAGCCTAGTCATTTTAATGATGTTTATTCTTCTGATCCATGAGCATGGAATATTTTTCCATCTTTTTGTGTCTTCTTCAATTTCTTTCATGAGTGTAGTTCCTAGAGTAAAGACCCTTCACTTCTCGGTTAGGTTTATTCCAAGGTATCTTATGGTTTTTGGTGCTATTGTATATGGAATTGATTCTCCAATTTCCCTTTCTACAGTTTCATTGTTACTGTATAAGAAAGCAACTGATTTCTGTGCATTGATTTTTGTATCCTGCCACATTACTGAATTGCTGTATGAGTTCTAATAATTTGGGGGTGGAGAATTTAGGGTTTTCCACATAGAGTATGACGTCATCTATAAAGAGAAGAGTTTGACTTCTTCTTTGCCAATTTGAATACTTCTTATTTCTTTTTGTTGTCTGATGGCTGTTGCTAGGACTTCTAGTACTAGTTGAATAATAGTGGTGAGAGTGGGCATCCTTGTTGTTCCTGATCTCAGTGGGAAGGCTCGTAGCTTTTCCCCACTGAGAGTGATATTCGCTGTGGGTTTTTCATAGCCATCAGGGAAATTCAAATCAAAACCACACTGAGATACCACTTTACACCAGTTGGAATGGCAAAAATCGACAAGGCAAGAAACAACAAATGTTGGAGAAGTTGTGGAGAAAGGGGAACCCTCTTACTCTGTTGGTAGGAATGCAAATTGGTGCAGCCACTTTGGAAAACAGTGTGGTGGTTCCTCAAAAAATTAAAAATAGAACTAACCTATGACCAAGTAATTACACTACTGGATATTTACCGCAAAGATACAGATGTAGTGAAAAGAAGGGACATATGCACCCCAATGTTCATAGCAGCAAGGTCTACAACAGCCAAAATGTGGAAGGAGACAAGATGCCCTTCAACAGATGAATGGATAAAGAAGATGTAGTCCATATACACGATGGAATATTACTGTCATCAAAAAGGATGAATATCCAACTTTTGCATCAACTTGGATGGGACTGGAGGATATTATTATAAGTGAAATAAGTCAAACAGAGAAAGTCAATTACCATATGGTTTCACTTATTTGTGGATCATAAGGAATATCATAGAGGACATTAGGAGAAGGGAAAAATGAAGAGGGAGAAATCAGAGTGGGAGATGAACCATGAGAGACTCTGGACTCTGGGAAACAAACGGAGAGTTTTAGAAGGAAGTGAGTGAGTTTAGTGGTAGGTATTAAGGAGGGCACAGATTGCATGGAGCACTGGGTATTATATGCAAACAATGAATCATGGAACACTACATCAAAAACTAATGATGTACTATATGGTGACTAACATAATACAATAAAAAAAAATCTCATAATAAATTTTAAAAGAGGAAAAGCTACAAACTAGAGAAGATTCAGAGAAAAATTATCATGGCAGAATTACTAGAACATGGGAATCTTGTTTTATGAGGAAAACATTCAAAATTAGTAGAAAAAAATACAATTCTTCAATTCTCCTGTTGTTCAAAATCTATCTGAATTACTTGAAAAACACAAGTCTGAAGAACTCATTAACATACAATGTTCTCCTCTTTTCTCATTAGCCTGAAGTTTAGAATGAATACAATGGTGGCTGCCGAGCAAGAGAAAACAAACTCAAATATTGAAACTGAGAAGTGTAAATGCTCAGTGAGAGACAGTCACTTAGGTGAGCCATAAAGTGTCTCATTAATTTTTATGATAATCATCCAAAAAATAAGTACACGGAATTAAGATATTGTCATGGAAAACTTGCAAACCTCCCAAATGGGTTGCATGGACCTCAGCTGAAAATATTTAAATTGATAGATCTTTGTTGAAATTGAATAGTCATTTCATAAAATGCCGGGGGAACAGTGTTAGATAATGGTTAAGCAATTTTCCTGATAAATTCCATGAGATCTACCAAGTGAAAAGCTTCACTTTCTGTTCTCTACCTTTTTACTGAAAGCAAAAGATATTTCCTTCCTGGGACAATAATAGCTCTCCACAGCATATACATTAATCTGAGAATTCAGAAACTTTGACTAAGGGTTCTGAATGCTAATCATTGTGGGTGTAAAACGAAGTAATTTATGTGTCATAGCTAATTAAGATTACAGTATTTCAAGGCACTTAAAATTCAAGTTCAAAGACATTTTAGTGCTTTGGTCTGATAGGTGGTGTCAAAGAGCCCTTGAGGGGTTTTCCTGCCTACAGCAATAGGCATGCAGTAGCTCATTCACCATATCCTATAATTAAAATAGAGTAACAGTCCCCCTTACTTCTTTCACGTACTAAAATTTGTTCAAAATGTAGTCATTGTTTGCTACAATTTTATTTAAAAATGAAGTTTTGTGGTACCTATTTTGTTGTATTTTCATTAGGAAACGGCTTTGACTGATTTGAGCTGTACTTCTGATATAGATGGAATATGAAATTACAAGCAGAAAGGAAGAGAAGACAACCATGTGGGGAAACAGTGCAGCTTTATGTACTAGAGTTGGGGGTATTCATTTCCATGATCTAACGCTTCTACTCTGAAGTAGTGAATATACCATGACAATGTGAGCACATGTGCTCAAAGGGCTCAGTACGATGATACTTACAGCAGTAATATGCATAATAGTAAAAAAATTGGAAACGAAAAAACGTCCATATGGTTAAATAGATGTGGCATTTTTATATAATGGCTAATTACACAACATTGGGAATGAACAAATGACTACATGCAACATGAATTCCACAAACAATACTGAGTGAAAGACACCAGATACCAAATAATACATTTGGTATGCTTTCATTTATATTAAATTTAAAATAGGCAGACTAATCCATAATGCTAGAAGTAAGGATAATGGTTACTTTAAGGGACATAAGACTGATTGAGCCAGCATAAATTGTTCTAATATAAATGCCGGGTTGTATTTCTTGACCAGTACTTACTGAGTATTCATGGTTGTGCTCCTTAGACAATTTAAATTTCACTTGTGGAATGGAATTATGTCTACCCTAAGAGGTCACTGTAAGGATTAGATGACAATGTATGTAAAGTGATGCACATCTGTTATCTGCTCAGACCATTATACCTGTCATTGCTATTATTATCAGTGTTATTTGTGCATATAATACATCTGTAAACTTATATAGTTAACCACGATCTTTGAAGCACTTTAATTGAATCTCCATTTGGTATTATACAATTCTCAAACACTGAGGTATTTCCTGGAAATACCCATGAAACCAGCTGCTTCATGATTATAAGGGTGTTGTTGAGGGCATTGTTTATTATAGTACATGTGTGCTCTTGATAAGAACCTACAGAAGAAATTTCTTTCCAATCTCAGTAGGAAAATAGTTGCATTTCTGAGCAACAGATTCCGATTGTGTCTAAATTTAGTCTTACACATATTATGAATCTGGTAAATAAACATATCTTTCTTCCTAACTTTCTATTTGGATCCTGAAAATTTCAGACTGACATCTGTGCTCTAACTTTATCAAATGGATGGAGGCAACATACATTTCCTGGATAAATCCATTTTCCTTAGTTACTTGTCCTTATTTCATTTTTATACAAGCTATCTTAAATCCTTTGGGGAGTTAGAGGAATATATAAATAAATAAAGAGCCAACAAATGACATCATGTTGAGTTCAGTTATGGAAATATCTGCCAAGATAGTGGTAATTAACATAGTTGACACTCCATTAAAAATGTGTTGAATAAATTACTACAAGAATGACTTGGCATTTGGGAATGATTCCATAAAGTAGAGGAAACTTCTTTAAAATCAAGGTTTGGGGAAAGTAAAAGCCTGTGGTATGAACAGTGGACTGGAAGGGACTGAAAAGGAGAGACAGTAGGAAGGAGAACGGAGTTAAAGCCTGGATGGCACTGCGATCAACAGAACATCCAATATGGAGCACTCAGGAAGCACTGAGCTGTGCTTGTTGATGATCATTATGGGGGAGCACAGTGATAGCAGTGAAAATGGAGAATAAGGGGGAAATGCAAGTGGAAGGATAGTCCTGGTGACAGATTATGCAGAAAGTACAAAAAATGAGAAATCAGGAGTGACTTCAAGATTGTTTTGGGCTTAGGATGAGTGTGAGGGTTTGAGGATCAGCAGGTGGAAGAATATAGGTCATCAAACAGTTTATAAGATACATGAAGGGATCTAGGAAACAAATTCACTTCTCCAGGTTAAATCATTTACAAATTTAGAATTTGTGAACTCTGACAATTTAGGCTTCATATTTCATACATTAAATCGCTGGAATGTAAGATTGCTCTTTTGGGTTGGGTATAAGCAAAGATCAGGTCAGTTAGGACTGACTAATGGATGGGGCAAAAGAAAAAAAAGTCCATATGATTTTAGTACTTTAAAAACAAAACAAAAGGGGCGCCTGGGTGGCTCAGTCGTTAAGCGTCTGCCTTCGGCTCAGGTCATGATCCCGGGGTCCTAGGATCGAGCCCCACATCAGGCTCCTTGCTCGGCAGGAAGCCTGCTTCTCCCGCTACCATTCGCTCTGCTTGTGTTCCCGTCTCTCGCTGTGTTTCTCGCTGTTAAATAAATAAAATCTTTAAAAAATAAATAAATAAATAAATAAAAGCATGGCTTATTTTAGAAAAATCAATACATTAATTTATCCAAAACTGTATATTTGAATAAAATACATGCAAGAAGCAATGGTATGGACAAGATGGGCATAGTATTTGGCTTATCAAAGCTTTTATTTTGGGAAGACAAGCCTAAATAAATAAATGCACATATATATACACACATATGAAAATATATATAACTTATATGAAAATAATTTATAATTTCTAGGAAAGTATTTGAAGTTACTGATAAAATGGCTTCTTTTCTTTCTTATGCCATAAGAGAATATTTCCCACAAAAATACAAGTTGCTGCTTCTTCACAACTTTTTTGTGTGGATTTAAAATCACATTACTATTCACAAAGCAGCATTACTAAAATAATGAAGACTTCTTCCTTATTGATTTTTCTGAAAAGTGCCTTCCTTATTTCATCTACACTTCATCTATAATTGGGAAAGGGGAACTATGGAATTGATAAATTTTACAAGGGGGGAATATATCTTAAATATGAAGTGTTATTACTGTTGACAGCCCAATAAAAGAGACACAATGGAAGAATTTATGGGAGTTCTTGAAATTGGCTGAAGCAATTTTCAACACACCGTATTTCATTCTTGGACAAAACTGAAGCTATATTTCTTATACCTTTCTTTTTTTTTTTTAGAAGTCCACATATAACAGGCAGTAGATACTTTTCCAAAATATACTTGGCATTCTCCAATTCCATTAACTTTTAAAACTAAAGTATTTGAGTATTGAGACTTCTAATCAGGATGTCTAGCCATGGAATAGTTCTAATAGGCTTATTTTACAGAGTATGAGCCTGACAATCAACATTCCGTAGTTGCTTAAATGCCTTCTGTTTTCACACTGCTTGCGGAGGTTACCTGGTGGTTATACCCTACTTGGGTACCATGTGTTTACTGGGCAAACAGGGAAACTTTACCCAAATGACCTTGAGACATTGATCATCTGCTTTACTTTTCAGTTCCCCTACCTTCCATTTGATTTTTGCATCTTTTTTTCCCTTGTAAGGCACGGTTCTCGGAAAAAGCTGGAGTCATTTCCCTTAGCCTTAACGACAAAGGAAACCTTATTTTCCCTTTACTTGCAACACGTGGATCAATCAATTCTTTCATTCAGCACTTCTGAGGGACCAGGGCAAGAACTGCACTCCGAGGTAGAGATTTTGAGGATATATTTTTAAGTTCATTATCTTCACATTCGAGGTGAAAAAGCCAAGTTCAAGTGAATTTCCCAGAGCAGAGCTGGCCTGAGAACTCAGAAACGATAGACTATAGCACACCAATGAATGTTGGTCTCTCGATTCCTATTTTTCTACATTCTGTATTTTTTCCACCTATGGGCTTTATTTTTCTCTACATATCATCATCATAGCTGATGTTGATTTGAGGTCAAATTTGGTCAAGAGTACCCAGAAAGTTAAGAGGATAACCCTAATGTTCTGAGGGCAAAACAAATTATTGTGTTGTTTCTAGTAAAAAACGACCTGGGATACGCCAACTTTAGGCTCTTTTAAATATATATTTTTATATTTTACTTCGTTTTTGAAAACATCAAAATATCCCTCAAAGATATTTTTCAGGACACAACTTTTCTTCCAATCCTGAAATTATAACGAAAAATTGGGGAAATTGCAGTGTGTGTGTTTTCTTTTCATGAGTGGTACCCCTCCTGCCTTTTATTCCTGCAAATACCTCAAACACGCCCCAAAAGGATGTATATCTCACAGTCTGTTGGTCACACATGTGGTATATTGAGCAATTGTTTGCTCAATCTTGTAAAGGAAATACCCAACTGGCTAGTTTACAGAGAGTTTGCCTTTCAGTTATTAGGACTGATTTTTATCCGTGTCATTTTCACACTTGAACACTTTTGATGAGACTACACTGACCACAGAACAAAACTCGAATTTGGCTCCTACTTCTTCTGCATCTGCTTCTGTCTGCCTTCACCTTCCACCAACCGGTGATAGATTCACACACCAGAGGACTTGCTAGGCAGCACACCTGGATGAAGTGGTCCAGAAAATAGATACATGGGTATCGCTTAAGTGATGGCTAGAAAAGATGCCTCTAAGAGGTGGACACTGGCTCAGTTCTATCTAATATTGCCTTGTTGGGAGGAGGATCCAATGTTGCTAGATCCTCTGCTTTTCTTTAGGAAAAGGCAGAAGGATGGTTATTTTAATTTTGAAATATCCTGATCTCTTTCTGAGATCATTTGGTAGGATATTTTTACTCAATCCGTTGGCCGTGTTGGTCAACCATTTCCAATACAAGGGCTGGCAGCTTGAGACCTGCAGAGCTGGGCTCTAGCAACCTTGAGTACTTGGAGTTTGCTCGGAGTGCCACATGTTGTCACCCCTCAGGGCTTTGGCTCATGTTGTTGACTCTCCCTGCAATGCCTTCTTCCATTTAGCCACTTGACAAAGCCCTGTGCATCCCTTGTTCAACACTGGCTCACAGTCAGCTGTGGACAAGATTTTCCCAATCACCCTGCCATCTGATCTCCAACAGCCCAGCAGAACTATTCCTTTTGCAACATGTCACTTAACATCATTCATACAACAGGAGAGGTAGCTGTGCATATACAATTTTCACCCCCTCCACTAGAAGGTGCCTGCTCTGCTGAAAGCAGAGGAACTAACACTTCCCTTTTCCATCACTTGGTTTATTCGGTGGAGAATCTAAGGCACAGAGGTGATGAGATGTTAACCCTTTTTCTACAAAGACACACAGCAGCAAGTTAGTGTTAGAAGTGGCTATAGAGGTAACTTCCTAGCATTGGGTGGAGTACAATGTACTCCAAAGACAACTTCCTTGTTTCTGTTCTCTTAGAGGAGGCTGCCAACTTCTTATCAGCACACACTCTACACACATAATATGCATACACATACGAACACACATGCATATGAATGTTTTTAAAAATTAGGGATCAGTCACTCTTCCCAGATTTTAATTTAACTTTTAATTGTTTTATTTTGGACTCTAAATTTTGGGGTGGAGCTTGCTCTTAGGCTGCAGTCAGGGGGCACAGAGCCCAAAAGCCTTTGTATGGAGCCCTCCACTGGCCCATCCCTCCTTAAGATCTTCCTCTGGCTCTCAAATCCCTCATGACAATCCTATACAGATTTACTTTACCTCTCAACCTTCCACATTCCAGCATTTTCCTGACCTCTGCTGCCCCCGACCCTGCCTCACTGCCCACATCATTATTACCTTACTCTTGTAATTCAGTCCCACAGTCTCCTCCAGAGGACAGTGGTTGTGATCGACTATGGGAATGACAGGGTGTTCCTGCTCCTTACAAATATATGTACTATAGCAGGGCGTTCTGTAAGCCATGTCCAAATGCAAAGGAGCAATTCATACACGTTGAAAATTTTTGTCCACACAGGCCAACGGCCATCTGAGGCCTCTGATACCAGCCACACTCTGTATCCAGCTACTTCTCATACTATGTCATATTCTGAAATAAAGTCAGATGATGTTAGCCAGGGCTGCCATAACAAGATACCACAGACAGGGTGTCTTAACAGAAATTCATTTCTGCACAATCTTGGAAGCTAAAAGTCCAAGATCATGGTGTCAGCAGGGTTGGTTTCTTCTGAGGCCTCTCTCTCTTTGGCAGGAAGATATATCTTCTTGTGTCTTCACACATCTGCCCTGTGTATCTTCATAGTTGTCCTAATCAACTCTTCTTATAAGAACATGAGTGATGATGGGTTAGGGCTCATTCTAATAATCTCATTTTAACTTAAGTATTCCTTTAAAGATCTATCTCCAAATACAGTCACATTCTGAGCTGCTGGAGGTTAGCGTGTCAGTATGTGAATTTGGTTCGGGGGTATATAATTCAGCCCATAAGAAATTCTCGAATTCTCAAATCCATCCACTTCTCCTGTATTCTGCTTCATATCAGAGTAATTTGGTTGGTGACTAAGAAGGGAGTTGGGTCACTTGGTGAGATCTATTTCTTTTAACTTTATAGTCTGAGGCACAGACACACAAATGCCTGAAAAATTATTCTGTTCCTTCCAAGCCACGTTTGGTGGGGCTAACCCCACTGGGCTAGCTTATAGAGCTCATGGCAATGAAACATGGCTTATATTTGCTTTATACCATGGAACTTTGCTAAAACATTTGTTCTAGAATAAAATAGTAAAAAACCAATAATTTATCAATACAAGTTTGTGCTACCACAAATCTTTTTGATATGGTGCTATGGGCATCTGTGTTCTAGAATCTGCACCAGTTTTAGCTCTACAGAATAATCCCTCCATGGAACTTTGCATTAAAAATTCTTTTTTCTAAAAAGAATTTGGTATTTCTATTGCATAAAACTATTTTCCTTTATGTTTTTAAATTTTAAAAATATTTACCTAATCATATTTGTATTGCTAATAATAAAACCTTAAGTAGTCCATTTGGGTTTCCCCTTAAGTACCTTTATAATGAGTTTTGAGAATGTTAATTTCTATACTCAATAATCTTTATGATTAAAGAAAACAATTTGATTAGCATGATCATTTACCTTTTCTGCAATGGTTTGGTAAAAAATTGATACAGTTCATTCCCCTTGATCTCTAAGTCAAACTGTTTATGATTTAATAACCAATAAAGTGTTATATTAATGAGCAACCAATGAAATCCCTTTACTAAGATAAACGCAAATGTAGCATGATCTCCTCCAGGTAAAAGATAAAGACTCACATGCCTGGAAGACAAATCAAAACACATCAAACCTTAAGACTGCTTAATTTTGGATGGCAAGAACTAAAATTAATTTTATTTTCTTCTATTATTCTTTCCTATATTTTCAATTCAATGGTATGTTTTAATTTTATAATTAGAAAAAACAGGAAAATTTGTTTTTAGAACAGATAAAAATATATACATTGTCAAAAAAAAAAATATATACATTGTCAGTCTAACTTTTAATGGTCATATCAAGTTAACTATTTAGCATATTCTTCTATGGTCTACTTGTTTTTTAAAGTGGCAAGACTTTATATGACCTTAAAATGGTTAAACTAAATTCTATTATAATCAAGATTAAATGACATTTAAACACAAACATACATATATGAGGCAATGGTGAAAAAATAAAATGTACCCACAAGACCCCTACAGACTTTCATACTTTGCACACAGGCAACTGTACTCTGGTTCAAAGAGATTGCTTCAGGGCATGTTTTATGATTCCTTGTCAACAAATTATACTTACTAGATTTATAGGCTAAAGCCTCAGTTTTTCATTTTAAAACACGGATAATAAGATCTATCTCTTCCCTTTCCTCCTTGGTCTGTTAGAGCCACACCGGCTCTTAGAGAATAAAAACACGAGACAAAAATAGAAGTTTCTAGAACATATCTAATAGTGTTTGAAAATATTTATTTTACGTAGAGCTGATGTGAAGGTAAGAAAATCTCTTCACTGTATGGAAGAATCCTGAAAATGCAGTTAACATTCATTCATTTATCCAATAAATATTTTTGAGGATTAAGTGCCAGACACAGTGACAAGCCCTGGGACTATGATAAAGAATAAGACAAGGTTCTTACCCTTGCAGGATTTACAATCTAACAGACAAGGTCAACAACAAATAAAAAATTAAACAACAGGTAAGATAATTGTATCATAATTGTTGTACAAATTCAAACAGTAGCATAATCACATAATTGTTTTATAATTAACTACAAAAAGTAAAAGTACTTAATTCTATGAAGGAAATTGGGTATTGTGATATAAAACAACAGAAGGAACCTATTTAAGATAAAGATTATGTTGAGTGTAGTTATTTGTAGGTCTTATATAGGTTGTGGTAGTTATGTTTGGTTTAAAGGTGGGGATTGAATAGTCAATGAGATATTCTAATGACACAAAATTAGCTGCAGTGAGAAGTATTAGTTACTAATTTACCTAGGAAGAAGTACTTTTTAGTATCAGGGA
The DNA here is from genome assembly GCA_028646535.1 of Procyon lotor. Classification (NCBI taxonomy): domain Eukaryota; kingdom Metazoa; phylum Chordata; class Mammalia; order Carnivora; family Procyonidae; genus Procyon; species Procyon lotor. Next base: position 111,438,483 of record CM053606.1, read on the forward strand.
CATTTTGTTTCTCTAGATTTATCTCATCATTAATCACACACAAACAATCATTTTACTTTCAAAGTTTCTGCAGCATCTTTGACTTTGTTGGAAATCTTCGAAAATTGCTCAACCCCTCTGGAGCCATTATAAACCCATTTTGTGAAAGTAACAAGTAGAAGGATGGGTGGAAAAAAGAAAAACACATTTTGTCACTCGTGAAATATGCCCAGATCCAACCTTCACTAACCCCATTGTGTAAAACATTCAGAATATTATTGAGAGAAAGCTTACAAGTGTAAATATACTTATTCTCAATGAAATCAACACCATCCAACTGATTTGTAACTATTCCCTTAATGCTGCTATAAACTTTATTGCAGTGAAAACACTGGTTCTACAGATTGCTTTCCTCTTCCTCAGGATGTGTTTGACCTTTGTGGCATTGCCACTATAAATCTCATGGCCCAACAACCCCTTGTCTGCAAGTGATTTCGAGCACTATCATAAAAATGAAACAGACAGACTTAATTTGAGTTCCAGACTTGAGGAAACTCAACTAAAATATTAGCATAATTTCGCTGAGGACAGAGGAAATTGTTAAAATATGTGTATTAGAGAGTGTCTGCAATTCAATCCATCTTTTTTTCTGGCTCTTGGGTGCCACCCAGTGATTCACTTAGTGGCAGGTTTTCCAAAGGGTCTGTGGTAACAGTCAGCAGCCACTGATCCCAGGAAAGCGGGGCCAAGGATGCTAAGAGTAGTGAGGGCTGAAGTCTTCAATTAAATGTAGGAATAAAACAATATATCTGTTCAGAGATCTTTGTCCCATCCACAAAAACCTGGCCAATGATGATGTGTTCCTTCCAGATATCCAGACATTGCAAATAATCCTATCTGTGAATAAGGAAAATCAGATCTTCAAAACACAGCCGGGGTCCATAGGCACATGGTGGAGAAGAAAAGCAAGGAAGTAACAAGGACCATTCAGTCTCCTCCTTCCTAATCCTCCTCCCCTGCTCCATCTCACACTGTCTAGTCCCTTTCCCCAGTTCCATTCTAAGACAGAGCTTGAGAAACTCCACAACCACAAAGACAGGAGCTGATCAACCAGGCAATTATTTTCATCTCTCAAACTCACTAGAAGGTGGGTGTATTACAACACCTCTCGTAGCCTCAGTTTACAAAACTCAGTAGCTATCTCATGTTGTTGTTGTGTCTTTAAACTAGGTTCTCTCTTTCTCTCTTAATAATATTTGTGACACATAATAATACATTTTATGTCAAGGATTTGTGTCATTTTTTGAAGGTGAAGCAATATGTCCTCAATTTAATAGGCCTTCTATTTTTCTCTAGGAAACTATAATGAGCTTATAAATAGTGGTTCTCTCTATATTATATATTTTTAAAATTTTATAGATTACATATATTATTATAGATTACATAAATATAATTTGATATTTATTGATTGTATGTATTTTATATCCATATATAATATGTGATATTATCTACTTTAGTTTGTCATTTGTCTAGTCTCTCCTATGCTAACTTCTTAAAGGCCACAGGGGCATGGCCACAGGGGCAGATCCTGCACAGAAGGATGAATATGAGATTGAGTCCCCAAGCCATTGTTTTCTTCCCACTCAGCTGCCATTATTGTGGTTGTAAGATCAGAGGACAGACAGCTGAGAAAGAAAAAGGAACTATAGTTAGTAAGATCAGAGGACAGACAGCTGAGAACGAAAAAGGAACTATATGCTCCAGAAGACTAGGAAGGTCCTTAAGAAGAGTGCAGAAATAGCTGACCAGAATCTGGAATGCAAAATGGCACATGATCAGTCCCCCAATCTCCATAGGTTCACTGGTTCTAACACCCACTTGCTTCAGAATTTTCTCCTCCTCTACCTTCTTGGCCCTTCTGTCCTGAGCCCTGTCCTGGAGATACAATTTGGCTGAATAAAGCAAAGAGGTGGCGGTGGTAGGTCCGGATGTTGACCTGAGGTAGGAGGGGACAACAGGACCTCATCTAAAGGAACTAGGATCTAGGGACCACCAAGATGGCCATGAGCTGAAGAAGAAAAAGATGCTGGGCAAACTGGGGACAGACACCAAGAAATTAGCCTCAGAAGGAATCTTTAGGTGAAACGCACAGGATCTGGAGTGGTCTTTCATTTAATGCCATGAGATTTGAAGGGATGGGGCAGGGGTGGGAGGTCCTCTTAGGCATGGCTCGGCCCTACCTGCCTTTTTCTCCTAGTAGTTGTCCTGATGCCTTGAAGAGGAAAGAGGAAGAGGGAGGGAGCCATGTTCCCAGACCATCTCAGTTACATGTTCCCTTCTCACAAAGAATCTGTTTTACCAAAAACAAACACATTGATGATTAAGCCCTTACACTGACCCACAAAGAGATTCATGAGACCCATCCTGATTCTAATTTCTCAGAGTGGTATCACAATCGAAGGAAGATGAAACTACTTTGGTTTTAATGAGATAATACTCTTTGGTCAATTTTAGTCGGTTATTGACTATTTACATATGAGAGTCATAGTACTTATATTATCTAAAACTTAGAATCTCTAAACACATATCATCATCATCTTCATCATCAAACTTTAGTTGTATAAATTGAGGCATAGCAGGTAACTATTTGCCCAAGCTTTTTGGTAACTAGTAGGTAGAATTTGTCTTCTGGCACTTTGATCCCCATCGACTTTTAGTAGCTCATTATTTGATACAATAACCTAAAATATCATATATTATAAACTTTTAAAAATTTGCAAGTTAAAATTATTGCAAAAAATGATACGGACTAAACAAACTAACCTAGTTTTGATATGGATTAAATAAATATTAAATAACCTAATTTCCATTATTTAACACCATTATTACATCATTATTTTTGGAAATGCATTCTGACTTGGTATCAAATTATAAATATAATTTTGACACACAACCAGCTGGTAGGTTGGGTATTAATTATGTACATAATTTACTGGGAAAGTTGACCAAAATTACTACTTGCCACAAAATCTGATGTTTTAAATCTATAATTTCAGAATTCCATCCCAATCCTGTTAATTTACATGAACATTAATGAAGGTTAATTCTTTTATCTCCTAACTGCTGGCAGTCAAGACTTACTTAAAGAGGAGATTTGGTTTCATCTAATGCCTGAATGAGAACTTCATTGAAGCTCATTTTCTGTAGTTTAAAGCATGAAAGAAACAACGATCCTTAAACAGATGGTTAGTGTATGCATTCATTATCAAGTCTCTGCTTCTCAAATGAGATATCTAGTGAGCATTTCATTTTGTACAAGGCTTCATCCTGATGCATCTATTGGGAGAAAATAACCTCCAAATTCATCTTCAAATAACTAATATGTTAACATCTTGAGTGGAATTGTTTTATACTGTCCAACAGGATATAAGAAAAAAATGAGTTCGACTGAGCATGATTATTCTTTGTCTCAAAAATAACTGATGCAAACATCTATTTCCTGGATGATCACTGACAACAACGGCTCTCCTGGAATTAGGTAGAAGAGTCAGTCACCATCATATTAATGGAAGAGTGTTTTTCCTGTTTGGTATAGGAGGAAAGAATGATTCCAGTCCATCTAAAAGTTTTAGCAGGGAGCTGTACAAATTTGCAAAGGAGGGACTAGGCAAAACCTTATTTTCAATCATTTAAATAAAATTTTACAATGACAAAAGGCCATCACTGCTATTCTAATCCTCTGTTTTGCATTGCGACAGCAACTCTAAAG
>CM053606.1:111442730-111504903 GCA_028646535.1 Procyon lotor
ATAGATGAGTTCACTGTGAGACAACAATGTATTAGAGTGCCCAGGTGATATGTGGACTGACTACCCCTCCACTCCTTTTTCTCAACCCAATTAATCAAATATGCCTTAATTTACAACAAAAAAGTAAGTGATTTACATTATTACTGCTGATAACATATTGCTTTTAACTGACCACTGATTGTGCCAAATAATGCTTTAAAATCTCTGGTGTTCTGGATACAAATTCCTCTATGATGGGACATTACCAGCTGCTATTTTTGCTCTTCATCCTCTAGCAACTGAGCAATTCACTATTGTTTTACTCATCCAATTCTTGTTTCTGCTTCTGGAATAATATATAGATTCTGCCTCCAAGTAACTTAAAGATAACACAGATAACATGGCCTCACCTTATCCCTGAAGTTCACTTGGTGTAGCCAGACAAATCTGACAGGCACAAGTGTACTTTGAGGAATAATGACACAGGATATTTGAAATCATGTCTATTCTAGAAAAACTATGACACATGGCTGCCCTAATATAACAATATATTAACAGGTTTGGTTTTTTTTCTTTAATCTGTATTTTCTAAATTTTTGGCAATAAGCGGATGCTATCATAAAGAAATGTGACACACAGAAGTCTTTCTCCTGACCTTATTCTTATTCTGATTCTTACTTTTATCACCAGATCAGTTCCGGGCAAGCTAGAATAATTTCCCTCAAAAGCAAATCTCATCACTTTCTCCTTTCTGTTTTCTGGGTAGGGCCTTTTTAAAAAGTATGATAAGACCTTTCAGGGCTCGCTCCTACCAACCTGCCAACCACCCAGGAGCCTAGCTTGGAGTCCAACACTGAGCAGTTCCTCAGAAAATATTTGTTGCATGAATGAACCAAAAAATGAATGACTAAATGGAATTTTTACAACTTAAATGCTTAAAAATAACCTACGGCTTATTTCACCACACAAGTAAGTCCCCTTTAGACAAATGAAAAAATAAAACACAAAGAAAATAAATAACTTGCCAAAAGTCACACATGTATTCTGACTTCAAATCCTACCCCATAAAAGAATAATACATCAGGGCGCCTGGGTGGCTCAGTCGGTTAAGTGTCTGCCTTTAGCTAAGGTCATGATCCCAGGGTTCTGGGGTGGAGCCCCACATGGGGCTCCCTGCTCAGCGAGGAGCCTGCTTCTCCCTCTCCCTCTGTTGTTCCTCCTGCTTGTACTCTCTCCCTCTCTCTCTAATTAATAAATAAAATCTTAAAGAGAAAAAAGAAAAGACTCATACATTTACTTGTACTTTATTACTTTAAGTATTCTGAACTATTCTGCTAGAGTCCATTTTACGGTTTCAAAAGCCATTGACCTGTTGGTAAGTTTATGTGAGATTGATGGAACATTTAAGGAACCCATAAGATAGATTCTGCACTTAAAACCACTGAACACTGGAAGTAATTACCTATTATTATTTTATTTTTTTAATTTTAATTTTATTTTGTAAAACTCTTAAAAATTAAATGACCATCTGTCTATCTGGCCTTTAATAATGTATAAGCACCATGGCTAAGTTACATGCTTATGTAATGTGTTCAGAAATTCAAAATTATGGTACACAAAAGTGCATTTTATTTTCTGCTTTAGCACCTGCTTGATAACTCTTTATTATTTATGTTATTAAGTTTCTTAGGTAAAAATATTTGCATACATTCCTCAGGGTATGAGTAATGCCCTCTACTAACAATGATGCTAAGAAAAATAGGACTTAAAAAAAAAAGAAAAGAAAAATAGGACTTGCCTGAAGGCGATGATGATATAAAGATAAATGTCTAATCACTTGTCAAATTAAAGGAAAAGAGCTGTAGACTGTCAACAAAATTATATTGTACAAGCAATCAAAGGAACCGAATCCAAAATTACATGTCTCATCACTACTTAATGCTAAGACAACACAGTAAAGGGAAAAATAGAAAAGTAAGTGTTTTATTCTAATGTTGGAGAAAAGTGAAAGAAAGAGTTCGGTAAAACATACTTTTTATTTTGATAAGGTAGCACACACACAGATCAACATTATTATTCTGCTGTCTTGATACAGCAATCAAACTGCTTTGTGGCTACAGACCTAAGCTTAACGTCAGTTTGCCAAGAGCCTTTTAGAGCCCTAGAGGGAGTACTGTTGTAAGCCTTGCTCTTGTGTCTTGTGGATAAAAAGAATGTTAGAGACCAAACTCCCTCAGCTTCCCTCCTTACTTCCTGGCTTTCCTGTTCAAAATTTCCCTGCATCTTCATCCAACGTCTCCCCCATTTCACCTCTTTCCTTCTATTTCACTCTAATCCTTCTTCTTAATTCCTTATTCCCCTCCTGAAACACTGCTGAATCAATTAACTAGCCCCTACCCACTCCCCACTAACATTTGTTACTATTCCCCCCTTCAAAAGTCCCTTCCATGCAACCTGCCAACATGCTATTGTTGTTCTATCCAAACCCAACTTTCTCTTGATCCTGAACTATCCCATGTTTTCCATTTTTCTCCTTCAGGCCATTGCCAAACTTCTGGAAAGATGATTGTCCACATTCACTGACCACAGTTGCTAAGCATCTACTCAGACCACTGATCTGATCCTCCCAATTTCTCGAAACATCTTTCTCCAAAACTCACTTACTTTGGCACATAGGACTGTCACTCATCACCCCTGGTTCTCTTATTGCTCTGACCATGACCTCTGTGTCCTCTTCCACCCACCATTGCATACATGAATTCAGTCTGCAAGGATCTGTCTTGGCTTCTCCACTTCTGTGTCTAGGGGTCATTTTTTTTTTTCTTTTTCCTCTTCTTCTTTTGCTTCCTCTTGTGTGTGGGGGGGGTGGGGTAGTGGGGGGGGTAATCTCATCCGGTGTCAACTATTGATCTATATAGGTAAATAACAGATCTTTTGCTTAACTTTAAATGCTTCTACACTCTGGACATGCATTTCTATCAGTCCATTAGTCTCCTGGATATCTTTATTTTAATGTTCTAACTCAGTCTTAGCTTATTCATTAATTTATTCACTCACTTAATATATATCTAAGTGTTAGCCAAGATGAGGGTAATGTTCTTATCCAAATACAATGACTTTAAAAAGGTAGAAGTATATTCTTCTCTTATTTAACAAGAAGGCAGAGCTACATATTAAACCTACATTTAACAATATCATTCAGGGACCCAGGGCCCTTCCAGCTTGTAGCTCTGTCCTTCCACGGTATTGTCGGCAAATGTATGGACAGATCTGGATCACTTTGCTGTCAGTATGTGTAAAAAAGGAAGAAAATAAAATGGAAGAGTGGTCAACATGACTTCAGCTCATGTGTCATTATCCTGACTCAGTCACGTCAGCACAACTAACTTTTAAGGGAGGCCGAGTTTTTAGCTGTATGTCCATGCACTCTGCTAAATTCTATTGCATTGGAAGAAGGGGAGAACATATTTGGGGGTGGGGAGGAGCAGACAGCAACGAGGGTCTGTCATTCTTACTACACTACACATTGTGCAAAACATTGAAATTCATTGTTTGGAATAATTCTTTTTTAAATAAGATTTTATTTATTTGACAGACAGAGAGATCACAAGTAGGCAGAGAGGCAGGCGAAGGGGGGAGCAGACTCCCCGCTGAGCAGAGAACCGGATGGGGGGCTCCATCCCAGGATCCCGAGATCATGCCCTGAGCCGAAGGCAGAGGCTTCAACCCACTGAGCCACTCAGGTGCCCCTGGAATAATTTTTATTATATGTCCTTTTAAATCTGGTTCTTGGTTAATATTTCATACTTAACATAGAAAACACTATCATCCTTCCAGCCACACTGTTTTAAAATACCCAAGATATCTCTAATGTTTAATAAACCGTTCCTAACTCTCTCCCCATAACAGTTGCAATTTTCCAAAGTGTTATATCATCTTCCTCAGTCATATTTCTAGCTTAGCCTCATCCTTTTCTACTTTTCCTAACATGTTTGAAGAGTTAATTAATTACCATTTATTTGAAAAAAAGATACTAGCCTTACTTACTTCCTTGTGTCCAATCTTGCTCTGTTCTTATTTATCTTTTTTTTTTAAAGATTTTATTTATTTGACAGAGACAGCAAGAGAGGGAACACAAGCAGGGGGAGTGGGAGAGGGAGAAGCAGGCTTCCCGCTGAGCAGGAAGCCCGACGTGGGACTCGATCTCAGGACCCTGGGATCATGACCCAAGCCAAAGGCAGTTGTTTGTTTTGTTTTGTTTTGTTTTGTTTAAAGATTTTATTTATTTGACAGAGAGAAACACAGTGAGAGAGGGAACACAAGCAGAGGGAATGGTAGCGGGAGAAGCAGGCTTCCTGCTGAGCAGAGACCCCGATGCGGGGCTCGATCCCAGGACGCTGGGATCATGACCTGGGCCGAAGGCAGACGCTTAAAGACTGAGCCACCCAGGCGCCCCTAAAGGCAGTTGTTTAACCAACTGAGCCACCCAGGTTCTTATTTATCTTATCTTATATATATTATAAGTATATATTGATAATATATTATATGTTCTACATTGAGTCATGGTATATGCTCCACATTTTCTTCCTCTGCACTTCTATTCATATTTTCCTGTTGGTTGCAATGTCCTGCTAGACCCAAAAATCCAAATGCCATCAACATTTTAAGGCCTGGTTTAAATTCCAACTTTTCCAAAATGCTTTCTATGTTCTTTTTTTTTTTAATTTCTCATAACCTTTTTTTCCCAATATGTTTATTTTATTTTTTCAGTGTTACAAAATTAATTGTACATGCACCACACCCAGTGCTCCACGCAATACGTGAAAAAGTTATTTCTCTCTTTCTTTGACCTTCTGTAAACTTTATCTGTCCTTCTCTTATAGTACTTATCTTTATTTCTTGTATTATAGCTTATAGGTACATGCTTTATTTTCCACAGTAAACTTCTTAATTTAGGGATCAAGGCTAATTATTCTGTGTATTCCATTTAGGTTTTAGTACAATTGCACGAGGCATACTGTGTGTTCAACAGATACCAGTTTAATAAGTAGGTGTTTGAGGAATGGGTTAAAAGAAATCCAGAATATGGTAAATAGAGAGCAGAGAGTCTATTAGGAAAGCATGCCATTTAACTGAAGGACTGATAGACTATTATTACTTGTGGAGATTTCCACTCAATGAAAATATTGGTAAAATATTTAGAAAGATATGTTTGGAGTAATAGTAACTTGTGTCTTGCTCTTGTAAGATTAGTAATAGCAATACAGGTTTAAAAGAATTATCATGAAAATGCAAATTTTTTCCCCAACAAGATACACCTCACTTATTATCTAAAATAATTATGAGGTCCTATGTGTTTGAACTATTGTGGGTTAGGTGGTTTTTGTTGTTGTTGTTGTTTGGGTTTGTTGTTGTTGTTTTGCATTACATTTTCCAGTGAAGCCTAAAAATATTGAAATAATTTTCATTCTAATTATTCTGTGGTATTTCCAGTCACAGTCAGAAATATGACCTTGAAAACTCTTACTAGAAAGACCCTTTTCATAGGATTTTCCAATTTAGTTTTATAGCCTGGAGATATTGCAATTCTCAAGATAATTTCCCCCAAAAGTCCAACACTTTTCTAAGTGAGAAGTCCGACTCTTTTGACATTTATTTATCTGAAGCATTGGTAAAATCAAACTAGCTTTTCAGTTGTAGCAACAGTGCATTTGCCTTCTGGAGTTAAGGCAACATTTTAAAGTGGCAGGATCTCATAAATGTTTCATGGAAAATAAGAAAAACATGCTATAAAAATCACCAAACCATGAGATAAGAAGGAAGAGGAAGGAGTGGGTGATCAATGAGGCCCTCTGGGATGACTGTGGAGTAAGTTCTTTTAAATATTGGGCCAGATTTTCACAACTCATAAGCAAACATTAGATAATTCTAGAGGTTGCTTTAACCCTTTCAGGAACCATACCGCCATTATCCACGTAGCTAAATTTGGCCATTTCTATGTAGTCTTTGTTTTTGTTCTGGAGTCCCACATTTCAGTTAAAAGTGATTCCTTATTAAAAAAAAAAAAGGTGACTCCTTATATATTTTCTTAAAAGTTTAATATGTAGTTAAAACATATGCTATATTTGTAAGAACATAAGAAGTTTATAAATGCAAACTACTAAGCTCAGCACAGGGGTTGCTAATTGATAATTATTATTGCTAATAATGATGATACTACCTGCCAATGATGGCTACTATATTTCTGTAACAATAGTTATGTACAGAGGAATATATTGAAAACTGGGGGGGGGGATGGGGTGGGAAAGATAGTGATTTAAAGAAATAATAAGACCTAATCCCAGTCCTCTATAATCTAAGTAGTTTATTCTGGGGTGATAGAATTTACAGACATAAAACTACTAAGTAGCAATACAAAACAATATATGATTAAGGTCAAAATGAATTATGCAGATATGTGTTCCAAAGGAGTTCAGAGAACCATGTGTTCAAATAATTAATGTGTTTGTGCACGTGTGTGTGTGTGTGTGTGCATGACATACATTGAAAAGGATCATGCCGGACTTTTAAAAAGCAGAAACTTTCACCTTTCAGCCTAGAATGACAGAGTACTACCAGACTTTGTTATTTAAGAAGAATTCTTTCCGAGCCCATTTTTGGAAGCCCTGAGACCTGTTTGTGACAGGCCTTTCCCCTCCTGCCTACAAATGCCACCCATGTGCCATTATCCTGACATATACGGTAAAACACAAAATATGTAGAAACCACTGAATTGATGAGTTAACAAAATACACACAAGCGCCAGGAAATTAACAAGATGATGGTCCCAGGTTAGCATGAACCATATAGCATTCTGCTCGGTGTGGTTTTCTGGCATGCTTATTAGACTCCTGGGCAAGGAAATGCCTCTACCTGGAGATTCAGACACTAGAATCAATACTCCCCAGCGAGAGCACACTGTTGGTAATAAAAGCAGTCTTTGTGTGGAGAAAATAAAACTGCAAGTTCTGTACACTTATAAACCACCACTGACTCAATACTCACAGATTAAAAAAAAGAAGAAGAAGGCTTTTAAATCTGATATATTTTTGTCTGTAAAAAGAAAAAAAGAAAGGAGAGAGAGAAAGAGCAGGATTCTGTCAGTCTAATCTCATTACACATGTAGCCATTACAGTCAAAATGAGTTTCCTCTGAGTAAGTTTGGGTGAGTTTCAAAACCAATTCTCAGAGGAAAAGAGTCATTATACTAAAGTAGTGTGTTATGAAATGGAGCTTCCTATCGTAGCAGAGTAATCACATTCACATTTGCTTAAGCCAGGGGGTGATGAGATGAATAATCCAGATTTCGTTCAATACAGCATTGAACTGAATAAAAGAAGGGGAGACAAAACATTTAGAATGCATAATGTTAACACCCTGTTAAAGGTTTTCTTTAACAAGGAAAAAGAGAAATCGCTTTGGAAAAATATGCCCACAAAACATCTCTTGCTTCACTTTGAGGACATACTTATCGCTTTATTGTATACTTTCTACACAGAATAATTTGCCTGTTGGCCTGTTGATTACCTTTGACCACCTCCGTTCCATCCCTTTTTCCTTCCTTTACGTAAAATTGTGTTCTCTCAGAATATAAGCTACTTGATGGCAGGGACTTGGTGTGGTCTTTGCTATAATCTCAAGAAAGGTGTCTTGTCCCTATTGTCCCTAATAGGTCTTCATTAATGTTTGTCAAATTTTGAGTGTTTTGGAAGCTCTCTCTACTGGTGGCTCCTTGTCATATGTCATAAAAGATGGCATACATATTAAGAGATAAGGACAGTAATGGCTACATGTGTAATGAGATTAGGCTGATAGAACTCTGGATTCTAAAACAAATCTCAGGAAAAACACCCATGCTGAGGCAATGTTAAAGAAGTGTCAAGTGGTTTAATGGAAGAAAGGAAGGACAAATCCTTGATTTACTAAGCATATCTCTTTACTTCCTGGTTTTCCTCAAAAGTTGATCAATGAGACTTTTGGTTTTGGTATCGCTGTGAATTATTATAGCTGTTATTATTCTTGTCAATGCCCCATTGTCTAACCCTTGGCCGAAGGGAGCCTTTTTAAGCTAGCTTCTTGGTTCTTTTGACAAAATACTAAATACTTTCCATGCTTTGTAGTTGTGACAAGATGTAGTAGTTTCATCTTGCCCACTTTCTGCCCTCAACATGGAATCTGCTCTTTCTGTAAGGAGTGTTAGCTCTTTTCAGTAGGAAATGATATTTAAAGGCCATGATTTGTGCAACAAAGCCATTCATTGCTCTTGCATTGGCCACCATTCATAGGTTTCTTTGGTGAACACATTAGGGAATGTGTATATATGTGCGTCATAATAAATTCTTGGGTCATATGGATACTTCTGATTCAAACTCAGAGATATAGGGTTTTTATTTAACCTCATCAGTGTCATAGCTGTATTTACTCTCTTCCACAACAAAAACTTTGGTTCCCCATATGGAGAAGGGGGTTCCAGGAAATGTAATCACCAGATCTTTTCTGTGATACACAGGACAACTTACTATGAAGTAGAATGGAGGCAGATATTAACTAGCCTTTACTTGACTTTCAGAGCACACATCTTTCCCCCTCTACTTTATTTATTTATTTATTTATTTATTTTTAAAGATTTTATTTATTTGACAGAGAGAAACACGGTGAGAGAGGGAACACAAGCAGAGGGAATGGTAGCGGGAGAAGCAGGCTTCCTGCCGAGCAAGGAGCCTAATGCGGGGCTCGATCCCAGGACCCTGGGATCATGACCCGAGCCGAAGGCAGATGCTTAACGACTGAGCCACCCGGGCGCCTCCTCTACTTTATTTATTTAAAAAAAATTTTAAGTGATCTTTACACTCAAAGTGGGGCTCAAACTTATAACCCTGAGATCAAGAGACACATGCTCTACTGACTGAGCCAGCCAGGTGCCCCTTCTTCCCTCTACTTTAAATTTATTTTAGTTTTGATTCACTTTTTGGTTGGGAAAAGGGATTGTGAATCCATCCAATAATAATAAAAACATTCTCCCTTAATGAGCATTTGTTATACACTAGGTACTGTTCTAAAGTCTTCACATGTGTGGAATGAGAAGGGCAGTTCTTATTTTCATAGTATTCTTTATCTCAGTTCCAGCAATTCTAAGACTGTGTAGGAAAGAACATACAAATAGGCCAACATTCACCAGCGAACTGATATATAATTAGACAACACTAAAATATACTGCTTTATTTGTCCCAGCATCCTTTCTTGACCATTGTTTAAATATCTTTGTTGGTTAATCTCTTACAGATTGCACCATGTTGTAACTTGCAGTAAAATAGCCAAAATATTTTTTAAAGGAATAAGAGTACCCAGTTTGTAGTCTTTAAATACTATTTTGCACTAAAAGGAATCAGGCTCAGAGAAATATTCAGAGATAATATCTAGAATAGGAAATGTATAAGATCAGCCTGGGAGGTCTTTTTGTATCAGACAGAAAGATAATAATAGCATCTATTGAGGTGGTATGAAAAGGACTCAGTAGATCATTTGAATAGAATCCCATTGGCCAAAGACGGGATAATTTGACCATTAGTAGCAACTTTAGTGGATTGAAAGATATCTAATATGTTTGAATCCATGAGTTTACAATGATACAGGAGGGTCAGGGGTTGGTGGTGAAGAACTTCTTTGGTTATCTTTAGAGGATGTTAATGAACAAACATTATTCTCTAAGCTGATAAATAAAGAGAGGAAATGAGCATTTGGTCTGCTTTTCCTGAATGAGCTGTACCTCAGGGGTAATAGTTTATGGAGGGAAATTTCTTTTTTTTTTTAATATTTTTTAAAGATTTTATTTTATTTATTTGACACAGAGAGAGAAATCACAAGTAGGCAGAGAGGCAGGTGGAGAGAGAGAGCGAAGCAGGCTCCCTGCTGAGCAGAGAGCCCAACGTGGGGCTTGATTCCAGGACACCAAGACCATGACCTGAGCCAAAAGCAGAGGCCCAAACCACTGAGCCACCCAGGTGCCCCTCTTTTTTCTTTTTAATAGATATTTTCCATCACACAAATGAACATGGAATGACAGAATAGCACCACTTTTCAAATTGCTAATTAACTAATGGATCTTAACAATAATCACCAAAGGCTGTAACATCATAAAACAAGAACCAATTGGAAATTATGCCCCTCTTGTTAGAATTGCATAGAATCACTTAAACTATTCTTGCCACCACCCAACCCCCATCTAATTTTATCAACCCCTAAACCTAACTATCTTTTTATAGGGGACCAAGGAACATGTTCAATGACACTACAGTGTCATTGATATTTTGGTGATACAATCACCAAATTTAACTGTGGGAAATTCTCTAGGACAAATGATTTTAATCACCTAGTAAACTGCAAAGAACGAAACAGGAGAGGAACCTATAGTTCCCAGGGTTAGTTAATTTTTGAAATCTTCCATCTACACATAGCCAATAAACATACATTTAATATCTTCTTATCTTGGCCTTCAAAACAAAGATTATAAGATTATAAGACAAAGTATAGGAGGGCTTAGCAAACTAATTGTGAATGCCCGTGGTAATGAGCATTTCCTTATAGTTCTACTAAGTATAAAATCTCCTGAAATAACCTTTCAGAATGTAAATGGTATTACATTATGGGGAAACTGGCTTATCATTGCTTCATTATTTAATTCTCTATATTTGTTTCTTGATTTATAACTTTAATCTTCAACAATAGATTATATTATCATAAGAGACATAAAACTAAAATAAAGTAATTGGTTTATCACATTTATTTGGACCCTAAGATATACTTGAACTAAAAATAACTTACATTTCCCTTCCCTGTCCTGTTTTGTCTAAAGTAGCGCCAGATTTTCAATTCGTGATAAAATACAGGAAGCACTTTTCTTTCCTAAGTATTTTTCTAAGTTGTTCCATACTGAAGCTCATTATTTTTAAGTAATGATGAAAGAATCAGATCCCCAAATTAGTAGAGAAGTAGGCTAAATATACAAGTAGACAGTACTGTTACAGCTTCGTAGAATGAAGTATTTTTCATTTTACATATAATTTCGTGCCCAATGTAATAATACATGCTCCAGTATAAACAAACTACCACAAGATGAATCCAAAGAAGAAGAGGAAGAGGAGGAGGAGGAGGAGGAGAAGGAGAAGGAAGGCGGAAGAGGAAGAAGTTATTTTTGCGATATGAGCCCCCTTCTCCCCGCCCCCATTTCCAGGTTTGCTAAAAAGCCAGTAGAGACTCTAGAGTAGATGAGAAGACTTAGAGTTTCCTGATCAATGAGATGTCACTGCAAAATACTAAGAATGTGCTTAGTCTTCACTTTCTTTGCAACATTTTCCTGATACAAAATGCTAATTAAAAATCCAGGGTTGAGTTGTTTTCTAACCCAGTTTAGAGCTAAGAAGCGGACTTCCTTAACCACTGAACTTATTTCAACGTGTTACTGAGAAGAGAGGAACTCATTAGAAGAGAAAACCAACCAGTGAGGAAAGGGTTCCCATGTCTTTAAAGGAAGAGTAAATAAATGAGGTTCCTTGGCTTTATATGTGACTTCGCATTATATAGAGAAAGGCTGACAGAAGCTCAATTTCCCATAGGCTTTGAATTTTACCAAAATATATTTACATCATTAGAGTCTATGATATTTATCTTGAAAAGAAAGGCATACAAAAATGTGAAACTAGAGATAGCAACAATCAAGTACGTGCCCACGGGGATGCATTTAACCAGAGAGGGTACCTTTTGCTAGTTCACACAGTAGCTAGCAATAGCCCTGCTTTTGGCTGGGGGAGGATGAGCAGAGAGGGGAGGACAGCGTAGTTTTCTGTGACAATTCTTTCAGCTTCGGAAGAGAGAAGAAGGGAAGAAAGGAGGGTCACCATCAGGTAGTTCTGGAAAAAAAATCTCACATATGTACGGGGAAGTAACAAACTTTATCAGCCACAATTCAGTTTTCTATTTCTTCAATCACCACTTTCAAACATGCTCTATAAAATCTTTCTTCTCTGTCCTTAATGATGTCTTGGGCACATTCCATTGCTTTCTGGTCATTTTCAATTTTCATGAATTATGGTCCAGTCCAATTTAACATATCAAACTTATATCCTACTTGATGTTTGTCTCCTCTCCTGCTCTCCTTCCCATCTGCTGGGGGGAACTGCAGGGGAAGGGACAGTACTCTATTCTTTTATTCATCACTCCTTCCCTCTTCTGGTACTAGGGCTGCAGCAGTGGGTGGGGGGAGATATATATGGGCACATGGGTTTCTTACTTATCCGGCCTTAGCTGTAATCCTCTTTGTTGTTCTGCTCTTCTTTCAGATAATATTGATAGCAAACTGATATGCTCTGAGACTGACATTGATCTGCTGACTCTACAGAGTCACCACAGAGACACTACAGAGTCACTCCACTGCCTTCTGGTTCTTGATCTCAGTGAGACACTAACAGACTCTTGGAGTTGCGGCCTATTCACCAAGCAGCCAGTCTTCTCGGGTGAGGTACCATTAAAATCGTTCCAGCATGGATATGAATGCAGTCTCTTGTCTGCCTTTATTTTGGCTTTCTTGTTGTCTTTCTTTCTCTTTTTACCCTTCTGAAATGGGAATATCAGCCAGCCTATAGTCATCTAATTATTAGATGCGATGTCTATACAACTGACAAATAGGCGACATTCTTCTCTTCTTAAGACACCTTCAATGTTGACAAGTAATTCACTTCAAGTCTCTTTTGTTTGGCTTGGGAGAAATGGAAGCATCTTTTCTCTTCCTTGTTCCATTCCGAGATGGGTAAGAAAAGGCGAACACTCCTCGTTTAAGTCAACAATTGCTAATTCCCATAATTTTCCCCTTCACCCTTTCTCTCTCTTCAATTTCTAGCCTTCTGCTTATATAAACTGAGGTTTGGAAGGACCATGGTTAAGATCAGGCTGTTGTATAATAAACCTGGCAAAGATTTCTGGTTCCAATCATTTGTAACCTTCTTTAGAATGTGGCTACTTTGACGTCTTCTTGCTCTCGTTTTTGGGTCTTAGATGCCAATTATGGGACAATAGAAAAGTTCCATTCAATATACTTTTGTGCTAACAACTTCTTTTGTGCACGTGTGTTATGATTTCTTTTCTCCCTCAAGATTACCTTTAATAAAAATTTTAACCTGATTTCATTGGTCCAAGAACATTGGCAGGAAAAGCAGATAATACTGCATGTGTGTAGACATTGCTAATCCTGTGGAGCAGCCGCAGATTCAGATTTTTCTATGGTGTGAGCTGGTGTGTGTGTGTGTGCGTGTGCACGTGCACATGAGTGTGTTTGGCGTACTGAAGTGTCATTAATTTTTGTTTGTTTTTTATAAGATTTTTATGTATTTATTTGGGGGGCAGAGAGAGAGAGAGAGAGAGAGGGAGAGTATGAGCAGTGGGGAGGAGCAGAAGGAGAGGCAGATTCACTGCTGAGCAGGGAGCGAGATGCAGGGCTCAATCCTAGGACCTTAAGATCATGACCTGAACTGAAGACAGATACTTATCTGAGCCACACAGGCACCCCTAGAGTGTCACTGTTAAAAAGGAGAAGATACTGAAATTTCATTTAGAGAATTCTTTACATTTCATTGAGCTAACAGCGATTATTAATATCACAGAAGAGGGCCCTATCGAAATTATGGAGGGGAGTCTTCAAGCTCTCTAATGCCCCATAGTTAATGTAAAGCAACTATAGCCCTAGTCAATGGAGAAAAGTATCTTTGGGCTGCTATATCAGTCTTGGGAAGAAAAAGATGTTACATCCCAAAGGCAGTTGAAGAGAGTTTAACAAAGGGACTATTTCTAAAATGTGGGAAGCTAACAGGCATGATAGACACCTGGTAGTTAGCAATAGCAGGAAGCCCTTACTACCCAAAAGCTGAAGGTGGAAGGGGAGAGAAAGTTTATTGGAATCCAGAGAGAGAGATGCAGCTGAAGCTGTAGAAGAAAATTCCCAGACAGATGTGGCCTTTAGTAGAGAAATTCCATCACGGTCAACCTATAATCTCACAGGGAGAGAACTGATGCCTTTCTCTTTCTCTCTCCTGACCTTTTGGCCTCTTTTCATCACCTCCCATTGGATGAGCCAGTCCTGAAGCCCACTGGAAGCCACAGGGCAAGAGAACCCACTGAGATCGTCCGTAAAGGTCAGTCTCCTGGCGTGATGTCGGCAAGCTAGCAGGGTAGAGAAGGGTAGAACACACATCTGCAGGGGCAAATGGAGATGATCTCCCATAAACCTACCCCTTGTCTGGGGAAAATTATCATTTTTAATACTATATTAAAACTCTGACTTTGACTCTTTCAGTAATCAGGTGAATGAACTTCTCATGATTTTATACTTCTAGGCAGAAATTTAAGTTCTTTTTTTTTTTTAAGATTTTATTTATTTATTTGACAGAGAGAGAGATCACAAGTAGGCAGAGAGGCAGGCAGAGAGAGGGGGAAGCAGGCTCCCCGCTGAGCAGAGAGCCCAAAGCGGGGCTCGATCCCAGGACCCTGAGATCATGACCTGAGCCAAAGGCAGAGGCTTTAACCCACTGAGCCACCCATGCGCCCTGAAATTTAAGTTCTTTACAATCTTCCACATCCCCAGATGCCTCACATGGCCACCTATACTCTGGATAAGAAAACAGACCACGCACCATTTGGTTGAGCGAATCCTGCTTTCAATGCACCTTTACTCCATTCCCCTTAATCAAGTCTGAGCTCCTCTGTCCTTTCCCCTTTCTTTGCCCATGGCAGGAATCATCAGTTAAACTTGGTTCTTTCCTGATTAGCTAAAATGCAGTCTCAGAATCTTTCTTAACCTAGCGCTTTAGCTATCAAATCAATCAATTAGAGTTAGACTGCAAGAAGAAACCCATTTATTTTTTTATCCCTGGTCTGAGGGCACCTTGAATAAAATGTTTCCATGTTTTGTTAACGCATTTCTCCCCACTGGCCCCAGAAAATGTTTGCTACAGCCATGGTTTGTTTTTGCCATCTGAAATAACATCAGTATTATCATTAATTGGGAGCCTTTTTTCGGTTTTTTGAATAACAAGATCTCACTACTTCACTTCTATTGTAAGTCTCCTTTCCATTGTCTAGCTTAGATCCAGCATTTCATCCCACTATCTCTGACTACACTTTCATGGCCAGACTATGATTAGAGCTTTCATTCTCACACTTGAGACATGCTTCTCGCAGCAATATTTCATATTTCTAGAATAATTTACAATGCACAGAACACTCACACATGTACTTAGGAACTCCTTTCTGATTAAAGGCAGTTTTTTTGTGATATAATTACAAGAATTTTACATTTTTGGTTTCTGGGACTAAATTACTCTACAGAGTCCTATTATCTTACTATGGCTTTCAGTCACCTTCTTTAAAAAAGAAAAAAAAATCTTTCTTCCCACAAATTTTAGAGCTTCTTTTTTCCTCACATATTTTACTTCAATTACATAGGTAATTTTGCCTCTACAGAGTTAGTCAAAGGAAGTAAGCCTTTAGAAAAATAAATGTATAAAACAAACCTTCAATTTAAGAATTGAACTACAAACACTTTCTTCCTCCAAGATGATATTCAACAACTGAACTTATATAAACCATAGTTCGCATATGCATCTCTTAGCAATTAACTCATGATTTCAGAAACATACAGAAACATACACTTTTAAGATACTTTTTCTTAAGAAGTATTCTTTTTGAGGATATTAATGTTTCAATTGCTTCCTTTCTTTTAAAAAAGGGAAATAGTTTGTTTGACATATTTTAGCTGGTCCTCAGAGAAAGTCACAGATGAAATTTACTACATTTCCTGTGGTATTTTTTATGGGGGAGCTTTTTTTTTTTTTAATCTTTTTGCCTTTTTAAAGCCTGCTACACCAATGCCTTTCCTCTTAGATATAATTTCTCCAGGTGCTCAGGCTGAACTTGTAAAACTTTCTACTATGATGAGTCTTTCTTTAAACTGGAAGTTTTCCTGCACTTTTTAAAATAATGAGACCTCACCAGGTAAATTTATGATAAGGTTCATTTTCCTCCCGGCCTAAATTATTGAACCTCACATCAATTCATAGTTGGCCATCGGAATGTAAGACAATGGTAATAAACAATGACAAGGGTTTCCTAGGTGTCCCGATTTCTTTATGACAAAGAGGAAATGACTAAGTGATTTCATGCTAGCCCATAAAGTCATCAAATACATTATGATGCCATTATTAATCTTGAATCCTGATTCTACCTCCTCTACTTTTTTCCTCCCAGACTCTTGGCTTCCCTCATGTAATAAAGCCAATGACTATGGGACAGACCCTAAACTGGAAAATAGAAAAAGAAAAATAAGAATTAGAGTTTCTTTCAGCCTCTCTCAATGTTCTTTCTGTTTCTCAAGAAGTTTCCAGATCATGGCTAACCTGGAGTCTGCATCTCTAACATTGTTATGGCACTTTATTTCACCTATAATTCAGGGCCGCTCATGCCCCAGGGAGTGTCTTTAAAACAGGAAGTTGCTCAAGCAAATTATTATCTTTAGGAGGACAGATCTATGGGCAAAACATTACAGAGGCCAACTGCCTTTTCTTCAGGGAGGCAAGCAGACAGGGGCACACTTTGGGAGCAGAAGAACTAACCACACAAGGCTGTTGCTTCCTCTCATCTTTCTCACACTCCTCAGAGAAGCCATAGGCTGCACTAAAAGTACAAGTCACTTAAGTTGTTAAGGCCGACTTGTCACACTCCATTGAGTTAGCTCACATTTTTTAGTAAAGGTTGTAAATACACTCTCCATTTTCCTTGTATGTTCCCGCCTTGCCCGTGGTTCGGTGGCGAGCGTCATGAAGACTTTTCTGTTTAAGTATTACTTCTTTTTCCACTTCTTCTGCCACTGACAGCTACAATCCCTGAGTGCCTGTGCCTTTGGCTTATCATCACCAGGGCTGTAGGGGAGGCAGGCAGGAGAGTGCCCAGGTGAGGAGGTAGACATTTTGTTAAATCTAGCCATAGATAAATCCAGTCAGAGCTTTAATATCCTCTTCAAAATGGTGATTTTCCCTAGACAAGGAGTGGGTTTATGGCGGATCATCTCCATCTGCCCCTGCAGATGTATGTTCTACTCTTTTACTGCTTTAAGGGCTTGAAGATTCCTTAATTTTGTTGTCTGTGGCCCATACAGACATACACATCAGAGGAATCCTTTGAAGGGCATATTAAAAGTCTCTGTACTAAGGTTGGGAAGGATGTAACTAGCTTTCAGATTCAGTGCTCAAATCTCTTCTGAAGTAGAATTGAAAACTTTCACAGAAATCTGAAAAAGTAAATGATAAAATTAAATCATAATAAATGTTGAGTTGAACCTCTGATGTGGGAAAATGTGGTTCTAGTAGTCTGCTTAGAGGATAAAGGACTTGCACAATGAATGCCGTGTGGGGTATGGTCTTCTGTCCTAGGATACATTTCTGCCTTTGGGCCACATTAGGCTCGGCACACAGTGGGCATTCAAGAACGATTGTTGAGTTAATAGCTGAATAATACTGAAGCTTAGGCAAATGGCTATAGAAAAGAGAACTAGAAAGAAGTTAAAAAAAGCCCTCCATTCAACTTACTTTCTCCAAGGTAAGTGTACACATGATCCATAGAAGATAAGCCTGAGGATATAGGTCCTTCCAAGTTCCTTCTACTTGCAAGTTTTAAGGTGAAAAAGCTTCTTTTTAAAAACAAAGTATAGCACTATGAAAACACTGAATGTTTGATGTGGAAGCCTTTTTAACATCAGTAAGAAAGAAAAAAAAAGCTTTCATTATTTCAAAAACAGGGAAATGGTTTTGGATTTCCTTGAACATTTTACAATTTAAAAGAATTTCCCATGTATGAATAAAATCCGATTTTCATCAAAAAGCTTTTAAGCAAAACTTCATACTTTTCTCCATAAAACAAAACAAATATTTTTCAGAGCAATATTCTCTTACACAAAAGATTTTTACAAATCATTAGAGCGTTCTGTGTGAGGAAAATAAAATTCAAAATTATTCAGTAAAATATTTTTCTTTCATTTTTTATTGCTACTGTGAATAAGAAAGCATTAAAGAGGATGAATGACTATAGATGAAAGTTACCCTGCCACACATAAAAAAAAAAATTCTTTTAATGTTTTGGTCACGAACTCTGACAATGATAAATCACTTTTCAACAGCTGCAGACAGCTGTTAAAATCTGGAGCCTAAAACGCTTAATTGGGGAAGTGTGTTAAAAGTTAAAGGGCCAGTGTCCTTTTAGTCTATGGGAATACTTTTTTCAACACACCCATAACAGTGCCCTCTAAGGTTTGGGAAAGCACATGCTCTTCTCTAGGTTCATTAATCTCAAAACCGTGGATGAACAAATATAAAGAGCTCCCACTTGTGTACAAGCAAGAAATAAGTGGCCGTGTACAATAAAAGAAGGCGCTCCAACTCCTTCAATTGGTGAAGAGTTTTCATCTACTTAGGGATGTGACTGGGATTCATGGTACTCTTTTACTGCAGAGTTGAACTGGCAACTCCTAATTGCTTCAGTGTGGGTCTTATTACAATTAATACATTTGTCCAGGACTAATTTATTCAGTGATGTTTCCCAACCCTATTCAAGTCAGAACAAGAAACTTAAAAAATGGTTTTAATTCATTTTTGTGTTCCTTATCTTTTATTCTGACAGCGCTTGGGCGGTCAGATGTTGCAGTAAACTTAGGGGCTTCTTCACTTCAAATTTTTCCTCCTTTGGGTTTTTTAAACCAGCTTGCTGTTACAATATTTATTCAGGGAATAAAATTGCTAAGATAGCATCCTTTGGAAGCAGGCTTTGTTGATTGCACATGACTCTTTTCTTTTTTTTTTTTTTTTTTTTAAAGATTTTATTTATTTGACAGGGAGAAACACAGCGAGAGGGGGAACACAAGCAGAGGGAATGGTAGCGGGAGAAGCAGGCTTCCTGCCAAGCACAGAGCCCGATGCGGGGCTCGATCCCAGGACCCTGGGATCATGACCTGGGCCGAAGGCAGACGCTTAACGACTGAGCCACCCAGGCGCCCCCACATGACTCTTTTCAAAGTGTATATTTGTATATTACATACATAAAATGCATATGTATCATATATGTATTTACTGCATATATATATTCACTGAAGAATACGGTTTGTGTAAATATATTCTACTAAGCTCTGCAAGAACTGAACCGATGGATTTTTACTTTTTCCATGGGTACCAAATGTGTAAAGTTAAACATCATATATCTGTTTGAAGAGGGACATTTCCCGTTGAGTAACTGTCGGTAGGTCATTTCTCCTCTGTAAAACTCCTGACATTCAGGAAAGGGAGTAGTTCTGTTTCACACTCTGTAGCAAAGGTGATCTCTGGGAATTGTTTGCTGAGTAATTTGCTGTTACACGATACATCATTTTTATTGGTAATAAGGCAGATGTCACCAACAGCGGAGTTTGTCCAAGGCGGGCTCTGAAATTTCTTTTAAGACATTATGCTCCCAATCAGGCAGAAAATTGTCGTCAGCTAGTGCAGATTGAAAGATCACATTGCAGTGTCCAAGGACTGTTTATGACTTTTCCAGGTCCATACCGAGTGGGTGGTGAAGAGTGGCCTCGTGCAAGCATATTTGTTCCAGTTACGATGTATTCGGTGTATAAAACTTGGGGAGAAATGTACCATAAAAATATGTTGTGTGAAGTTTGTGTTTTGTGAAGCAGATGTGTTTATATCAAAGACAGAGGGGAGGAAAAAAAAAGACCCATTTGTGAGGTTTTTCTTATGAAAGTGTCATTTTGAAACAATTTACCTGTTGTTTAAAAAAAAAAACTGAAATAAATGGCTTTAAAAGTGAAAGCTCTCCATTGCTATTTTTAGAGAGACAGGTTTAGATATTTCTTTCTTTTTTTTTTTTTTAGGTTTAGATATTTCTTTCATAGGAATCCTGTGGGCCATTCTTAACACGCTGGGTAATGACCTAGTGTCATGATCTATACCTTAGACTTTAAAAGGTTCAAATTCACTGCCTTACTTTGAATGTGAAACAGTATTATCCTAATACTCTACACTAGTTTTTTTAAGATTGTATTTATTAGAGAGAGAGTGAATGAGAGAGAGCAGGAAGAGGGAAGGAAGGAGGAGGGTCAGAGGGAGGAGGGTCAGAGGGAGAGGCAGACTCCTGCTGAGTGGGGAGCCTGATGTGGGGCTCGATCCTGGGTCTCCTCAGTGACCTGAGCCGAAGGCAGACGCTTAACCGACTGAGCCACCTAACTGCCCTCTATACTAAATTTCTAACTTAAATGTCCTATAAATGTGGAGGGATCTTATCTCACTACCCAAATAGTTAAAAGCAGCAGAGTGGGAATATAAATTTCATGTATACATTGCAAGTGTGGCAAGATGGCTCCTGTCCAACATCGTGCCAAGCCATACATCCTCTTGTGGCTTCATTGTTCACAGCATGATAAAGACTGTATTTATAAAGCTAATGCTGTTATAGAGATACTCACTAATATTTCAATGGCTTAATAAAATAAAGGTTTGTTTCACATCGCAGTCCAATATGGGTCTTCCTGCTCAAATGGTGCTACCCCAAGTGGTGATTCAGGGGCCAATGCTTCTTTAGTCCTGTGGTTCCACCATCCTTAACATGTGACTTCTAAAGTAGCCCTAGGGGAGGATATCCATTAGGAGAGGAAGAGATTGGAGGTGTTTGGGGGTACTCGTCCCGCTCACCCACATGCCACTGTCACTCAGTCACAGTCTGACCTAGACACAAAGAATATGGTGAATGTCATCCCTGATTGGGCAGCTCTTACTCAGCAGCTTTCTATTATGAAGGCAAACAGGAACCCTTAGTGGACAGCTAGCCCTTTCCACCAGAATATAAAGATTTCATTCTCTCTCCCATTCCCTGTCATTCATTCATTCATTCATTATTCATTCTCTCTCTGTCTTCACTCAACACTTGTTTACTTGCTTTAGGAATCACAAAGTGGGACAAGACCTACAATGAAAAGAAACAAAAAAATAAGAAAAATCTTGTTTTGTGGAACTTGCTAGAAGCCTCCAAGGGTTATTTCGCTGCTTTTGTTTTTAAGGTAGTCAACATGTTGACGATAGACTTTAAGTATTGGAAATTAACTAATATTAAAAAAAATGTCTATACCTGTCTCCATTCCTCCTCCATCCTCCCCACACAGTAACAAGGTTGGAGCTCATAGTTAGGCACACAGCTTTTCTTAGTGTTCAAAATCTGAGCACATGTGTGTCAAAAAGTTCTGAACGTTTGCCTGTATGCACGCATGGATGCACGCATGAATTGTGGGAGAGGGTGAGGACACAAAAACTTTGCTTTGTCCCTGAGACTGTGTTCAAGAACAGATTATAAACAAATTAATTACAACATTTCTTAATCTGATTTTGTAAAAAAAAAAAAAAAGTGGGAGGAGGCAAAAAACTAAATTCTAGACATAAATGCTAGAATTAAAGCTTCCAAGAAGGAGGAAATTTACTGAAATAAGGAAAATCTATTTCAATTATACAGATCATTTATGCATATCAAGTTAAAAATAATGGATGGCAAAAATATTAGAGGTATTTTTAAGTGCTAAACATTAAGAACAGAAATAACTACAACACAACACTGAGCGAATATGAAAAAAATGTTAAACCTAACAAGTTCCATAACAACAACAACAAACATACAGTCTAGGAAACCTCAATGCAAATATGTATGCCAAAAAGGGAGAAACTTGGCATTGATTTACCAAGGATAAATCCAAAGAGAAAGCTAAGATGTATAAGAGTAAAAGGAAAGGAAATGGAAAGCCAAGCTTGTGTAGAAAATAAAAGTATATGGGTTGCTTTGGTGGCTCAGTCGGTTAAGCATCTGACTTTGGATTTCAGCTCAGGTCATGATCTCAGGGTCATGAAATCAAGCCCCATGTCCAGCTCCATGCTTAGTATGGAGCCTGCTTAGGATTCTCTCTCTCTCCCTCTCCCTCCGCCCCTCCCCACTTCCACTCTCTCTCTGTCTCAAAAAAAAAAAAAAAAGAGAAAGAGAGAGAGAAAAATAGAGAAAACAAAAGTATGATAAATAGTAGCATTTCTACTTACACAGAAAAAGGAACAGGTATTTTTTAAAATAAAATACTTACCTAAAAGATAATTACATTAAAGATAGTATCTTAAAGATAATAATAAATATATTTACCCCAAAGATAATAATGTTTTTAAATGGGCAGGAAATCACTTTGTGTAAGAGATCATTTGATAAAATCTAGATTAAAAATAAATGACCAACGTCTTTGAAAAGGCATTGCATAGAGACAGGAAAGAACCAGCACTGTTCATAATTTCGAAGCAAAGGAAAAGCTTTTACCTCTCATACTAGGTATGTAAGAAAAGGAATCAAAACAAAATCCAATTGCTCTCACAAATAAGGGTCTAGAATTACCAAGAACAAATTCTGTCAGGCTGCGTGAATTTCTGCCTATGCCAAAAAGAAAAGCCAGCATATGGCTAAGAAAATTCCACACACCTTTACAAGGCATACTCATTAGTAAACTCAGAAAAGTACCTGAGACCATGTAACTCAAGAATTTTCACACCCACAAAGTCCTTCTTCCTGAGAAAATGGGTAGCAGCATATCAGCATCAATCTTGGAAACATCACGGGAGTTAACAGGCAAGGGTTGGTCTTGCAAAACCAGTGCTATTTTCAAATGACTTTTGCATGCTCCTTTCTCAGGGAAGCCATAGACCGAGCTTAATTGATTTCACAGCTGCCCCACTGCCTCTCTTTTTTAGCCAGGGTTTTTTGTTTTTGTTTTTGTTTTTCTTAATTGTAATTTAAATCACTGTCGGTGCAATGATGCGTTTAATACATCTTCTCCACTAGATGAAACACCCAGTGAAGGCAGGGCTCCTGATGGATTGCTGCTCTATTTCCAATACCCAACAGGGTCTCTGGAACATAAAGGTTTCCTAAGTGAAGGAATGATCTGGGGGTTGGAAGAATGTTCTTACCTACATTACTTAGTTAATCCCTCCTCATCCTTCAGATCTTGACTTCTTAACAAAGTCTTCCTTGATTTTCTGGACTAGGTGATATCTATGTGTTCTTCTGTCATTGCTCTTGTCAAAGTTGCAATATTACCCTTATTTATGGGATGATTTGATTAAGTCTCTTCTCACAGTAGGATGAAAGCTTTATGAGGGTGGATTATTTTATTCCTAGTACCTGCCATAGTGATCAGCTTATAATTGGCTCTCAAGTAATTTAATTAACCAACATATAATTGGCTCAGATCGTTGAATGAAAGAATAAGTGAATATATCAATGAATGAAGAAGAAAGATATTGATCATGTTTGCTATTGAATATATAGTGAATCCTGGGGCACCTGCGTGGCTCAGTGGGTTAAGCCTCTGCCTTCCGCTCGGGTCATGATCTCAGGGTCCTGGGATTGATCCTCCCATTGGGCTCTCTGCTCGGCGTGGAGCCTGCTTCCCCCTCTCTCTCTGCCTGCCTCTCTGCCTGCTTGTGATCTCTCTCTCTGTCAAATAAATAAATAAAATTAATATATATATTATATATATATACACACTGTATATATATACAGTGCCTTTATTTATATATGTATATATATATATGTATATATATATATATACACTGAATCTTGGCATAGTGTATATACGTTTTGTTAAAGAAAATAAAAATGTGAAGTGAGCTTTTAAAATTATTATGGTAACAAAAAACAAAATCTTAACACTCAGTAAGGTTAAAACAAAATGTACAATGAGATGATGAGAATGACATGCATCAGATACATCTTTGCAAGACATGAATGAGGTCAGGGTGCCAAGAAGAAAAACAACCATTTAAAGCCCAACACTGAGATCCCACAATTCCTTTAGGGGACTGGCACCAGGACTATCAAATGGCCACTCAGAGAGAAAGAAACACATCCATATCTGCCTATACTACCGCAAACAGCTAAAACTTGAAGCACTTTGAATCAGAGCAGAGAGTATCAATCAGGGATTGAAAATGCTCTAAGAAAAATGTTAAACGGACTAGTGTCACTGAGCTTTAAGAAGGAGGAAAGAAGCAGCACCCTTCACATAAAAACTTTGACGCTGAGACTTCAGAGGGCTAGTGTCCAACTCTTTATTGCCAGAGCGATAAATGTGGAATCTGTTAGAAGTAAGCGTAGCTGTTTGAAATGTACCTTGAGCCTTTCAAATCTTGGACTAACTTACTAATGACACCATGTCCCTCCACAAAGTCTGTAAGGGAAGATCTGTTCTTACTGGGATGAAATGATTTAGGGAAGCCAGGGAGGGGAGGTCTAGGACCAAGTCCTCTGTGACCTCCCCCATGCCTTCAACCTTTACACTGAATGATGAGAGTGGATTAGATAATAAAGAGTAATAAAGAGTGCTTTTCAGTGGAAATCTTTTATTTCTTCATGTAAATTTGCTCCATGCTCAACCACCTGATAGGCTTACTTTGTTAGTGAAACACCTTCAGGAGTTTATAGTTAAAAGGAGATAATTGAAAAAAAAAAAAAAGGAGATAATTGTGGTCTATTTATCCAGAATATGAGTGATAATACAGGATTATTTGCCTCCTACAACACCCATTGGGGATATTTTAAAATTTAAGGTGAGGGATTATAAATTGAGACTTTGATGGAAAATTCATACTATTAAGCCAGAAACAGGCTGAAATCATTGCAGTTTATGAAATGGAAAGTTTTCAAAAGTTAAGTATCTGTTGGCTTAATATACCCAGGATCAAGTGTCTGAATATTGAGAAAACTAGTCTTTCATTCCAAAAATATTCAGATATCATTGGTGGCCTTGTTTGTGGTGGAATGTAGAATTGCTACAGGACCAGCTAGTTCACTTTATTTATTCATTCAGAATTGAGTATTAACTGAGCACCTAGCGTATGTGCAAAGTTATTAGGTTCTATGGAACTCAAGGAGTTTAAAACAGGAAAGCTTCCCTCCTGAGGTTTCCAAAATAAACTTCGTTTGGCTCAGTGTCTCAGAAACTGGATTTAGCAACTAGAAAGTATCTACATTTATTGTGTCCTGATGGAATTAAACTCAGTTATTAATTCGTTCAATCAAAAATATTTATTGCAAAAGAAGGGAGGCCACATCTTGTCTGAAGGAGCTTTTTGATTGGTAAAAAATAAAATCAGTTCGCACCAGTATCTAAAATATTAGGCAATGTATTTTCAGTGCCTGGGGCAGGTACTATAGGTTGGCTGTCTAAATACCACCATTGCCAAACCACTTTTCTTTTGTATCCCTACTTTATCATAGAAACTAGAAAGCCAAATGTTTGATTTTACAGACTCCTTTGCAGTTAGAGGTGGCTTTGTGACAGTTTTCCCTAAAAGGAAAGGCAAGGCAAAGTGTACTAAGGGAGATTCTCTAAAAGTTTTTGCTTTCCATAGGCACAGTCTTTTACTGTCCTTCTCTTATCTTCTTATCTGGAATGAAATATGATTTATGGAGATTCGGCAGCCATGTTGTGCCAAGAGGCAACAAATACAAGAATGCAAAGCCAATAAACAAGGATGGCACAACCTCAGTGCCTCATGGCATCAGTAAGCAGTTAAATCAACACTAGTAAGGGCCTGCCTACCTCCAGACTTGTGAGAAAAACAAAGATTTATTTGTTTAGGTTAGTTTTAATTGAGTATCATTATATGCAGCCAAATGCATTCTCAACTGACCAAGTATTAAGTCACTTCAATAGACATCAAGCATTACGGTGGCCTGAGGACAAGAGGAATCAGTAGAGGCTTCAAAGGCAAAGTGGTATTTATTTATATGATTTGTAATCTCCTCTCCTCTATTAGACTGGTGCTTTTTGAGAGAGGCAAATATGTCTTATTTATCCTTGTGTGCTTATGCCTAGTAATTAGAACAGTGTTTGACACATAGAAGGTTCTCATAAATGCTAGTTAAATAAATGGACATTTACGTTCTTTCATTATTCTTACACATAACAAGAAAAACCAAAAAATTGTGTCATCTAGTCCAATTCCCTAAACTAACGTGACTGTACACTTTTGGTCACACAATTCTTTGAGTACATCACAAATACGTATATGTACCTAGGTATATGTACATAAATGCTTATATTAACATTTTGACACATGCCACAAAATATAACAGAAGTGAGAAGTTAAAAGAATGAGATAAAAATGCATGTAACAGACATTGAGACCTCCAACATCACTGCAATGGGTCAAGTTTACTATACCATCTGGGGACATGCCTCTTTCACAGCTCCATTTGGGGAACACTACTTTTGACTATTATAGAACTATTTTGAGGCTAGGAAACAACTGCTGAATCTCACAAATTATATCAATATCTAAAATCACAATATAAATCATTGTTCATCATTTTCTTCTAAGTTTTCCAAGTTTATGACTGTCGGAATTGGTGCACGGTGGCTAAAAATAAACTAATAGATGACTGAGATTCCCATCAGCTGGGCTCACTTCCATTTACTTTGAAAAATATAAATGTACCCGAACAAGCATTTATTGAGACTGTACTGTGTTCTAGATACCCTGCTGGGTGCTGGGGATATAAAGATTAACTATCCCAGGTCTTCAAGAACTCACTATTTATTGGTAAAAGACACAAGTAAGTAGATGAAATGCCATATTTCAATGAGAGAAGCTTGTCCCAATCCAATGGAGCCATGAAGAAGGGATTCCAGTGACATCTTCCTAGCAGTCTGCAATACGAGTGGATAAGGTGGTCATTTTTTTTTAAAGATTTTATTTATTTATTTATTTAACAGAGAGAGAGAGAGAGAGAGAAAGAGAGATCACAAGTAGGCAGAGAGGCAGGCAGAGAGAGAGGGGGAAGCAGGTTCCCCGCTGAGCAGAGAGCCCGATTCGGGGCTCAATCCCAGGACCCTGAGACTATGACCTGAGTGGAAGGCAGAGGCTTTAACCCACTGAGCCACCCAGGTGCCCCAAGGAGGTCATTTTAAATGGAGTCTGCATTTTTACTTACTAGTTTGTCCCAAGTAAAGCATCCTTTACATTTTAACTAATAATCAATTTCTTCTCAAATTGCCTTTTACTAGGAGTAAAACTTTTAATTAACTGCTTTAATAACAGCATTTGTGCCCTAAATGAAATGAAAGTAACCTTTGAAAAATTGTCTTGGAAGCTCACAGCTGATTTCTGTCATAATGTTTTGTATAGCCCAGGTCAAGTGGGAATTTATTTTCAGAAACAGAAAAGTGGCCCTTACTATAAGCTAGTCTTATAAAACATCTGGCCCTAGAGCCCATGGCATGTCTCCTAAGGCTGTTTTTTTGTTTTGTTTTGTTTTGTTTTTTTTTAAAGATTTTATTTATTTATTTGAGAGAGAGAAAGTGAGAGGATGAGAGGAGTGAAGGTCAGAGGGAGAAGCAGACTCCCCGTGGAGCTGGGAGCCCGATGTGGGACTCGATCCCGGGACTCCAGGATCATGACCTGGGCCGAAGGCAGCTGCTTAACCAACTGAGCCACCCAGGCTCCCCCCTAAGGCTGTTTTTTAAGTAAGATTCTGGGATAGCAATTTTAAAAAATAATATTCAAGTGATTTAGAAATGAAGAGTGTATTTGCCTGTTTTTTAGGCAAGATAAAATACAAGTGAATGAAAATAAAGTTGTTTTATTTTATACTAAACTGAGTAAAGAAGAAGACGATGAGAAAAAATTAGAAAATAAGTTCAACCTTCGATTCTAGCCATCGAACCACCCCCTAATTATTCCTAAGGTGATTTCTGCCCACATCCCTGTTTCTGGATCCCACGGAGCACAGACTCTTGGCTGCAAGTCCTTTGACCTCCATCCTTTCCCCCGCCCCTCAACTAACCCCAAGTGACTTTTCATTCAACACTTCCAAGAGCAAATGAGTTTCTTTTGTCTAAAACCGTCTAGACAGATACCAGGGACCAGGGAGAACTCCAAATCCCTTTTTCTAGCATGATAATTGAGTCTGTATTAACTTACTCCATACCAGTTCATACCAAAAAGAGTTTAAAAATTGCTAATGTAAATTCATTTATTTTGCTAAAACTAATTCTTTGTTGTCCATTATCTGGTAGTGCCTAAAACATTACGAATATCATGTTAGCAGGAAAAATCTCCCACTTAGCTCTGGATGAATATCTTGTTGAAATCTTCCTTCACAAAGCCCTAAAGTATAGGCATACTTCTGCTATTGGGAAAGCAGGAAGCCTAATTATTACATTCCTGTATTTTAGTTGAAATGTAGGCTTTATTTTCACACTTCTGGCAGTTTTTTGGCTTGGAAAGATTTTAATAGTAATTTTTATACACAAAGAGAGTAACAGGATTTCCTCTCAGCTCCGTTATCGATGGACATAATAGATGACCTCGTAAACTCTGCAGCAATCTGAATCTACTCCTGAGGATTGTCAGCTGGATAATGAAGAAATATGTTCCAGGGTTCAGAAGTGACTGTTTTCTGCATGTGCGCACATGTGCGCTTGCACGCGTGTGTGTGAGTGTGTGTTGCTGTGTATATATATTAGTGTGGGGTGCTGTGTATGTGTTGGTATATGTTGATGGGTCTATATGTATTAGTATATATATGATGTGTATTAGTATGGGCTATGTGTGTTGGTGCATGGGTTTGTGTTAGTGTGTGTTAGTATGTTGGTGCATGTGTATTAGTGTATGTTGTGTGTTGCAAAAACAGGGGTAAGAATAAACTGACAAGTAGAAATAAGAAATTTGATGAGCGTAGTAATCAAACAAATCTGTGTCTGGTTGTTTGGGTTTTTTTTCCCATAAAGATACTAGTTAGACCTATTCAACAAAGCACTGGGGCAAAGAAGTTGGTAGGAGAGGAATAAATTGAAAGAGAGCAAGAGTGAGGAGAGAGCGGGAACGCTAGACAAGAAAAGAGAGAGAAAGAAATCAGAGGATGGGAAAGCAGCAGCTCTACCTGGGCCAATGGATGTCTCCAGCTTCCCCGAGGAACGATTACCATAGAGCGTGTGAGGAAAAATGATTTAAAGGTCAAGTTCAACCACATGGGCTGAAATCCATCTCACCTTGGCTCTGTTTTGCTCTCTTTTTGAGGAACAGCAATGATAAGCCTGATGAAGGACAGTGTGTAGACCAAAAGGCCTGAAAGCTCTAAGCCTTTTGGTGACTCCTGGGGCTTGACAACACGTCCTCCTGTCATCACAGCATTGGCTCCAGAATGAACAGGAGAGTTGCCCTGGGATTAATTCCTTGTGTGTGTGGGGGGGGGCAGGAAGGGGGGAAGGGGAGTGGAAGAGGGAGAACAATAGTGGGAAAGAGAAGCATAATTTCCCCATACATTGAAAGCCGTTGTAGCTGTTGACTAGTCCTACCTGCTTTCCTATTGAGATTTAATTAAATGCAGTTATTACAATATGTACTAGTAAAGATTCAGCCATATAATTTCTCAATGCAAACAGTCTGCATTCAAGAATCTTGCCTTGAAAAACAAAGTAAATGAGCAATTCCATTTAAAAATAAGAGAGGTTAAAAAAATAAATAAGGATAACATTTGCAGGGTTAAGCATTCATTGCAAACTTGAAAAATGTGGTTTGGACTAAAGTCACAAGTAGGATAATTAACAACAACAACAACAACAACACTAGAGGATTTCTGGGAGCTGAAACAAACCAGAAATGCACCAGAAGGGCGATGTGCTTTCTGACTCTCCCATTCCTCGTGCTCAGTCCCCACGTCAATCACGTCCCTCTCTGCGGTCACTAACCTGGCTATTTGTCTGTTTCCACACTACTGCATCACAAAACATCATGCCCACTTGCCTGGAAAAGATAATATCTCACACATATGGGGTTTGCCTTTGATCTCTGTGGTCGAGCTAGAGGTCAGAGGCCTGCCTTCTCCAGGCCCTTACTTCAAATGATTCCTTTCATTTACTGAGAAACCAAACATTAGGAGGGCAAAGGCAGAAAAATAAAAGCCATGATTTAATAGCAATTTATGTGTTTGGCCTATTTCAGTTTGGGTTTTATTCTCTTTGGGTCACATCCAATCCTCATTCCTCACTGCTACCTTACCCTCCCTCCACCACCATTTGCTTGTTTCGTGGCCCTCAGACAAATCGGCCCTCTCAGGGATCCTCTTCTCCGCAACATGCCAGGCGCCATTTTGTCTTTCGGAAATGCAACATTCAGAGACCGAATTCACTGTCTCTTCCTGAAGGGAAGAAAATTGTGTATGTAAAGCTACCATCATGGAGTGGGCTTTTGGAAATGTAATGTTTTAAATTGTGGATAGAAAGAGCTTTTTAGAACTCACATGGCTCACTGAATGTTCTATTCGTAAACAAATGGGGAAAAGATGATCGTGGAGCAGCTCAGACTCAAAATTGGAGTAGAATTTAATCATGGAAAATATTCTACATGTGCTCTTTCGTGAGTTAAAGTAAAAATTCTATCTAAAGGTGCTACAGATTTTGAATGTAGAAATTTTCATGTGAGATATACTCAATTATCAATCTCATGATGCTGCACTTCACTGTGTGACAATGGGGAATATCCACATTTATTGAGGATGCCTCATGTTTATCTGTCAGTATGTAGGGTGATGAGTCATGTTTACTTCAATTCATCCTCACAATGAGCCTATGAGGCAGGTATTATTATTCCTCTTTTTAAAACTACATGCAGGGGCACCTGGGTGGCTCAGTCGTTAAGCGGCTGCCTTCGGCTCAGGTCATGATCCCGGGGTCCTGGGATCGAGCCCCGCATCGGGCTCCCTGCTCTGTGGGAAGCCTGCTTCTCCCACTACCATTCCTTCTGCTTGTGTTCCCTCTCTTGCTGTGTTTCTCTCTGTCAAATAAAAAAAATTTTTTTTAAACTACATACAGATCATTAGTGAGGTGCAAAGAAAAAGATGTAAACCAGGTTTGTCTCCCGTGGAATTGACAACTGCCCTGGTGAGATTGACTGGAACAGATGAGTTCCACTTAAAGAATTTTGAAAGACTGTACTACGCTCTCAAAAATGAAGGACTGGAGAGATTGACTCATAAACACAACGCTCATGTCATGCCAACCCAGTGCTTTCCCTGCTGATGATGGAGGCAGCCTCGCTGGGGGCTCTGGAATCCCAAAGCCAATGTTAACATGTGCCATGGGCAAGTTATGGAACCCCTCTAGATCCCTGTTTCTAATATGGGTATAAGGAGAGTACCTACCTCCCAGGACTCTCGTGAGGATTAACCAAGATGGCACATGATGCCTTAGTCTATTGCTTTATGTATTCCAATATAATATTCTAATAAAATGTATATGTGTTCCATATATCCACATTCCAACATTGTATATATAACATATATACATAATATATAATATATAAATGATAAATATATACAATGATAAGATAGATAGATAGATAGATAGATAGATAGATAGATAGATAGATGATAGATAGATAGATATAAAGAGAGAGAGGGAGAGAGGGAGGAACTTGGGGGGCTATTGTGTCACACTAGTGGACAGCACCGTTGAGTGAAAGTTAGGACTTATGGAAGGAGACATGACAGCCATGTACCATAACTAGATCAGGACTTTTGTAGCTCAAAAAGGTAAAGTGGGGTAAAGTTGAACTGTTGAATATTAAAGAGTGGTTAGCTTATGGAGACTTGGAAAAGAACACAAGAACAAGACCTCTAGGCATAGTAGTACCCAACAATTACCAGGTCCAGGGGACCAGTGAGCCACTTTTCTCATTTATTTTTATAGTAACTTATTTGAGGTCTCAACCTGAATCCTATCATGATTCATTCCTGCTCACTAATCTCCCCACTTTTAAAATTTTGAGGTCCTGAAAACCTGGAACTCTTACCCACCTGCTAATCGTTTAAGCAATTACATGGTTAGGAGTCACAAACAAAGCAATTAATAATGTACCCAGGTCATATTTCCCCCTCATCCCTTATGCAGGAGGATGAATTATGTCCTTGTCCCTTGTAGGAGCTGTGTCTCTGGAACAATGGCACACACAAGAAAGAAGACTGGAAAGTGGGAGTCTTTTTGAATTCTGTCTAGACACCCAACTCTTGAAACCCTCACCTGACACTGGGCTCTTGCTCCCAGTCTGTCTCACATTTAATTTACTTTAAAAATCTTGTACTTTTTTTTGCTCCATTGTGTGTAAGCTAATTTTAGCCTATTAATTCAATATTTAGCATATATTTATTAAGCACTTACCTTTCTTGGTGCCGGGATGCAGAAGTGTACCAAGTGTATAAGGACACCTTATACAGATGTCCTTGTGACTGTGCGATTGATACTTGGCATCAGTACTTTGCAAGCTAGATGAAAAGTTTTATGATGGTAGACAGGATGCTTTTAAGTTTTCTTTTTGTTGATAATGTGAAGTTCAATACCAATGATCACTTGTGCCACACTTCATAATGAACCTTATAAAGCATTCTGGTCACGTCATTTGATTTTTTCCCAGTAGGAGGCACTGTCTCTGCTAGGGCTGCCATTTTGTGACAAGAGGTATTCTCTTTTCTATTCCTCAGAAATTCTCAGAATGTTCCACATCACTACAGATAGTGTGGTTCCTTTAAATTCTCCCACCACCCTTTTTTTTTTGATTAGCATTTCTTACAATAAAGTAGTGCTGGAATGAAGTATTAAAATACATACAGTAGAGTATAAACATTAAATTCAGAAAACAGGGAAAGGTGGCATTCTGACGGATGAAGTGGAGAGTGAGTGTGAAACCACTTTGCACAAAGGAATTGTGGACTTCATGACTCCTGAATCGTAGGAGCTGCCTTTTAGTGTAGCTTCGATCTGGAAGTTGGTCTTTTTACTCTCTCTCCCCACCGGAGCCAGCATGGCTCAGAACAGAAGCTTCTGGAAGAAAAGGCTATCACTAGGAGCTAGAGTGTATTACGCTAAGCAAAATAAATCAGAGAAAGACAAATACCATATGATTTCACTCATGCGGAATTTAAGAAACAAAACAAATATAGAAGAAAGGAAAGAAAAATAAAATAAGATAAAAACAGGGAAGCAAACCATAAGAGACTCTTAACTCTAAGAGACAGACTGAGGATTGCTGGAGGGGCGGTGGGTGGGGGATGGGGTAACCAGATGATGGGCATTAAGGACAACATTTGATGTAATGAGCACTGGATATTATATGCAAATAATGAATCAAATTCTACCCCTGAAACTAATAATACACTATATGAAAAATGAATTGAAATTAAATTTTAAAAAAGGCTATGGACTCAAGTAAATAAGGCAAAAACAGAATTTTGAGGAGTTTGGGGTATAGCAACCCTTTTAAAGTACAGCTAATGAATTCATTCCATTTAATAAGCACCTTCTAAGCCCCTTCTGTGCTAGGCTTTGTACCAGGTGCTGTGGGTGGGGTGGGGTGGGGAAATAAGGATTTTCAGGAAATATAATTTGAATTTAAGGTGTGACCTTGATATCATTACAGATATAAACAGAATTATCATGTGATAGTTACAAGCGCCTGATATAAGGAAGCAAATATCCCAGTCTGTCCTAGAGTGACCAAGAACAGTTAATAATATAAATAAGAGGAGAAAAAGGAGGGGAGGGGTAATAAGAAAATTCTAGTAACAATTTGAATAGAGACAAGTGCTGGCAAACAGATTCAACCAATTCCTAATGAGGAGGAATAGAAATCACCTTTAAACCACTGTCACATATAATTTATTGTGTATGGTTATGCTTGAATTAATTGTATGATAAACTGCATTCCCCTTAGCAACAGATAAACATTGCATCCTAATACAGACAGTTTCCACCCCTGGCCAACATTTGAATCACTTGGAAAGCTCTGATACCCAGAGCCCCTGACCCAGACCAAATAAATCAGAATCTTGGTGGTGGGGTACTCATTACTTTAAGAGCCCAAGTATGACATATGACGTATGATGTATGACGAAGCCCAATATATGATGAAGAGCTGAGAAGTATTGCCCTCATGCAGTGGTTCTCAAACCTGGCTGTACATTAGAATCACCTGGACAACTTCTACAACGTACTGCCCCTAGGTCCCAACACCAACCAGTTAAAGCTGAGGTTTGGGCCCAGATATCAGTCCTTAAAATGTCCCCAGACGATTGTAATGTTCAGCCAAGTTCATGAACCAACCAATACCAGGCACTCCTCTTTGGTACTTATAAACAGATTACAGAGCTAATAAATCTGACATCATCCCTCTCCTCGCAGAACTCAAGATTTAACAAGAAAGAGGCGAAGGTCATGTTGCAAACAAATTATGGTAAACTGCAATAATGTAAACTAAAAGGTGATTGGAAATAATGGTGGAATATGAGGGGATGATCACATTTAGGCAGAATGGGCCAAGAGGGGACATTTAACCTAGGAACTAAAGGAAGAGCTCTTTGGAATAGGAGGGGCGCAAAGAAGCGAAGGAATAAAGAATAGGTATTTCTAGCCTACCCAGACAGCACGTGCAAAGGTCTCGGGGTGAGACAGAAG
Source organism: Procyon lotor (assembly GCA_028646535.1). Lineage (NCBI taxonomy): Eukaryota > Metazoa > Chordata > Mammalia > Carnivora > Procyonidae > Procyon > Procyon lotor. The sequence continues at coordinate 111,477,358 of CM053606.1, forward strand.
TAGACATGTTCAAGGCAAGCTTCTGCCTGGCAGGGAACAAAGATAAGAACAGTTATATAAGAAAACCTAGAGAAATTAGGTAGGGGCTCCATCATGCCATATTAAAGAACTTGTATTTCATTTTAAGCTTAATAAGAATCAAAGATTTTTAAGCAGAAATAGGAGATGCTTCCATTTAGTTTTTGAGAAGATACTGCAGTCAGCAAATAAGATTAGCTTGGATGAGGGAGATGCAGCAGAAATGTGGAAGGATGTCTCCTATTAGCTAGCAATTATATGTGATAACACGCATGTAAGTAACAGAGACCCAGAATAATAGTTATTTACTATGGAGGTTCCATTTGCTCTTACATGATGAGAATCCCAGGACTAAAATGGCGGCTCCTGGGGCGCCTGGGTGGCTCAGTCGTTAAGCATCTGCCTTCGGCTCAGGTCATGATCCCAGGGTCCTGGGATCAAGCCCCGCATCAGGCTCCCTGCTCGGCAGGAAGCCTGCTTCTCCCATTTCCATTCTCTATGCTTGTGTTCCCTCTCTCGCTGTGTTTCTCTCTGTCAAATAAATAAAATCTTTAAAAAAAAAAAAAAAGTAAAATGGCGGCTCCTTCAGTTCTCAACTCTACCTTCTCTAGAGTGTGCCTACAATCCTCAAAATAATTTTATAATTGTAACATGGCTGATGCAGCCCTAACCAGGGCATCCCCATTTCAGGCAGGAGAAGAGAGGCAGAGCAAATAGACTCTCACAGCATGTTCTCCATTTTAAAGATCTTTACTGGACGTCCTTCCCAGGTCTGCCTACATTCTACTTATTGGGACTGTGGCTACCCAATCTGCCAGAGAGGCTGGGAAATGGAGCTTTTGAGCTGGGCACACTGCCACCTCCAACAAAATCAGAACTTTGTTTAAAGGAAGAAGAGAAAAACTGATATTGGGCAGTTGGTCCAACTGGAAGTTGGAAGTTGGAACTTTAAGATATATTTGGAGGTAGAATCTTTAGACCTTGCTAAATTGGAATGGACAATTGGGAGAAAGGCAGCAATCAAAATAGGGGCCACAGGGAACTGGAGGAAATCATGGAACAGTGATTGGAATATCAGAAGTCCATCTGGGAATGTGAGGTCTCAAATACCTGTGAGATGGCTAAGTGCCTTTGCCAAGCAAGTACGTAAATGGAAAAAATAAGAAAGAAAGAAAAAGGAAAAAAAAAAAAAAAGAATCAGGTTCAGAGAAAAGGTGTGGGCAGAAGTTACAAAGTTGGGATAGTGATAAGCTAGTTTGAGATTGAAGCTCTAGGTGGAATGAGGTTGCTCCACGAAAAGGTGTACGGGAGCAACAGAAACTGAGGACCATACCCTGAAAAGCACCAAAATGTAAGGTTCCGGCTAATGAAAGGGAGCTAGGAAAGGGAAAAGAGAAGAGACCAGTGGTTTCAGCAGGAAACCAGGAAGGTATGTCAAGGGGGCCAATCAGAGAGCATTTTGAAAGAGAGGTTGAGGTCAACTAGCCAATGCTTTTGAAAGGTTAAGAAAATTGAGGACAAAGATGTGTTTACCAGATTTGGCAAACAGAGGTCACCGGTGATCTTGAAAAGAGCAATGTTGGCTGACTATTAGGGTGAAAGCCAACTGAGGGGAACTGAAGAGAAAATGGAAGCTGCTAGCACAGGAAAGAATGCTTTTACAAGATGGCTGACCTAGACATGAGCAGAGTCATGGGGTCATTGCTGGAAAAAAGACTGAGGAAGGGATTATGTTTGTTGTTGATTTTTTTTTTTTTTTAATATGGGAGATACTAGAGAATCTTTGCATACTAAGGGAAATTACCCAATGGAGGAGAGAAGGGTGATGAGGAAGAGATGGGGAAAACCAGAGAGCTGTACCTTTAAAGCAGCAGAGGGGATGGAATCCAGGGCAAAGTGGGGGGCCTGGCTTATAATGGGTGGGAGGGCGGAATTCCTCCTCCTCTGGAAGCTATAACCCGCTGTGTGAATGTAGTTCCAGAGTCCAGGCTCAGTCACGCTCCAGTGATCTTTTTGTTTTGTGAAAATGTACTCTTCCAAATCCTATAATTTTCTATCTGAGACAGGATAGCAGTTAAGATCATCGGACCCACTGTTGGCTGACCAGGTTAGCAGCGCTGCCTGTAAAATACAAGGCTTACTCCACTCTACCAGTACAAAAAAATCTTACAGTTATACTGTCATTTTTTCTTTCTAGTAGCACACGTTGAATACAATATTATTCCTCTCTTCCTTCTTCCCTCTTCCCCTGTGTTTCTGTTATTTTTGTTTAAAAGATTTTATTTATTTGAGAGAGAGAGAGAGATCACAAGTAGGCAGAGAGAGTGGAGGAAGCAGGCTCCCTGCTGAGCAGGGAGTCCGATGCGGAGCTGGATCCCAGGACCCTGAGATCATGACCTGAGCTGAAGCCAGAGGCTTTAACCCACTGAGCCACCCAGCCGCCGCCACCCTCCTTGTGTTTCCTTTAATATTTTTTGTCCCAGAACGTATTTACATGGATGTGTAGCTCAACTGGAACTGGGGACACAGTGTTTAAATTTTAAACATTCACTTTTTTTTTTCTTAAGATTTTGTTAATTTATGAGAGAGAGCGTGTGAGAGAGAGAGACAGAGCTCACTAGCAGAAGAAGGGGCAGGCAGAGGAAAAGCAGGCTCTCTGCTAATCAGGGAGCCCAATGCAGGACTTGATTCCAGGACCCTGAGATCATGACCTGACTTGAAGGCAGATGCTTAACCCACTGAGCCACCCAGGCACCCCTAAACATTCGCTTCTAAAATTGGCACAGGGCTGGGAAACAAATCACCACGGTTTGCACAGGACTGAAGAGTACCCCAGGAGGCAGAACTTCCAGTGCTAAACCAGGGAAGTCTCTAGCAAACCTGAATGGTTGGCCACCCCGAGTGTGGGTTACAAAAGTAATGGTGGTTTAATGGTCTTTGGCCTTATGGTAAATCTATTGAAACATTATTTCTTCTCGTTACTCAAGCAGGCTTATCCAGGCAAGTGTAATCCAACCATACCAGAGTCTTTGGGAAACAAGTTAAAATTATGTAGTTCAGAAAAACCTAGGTTCTAATTCCTGGTACTATTGCTCTATGAATTTGGGCAAGTTAACAAGTCTCCCAAAGTTTCAGTTTCATTATGAATAAAATGGCATGATAGTGACAGGACCTATCATTGATTGTTCTGAGGATCACCCAAGAAAATGCATGTGAAGGGTACCCGAGTGGCTCAGTCAGTTGAGCCCAGTATCCAGCCTCCGAGCTCAGCGGGGAGTCTGCTTGGTGATTCTCTCCCTCTCCCTCTCCCCCGACTCACCTGCTGATGTGCTCTCTCTCTCTCTCTCTCTCTCTCTCTCTCTCTCTCCCCCCCCCACTGTCTCTCAAATAAATAAATGAAGCTAAAAAAATGTATGTGAAGCTCAGTGCTTGGCAGAGGAATAGCTTAGTAGTTGATTGCTATGATGTTAGTCTTGATAGTTATAAGTAGACATAAGGTAATAACATCTGAATTATGCCCAATTCCATACACTGGAACACTTGAATTGCACTTTCCTTATTATTCTCATGACAACCTAAAGACTGAAATATTCTATATCTTGTCTGTGTAGTTGAAGAAAAGTTAAATCATATCAGTATGGTTTAATGCAAAATACGTGGGGTTTTTTTAAATTTCTTAAACAGAAGAAATATAGCAGTATGATTCAGAGCACAGATTGCATACTCCACTACATACCAATAGAGAAATCTTGGGCAAGTTATCGAACCCTCTGTGTCTCTATTTTCTCATCTCTAAAATGGATATAACATCAAATTCTTCTCTCACCAGATGATTCAAATACAAACTGGAAGAAAACATGTAAAATTTAGCATATAGTAGATACCAATAAAGGTAACCATGATTGTCCTATTGATGATGGTAGTTTAGAATGTTATTAACTACACATCCTTAGTTACTAAGAATATGTAACTCCACACTCAATATAGATCTTACTATAGTTAAAAATCATGAAAAAAAGTTTAAAAAATTCACAAGAAAAATGCCAAGTGATATAATAAACCAAAAATTCATGCTTGAACATTAAAATTCTATTGTCTCTCCCTTCTCAGATGTACTAATTCAATATTTGAAACTCTAAACCAAAACCTATTATTCCACTTACTCCATGCTACCAAAATTTTTAAAAAATATTTTACTTATAAGGTTATAAGTTGGAGGTAAGCATATAGTAAAAACAATAGACATTTTTAGTTCAGAATTTTTATATAACATCTTTCTCAAACCAAAAAAATATGAAATTATTGTTGAAATATTTTTATTATGAAAAACATGAAAAGGGAAAAGAATCTCTACCTCAAATCTCATTACCCAGAGATTAACATTTTGGTATATGCATTTTTAATATTTTTCTATCTATACCATGTTTTATGTTTTCTCCTAAAAAAATCTAGACTCATATTTTACACATTGTTTCTCAGTGTCATTAAATATTCTTCTATAATATCAGTTGATATTTCTGTACCACAATATGCTTAACCAATCACATCTTTTTGGACATTTAAGTTTTATCCAATTAATGAACTTCTAAATAAATTTACAATATCTATTCAATAATCTCAGGAGAATAATATTTCAAAGATTTTTGTTTTTATTCAAAATACAATATTTCAGTTAATGAAGTTGATAACAGAGTAGTAAAAAGTTAGTAGTTATAAATATAATACAAGTTAAAATTCAACCAATTTATAATTGTAGCATCTTAAAGAATGAAATATGTCTCTCTGAAATCCTTAAAACAAAGTTTTTTTTAAAAAGGAGATCCTTTTATGGTCTCTACTGGGTTGTTAACATACTTGAATTCTCTACTGCTGATTCATCTCTCTATTATTTCTACATGTGTCTTTACTTTTTGACTGGAAATTTCAAAACTCTGGGAATCTCCTATTGTCTAGCTGTCTTTCCCCTTGGGTACCAGACCTCACTCACTGACAAGCTCTGCATGCCTAAGACTAAATAGTACTCAACTCTGTGTACTAATAATTTGAACTGCTATAAATGTCTGTGATATTTACTTTCTTCAAGACAAAGATGAGGGTTTGAGGATATAACATAAAGAAAATGATTTCAGATTTTTCCACAAAAATATTTCTACAACTCAAATGATTACTTTCAATTAATATAAATATAGTACCAAAATATTTCCAAAAACTAAATAAAAATAGAAGATTGTAATCCTTTACTCAAACTTTTCCTAAAATTCTACAACCCTGTAAATGGATATTTATATATATATTTTTTTGATAAGCAAACGCATCTATCCAAACAATAAAGGAAACTGGAAATGTTTTAGTGATACTTTCCCCACACTAACTGGTATTGAAAAAGTAAAATTGCTCAAGGTTAATCAGCCTAATCTGAAGACGAGGAAGTTTACCCTTCATTTCCCAACAGATTCTCTTTAATTTGGAAGCTACATTGACAGGTGGCCTCAACACTCAGGGCATTACAGACCACCTTGAAGGTCTCAGTGCCAGTAGCCTTTGAAGTCAGAATAATCAACAAGCCATTTGATATCTGATCAGACAAATGGCCCCATGGAGAAGGCCGTCTCCAGGTAGACTGATTATCTATCAAACAGGAATAACTTGATACAGTTTGCTGAGCAAATTCATAGACTTAATGGAACTCTACAGTGGAGATAAATGTGAATTAAAAACTGATTCAGTGCTCTTGCTTTCCATATGTGTTAATATATACTTTCAAGAGTGCATAAGTATCTACCAATAAATAATCCTTTACTAACAATGAAGGGAAGAAAAATTAGTTTGCATTTTAGGGGCAGATAAAGCTTTTCCCTCCCTCTCCTTTTTTTTTTTTTTTTTTGGAAATGGCAAATTGTTTGATCAAATATTTTGAATGAGGCCATTTAAAGTCATATATAATATGTACAATGAGAAAAACTAAATATTTTTCCTATGATATGTGAAAAAGATGGAGAAAATAACTTCCATTCTTAGAAAGAAATTGATGTTTCCTTCTCAGAACAAAATAAAATCTTCTAGACATCAAATGTTCTCTACTTTCTGTTGATAATTATAAAGATTTCTATTTACCAAACCTGATTCCAATTGCATTTATCAAGTTTGGCTTGGTTTTGCCTTCAGTTGAGCAGGTAAATTCATGTTTTTACTTTATGTGACCAATCTTTCCTATTCAACTGAGGAGTAATGTATAGTTGCAATATATGCTCAGCAAAAGGCCTAACACCATTCATATGTACATTTGTGATACTTACATGGTCAATGTTCATGTCGGTTCAACTTAGCACAATAGTTTCTGAACCCCTTCTATGTTTCACACACTGGATTGGGTGCTGTGAAGGGTATTCCATGGATTGTAATAGCTTCATCAATAGAACTTACAAATATCATAAGCAATCTCCCCAAAGTGAATGCTGTGCTTGACATCCTTTTCTTTATATGACCAGAGTTCCCAGAAAACCAGTGTCCTAGTTCACAGGGATGCTTGGCCTTGCAGAATATGAGGGCTTCTCATTAGCAAGGACAGCTCCCATGATTCACCAGATGCACTGGAAAAAAATACTGCTGTTGTTAATCTGTGCCATACCTACCATAACCTTTGAGGCTCTGGAGATGTCTGAATATAGTAAAGGAAGAGAGGAAAAATGGAAGGGGTAAAAAGAATAATTCTTTGAATATCAATCAGTAACATTAGGAATGTTCCAAAAGAGCTGAAAACTCATCTCTGTGATGGTTGAATTCATTGACCATTTGCCTTATGATTTGTGAACATTTGGCACCTGACGATTGCCACATAGCACTGTGGCAAAGTTAAACATAGACTCAGTGGTCAGGCCATGAATCAAGGTCCAGCTCTGCCACTTACTATTTGACTGACCTTAAGTTGAATACTTAAATTTTCCATGTTTTAGTTTCCTCATTATTAAAATATGATGATGTATCTACACTTTCTCAGAGGTTATCATGAAGATGAATGAGATGATGCATGTAAAGGGATTAACACATGGCTCAGAACAACATCAATGTTCAATGTCTTACAACTTCTATTTTTATTTGGAAATGTCCAAGTCTTCCTCACAGCTACTTGGCAAAGCACATAGTATTTTTCGAGGCCCTGAGTGTTTGTTATTATTGTTTAACTATTAAGGTACTATTGCTCTTTCTCCCCACCCCCATTATATCTCTCACTTCCAGAACTCAAAAGATATGTAATGAGTAGATGAATGCAGATCATTCAGAATTCTCTGTCATGGAGTAAGAAAAAATGTTTGTAAAAATTCTCGAATACTACTTTGCAGAGGTTAGACACAAAGATTTTTTTTATCTAAGTAACAGGAGGAAAGTTGAGGTTTAGGAAACCAGCTGAGAATGACATGTGAGTACACTAACTGAAGACACAGAAGCCAATGACAGAGACTGTTAGAATAATCCAGTGTTAACTGGAGGACACAGAGTTTGAAGAAATGAGCCTCAAAAGTCTGGAGTCCGGGGGCACCTGGGTGGCTCAGTGGGTAAAGCCTCTGCCTTCGGTTCAGGTCATGATCTCAGGGTCCTGGAATCGAGCCCCGCATCGGGAAGAGCCTGCTTCCCCCTCTCTGCCTGCTTGCCTCTGCCTACTTGTGATCTCTCTCTCTCTCTGTCAAATAAATAAATAAAATCTTCAAAAAAAAAAGTCTGGAGACTGCTTGAAAATCTCTCTCCCTTTCCCTCTCTGCCCCTTCCCTCCCCCCAGAAACACAAATTAAAAAAAAATAATAAGAGACAAAGGGGCACCTAGGTGGCTCAGTCAGTTAAGCATCTGACTTGATTTCAGGTCAGGTTATGATCTCAGGGTGGTGAGATCAAGCCTTGCCTTCAGCTCCTCGCTGGGCATGGAGCCTGCTTAATATTCTCTCTCTCCCTCTCCCTCTGCCCAGCCCCCCAATCTCAAAAAAAAAAAAAAAAAAAACTATGCTAAAGGAAGGAAAGAAGGGAGGGAGGGAGGGCAAGAGAGAGAGAGAGAGAGAGAGAGAGAGAAAGAAAGAAAGAAAGAAAGAAAGAAAGAAAGAAAGAAAGAAAGAAAGAAAGGAAGGAAGAAAGGAAGAAAGGAAGAAAGAGCCTAGAAATGGATATACAAATAAATGATCCACTTTGGCAAATGGATTTTGCCAAAGTTAAAAAGGGAAATCGGGAAAAATAGCCTTTTCCAAATGGTGATAGGACAATGTGGATCTCCATATGTAAAAAATGTAAACCTCAATCCATACCTTGCCCTTAAAAAATTAATTTAAAATGCATTATGGACTTAAACATATAAAGTCCAAAGACAAAAAACTGAAACTTCTAGATGAAAATATAAAAGAAAATGTTTGTTGCCTTGGTTAGGCAAAGATTTCTTAGATATGCCACCAAAGGCACAATCTACAAAAGAAAAAAGTTGATAAATCAGATTTTAAACTCCAAATTTTAAAGCCCCAAAGTTAAAACCTCTGTAAAAGCTATTCTTAAGAGAATAAAAAAAAGAGCCACAAATTGGGAGAAAATGTTTACAAATCATGTATTCAGCAGACAACTTTATCTAGTATATATAAAGAACTCTCAAAACTCAACAACGTAAAAGCAACCCAACTTTTACAAATGAACAAAAGATTTTTCTAAAAGATTTTATTCATTTATTTGAGAGAGAGAAAGGGAGAGAGAACAAGCAGGAGAAGGAGGGTGGACAAGTAGACTCTGTGCTGAGTGCCATATGCTACATGGAGCTCAATCCCTGGACCCTGAGATCATGACCTGAGCCAAAACCAAGAGTCCAACCTCAACCCACTGAGCCACCCACGCTCCCCAGTGAACAAAAGATTTTAACTGATATTTCACAAAAGAAGATGATGGGTTCACACATAATCATGTGAAAGGTGCTCAACATCATTAGTTATTAGAGAAATGCAAATTTAAACCATCATGGGATATAATTACAAACCTATTAGAATGGCTAAAATTAGGAAGACTGACAATATCAAGTGATAAAGAGAATGTGGGACAACTGAAACTCTCATATTGCTGGTGAAAATGCAAGGTGGTATAGCCATTTTAAAAAAGAGCTTAGCAGTTTCTTGTAAAATTAAACGTATACTTACAATATGATTCAGCAACACAAATAAGACAAATGAAAACTTAGGTATACACATAAAACCTTGTACATGAATATTTATAGCATTTTTATTCATAACCACACATAAGAACCTGGAAAGACCCTAAATGCCCTTCAGCTGATAAACAGATAAACTATGGTTCATTCATATAATGGAATACTACTCAGCAACAGAGAGGAAATATATTTTGATAAATAAAGCAATGTGAATGACATGAATGTTAAAAAAAGTTAGATTAAAAAATACACACTGTATGATTCTATTTACATAGCATTCTGGAAAAGGTAATACTTTAGGAGCAGAAAATAGATGGGTGGTTGCTAAGGGATTGGTGTGAAGAAGGGCTTAATTACAAAAGGGCTGCAGGAGGAAATCTGGGGAGGTGATGGAACCTTTCTGTGTCTTGATTGTGGTGATTGCTACACAACTGTATGCCTAAAGTGTCTAAACTCATAGATCTGTACACCAAAAACGCAGTTAATTGACCTGTGGGTACATTTTTAAAAAGTGACTAGAATAAAGGTAAAACAGAAAAATAAAATCAAGGTTTTGAACTGAAGTGATTAAAAGGAAAGAGAATTAGGGTAAAACCTAAAGAAGACCTCAGAGAAGAAGAAAGAAAAGCAAAAATATTTAGCGTCATGGAAGGAAAAAGAAAGGAGACTTTTTAAAACCAGATGATGGCAAACATATGTAATGTTAAAGGAAGTTACATGCAACTAATGAATCGTTGAATACTACATCAAAAACTAATGATGTACTACATGTCGGCTAACTGAACATAATAAAAAAATCTCTTTTCAAAAAAAAAGTTATTGTTGACTTTCGAAAGAGCTCTTTAGCAAGAGAATTACTCCATCTAGCAACTACCTTGTCTTCTCTTAGGTCAATAATACATGAATTTGACCCTTAAATAGCCACTCTTGTAAGAAGTCTGGTCATGACAAGAAAGGACTACAGTAGTTACTAGATGGGGCTTCCGGTTCAAGAGACAGATTTTTCAAGATTGGGATTAATCTGGAAATGTAGGATACCAGGGCAAAAGATTCATAGAGAAAATGGTGAAGGAGGGTGAGATGGGAGTGAGAACATGGTGCCCGTAGAGACTGGAAAGCACAGGGGTTAGTCTTTAGGGAAGAAGGGCCTCCTCTCTTCAGAGTCAGAGGTCAAGACTAGACATGAGACAGTAAGATTATCACAATGATAATTGTGGACATAGGATTGTGAAGGGCAGACATTACTCCAGATGGCTTATAAATTCTATTCCTTGTCTCTAATGGTGATAAGTCTTTAGACATTGTGAAAGTTTTCATACAGCTTCTTCCTTCCCTTGGTAATTTCAAAATGGGTCCGTGGGAGAGCTTTTTTGTAGCTTTGGCTACTCTCTGGCAAGGGAACCCCGGCCCCTAGTGGTGTATCCAGGAAGGTGTTAAACTAGTGCCCCCTTGTGGACTTAAGGGAAAATGGGGCCCATTGTACATTTTCAAACAAACCTCTAGATGCATGATGCTCTCTCTTCTAAGAGGAGTATGAAGGTACTATGATATCCATCAACTTTTTCTTCTCCCTAAGGTAACCAAGGTTTGGTGAAGTGTCACCTTAAATAAATATTCAGGAGCAACGTGCAAGGAGAAATGTTAATAATGAGCAAAAATAACATTTGAATGAATTTTACTTCCAGATGTGTTCAACTACATTTATAGCTTTCACTTAGACGAGACTTGGGCGTATATAACTTTTGGCATTAGGAAAAAAAAAAGGAAAGTAAAAGAAGTCCTGAAATTGTTCTAACTATTCCTAAGCTGTTACTTAATGGGTGCCTTTCATAAATCTGTTGGTAAGTCTATGGACCACTGACGGGGAAGTATTAGAAACCAATTTGCAGTGATGTCTGGAATGGGAAATTTGGGACATAGATGTTAAACATCAGCAAATTGAAAGCAATTTTTCATGAAAAGGTCTAAGAATTGATGAAATTTGACATATGTCATACTATGTTTGCCAATTAAATAAAAACCCTACAGAGACGCACATAGTGTTTTAATTGCAAGAATAACACCTACGGTAAGGAGAGGCATAGCAAGAATCCTCATGATTCCCATTACCTCTAATTGGAATCAAACACCAAAATCCCTAGCCACCACAGTGGTATTCATTTCACAGCTGACATTTGCTTTTTTTCCCCAACTGATATTTTAAAATTATCACATAGGAAGAAAAATGTTTGAGGGCCCCGCTTAGTTCAATGTTCTAGCCTTGATTTGTAGGACTACATCCAGAGGCCAGGTTGAGCCCTTTTGCCATACTCCTGCGGAGCCATATGGCAAGACAAAAATAGAATTAGGTAATTGCGGCTTTTCTTTCTAAGTCATCCTATAAATGGGAAAGTGCTGTCGAGAAGCAGAGAAAAGTGTGAATTTCTACACTCATAACCAGTAAATAGAGAATAATTATTTCATGGTTGCCATCCTTCGATGGAAACAAAATGGCTTCATCTTTGATTCATACCAATTTTGTCCATTCTACCGAGTTGTTCCCACAGGTTGAGCACTTCCAGATCTGGAAATGATTCAGCACAGCCAAAGCGAACATCAGGATGTGCCCAAATGTCTATACTCGGGTTGACTATAAAAGGCTGATAAGCTGAAAGCTGAAATTTATAACAGCTTCAAAGCTACCATGGCATTTATTTCTTGAATTTGCCTGGTTGGGGATTAATAAATCTATTGAGAAGAACTATATGCAATTCCTTCCTGGGCTGTTTGTATGAGGGAAGGAGAGTTAAAGTAACAGCTGATGGCCGCAATTGTATTTGATGACTGCCCTAAGTCTAAATAATGGCAAACACCTGAATGAAAACTAAAACATGCAGTATATTACCCTGGATTAATTGACCTGTCCAATATCCAAATACAGAAAAATATAAACACAGTAACTTCCTTGCAGTATCGTTCTCAGGGTCCATCAGAATTTCCTAGGGGAAAACTGCTATATGATAAGGACTATTTTGGATAAAATAAAATATCCAATTTTATTTTGGATAAAACCAACCAGAGGAATGAAATGACCCTTGAGAGTAATAGTAAAATCCAAAGTAGAAAGGAAATGATACAGACATAAATTTATAAATTGGCCTTAAGGGGGACCTATGTGAGCAAATGAATGTCCTAAGTTTGGGAATATACAGAAGGACAAGCAGAAGGTCAAAGATAGATGCCTGGTAGATGTTGGTGATTAATCGTCCACTCCCTCACACAACTACCATCACTCTTTTCTTCATCACCACTCAATGTACTATGAACTTATTGTTCGTCCTCCTGACCCCACTCCACCCCATAACCAAAGTTATGACTATACATAACTTTGTTAAAGTCCCAGTGCCTAGACCATTGCTTGCGATGCAGTACGTACTCCAAGGAAAATACACATAGCTGGTAAATAAGGCAGAGAAAAATGCAAAGAGATAAGAACCAGCAGAAAAACTGCAGGAAGAAACACAAAAAATAGGTAGTTCATTGCTTTCAGGTGAAGCTGAAAGGAACAGAAGCAACACATCTAGGAAGCAGACTATATATTGGGATCATGCATTAGAGTGAGGTTTAGCTAGGCAGGACATGTCTTGAGTAGCGGAACAAGCCCTGGACTGAAAAAAGTCCTTCTCAGTAGTCTTCCATAGCTCCTGTGAGTCCCCTTTGAGTTAAGGTAAAGCATTTGTTAATTTGCAATGAAAAAGCAGGAGGCGGGGCACTTAGGTGGCTCAGTTGGTTAAGGGTCCAACTCTTGATCTGTCTCTCGATCTGTGTCATGAACGTGGAGCCTTAGGAAAAAAAAAAAAAAAAGCAAGAAGCATAACAGAAAATATCTGCATGAAGCCATTTGCATGGATTTGTTTCTCAGATTGTCACTTACCCCCTTCATTATGTATGTGCTTTTTAAGATGACAACATAAATGCAATATAATACATGATGTGTATATCATGTAATATAATACATGATAAGATGTCTTGCCAATTATTTCCAAAATTGGAAAAGTTTCCAAAATTAAGGTTTATTAGAGATCAAGATTGAGACATCTTTGCAGTACACGATGTGATAGTCTTACCACAGCACACCGAATTTCCTATTTTGATTAGGTTAATATTAACATAGTTTTATTGTCTATGAGTATTCACAGTGAGGGCACAAAAAGTGACCCCAGAGGCTAATATGGTACAGAGAAAGAAACTTGAGATATAAATGTGCTCTGAATACTCTACATACAGCCACCTAATGCTTCTGAGTTACAATTACTGTTCAAAGGCAGCCAGCCAGAGGAAATGTATGTACTAAAATTCTATGGAGGTCTGGATTGGGCATGAGATGATTTTTAATAAATGACTTACAAAATCTAATAAAATATATTAGTATTAAATATAGATGACCCAAATTAGCCAGCATGGTTCTATAAAGAACCAGATTAAACATGGCAAAGCAACCTTGTTAAACTGTCAAATAGAAAATGAAAGCTTATGTGAGCAAGAAGGATTGAAAGTCATAATCTGACAAGAACTGATTAATAAAGAGAAATGAGGAAGGGGTAGGAAGGACCCATTCTATGAAGATCTGAGGTTCACAGCAAAGTAAATACTAACCAGTAATGTAAAAAGTGTCTTATGTGCTCTTGTGAAAGTGGTTATTAGCATTAACACATGAATAGGGCTATAGGAGTGTGGGGAGGACATATATGAGTTGTTTTCTTGATTTTTAAAATTCAGACTAAGGTTAAAGTCAATCACCCATGGCAAGTTGCCTTTTCTACTCATGCCCACCACATTAGGCTGCTGAGATCTCCCAAAATGAGGCCATCTTATCACAGATTTTCCCACAGTTCCCACTTTTTCCAGGCAATGGTGGCCACTGGTCCTGAGCATTCTCTCTTAATGTTCAACCTCATGGTTGTGTGCATGAAGATTTAAGAAGAAGGAACTGCCCCATGAACAAGCTCTTCAGTCCAATTGCTTTGCCAACAACACCTGGAAATTAGTGGACAATCTTCGTAGCTGGAACAATTATTTTGTTACTTATCAAAGCACACTAAACCATCTCACCACTCCAACAACATGCCCCAAAGCCCCACACGTCACTGTTGCCTCCAACCTGTCATCGCTAGTGAGACAAAGGAGCTGACTGGAAATGTAATGACTGAGCTGGGACATGGGTGCCTGGAACACAAACAAGGGTCATCGGAGACCTGACTGTAACTTCAGTGTGCTGAACCAACTTGGAAAATGTTCAAAAACAATGGGGTTTTTTAAATTGATTATTGGTTTGGGAACTTGATCTGGAGGGAAAGAGAAATGAACAGTACGTATTTAATGAACAGAAAAGAATCTTGACAAAGGACTTGAGGGAGTCTGTTTGTGATGGTCAGCTGCCATTTTATGTGCACTCAAGAATGGCTCAAAAGCCTTGCTCTGCAGCATGATGGCTTTGAGTCAAACATCAAGACCTTCCTAAATGAACAATTTACTGAGATAATGAACTTTGCGATGGAGATACATATAGCCTTTTGATATGTTTGAAATCATTTACACTAAAGGCATGTGAAATTTGAACTATCACCAACAGAGGACTTCTTGGGATGCATTTGTACATTTAAGGGAAAAAATAATCTTCAATGAAAGCTCAAGAGTACAGGGTCTTCTCATCAGCTGGCTTTGAATATTGTCTTATTTTCTCCATTCTCCAGATATTTTTCTCTTGAGCTCTGGAGCCATATTTTAAATAGGGTCATAATGAAAGTTGAAGAAAACTTTTAGGGTCATAGGAAAGGGGCATGTTAATGACTGAGTAGGGATAGAGGTATGTCCTTCTCACACTGGCCTTTTCTAGAAGGGCAAAAAGGCATGGAAGTGTTGGAGTGAGGCAACCAGATTAGAGACTTTGGACCTCAGGTTAATGACTTAACTTGCTCTGTGATGCTGAATTAATTATCCCTTCTGAGCCTAATATTTTTCTTTCATGTAAAATAGGGATAATGGTAATGATATCTTCTTTGCAGTGATATTAATAGGATTGATATTGATTTATATAAGACCCCTGACATATAACTGGTACTCAAATTGTAGTCATTACTACATTGGTCCACTTACATTCCCCACCCAGAGTTATACATATTGTGATGTTTATCTCTATAAACATGATAGCCAGACACCCAGCTAAATTTGATATGAAACTTAAATTTCAGACAGGTAATCTTCTTTCTAGTATAAGTATGTACCATGCAATTTGGGAGACATACTTATATTAAAAATTATTTGTTGCTTATCCGAAATTCAAATTTAGCTGAGTACTTGGCATTTTTACTTGCTAAGTCTTGCAACCCTATCTACTCAGCATTTATTCCTTGTTTACCCCTTTCTAACTGCACGTAGATTTTCATTCTAGTAATGAACTGTCCCCAACCGTAGTTGACTCCACCTGACCTCAGATGGGCTCTGCACGGGTTAAGCCAATCAACACATAACACATTCCATCCCCCTGGACAAGTGATTGGTTATTTGGTGGGCATGTGAGCTGAGTCAAAGTGAATCTAAAGACTCTTGTTTGGAATATAGAATTAGAAATATTTGTTCTCTCCTGGATGCGGATGAGAAGCTAAGACTTCTCCCAAATTGTTAATAATCATTTGTCCACCATGAGAAAAGCTGACCCACAGAAAGGTGGGGGATTGCTCATCCCTGGAGTGGGATCAGCTTCGTCTGAGACACACAAACAAAATCTTTCTTCTAGTTCTTCCCCTTTTCCTCTTATTCTCTTCCTCCTCCTCTTCCTTTTTTCCCCTTCTTCTCCTCCTGCTCCTTCTTCTCCTACTTTTCCTCCTTCTCTTCCTTCTCCTTTTCAAGGAAGGAAGAAGTAATAAAAGATTCATCATAGGGAACTGCCAGTATCCACTACCAGGTAAAAAATGGAACTAAGAGAAAACGTGTCCTTCTATGAGTTAGAATGCTTTAGGCGCAAGTAATTTAAAAAACCTAACCCAGACAGGTATAAATAATCAAGGGAATTTAAGATCACTATAACATAAAATCCCAAGAGTAGGCTAGCTTCAGGTTTGTCTTCAAACCTTCTCTGGAGAAGCTCTCTATTTAATAGCAAAATATTGCAACAAAGAGAAAGAGGATTTTTTTTAACCTAGCTTTTTCTTCTATTGTTATTATTCCATAATTCTATGATGATTTGGCAAACTCAAAATGCAGCTGTACTCATCAGCTTTCCAAATTAATATTTATATAACTTGATGCATTATCCAGAGCCAAATTTTTAGTAGAACTTTGCAAACATTTCATTGAATTTCAGTCTTATCTGTTTGAGAAATGCAAGCATCACATTTTCCTATCCATATCCCAGAACTGCTTTTGCCAATTCAGGATCTCATGAGTTCTCATGATAAGTTTGCATCTGTAAGCTTCATCTCCTGATTACTTGATTTGTGTCCTTGTGATTTATAATTCTGTGCATGTTCAGAATTAAGAAGACAATCAAAAAATCTGGTCTACAGTGGACTTTGCTGCCAAACTGAGACCTCGGATTTTTTACAGATATTTTCCCTACAGATTATTTTAATAAAATATATAATGATAATTGCTATGAAAATGAAGGACATGTGATAAAGAATCTTCCTTTCAATTCGGCAAACATGTTTTGAACATCTTTGTATCTAGCACTAGGATATTCTTATATACATAAACTACTAATAAGCATATGATGGAAGATCCTTGATCCAGGAATCTGAATACTGGAAACATACAAATAGTGGGACTGTTCTGAGATAATGTTCTCAAATGGCTATCCATTTTTAAAATTACACATTGACATACTTGAAAATAATGCAGTTAGGTATCTTGCAAGGAGCTGAAATGATAGCTCAGCATTGCCCTGTGACCTAATAGATGTCAAGGCGGAAGTTCGTGTAAGATTACACCTGGTAGGCTTGTGGTTACCATAGTTACTGCCTCAGCTCTCAGCTGGTACGTAGTTTGGAAGGCAACAACTTTAAAGGGTAATTTTCCAATCACGCAAGTACACACTGTATAAATCATTCCTTAATTAGCATAATGAAAGAAAGACCACAAGAATGCATCTAGTGCGACAGAGCAAGTCTTTCCATAATTGCTGGGCTCTAGTGGAGTCAAGGTATCCCAGCTTCAAAAATACTGTTGATGTGGACTAAGTCAGATTTCAGACTGCCCCAGTAAATTATTCCCTACTGGAAATACCATTTTGTTAAGCATTGAAACAAGAATGGCTATTACTTACTAAGTTGTTACTATGTCAGGACCTAAGAGTTTTACATACACAATCCTGGGGGTGCGCATCTTTCTGAGTCCAGAGGGATGCGGGGCCACTTGGCCCATCGCTGTAATTGCAGAGCCAGCATAAGGACACCAATCATCCCTGGATGTGGCTGGCATCATAAGCAGTAGGTTATACCCCTCAATATTAGGGCTACGTGAGACAGGTACTAGGGTTCCCATTCTATGGAAGAGAAGAACTAGTCATTTCCTAAACTCACCATCTGATAAATGGAGAGCCTGGATTTAAATCTAGACTTCTGAACTCAAGGTCATTGTTCTTCCTACTACCTATCTGCTATAATCCCATTCAAATGCTTTATCAGTTTTTACTTATTTAAAATTAAAAGCTAGGAACGTCAATGACATCTCCCTCGGCAAGAAGAAATGTTCAATGCCAGAGCTAAGGCCAGCTAAGGAACTTTTGTGATATGACTGATTTGGGGGTGTAAACTTTTAAGAAGATAATAAGCCTCAAAAACGGCTCCTCTTTGGTCAGCATGAGTGAAGGTAGCTTAATCCAAGCAAAAATGTTTTCAACCCATATGTTTCTTTTACCCATAAAATGAACGAATAAAACCATGCAAACAACATTAACTTGAAGAGAGATGTTTTCCTCACCGTGCATTCAAATAGCATATACAAAGCTCCGTTATTGGCATTGCTGAGAAATTGTTTCCTTTATGTAATTTAAATGACACTGAGTCGTTCCTTCAGGGTCTGGCTACCATTCAAAACACAACAAACTACAAATTAAGACCTCTCCTTTCGAATTATTCGTTTGTTCTGCAGAGCTGGGGCTAACCCTCCAAGTCAGAGAAGTAGAGCCGTCATCTCATTTTTTTTTTTTTTTTCCTACTGGTCACTGAGGCCTTTTTATTCTGCACACAGAACCACTGGGGATCGCCTGTGGACACCTCGAGATTATAACACAGACAGACTGGGCTCCAGACACTGGGTGGGAAGTGAGGTGAGGAAACAATGATTTGGGCCCGTCTCACGGTTACAGAGATAGGGTTTCCAGCAGGGTTCCGGAGGGTCCAGTCTGTCTTCTGCAGGTCTAAGGAAGCAGCAAGAGCAGCACAGGGAGAGGGGAGGGCAGTTAACTAGCAGAGGCCCTGGCCGGTCTTGGCTGAGGGGCCCCGAGCTGCCTGGGGGGTAGCGGAGGTCTAATGAGCCGACTCAGGACCGCAGGACTTGGGGTCGCCGCCTGGAGCTTACTTGGCGAGGGGGTTTCTGAAGTTTCTGCCGGAGAACTTAGCCTTGCTATCCAGTTCCTCTTCAATTCTGAGGATCTGGTTGTACTTGGCCAAGCGCTCAGATCGGCAAGGTGCCCCCGTCTTGATCTGCCCAGTGCAAATCCCACCACCAGGTCAGCGATGAAGGTATCTTCCGTCTCCCCAGAGCGATGCGACACCATGACGCCCCAGCCGTTGGACTGGGCCAGCTTGCACGCCTCAAGAGACTCGGTCACGGAACCAATCTGGTTCCCTTCAGCAAGAGGCAGTTGCACGATTTCTCACTCACGGCCTTGGAAATCCGCTTCGGGTTGGTCACGGTGAGATCGTCCCCGACCACCTGGATGCCTTGGGGCAGTCCCTGAGCAGGCTGCCCCTAATCATTTAGGACTAAATGTTTGTGTGCATACATCTGTGTGCATGTTTGTGTGGGTGCATTTTGACATCATTCCACCTGTCATCTTGGAAAAAGGTCACCTGCCCTTTTAGACCTGAGTCTCCTCATTGATAAATGAAGGTATTGGACTAGATCGGTTGTTTTCAACAAACGTCTGGGAACATCTGAGGGTTCCCAAGACCCTTTCAGGTTATCCTTAAGGTCAAAACTATTTTCATGATGACATAAACGCACTATTTTCTGTTTTCACTTTCATGCTATCACCAGGGTACAGTGAAGTTTTCCAGAGACGCCATGCCATGTGATGGTATCATCAGTCTGAATGTGTGCTTCTGTGTTTTTTTTAAATTTTAAAATTAGTTTCAGTATTAGTAGCTTATACTACAAATATCAATATATATAATACACATAAAATCTACTGGGTTCTCAATAATTTTGAGGTATTAAAAGATCCAAAAATTTGAGAACTGTTGGACTGGTTGCCTTGGTGGTTTCTAACTGCTAGTGCTAGAGTTGCTAGAGTTAAAATATCCTTTTTTTATGATGGTGATGGTACATATTAAATATTTAAATACTTAAAAAATGTCCTATTTGGTAAGATAAAAATCTATGACCCTTTGTCAGTTCCTCTGTTAAAAAATAATTGTATCGTTAGTTTTTACATAGGCAGCCCTATGAACTCTTCTTGTCATCTGCTATAATTCAGAGAAAATCATCACTTTCTAGGTAGATTGTTATCACCCAAAGGAGTCTCAGATGATGTTCTATGAAACTGTCCGTCCTTGTGCTCTCAGAGTTTTTATGCAGAGTTTGTATATGGTTGAAAATCTAATTGATAAGAATGCACATCTTCTCCCTTTTATCAGTTTTCTAATGTCAAGTGCTACCCTAATTTGTCGTTACCTGGGTTTTTCTAGGTTTCCCACAGTTTTAAGTCAGATCTCAAGGCTTGAGCCAAGAGCTTGTTTCTCAAATATTATTTTAAGGTGTCAGAAAGAAGAAATGACCAATGTACACTCTTCCAGTGGGTGCTCAAAAATATCTGCTGGCAAACTTCCAGGGGAAAATTCCAACTCAATCAACAGATCTCTTTGGAATATTATCTTACTTTGACAGATTCCTTCTGGATAAGTTACAAAGCTGAAAGTCCAGTTTTTAATTTGGAAGAGGAATCCTGATGCCCGATTAAGAAGACTGCAATTCAGGATGATATCAATGAACATTTTCTTTCCCAAACCTATTGTAAGGTAAAATAGAATTATCATTCTCATTTAATCTTGATAAAGTCCATACCATTAAATGGTAGATCAGCTAATTAATTGCTTCCAAATCACTTTGATAGTGCTGAAGAATGCTCTTCTTACTCTCAGACTCCCTATTTAACTGGATTTCCAATACATGATGTATTTCTCTTGATTTCAAGTACTTCTTTTTATTCTTCTCCATTACCTCATCTTTTTTTCCTCCTTGTTGGACTGAAGTGACAAGAGACCTTGAATTCATGATGAAAGAAGATGTAATTGAGCCCAGGGAACTAACCACAGGAAAATCTGAGTTCAAGTTCTGGCACCATCTCCCCTTCATTATCAAACCCTGGAGTTTCATAATCGGGACAATGTATATTGTTATAATACTTCATGGAGATGTAAAGATTACTGAGTGCGTTTCCTTTGGCATCACTAGTCTAAAGAGCTAAGCAGAGATAAATGCTTTTCCAAAGGCACTCCCTTTCAATGAGGGTGCAAGGTCTGGGAAACAACTCTCTTCCAAAATGCCAATCAAGTCAACAGCGGTAGAAACTGGATGACTAGAAGTATGCTTTCTTCACTTGTAGGAAGTTGTAATTAGCCTAATTTCTTTTGGAGGGCATCTGAGGGGACTGTCTATAGCCTAAGAAGTAGAACCTGTTCTTCTTGCTGTGAAACTGACTTCACTCTGGTATTGGTTTCAAAGGTAGGTGAAAAGAGCAAAGAGCCGGTCTCTGATCTGAATACCCACCCTGCTCTATTACACTGACCACTTGTCCTTTCATTTGCTCTCTGGGAAAGTACTAGTCAATGGATTTCAGTGCAGAATCCCTTTGATCACTGCAGAGTTCTATTATGCTCCCATAGAAGAACTTGAACAATGGTGACATCTCTACGGCAGGGCTTCTCAATCTCAGCACTATTGACATTTTGGAGTGGATGGGAAGGGGGAAAGTGTCCTGTGCATTGTAGGATGTTTAAGAGCAATGCTGGCATCTACCCATTGGAAGCCAGTAGCTTTCCCTCTCCACAGTGGAACAATCAAAAATATCTCAGACATTGCCAAATATTCCTTGGAAGGCAAAATCACCCTCAATTGACAACAGCTAGTCTATAGACTACTAGTCTCTAAAATGTCAGAATTAGAAGAAACTGTTGTTATCATGTCATTCTCCCCCCCGCAAAATTGTCATTTATTGACTACTTGTGGTATACTTAATGATATTAGGTAGACAACAGCCTTAAATGGCATCAAAGCACATAATAGAAAGTAATTATCTTCTCTTTTAAAAAATTTACTTAGTTTCAAGTTTTTGCTTGATTTCTAGTTACTTAGCATATAGCATAATATTGGGTTCAGGAGTAGAATTTAGTGATTCATCACTTACATATAACACCCAGTGCTCATCCCAACAGGTGCTCTCCTTAATGCCCATCACGCATTTAGCCCATCCCCTGCCACCTCTCCTCCATCAAAATAAAAATAATAAAATAAAATGTTGGCTCAAATAGAAAAAAGAAAATGATTATCTTTTCAACACTCTTTCAGGTGTTCCTTTGGGGACAGAGCCTCTGTTTAGCATTAGAGCATTTTTAGCACCTTTTCAATATTTGCCTATGATAGCAACCAAAACAAGTATGGCCTCAGGCCCAGAGCTTTGGTAACATTATCTAGCTGTTATTTGGTAATATTGTTTTCTTTTTATGGTATTTATTTTGTATGGCTGTCTTCTGTTTCTGATAAATGGCACCAGTTGCCCTACTGATGTAAAGGTTTCTTTTAAAATTAATGTATTTGGTAACCACATTGGAAAACATGTACCTATGATTTAGCAGTCCCACTTCTAGGCACTTATCCCACGGAAACATGTATTTATATTCACCAAAGACCTGTGAAGAATGTTTTCACAGCCCTGTTTATAATGGTCCCAAGTTGAATATTATCCAACTATGCACCAACAAATACACAAACATGCTCATACAATGGAATGTATGCAGCAATAAGAATGAATCAAGACTATAACACTGTAGATGAATAGCACAAACAAAATACTGAGTGAAAGAAGTGAGATCCCCCCGCCAAAACAAGTACACACCATATGATTCCATGCACATGAAGGCTCAAAAACAGGCAAAATCAATCTATTCTGTTAGAAATCAGCATAGTGGTTACCCTTACAGAATAATGACTGTGCAGGGTGTGAGGGATCTTTTGGGGTGCTGGTGACACTCTGCTTCTTGATCTGGTGGCAAGGGTGTGTTCCATTTATAGAAGTTCATCTCACATATAATTGTAATTGGTACACATTTTATCCATATATTATACTTCCATAAAATTTCAAATTTCAACTAAATAAGTAAAATAGTAATTAAATTAAGAGAAAAATACTAAGCCGTATTAAATAAATGAGTATGCAGATCATATGTCAAATATGGAAACACAGCTGTATATATGGTCTGTAAAGGACTGAAGTCAGGGAAACCATGGTTTTGTAGAACCCCACTGTTACAGATGGGGACACCCAGGGCCAGGAAAAGAAGCGGCTTGGTCAGAATCATTGGGTTGTAAGTACTTGGTGGCTCTGCAACTACGACCAAAGTTTAATTCTCAGCCCAGTGCTTTTGTGATGAAACAAGCATGTGCCAGATTCCCACCATCCAGTCTCAACCCTCAGTTTCTGGCCCCCAATATTTCTGCCCCCTAATTCAGCACTGGCCATGGTCACACCAGCACTTTGGAGTTTCAGGTCTAAAACATATGGATCTGATACACTTCACCTTCTTTGTCCGATTTCTCCAGAATATCCAGATACCCAGGGATCAAGGATAGCACTCAGCCTCCTGCCCATGCCTGGGGTCGTCCCCTTCTCTTTCCCTGTTGGTTGAGATAAATGAACAAAAGCGAACCGAGAACTTGCAATCACAGTTATTCTCATCATCTTCATGGAAACCACCTGATAAATTCTAAAACATGAGACTACTTTCAATGAATTTCCAATTATCATTGTTTAACATGAAAGCAAAATGCACAACACTGATTTAGAAAAGAGAAGAGGGAAAAGGAAAGGCTCTATTCTTTTAGGGGAAAACATCAACTTGAAAAGATCCTCACCAGGACCCTACAAGGTAGCAACCTCCTACCATTGGATTCTGATTTTCACTCATCAGTTCTTCCAAGAATCCTCCCTTGAGTTCAAAACTGCAGCAGGGAAGGGGTAAGGTTGCTGGGTTTAGGGGAGGGGCAATGCGTCAAGGGAGGTCGCTTATCTCTCTTTATCATCTACGAAATAGGGACAAGAAAAATATGTCCAATTTATCCTACAAGGCTGTCAAAGGAATCAAGTACAAGAAAGTATATGGCAGTGTTTAAGAAATGGAAATTCAGGTGACTCATTTCCTCCATGAAGCAGCTCAAATACTTTACCTCTCCTGAGGGAGATTCTATTTGGCATATCTTAATATTAAAATTAAAGTGGCAAAGCTAGTTAGCCTCCATAACATATGTTAATGTGGTGAGCTAAAGCATGTTAGAAACGCCTAATTCAGGGCACCTGGGTGGCTCAGTGGGTTAAAGCCTATGCCTTCGGCTCAGGTCATGGTCTCAGGGTCCTGGGATCGAGCCCTGTATCAGGCTCTCTGCTCAGCAGGGAGCCTGGTTCCCCCCCTCTCTCGCCTGCCTCTCTGCCTACTTGTAATCTCTCTCTCTGTCAAATAAATAAATAAATCTTTAAAAAAAAGAAAAAGAAATGTCTAATTCATAATAATGTGACCCCAGGCTTAAAGTTCCGTAATAAGTTTTACATTTTGTCGCAGCAAAAAGAAATTCAACTTTAACAGATTTACAACTACCGTGTCACTAGAATTATTATTCTTCTAGATGGAAGCACTTTTCTACACTTTTCCCCATGATAAGCAGTGCTGCATTCTGGGAACCCAGCCAGCCCCAGTGGAGAAGAAAGCATCACAGAAAGTTCACTGTGCATATTATTCTACATCAGTATTAGAAATTATGCAGATGACATACTAAGTGATTTGGGCTAGTATTTCTTCTCAAATGCTACTACTGCTCTTCAAATACAAAATCAAAGTGAGACTACCATTGATCTTCGGCTTGCACTACACTGAGATTTGAGTTCTTTTTAAAGTGATTTTTAAGCCCAACAGGTATGATTTCTTATGTCAGAGACCAAAATTATGTCAACGGCAAAAGCTTAACCATTGTCTTGTTGATGTGTTTGTATACAATGAAAGGTCCTTGTTTCTACTTAGGTGTGACAGTTCCATCAGCCTGAAAGAACAGGAAAAGCTACTAGGATGAGAAATTCCACAGCAAAGGGACCTAATATTTGCAAGAATACAAGTTGTTGGATTTCAAATAACACAAGAGGAAGCCCTTTGGGCCGGAAGCTGACATGCCATTCCACTGCCCTTCGCCTGACCTTCTCTAAACATAAGCCCAGACACAAAAGACACTGTGCTCCAAATGACTTTTTTACCTCCAGGCTGGTAACCCTATCATCTTCCTGAATGACACCTCTACCACATCCACTCTTGTCAGGAAGGAAGTCGTTTAATTCTTTGAAGCTCAAAGCCAGCAATGTTCTTCACAGTGACCTTGAGGGACTGCTCACCCTTTGGTACTTGGCAACTACAGATTAATTTCTATTGTTTCGCCCAGAGAAACCTGTCAAGGAACTATGGGTGCTTATAAGCCTCACTGATGGGCTAAATCAGTTGAAATTTATTTGCAGATAAATTTGTTTATGAATGAGATTTTTGATGGGAATTATAGAGCATACTAGGCTATTTAAAGCTCTATTAGAAAAAGAGTGAAATATCGTGGAGATGCATTTATTTGCCTCCATGTAAGGACTGCAAAATTGTGAAAAGAAAAAAAAAAAATAGATGTTAAACTATTCTGTTAACTCTACCAAGAGAAACAAAGCCAAACACTAGATTTGGAGGTTGACCTCAAATTGTTTCCTGTAATGAAAATCGGGATGAGAGAAACAATCCAAGTGCAGTGAAAACCAAGTTTGATTTAAATAAAGTTGTTGAAAGCTCTGAGAGAGACTAGTTTTCCTTGCTTCATTTTCCATTTAAAAAAAACTTCTTTCTCAGGCTACGTGAGAAATTGCCCCAGAGATTATTGAAAACACTTGTTACATGAGACATCTAAGATATTTTCCTTCTGAGCAACAAGAGAAAAAGCTCAGGGGTCCATCAAAGATATCATTCAATAACAGAGCTGTTGGGAGTTGAATTCGGAGATGCTTTTTACAGTTCTGTCTTGGCATTGAATTGAAATAGAAGAAAGTCTTTGGGACTGCAGTGGCACCATGCACTTCCAGCCATTCTGTGTGTTTTAGGGCCTGTGTAACCCTTATGTGCTTATGGATGTGTGTGTGTGCATTTGCATGTTTCCAGCGAGGTGAAATTCACATAACACAAAAATAACCCTTTTAAAGTGCACAACTCGCTTTTTGGTTTATTCACAGTGCTGTGAAACCATCACCTCTATCTAGTTCCAAAATATTATCACCCCCCCCAATGAAATCTCATACCCATGAAGTAATCCCTCCCTTTCCCCCATCCTACTAGTCCCCAGGCAACTATTAACCTCCTTATTGTCTCGATAGATTTGCCTGTTGGGGATACTTCATATAAATGGAGTCATCTAATATATGACCTTTTGTGCTTGGCTTCTTTCACTCTGCATGTTTTCAAGATTCATCCATACTATCGCATGCATTGGTACTTTATTCCTTTTTCATGGCAGAATAATATTCCATTATATGGATGTACCACATTTGTTTATCTGTTCATTCGCTGATAAACATTCGGGTTGTTTCCACCTTTTAGCTGTTGTAAATAATGCTGCTATGAACATTTGTGTGTAAGCATTTGAATCCCTATTTTCAATTCTTGTGGATATATACCTGGGAGTGAAAAGGGCTGAATCATATTGTCATTTTAATTTTAAGCTTTTTAAAATTTATTTTTTGTATTATGTTGTGTTACCATATAGTACCTCATTAGCTTTTGGTGTAGTGGTCCAGGATTTAATTTTAACCTCTTGAGGAATTGCCGACTGTTTTCTATAGCATTCACTCATTTACTTGGATATGTAATCCCTCTCTCTCCTCTTTTACCACCTTTTTGAACAGGACTCAAGTGAAATAGATAAATCTTTAGGTGATCTGGTCTTCTTGAATCTTTTCAACGTGAACTGGAAACTGTAGTGGCTAACTATGCCATTCGGGAAATCTTTCTGGGGGGGCTGATAATATGAGAATTTCTTCAACCTTCTTTGAGAATCACCCCCGAGCCCCAAGTCTATCTCCATACGAGGGGACAGCTGTCATATTTGGGAAGTATTAAATACAGTTAACAGTTATTATGATGCAGCCTTTTAAGGTCTGCGTCTGAACTTGGAAATTCTCCCCCGTTTCCTCACATTTGTGTAGAGCAGCAGGGAGATTTTTATTTTATTTATTTTACTATTTATTTTTTTCATAGTTTCAGAGGTAGAATCTAGTGATTCATAAGTTGCATATAACGTCCAGTGCTCGTTACATCACGTGCCCTCTTTAATGCTCATCAGTTACCCCATCCCCCCACCCCAGCAACCCTCAGTTAGTTTCATAGAGTTCAGCGTCTCTTTTGGTTTGTCTCCCCCTCAATCTTCATCTTATTTTATTTTTCCTTCCCTTCCCCTATGTTCACCTGTTTTATTTTTCAAATTCCACACATAAATCAAAAGAATCAAACCCCTGAAGTCTCTGAAGTCTCTGAGACCACTATGTTCTTGTTACTTCTCCCTGATCACACTGCCTCTTCTTCTCATCCTACTCCTTCACAGATTCAGGGACTGGGCCCCCGAGTCTTGAGAGAGATAGAAGAAATTTGGCAGAGGAAGTAAACCTATTGGCCCTACAGAGGAAGTAAACCTCAGGTAGAGAAAATGCTCCGTGGAAACAGAAATTTGTCAAGGATGCATGAAGGGAAGATCTCTTAAGAAGGGTATGGAGCATTTTCAACTTCTCTGAGGGAAGTGACACAGGCAAATCAAAACCTGTTGAGAGGAAATAAGGAATCCCCTATAAGATGGGAATCACCTCTTTTAAAATTTCTTCCAGTTTT
>CM053606.1:111505403-111539236 GCA_028646535.1 Procyon lotor
TTTAAATCCCAACTGGGTCACTCGATAGTTATGTGACCTTGGGCACTTTCTTTAACTTCTCTGAATCTTGGGTTTTTTCACTTTAGTTCCATGGATAACTAATTCTACTTCAGAAAATTATTGCAAGGATTCAACGAAAATACTTATGAAACACACTTAGCACGGTGCTACCACAAAATATGTGGTATTTTTAATAATTTTTAATTTTTTTAATTTTTAAAATTAATTTAATTTTTAATTTTTTAATAATTTAAAATTTTTAATCATTATATGTGAATGTGTATATTTAACAAAAGGGGGTAGTGGGTGGCTTTGTCAGTTAAGCATCTGCCTTGGGCTCAGGTCATGATCCTGGGATCAAGCCCTGCATGGGACTCCCTGCTCAGAAGAGAATCTGCGTATCTCTTTCCCTCTTCCCTCCTGCCCCCTCCCCCAACTTGTGCTCTCTTCTCTCTCTCTGGTGTGCACTTTTTCTCTTTCTCAAATAAATAATTAAATTTTTAAAAAATATATATTTGTAGTTAACCAAAATTATATTTGTGGTATATTGTCAGTGCCCTATAATAACATATTTAAAACGCCCACAGGGGTGCCTGGGTGGCTCAGTCAGTTAAGTATTCAACTCTTGATCTCAGCATAGGTCTTGATCTCAGGGTCATGAGTTGGGCATGGAGCTTACTTAAAAATAAAAAAAAAAAATTGTTTTTTGTCCAAATGTCCAAAATTGTTTTTTGTCCAAATGTCTATTTGGATATTCTCCAGAAGAGAGAAAGTCCACCCATCGTCCATCCATTCCCAAAGCCATTTAACTGTTCAAAGGAATCATAAAAGCTGTACTGATGTACTGATGTACAGGTCATGGCATATTTCTCATCTCAGGGTATTTTCCAGTTTGGTTATAACCAATGGGAAAATCCACCTCATTGTTCCCAGGTTGAAGCCACATGACCAAGTTAAAGTTGAGTATGATTTGCTCAATGAGCAAATTAAGCCACATCTGAAGAGAAAAGGCTACTGTGCAGAATTTCTAGAGATCGTGTCATAGTTAGGATTCCCACCCTCCTCGAAGTGGAAACACTGCAGGTCACTCACTAGCGATTTGGGCAAGCACCTGACTGCCCTTGACAACTCTCTATCCTACCAGAAGAGTTGGTACTGGCTACTCAGTAAGAATCTTACCTAAGGAGGAAAGGCATTTAAAGAACAAGAATAAGGGTACCTGGGTGGCACAGTGGGTTAAGCCTCTGCCTTCGGCTCAGATCATGTTCTCGGGGTCCCGGGACCAAGCCCCGCATCGGGCTCTCTGCTCAGAGGGGAGCCTGCTTCCCCCTCTGTCTCTGCCTGCCTCTCTGCCTACTTGTGATTTCTTTCTCTCTGTCAAATAAATAAATAAAATCTTAAAAAAAAAAAACAAGAATAAAATTAGCTCCAATTTGGCATTGTGTGCCTTCTAAAAATTACTGCATGCTTGACAAGTTTGCTTATGTTAAAATTCCAAACTTTTTTTTAAATTCCAAACTTCTGATCATCAGAAGACATCAATCCTTAAAGCAGAAGGAGCAGCCCTCAGATGAGGTGAAGATATTTGTAAAACTCATAACTAATAAAGGATCGATCATCTGGAAACTAAGCTCATGATTTATGTCAGATTAAACTTGAATCCACAGCATTCACTTTTCAGGTCTCTGTATAAATGTAGCCTCTGACAATGTAGCTCCAAACAATGATGTCATGAGCCTGGGATCTGAGCTGCCTGTCACAATACAGTTGCTTAGTAATGGGAACAAATCAGACGTTAAGATCAAGTTCAGACAGTTTGTTTGGAGACCACCCAGAAAATGTGTTGTCTGTGCCAAGAAATCTGACATCTCCAACCCCAGCCAAATTAGGCAAGCCAGAGGGTACAAAAGTAAAAGAAACTGTTTTGCAGACAGTTGCCTTGTCTTGCAGGGAAATTTCTGATGACAGAAGGGCTTATAAAGGAAGCTTCAAAGTAAGACTAAAAAGGCAACTGGAGGAACAATCAGACTCCTTGGTATCATGGAAGTTGAGGCCAGAGGACGGTCCAGTGCGATAGATTAAATGGTGTCCCCCCAAAAGATATATCCATAGTCTACTCCCTGAAACCTACAAATATGACCTCATTTGAGAGGAGGATCTTTGCAGATATAAAGATCTCAAGATGAGATCATCCTGAGTTATCCACGTGGGCCCTGAATCAAACTCTAAGTGCCTTAGAAGAGACAGAAGAGAAGGCACAGAAGGGGAGCGGCATGGATGTGTCAGGGAAGACGGAGTCTGGAAAAATATGAGCCACCAGAAACTCAAAGAGGCAAGGAAGTCTCCCCTCATAAAGCTTTTGGAGGAAACAGAAAAGCTGAACACCTTGAGTTGAAATCCTAGCCTGTAGAAGTGTGAGAGATAAATAAATTTCTGTCAAAAAGCCAACTATACTTTCATGGCCTAGCTTTTTTTTTTTTTTTTTTTTGGAGTAGGCCATTTCATTCAAATTTTAATTTGATTCGAATTCAAATCTCATTCAAATTTTAATTTTTGGAGCTGCTGAGCTCCAGAGAGAATGGGAACCTCCTCTTCTGGTCTCGCAAATAGGGAAACAAATTCGAGAAATCAATAAAATCTCACGCCCAGCAGCTGGATGCCCCAACATCAATCTAGTTAGAGCCCACAACTGAAAAACTTACGAGCTAATTTTAATTTTGCCAGTGTAATGCTAAATGGATACGCATGCAAAGTTACGAATCTTACGAATGTAAGACGATGCAACTGAACAAGTAGCGATGAAACAGGTTATCAGTGGAACATGTGAAAAACAAGGAAGCTAGATCAGTAAGAATCGAAAGCGACGTGCTTGACCACAGAAACAATCCTGAGGTGATTTCATGAATAGAGCAAAGGCCGCGGCAGGCTCGGGTCTATTCCACCTGATGTCATTCCTAGAACCCATCTCATGCTAGACTGACATCTGCCAACTTGAGCCCATCCAAGGGAGGGCAATTATGGCACCAGAGTGTGGGTGTGATGACAAACGACGGGCAAAGACGAGCTTACCGATTCTTAGCTTAGAGAAAACTCTGTAGCATGAGTGTCCTGAACTCCTCATGCCTTCAAAGGCTCATCCTAGGAATTCAGTTGGGCTCTGGGTACCCGTGGGCAGAAACAGGTAGAAGAGGGTGAGTCTGCAAAACAGACTACCAGAAAGGGGCCAAGGAGGAGGGAGAAATACCAAGAGTGTGTAGTCTTAGAAGTCAGAGGAGTGCTCTGGCCTGGCAGGGTTACTTAGAAAGATACCTAGAGCCCTGTGGACTGCTCCTCACCATGGCAGTGCAAACAGAGGTACGAGGAGGAAGGAAATTTAACTGCTCCCACATTCACACTGTATACTGCCACATATCCATATGGCCTTAGTTTTGGTGAGCATGGAAAAGAACCCAATTCACCTGGTCTCTGCCTTCACTCATTGGTTTCTAAAGGTCGCCCACCGCTACTGACCACCTGTGGGGAAAGTTCTTGGTGACTATGGGAGTGGGAGAAAAAAAAAAGAGCAGTAAATTTCCCAACTGAAAGCACTACCCTACCTTTTGAAATAACATGCTTCCTACTTTTTTTTTTTCCTGACCGTTAAAACACTCTTGCTCTTTTAAAATCAGGATGATAGTTAGAAACTGACTTTTTAAAATGTCTGACCTGTTGAAATTAAAACTGACAACCCCATTTGGGTTTTGTTTTGTTAATTTCTTCTGGGGAGTCCAAAAAATCTGGGAGCCAGGACTCCAGATTACAATAGGAAGAAAAATAAAATTGTTTTAATTCAAAGACAGAAACCTCAGAGTGACTATGGAAGGGCTCTTTTTCCCAAGAAATTGGCAATAAAAACCACAATGTTTAGATGTGTTCCTTCCAGATTGAAAAAGTTTTAAAATGCATAGGATGTGTGCATTTTTAACAGAGAACCAAATCAATTAGAATAAGATTTGGACGAATTCACTTACAACCTTTTAGGTGTGTTAGTTGAGGTTCTTCTACCTTAACAAGTGAGGGCATTAACCCTTTGTGCTTAACTCCAGCCCCACATAGAGCTCTTTTCATGCTCTATCTGCTTACAGCGACTCTCTCGAGGAGACTCTCACATTCACTCCATTTTACCGGAGTGAAATCTGAAAGTGTAGAGAAGTGAAGTCATAATGAAAGAATTAAAGTCTGTGCCAACAACAACCGTAGTACCTACAAGGAGATTCCCCAAATAACTGCATTTCCTTCTCACTGGCTGGTCCCCATTCCTGTGATACTACCATTGACCACAAGGGGGAAGCCTAGACTCAGGTTTGAATGGGTGTTCATTGCAGGTGACCACAATTTCACTATCCCCATATTAATTAAATCAGTTCAAAGTGTAATAAAATACGTTAAAATTTTTTTCTGTGCCTTTTTTTATCCATAATATCATTATTTTGCTGAAGTTATGGGCCAAGGTGAAAAAAGCGAACAGAACACCGAATTGCACTAGAATGTGTGTTCTCTTAAAACACAGAAAAATAGAAATAATTACACTTTTTCGCACTTATCTCTCACAGGACAGTTGGAGGTTCAAACGAAATGATCATCTTTGGCCCTTCCTTGAATTAATCACTTCCCCTCAGAAGTCCTCTAAGAATTATAATATCGCTTGCAAATATGAGGCAATGTCAAGGCACCAGGGCTGGCTACATATTTGGGTCTCACTAATAAAACAATTGTAGTTAACTTCCTAGAGCTCCTTTCTAGAAGAGTTGTAGTGGTGACAGGTGTTGCAGAATTGCTACAAGGACCTAAGAATCCATAGATGGCCCCCAGACAGAAGCAATGGCGGCCATGGTGGGCGAGGAGGGGAAAGGTGTCTGACGCAGACGTTTGCACAGGCAAGCTTGAGATTCCTTCTGGCAAGGTTATGTCTCTAGAAAGACCTTTTTCACCAACTGCTTTCTTGAAGGCTGCAGAGGAAAAGGCTCCATCTCCAAGGAGGTAAACCTATTGCACGCCATAGCTGTCTTCATGGAGGGGACGATAAGGCCAGGAGGGAATCACAGCTCTTGGGGCGGAGGATGTCATCATGGAGGGCTCAGAAGTCGGGAGAGGGCAGAGTTGCCCCCACTTGGCGCCCAGCGCAAGCATAGAGGAGACCCTCTGTGGGAGGCCCCGACTCTGAGGAAAGGGAGAAGATGGCAGGAAGCAGGAAATTCCCGCCAGCCTTGCACGGGACCCCCACGGGCACCACCACCACCAGTACCACCACCACCACCACGTGGGCACACTGTAACTCCTGCGGCCTTTCTGAGGACGCCCTGCTGGTCTTTAAACTGTGGCCTGCGTGCACACGCACCCCCTCGGGTTTGCTCTACCTCCTTCTTGGGTTTGATCCTTCTTTCCCTCCAGGGTTGTTGTCCTGGGATTGCCTCTTCTAATAAGGTGTTAGTCCCGCAAGCTTTCTGCTTCCCCTGGGGCGCTCAGGATAAGACTAAGAGTATTTGTTATTTCAGAACTTGAGGGTTTCAAAAAGGCGTTAACCCTGATCATTGTATTCATGACCAGTGACCAAAAGCACCTGAGCTTAACGAAAAGGCAGAAATTAACCTCAGGGGTTAATATGTACCGGCTAAGGGGTTGCTGCTACTTAGATGCTGACCACCAGATGGCGCGCCAAGCACGTCCTTTCAGGACTGGGACTGGTTGCCTGGCGTTCACACGTTTGGTCTCCTTCCAATCAATTATTTTTTACGATTGAATCTTGTGCTAAGAACTGGAGCTGCAGAGAGTTCCCAAAATAGCAGAAACAGTGGTTATGTAAGCAAATAATATAGTGTGGAAACGTCCATTGACAAATGTATTTACTGCCCTTGAAGGTGGGTTTCAAATCACTCTTACTTTCTCACACTGGGTACCATATATTACTTTTCTGTTTAAAATCTTTTTTTTTTTTTTTGAGGTGAAATTCACATGACATAAAATGAACCATTTTAAAGTGAATAATTTAGTGGCGTTTAGTACATTGACAATGTTTTGTAACCACCGTCTCTACCTAGTTCCAAAATATTTCCATCATTCTAAAGGAAAACCCCTTTTAAGCAGTTTCTCCCATTTCTCCTTTCCCCAGCCCCTGGCAACCAACCAATCTACACTTTGTCCTGAAGGATTGATCTCGCCTGGATATTTCATATAAATCGAATCATACAATATGTGAGTCTTTTGTGTCTGGTTTCTTTCACTAAGCAGAATGTTTTCAAGGTTCATACACACGGTGGCATTCATTCCTTTTTACGGTTGAATAATATTCTACTGTGTGGATACATTCTAATTAGTGGATCCACTGAGGACATTTGGGTTGTTTCCACCTTTGGGCTATGGTGACCAGTGCTGCTATAAACATTTGTGTGCAGGAACTTCTTGGAGTACCTGTTTTCAATCATAAAATGGAGTTGGTGGGTGGTGTGATAATTCTGTTTTGTTTTGTCTTTTTTAAGAAACTATAAAATTTTTCCACAAAAGCTGTGGCAGTGTAGGAGGGTTGCAATTTCTTCACATTCTCACCAACACTTGTTGTTGTCATTATCATTATTACCATTGCCATCCTGGGGGGTGTGAAGTGGTACTTTATTGTGGTTTTGATTTGGATTTCCCCAATAATTAATGATGTTCAGCATCTGTTCATATGTTTGGGGTCAATTTGTATATCTTCTTTGTAGAAATATCTATTCAAGTCCTTTGCCCATTCTTAAAAATGTCTTCTCCTATTCTTTAGGTTATCTTTTCACTTTCTTAATAATATCATTTGATGTATAAAAATTTTTAATTTTGATGAAGCCAAACATATCTATTTTTTCTTTTGTTGCCCTTGCTTTAGATGTTACATCAACTGTCAAGTCCAATGCCATGAAGATTTACTTTTATGCTTTCTTCTAAAAGTTTAATAGTTTTTGCTCTTATATTTAAATCGTGCGTGCATTTTGAGCTAATTTTTGTATATGGTGTGGGGTAGGGACCTTGAATGATAAAGATGAAAGCCAAATTTTCAAGCAGAGTCTTTTACTAATCCCAGATGAAAAGCAATATCCAATTTCCGAAGATCCAGCTTCACTTTCCCTATCTGTAAAATGAATAGATTATTTTGGTTCTCTCATTATTATATTGTAATTTGTTCTCATGCTCATATCATAAACCTTTCCAATGAAGTTATGCAGTTTGTAGACTGGAATTTGTAACTGTTGCATAGCAACCCATAGACAGGTAATCACAATAGGCACTTAGATTCAACTTTCTTTTTCACCATTATTAGCGTACTAGGACAAACACCAAGTCGATTATTAATGAAACACCTTTTGGATCTGAAATGTCAGGGCTCTCTGAGTCTATGAAATCTATGGAGGGTTCCTCCGTGGGTTCCTCCCTAATTCTACAAAGTCCTAACTAACCCCTAATCCCAGGTCATCAGAAAAACTCTATCAAGCAATTTCATTAAGTCTACCTTAATCCTCCCATGTCTGAATTCAGACATACCGTCTCTTGTCCTGTCTTTGTGAAGATGGAAAATAGCGAGTTACCTGTTCTAGTGGAAAGCTGTCTCTCTCTCAACTCACTTAAGCAAGTATCCATTACACACATCTAAGATTGACTGGCTATTCTAGTCAGAGTGGGGAAACCATGGGACAACACTTGGGGTGAGGACAGCTCACAGTCCCGGCTTTTTCTGCCTCTCCCCTCCTCATTTTTAACCCCTCCAGCTTTTTTCTCTTGGCCACTTCCTGCCTCCACTGCAGGGCTCTCCTAATCTCTCGTAATCCTTCGAGATAAAAATCCCAGGTGAGGATAGATCTCTCTCTTTAGCTCAGCACATACACATTCGGCATTTTCCCAATCATCTTCATCAGGAGCTAAAGATGAAAACAAGACCAAAAAGAGAAGATCTCTGTGTAGATGACAAGTGCCTTTGTCTGAGTTGTTTGGGCTGGTGCTGCCAGCCAAGCAGACAGACGTTGGCTCCTTTCTCCACTTCCATACCATTCTGAGCACTCAGAAGCAGATATAACTGTGGCTCACTTGCTGTCCCAAGTTAATACCCCGGCTCGAGTATCCTTACTGGGGAGTACCATTTTTCTGACGGTTTGCCTCCCTCTCTGTTTTCACGTTGTTTTATTTTCCCTTCCCTTCCCCCACGTTCATCTGCTTTGTTTCTTAAATTCCACGTATGAGTGAAATTACATGGTATTTGTATTTGAAAGAGCCAGGTTTAAACTCTGACTGTACCAGTGAGGGCCCTGTATGGCCCTCGGCAAGTCCCCAGGGCTTCACGGGCCTGTGTTTCTATCTGCAAATTAAAAGAATAACAGACCTGCTACTGGTCTAGTGGCAGATTTCAAAGACTATTGTCTGTAAAGTCTATGGTCTGAGACTCGGCATGGTAACAGTATTAATTTGTCTCTTCCGATTTGAAAGCTTTTTCCTTTACTGTACTCTTTCAGGTTTGCAGTCTGAGAGCTCCTGAGAACCACCAGATTCTGTGCAGAGCTGATGTGCCTTGTGTGTAGCCGGAGTTAGCATAGTTTGTAAAGCAGTTGTGACTAATTATACCAGCGTCATGGTTGCTTGTGGTGACTGTCTTAGGGGCTCCGGAGAATGGACTTTCCCAGATCATCATCATTTCACAACAGAAACAGCATTTAAGCCCAAGGGGAGCAATGATTATTTTTTGTTAAGAATAATTTGTTAAGTACGTCCTGAGCACTTGCTTTGTGCCAGACTTATGGAGGTGATAATTTCATAGAGATAAAAAATGAAAATCCATGATTCCCATTCTGAAGACATTTATACTCCAGCGACAGAAAAAAAAAAAAAAAAAAGCATGCCCATGCAAGACCCAGGCAAGGACATTGTTTCCAAGCTTTGCTCTCTGAGTCAAATAGTCCTCATCTCTGAGCTTTCAGTTATTAGTGTATCCCCTTTGATTCTGAACCCCTACAACAAGACAAAATTTGAGAATTCCCTGAAGCCAAAGGACAGTGGAGTTCCTGAATGAATCGCATCATTTCTAAATTCTGTACTCTTGTAAACTTGCCCTTTTAAACTTTAGTGATAAATGATGACTCATGATGACTTTGCTGTTCACTGTCTGGCCCAAGTTAGAAACCCCGTAGTCAATGTGAATTTCTTCCCGTTTTTCATCACCCTTTTCCAGTGTATAAGGCAGTCCATCTGATGCTCACAGTAACGTGTCTCCTGAAAACATCCCTGTGTCCCCACCACTACTCTGAACCTGGGCTTTCCGTCTGTCTTGCCTGGCCAGCCCAGGTCCCCCCACTGCCTTCAGTCCATCCTGCCCACCACCAGCCAGGGAGCCTTCTAAAAACCTAGGCTCAGATGAATCAAGTCTCAAAATATGCAAAAGGCTTTAAAGTGGCCATTCTAAAGCACCAAAAACACATTTTGAGAAACCATGGAAAAAGGTGAAAAGTGTTGCAGGAAATAGGTGGGGAAAATATCCTACCTAAAAGGGGGGGAAAACTAGGTTCTTGAAACAATAGACCAAATTTTGATACTTCTCACGGAAGCTTCTAAGCGTTTGAAAAAAAAAAAAAGCATCTTATTTATTTGTTTGCTTATTATTTTGCTGAGGGATTCTTTTCTTTGGATATGATGTTTTCCAACCTTAATTTTTATTCTGGGTCAAATCAAACACAATCATAGAATGCTTATTAAAAGTTCTGACAGGGGCGCATGGGTGGCTCAGTCATTAATCGTCTGCCTTTGGCTCAGGTCATGATCCCAGGGTCCTGGGATCCAGTCCCTCCTTGGGTTCCCTGTTCTGCCAGGAGCCTGCTTCTCCCTCTGTCTGCCGCTCCCCCTGCTTGTGCATGCACTCTCTCTCTGACAAACAAATAAAATCTTTAAAAAAAGTTCTGACAAATCTTGTTTTACCATTTTTTTAATGCTGGTGAATATCTGCCTTTAGAAGGAAAGAGCTTAAATACTATGATGGTTGTGCTTATTTGATTTCTCTAGCATCCTAAAGAAGCCTTTTTTGAGGGGTTCCTGGGTAGCTCCGTCACTAAGCATCTGCCTTTGGCTCCAGAAGGGTCCTAGGATTGAGCCCCGCCTTGGGCTCCCTGCTCAGTGGGGAGTCAGGTTCTCCCACTCCCCTTGCTTGTGTTCCCTCTCTCTCTGTGTCTCTCTTTGTCAAATAAACAAATAAAATCTTTAATAAAAAAAAAAAAAGCCTTTTTTTTGTACCCTGGTGAAACTGAGGACTTAAAATAGGAATGAAGAGTCTGTGGTAAAATGTATGGTCAACACGAAAATCACATAGATATAGCACCATTCTGTGTAATAGGTCCAGGGCCACCTGAGGGGTCTGAGCTCATCTAAAACATTTAACAGCAGGCTCACTTTGTCCTTCTGCTCAGGCTTTAAGCCTCCCTACTTGTAACTTACCTCTATGGCAGGAGTCATCACTGCTGCTGTTTGGAAGACCCCTAAGATACAGAGCGTTTTAGAAATGGAAAGGACTTAAGGTTTCATCTAGCTTGGGTGGCTCATTTTAGGTGAGAAACCAAAGTTGGAAGAGCAAGTGAATATACAGGGCCACCCAACAAGTCAGGTCCTCGGAATGGTCTACTCGTCACCCCCGGCAGGCTCCCAAGCACTTGGCTGGTGCCCATGGAAAGCAGCTGCTTGAAGTCGCTGTCAGGGTGC
This sequence comes from Procyon lotor, assembly GCA_028646535.1. NCBI lineage: Eukaryota > Metazoa > Chordata > Mammalia > Carnivora > Procyonidae > Procyon > Procyon lotor. Next base: position 111,516,141 of record CM053606.1, read on the forward strand.
CAAATTCTTATCTGCTGGTGTCCTTCACATTGGGTGGGCTGGATGCCAAAGGGAAACTCAGAGTCTATGAATTCTAATCCTGGACAGTTCTGGTCACAGGGTCTTAAATTTCCCTGCAGGGCAGAAGTTCTGGGACAGATCACAGGGGAATGAAAAGCAGGAGTGCGTCCCGTGGGCAATTCTGAATCAGGGCATCTCCTCGGGTCCATTTTTAACCCTGCCATCTTCCTGTGGCCATAGGATCAATCTACACCTTTTCTATCCAGCTGTCCTGACCACGAGAATAGACTCCAATGATCTCTTCTCACACTCCGATATGAGCACAATGTGGGGCTTGTCATTTACATCAGTACCTTGAGGGCTGAAAAAATTCTAAACATGCCAAACACTTGAGAGGAGAGTGGAGACAGAATCCTAGTTCAAGGCTCAGATGGAAGGAAAAGTAAGGGACTCTAAATCATCAGGGATGTGTTCCTCGGCACTTTCCCAAAGCATGCCAAGGAAACAAGCAGATCATCTCAAGGCGATGCTGATGTGGATGCAGATACTAATCAACCAACATTTGTTGACCACTTACCGTGCCAGGCACTGGGCTAGGTGATGGACATCCACATCGCTTTTCATCGCCACAACTCTATCAGGAACATTCTATTATATCCTCATCCTACAAATGAGCAAATGGAGGCTCAGTAATTTGAAGTCAATCATAAAAGTCCTTGCTCTCCCCCCTCCCCCCCGCCCCATTGGTCTAAAACCCGTGGTAGAATTCCATGCTCCTCACCACCATCCTAGACATTAACCCCAGTCACCAGGCTAGTATTGTTTATTGTTCTTTCTGCTAAGCCTTACTCTTGGTTTTCCTAGTGCTCTTCCAGGACTCACCTCCTCAGCTCTCTGGGAAGCCTTCTGCAACTGTCCAAGGATGTGTGTTCTGTGCCCTTCCTCCCAGAGTGCCACCTTCTCTCATGGTGCTTGGCGGACTATAGTTCAATTTCTGGTGCATTTGTCCATGTCCCTCTTTAAGGCACTTTGAGGCAAGGGAACTTCATTCCATCTACCACTGTCCTCGCTCATAGTAGATGACAGCAAGTTCCTTTGATAAACATCTGAGGTAAAATTTTCCTTGACAAGAAGTTTTGGTTATTTATTGCTGAGGAAAAAAGTATCCCAAATTTAGTGGCTTAAAATGGCAAAAATATTATCATCCCTCAAGATTCTGAGGGTCAGGAATTAGGACAGAGCTAGAGGGGATGGCTCACCCTTGTGAGCTGTTCTCAATAGCTTCTTCACTCTCCACTAAGACACATTACTAAGACACATTCACAGCCGGCCATAATGACTCCACCAGGATCATCCATCTAGGGCCTCTGTCCTCACTGTCAGCTGGGCTCCCCTGTTCTCCTGTGCGTAGTCTCAGGGCTTTTCTTTCATGTGGTCTCTTCTGGATTGTTGGACTTCTTACATGGAAAGCTCAGAATCCCAACTAAGGAAAAACAGAAGCTTCTAGTCCTTGAGGCTCAGACCTAGATCTGCCAGTCACTTCGGCCACCTACCATTGGTTAGAACAAATCACAGGACCAGCACTACACAAAAACATGGAGGCCTGGGTCATTGAGAATCATCTTTGGTGCCTGGGTCCCTCTATTCTAATGGGGTCAACTCCATCCCTGCCCAAGTCTCCAAAGTAATGGTATTACTCGAAGATGACTGAGCCAGAGAAGGAGAATAGCCCAGCCTATTTCTTCACCACCAGGTGAGGGGGAACTGGTAATGAAAGCACATAGAGATTTCCAGAGAGTTTTTTGCACAGAAAGACCCAGTGGGATAGTGCCAGGTAAGAAATACCCAAATAGTTGTATTTAGAATAAAACATATAGCCTGCATCTAGCAACGTGTGGGTTTCATAAATGTATTATTTGTAAGGATGGTCTTTCCTCCCTGATCAGCTCTCTCCTTTTCTCTGTATCTGTGGTTTAGCCACAGGCACCTGGAGGCCTTGGCTTCTGCCTCTTAGAGCACTGCCCTTTGTGAATTAGATGTTCCTTAACTGAATTTAGCCAGAGAAGTTTTGGTCATTTTTGTACAAGGATGCTCCCTTCCTTCTCCCTAGCTCTTGGAACAATTTCCTTAAATATCATCCAAATCCCTTGGACCTCCTGCGGATGACCTGTTTATTTTATGGGACCCTTTCTTTACATTTGAAGATGTTTGCTTCCAAAGAATTTGAGGACTCCCAGAGTTTTTGTTATTGTTTGTTTGTTTTTGTTTCTTTGGTACTCAGATTTTGTGCATCAAGGCACTTAATTACTTCAGTGCTGGGCCTGTGTAAGTTAACTGATATTATCACGAATGAATATATTTGTCTACCACTTGGCAAACTTGGAGATAGAAGACTCTTTATTGATGATCCGTGGAAATGATTTCCATGTTTCCTTAAATAAATTTCTTCACTAGGACAATGATTCTAATCTACCTAAGGATCAACCTAAGATTCTAAGCTAGCCTTCAGAGAATATGAATATATGGGCAAAAGAAACAGGATTTTGCAGTCACAAATTTGGGGTATCATTTTCCCTTTCAGTTGAAAGGGAGGTCCAGCTCTGAGGCTACAAAGGCTTAAAACACAAGGGCCTAGGGGCGCCTGGGTGGCTCAGTGGGTTAAAGCCTCTGCCTTCAGCTCGGGTCATGATCTCAGGGTCCTGGGATCTAGCCCCACATCAGGCTCTCTGCTCAGCAGGGAGCCTGCTACCCCCCCCACCCCTGCCTGCCTCTCTGCCTGCTTGTGATCTCTCTCTCTCTGTGTCAAATAAATAAATAAATAAATAAAATCCTCAATAAAAGCCCACACACACACAAGGGCCTACAAGAGTTGAGAATGGGACATAAAGAGCAGGAAATGGTTCAGAAATCCTGGGAGGAGGCTATATGTCACCAGTTCAAGCAACAGCCCTACTGATTTGCCTGGCTAGACCCCAGTGGCATTGCATGGGGAACGTCTGCCCTATTTGGATCACCTAACCTCTCTAACAAATCTTTCTAATCAACTGTTTGCTCCTCTATCCAACCTTGACATGATCCACTTGCTGCTGTCCTCCTGAGAGAGAAATGAAACAGGAAGGGAGGGGGAGGGAGACAAACCATAAGAGACTCCTAGACTTACGAAAGGAACTAAGGGTGGCTGGGGGGAGCGGTAGGGATAGGGTGGCTGGGTTGTGGCCATTGGGGAGGGTATGTGCTATGTTAAGTGCTGGGAAATGTGTAAGCCTGACTATTCACAGACATGTACCCTGGGGCAAATAATACATTATACGTTAATAAAAATTTTAAAATAATAAAAAAAGAAGAACACATGGAATCCTATCAATGAAAAGGAAATTAGGAATTACCCAGGCCAGTGGTTCTCAATTATTTTCTTGTCTCTGGTCTCTTTACACTTTTAGAAGTTACTAAAGGCCCTGAAAAGCTTTTGTTTAAGTGGTTTATATCTGTTGATATTTCCTGAATTCAAAATCAAAACCGAGAGAAAACATTTTTCATTCATTTAAAAAACAATAAACTAATTACATGTGAATGTAACAAACTTATTTCTAATAAAAAATAATTATGTCCTCCAACACTTTTAATGGGAAGAGTGGCCATGTTTTATATGTTGGCAAATGTCTTTAATGTCTGACTTAAATGGAAAATGGCTATATTCTCATTCCTGCCTTCTACATTGGTCTGTTGTATTATATTATTTTAGTTAAAGTATAGGAAGAAAATCCAGCCTCACACAGATCAGGGAGTGAAGAGAAGACACGTATTAATGGCCACTCAGTTAATGTGGATATTCATTGATCTTATGCCAGGACTCTACAAGTGTAGAGTCTGAAAGGTGGGCTGCAATGTAGAATTTGAATTCATAGCCACGAACTTTTTGTATTCTATTACATCAAAATCCATTGGTCCATCATGCACTACCTGAGTTTATTTTTTTTATCCCACAGATGATTTTTGTTGCTGAGTGTTGTGATCTCTATTTTTCAAGAGGAAACTCAATGAATATGTCTCCTTAGTGGCAAAAAAAAAAAAAAAAGAGCTCTTAGGAAAATTACATGTGGCATAAAAAAGAAAGGTGACAACAGTGGCAAAGGGGAATGATGGGACAAATTTGCAGCTGAGGAATAAGGACACCTGAACCACTGTTAGAGGAAAAGAGAATTGGGAGGACAATTTAAAAAAAAGTTAGCTTTAAAAAAAAAGTAAAATAAATTTTAAAAATTTAAAAAATTAGCTTTTATGGAGCATTTCTCAAGTGCATACTAGAACTATCTCATTTAATCCATTTTCTGTGGGGTAAGGAATATTATTCTTGTCTCACAGCAGAGTGATAAAGTGCCCAAGGTTGCAGAGTTACAAAATTGTGGGACTAGACTGCAACCAGTTACATCTGACCCAGTGGTTTGCAATCTTTAAAAATATAAGTTTTTTTTAATTCCAAAAATAAAGCATAAACTCTTTTAACACACAAGGAAAAGTAAAAGCCTCTTGCTCCTTGCCCCCACACCCCCATTTCTACTGCTAAAAGTAATAGTAAACAAGGATACCATAGTTTCACAAAGCAGAAAGCCTCTGCTGTTAACTGCTCCACGATCCTCTTCACAAGCAGCGAAGGATCTCGAAGTTGGTCCATAACCTATCTTGGTGATAATGAAACTAACAAGGGCTGAGATCATTGCAGATAACTCCTACCTTACTGCCTGTGTTCACACGCTTGCAGGTGGATTTCAGGTTCTGGCGACATTCTAGACCTTTTAAGCATCATAGATTCACCTATCACTGTTGTGGGAGAGAAAAGAAAAATAATGCAAAGGGCAGAACAGAAGAGAAGAGGGATGAATGTGGGTGGCAGGCACAAAAATGTAAGCACGGGTGCCTTCAGCAGGTAAGCAGGAGTGCCCAGTGAAAGGAAAAGTAGCCGGGTTCTCAGTTACAAAGAGCCAGTGTGCACCTTCCCAGACTCTTCCCAGAAGTCAGATGCTTGGCAGTGAGAAGTCAACTATTAGTTTATATGTTTTTCTGGGGCACCTGGGTGGCTCAGCTGGTTAAGCATCTGCTTTCTGCTCAGGTCATGATCCCAGGGTCCCAGGATTGAGCCCTGCATCTGCTCCTTACTCAGTGGGGAGCCTGCTTCTCCCTCTCCCTCTGCCTGCTGCTCCCCCTGCATTCTCTCTCTCTCTCTCTCTCTCTGTCAAATAAATAAATAAAATCTTTAAAAAAATTTTACCTGTTTTTTCTCTTCCAAACATTGCTAAACTGACTTTCTCAGTTGTTACTTTAATTTCTTTTTTCAAAATTAGTAGCCAAGCTATTTACTTATCACCTATTAAAATAGGATGTGTACCATTCAGTTCTTTTTACTGAGGGGAGTGTCTTTTTTTTGTTTTTTAAACTTACGGAGCATTTATCAGTGGGGGAAAAACTGTACCTATAAAAAAATCTTTGTAAATTGTGGTGGTCTGTGTCACTCTCTGTTGAAGGAACCATCAGACACAAGTGAAGTTGTAACTTGAAGCCCAGTGCAAAAGGATATGCACAAAATCAATTCAACATCCACGACCAAGAGAAAGGCCTAAGTGTTTCAAGATTACGGTGCTGAAAGCATTTCTTTTAAAATATTCATCTTAGGAAGAGCCTGTGAAAGGGGATTTTTTGTTCTCTTTGATTGAGTCAGTATCACTAATAATAAGGCTTTGGTCTCTCAAAATGCTCCCTGAAGAGTCTTTTTCAATTTACTCATTTTTATTTGCTATCCAGTACCTTTTACATTGTATTTCTTTTTTTTTTTAATCATTTTTTTTTTATTATTTGACAGAGAGAGGGAAGCAGGCTCCCCACTGAGCAGAGAGTCCGATGAGGGGCTGGATCCCAGGACCCTGAGATCATGACCTGAGCTGAAGGCAGAGGCTTTAACCCACTGAGCCACCCAGGCGCCCCTACATTGTATCTCTTAGACTTTTTTCCCCCTCCACTTCTCTCATACGGCAGTATAATCAAATGGAAATAACTCAAAGAGAGATTTTCTTTTTTTCTTAAACTCCTCTGTTCCCAGCCCAACTCCTATTTCTTCAACCCATATTCCTACAGGAAAATGGAGGAAAAAGAAAATAAGGAATGGTAAGCCTTTCTACTTCTTAGCACGCAGGATGGTCTCTGTAAATCAAGAAAAGGCTGGTTCAAGATGCTTCCAGCCTTTCCCAATAGTAGGCAAAATAGCTACCTTTACCCAGAAGCTTGAGCAATTTACCTGGATTCACTGAGACTTACTAGAAATTGGCCTCTTTCTTTCTTCATCTTTTTTAATCACATAATTCTTGGCAATGGACTCTGCAGAAACTGGGGACCGTAAATAATTGGTAAGAACATTTTCTTTTTCAGTCCACCTGGGTGGCTCAGTGGGTTAAAGCCTCTGCCTTCGGTTCAGGTCATGATCTCAGGGTCCTGGGATCGAGCTCCTCATCGGGCTCTCTTCTCAGTAAGGAGCCTGCTTCCCTCTCTCTCTCTGCCTGCCTCTCTGCCTATTTGTGATCTCTCTCTGTCAAATAAATAAATAAAATCTTTAGAAAAAAAAATTTTTCTTGTTCTTTACAAACTACAGGATTACAAAGTGGCAATAAAAATGAGTTTTCAGGATACAAGCCTTTGCACGTGTGAACCAGTGAAGAGGACCACTTCAGTGAGGGGAGTGCGGACACAGTAGGGGCAGGAACATTTACCCCTGAAGTACCCTAAGAGGATATAATTATACAAAGAAGTATTTAAATTTTTTTATTTATGAAAATTTGCCCAAATATGTTCTTGTTTTCTTCAAGTGTTTCTTCTTATCGGTACTTACTACAAATATAGCCTTCTCCCCTTCCTTTTTCTGGTTTGCTTTTGTGGGATACTTCTGTTTTACAGTCCTAACCCAGGCATTTTCAAGCTGCCCTCCCCCAACCTTAAAGACTGGATTCCTGAAATGCCTCACCTGTGCAAAGTGCCCCCTTCCTCGAAGCATGTCTTCCCACTTTTTTTTAGGAGTCAACATTTAGGGTGCTGCTTACTGCCTACTAGAAAGATTGCTTAAATATTATCACATTTATTACTGATGGTATTTTCCCAGGGAGGCACTATTATTACTCCCATTTTGTAGATACTAAAACCGAGGCTGAAAGCAGTGGTTGCACATGGTCACTAGTGTGCGGGCCGCAGAGCTTGACTTTCAGGTAGGGTTCTTGATATTCGGGCTCACCTTAACAACAGACTGCACTGTGTCCTTCCCTTGAAAAGGATCGCATTTGATGAAAGCTTTGGGAAAGACATTGTCTGAGAGCAGACCTCCACGAGACACCCCACCCCCAAGAAGCTGGCCACCCAGAACTTAACCAGGGGGCCTCAGTGCCTTTAAACCACCACACTAGGGTTTCTTGTCACTAGTTACCCCCAAGTTTGCTTTAACCGGGGAGTCTCTGATGCCACAGACACCAAGTAGTGTAGCCCAGAGCCCACTTCTGCGGCTGGAGATTAGATCCTAAGGGCCAGATCCCTCCTCCCATGAAGAAAGCCCAAGAAAATGGTCTCAGAAACCAGTTCTCCTGAGTTTTGGTTTAGTTTAGTTCAAAACAGGAAATCACGCTTCCCTCCCACCCCACCTCCCTCTCACCTCCCAAACTCCAGCTGTATTTTCTCTTTCTGGTCAAGAAAACTGCCTTTCGATTTTATAAAATAACGAACACACCCCAAATTGGGCCGATGTTTAGGTAGGTTTATCCTTCACACTTTCACAAATTTTCTAAATGTTCTACAAAGAGAAGGCAGCTTTTAAAAAAGACCTGCACTTTAAAAAATCATATGATGGTTTCCCAGGTTATTACTGCCCAAGAAAACGACAGTGAAAATGGAAGAAAATAACAAGGAAAATGAGGTGGCAAACGTTAAAAACGCTATATAAACATTATCTGGGGGGGAAATAATTATTTGGGGCGCCTTGTATTATGGTTTTATTCTGTCAATTGGACATGAGAGCCACCCCCCCACAACGGTGTGTGGCCTGTAGGGGTTCCTGAAGGACTTGCAATTGTAAGGTCTGGAGTGTGCTTTAAGCATCGTGTGTGTGTGTGTGTGTGTGTGTGTGTGTGTGTGTGTGTGTGTGTAAACGTACGAGGCGCACCTATATTACTTTGTAGAGCATATAAATTTCAACTATGGCCTCGGCCCCAAAAGACTCTTAAGGCACACTAAGCCTCGGGTTCTTGCCTTCCAGTAACCCGGGCTTCCAGAAGAATGAGAAGAATTGAAAAGTAATGAGAGTTACATTTGGAAGGTGCAGTGATCCCAATGGGATCGGCTCCGTTCTGCCGAGAAAGAACCAATCCCAGTCCAGGGCCAAGGAGGAGCCTTTAAATGAACTTCCGCACCAAACCAGGTAAAGGGCAACAAAGACCACATTCTGACAGCGCCCAGGGCCACTCGGGTTTCACAATGCCTTTTATTATTCGTACAAAAATAAATTTATTTACATTTGCTAGTACCGTGGTAGAGAAGCCGGCGCCTTTCCCCTGAGCCGGGTCCCTAGGTACCCAACCCGCTCAGCGGACCACCCTGCGCCCCCCTCCAGCAAGTTAGAACGTAGGCACCGGGAGGCTGTGCAGCAGGAGGAGGCGACCAGAGCTTGGGTGGGGGAGGACGGCTGGGGAAGGTCTGGAGCCGCAGAAGGGGTGCTGCAAGGAGTAGAGGGAGGCCCCAAGAAGACCCGAGCCTCCTTGAGTGGGGGTTGCGGGAGTGGGAGACTCAAGTCCAGACCTGGAGGTGGGTAGGAGCGTAGACAGAAGCCCGGCTACGAAGAGGCGGGAGCCTGAGGGGGGAGAGAAGGGATTGACTGCGGCCAGGAGGTAGAACCTCCCGGAGCGCTCCCGGCAAACCCGGGCCAGGTGGTCCGTGAAAGCGTGCCTCCATTTCTCCAGGTGCCGAGAGCGCATGCTCCTTCCTCTAGGAGGCTGCTGCCCAGTGGGGTACAAACCTGGCCCAGGTATGCCACTCCCCTGTCTTTGCAACTTAAAAACATGCCCCGATGTTGGTCTCCCGTGAAGACTGCGGTCTTTGAAGCCAATCAACCTGAGCACGTTCTAACTGTTGCCTAACCTAGCGCACGCCTGTGCTGTGCAGAGCCGTGCCATCACACACAGAGATCTGGCTCAGTCGGGAAACTAACTCCTAGGCGGTTTGGCGCCGGGTTAGTCTACACTGCTAAAGTCCGAGGTTGGATCTGGTTCCGCGCTATAGAGACAGAAGGAAGCTCTTTTGGGAGAAGCAAATTGTGGTCGCCGGGATCCGCAGCATCCGTAGCCCGAGGCGTCCAGCGATGACAGCCACGCGGCCAACCCTTCCGGCTCTGCCCCCACCACCCGCCACGTGTCGTGTTCACAGTTCGAGTGGGGGGCTGTCTAGGAGAATTTAGGAGAATCCGATGGAACTTTCTCCCATTGTCGGGGGGGGGAGCGGTTCTCACGCTCCTTTCTCTCCGTGGCCCCCAAACACAGGCTCTTCAACAATAATCCCAGCGAGTTCGATCTAAGCGGTGGTCCCACATAATCTGTTGGCTGCGGAAACTTCTTTGGTGTCCGAGTCCGGCCGTCCTGAGACCACGAATGGCCATGTCTGTAAAATCAAAAAAAGCGTCAGATGCTAAAGGAGAAAGTACTGTCTCAAATTGAAACCGTTCTCCTAAGTGAACCCCGGAATATCCCTGGCTTTTGGTAGCTCAGATTTTATCAGTGTTCTGGGAATTTGGGTGACTTCTCTCTGAATTAGGATTTTAATTTTACTGTATTTTGATTGCATGACACATGAAACGTCTGTCCATGCTTCCTCCTGGTCTTTGCCCTCAGGATGATTCAGTGAAACTTGCACGAGTTTGGGAATTTGTCTGTTTAATTCCCTTCCCCCAACATACACCCCCGCGGGCGCGCGCGGACACACACACACACACACACACACACACACACACACACACACACAGCCCTCCATTCCGAGTAGGAACTGGAATAGGTTCTTTCTCAAGCCGGGAAAGTTGGCGGGTCGGAGAGGGACTTTCCAGACAAATCCCTTTTGGGGAAACCTTTCGTATTCTGCAAGAACCTTTTAAAAAATCCAAAGGCTTTTAAATAGAGCTCGGCCTTCCCCCCTTCCTTTCAGAAAGTAGGGCTTGTTAAATCGAACCGGTCAGACTCTTAGCTGGAAAAAGTTGGGCAAGGGAGATTTGCCATTCAATCCGCAACCGGGTAGTGGATGCAGATGGAACCCGGACTCACCCGGGACGTGGGATATTAGCCAAGAACTTCCACGGGGCAAAGTACCAGGTACAATGATCAGAATGAAGAAACACCGAAGGGTGGAAGGTTCTTCTCCAAGAAACCGGCTTGGCCCCTCCCCTGTTCGGGAGAAATTAAACTGGACTCCTCACCACCCATTCACCACCCATTTCAGGTTCTCCCCTCGCGGGCTGACTCTGCCTGGTGCTCGGGAGCTCCCCACGCATTTCCCAGCGGCTCGCCCCGCATCGCGCGCGGTGCCCCTACCAGGTTCACTGGGTGAACGTAGCCGTTCTCGTAGCGGTCCTCCTGCAGCAGCTGCCGCAGATGCGCGATGTAACTGGAAGCCAGCCGGAGCGTATCCAGCTTCGAAAGCTTAGTGTCTGGGGGCACCCACGGCAGGCTGGTCTTGAGCCTGGAGAAGGCTTTGCTCAGCACGCGCATCCGGGCGCGCTCGCGGGCGTTGGCGGCGTTCCGCTGTGACTGCTTGCAGTCGGCAGCCGAGCCTTTGGGCGGGAGGGGCTTCTTGCCGCCGCCGCCCCCAGCCACACGCGGCCGCTTCCTCTTGCAGCCTTCGGCGCCGCCCGCAGCGCCCAGCGCGCACCGCTCTTCCTCGCCTTCGGGGTCTTCCTCCTCCGCCGACGAGTTGTCACTGGGCGAGATGTAGCTGCCCTCGGCGCCGCGGAGGGGCGGCCTCTTGGAGGCGGGGACCGGGTACCCCCGCTGCAGCCCCCGCAGCTCCATCTCCTCCGGGTCGCTCACCGAGCCGGTGGACATCACTGCGTCCCCCACGCCCACGCGCGCCCGCCTTCCGCCCCCAGGCCAGCCTAGCGGTCTCGGCCTTCCGCTCCCTCTGGCGGAGGCGGGGGCCGGGCAGAACTCCGAGGAAAACTCGAGATCTGGGGAGGAAGCGCGGGGCCTTGGGAGCGAGCCCCGCCGCTGACCCGGGAGAGCGAGGCCGAGAAGTGGGCGCCCCCGCCCAGGCTCCGCGCTCACTGCCGCGAGCTGCGCCTTTTGACAGCACTATTTATTTGTACTCCTCGGAACAAACCACCCCGGCCAAGGAAAGGGGGTTGGAAAGGGGGGGCAAGAGGTGGGGCGGGGGCGTGGAAGGGGTGGGGACCGTTTTTCTGCACTCGGGATCTGTTGGTGGGGGCGGGAAAGGGGAAGTCTTTGCCCACTGAGGTTTGGGGCCCCAGGTCCGTCGGACCCTCAGATTGTCAGTGAGTGATAAGTGTGCGACGGTCGAGTGAAGGAGGGGACCTTGTTCGTACCCACCCTACTTCCATCCCTAACTAGTCTTAACCCGGGCAAAAATTGCCAGACACTTAGAAAACCCAGGATCCCGACCTCTGCTTCTTTCCCCATCTTTTCAGCGGAACTCTTTCCCAAGTTCATAACGCGTAATGTATGACGGCCTATCCAAGACTTGCCCCGACAAAAAGCGTAAAAGCAAAACAAGCAAACAACACCGAGCAATCCGCAACAGTTTACTAACCTCCCACTTTCCTCTTCCTCCTTTTCTGGTAATACGGCTTTATGATTTACAAAACACGTTTTGCTACGTTGGTGCGTTCCATTTTCAAACAACATCTGTGACTTAAATGTTCTTTCTACTTTGCAGAACTTCAAGCTAAGCCGCAGAGATAGATATTTAAGTAAAGGACCCCAAATCACCAGGCTGGCAAGTAGAATATGGACTTGAACTCCGTGTCTAGTGTCCCTGGCTCTTCGATATTCCCGCCGCCACATGCCTCCCCAGCCACACACCACAAGCTGTTATATTTGCTGTTTACCACTATCTTGAGAATTTCATGCTTGATTTTGTTTTTAATACCACAAAGCATTAGATAGAGGATCTTGCCTCAATTGTTTGAGTTATAGTCTAGGGAATCAATTACTATTTTAGATTGTATATTGACGAGAACACTCCTAGATGCAGAATGCTAACTCAGCCCAATCTCCTAAAATCAAAATGACAAAACAGCATCCAGAACTATGGTGTCCTATGTCAAACAAAAATAAGCCTTCTCCCCCCACCCCCAGCCCCAGATGAAACAAAACCAAACTGCAGTCTCATTTTCTAACTCAAAGGATCTTTGCAATACCTGGTCTGAGGATGGGTACTTACTTCGCTTTGGAGGGAGACACCCTTGGTCAGCTACTGAGAGCCTGTTATGTGCCAGTCACTGGGCTAGGTGACTTATGACGGCCCAGTGAGTAATTAAAAGAAAACAACAAAATAATCAACCACTGTGAGGTTGGGGTATGATCCCTCTGTTTTACAATGAGGGAACTGAATCTTCACACCCGACTTATGTGTTTACTCGTCCTTCCCCTAAAAGCTCATAGGTTCCCAAACCCAGCAAAGTGCAAGGAAACAAATGTGCAGTCAGCCCAGGACAGAGTGGGCAGAAGCCATGGGGCGGGCTTCCCTCCGCCAGCTCCTCAGCAGAACAAATGCTCCAGGCTTCGTGCTTGAAGTGCCACAACAGGTGGCGGGCTGGGACTGACTTCATCACTCAGGCAGCGTTCCACCTTCGTCTCCCAGGCCAGCCCGCCCTCATGGGGGATGTTTCACATACCCCCTCCCGGTCACCCTCCTTTGCAGAGGTTTTCTCCCTGTGTATTTTGTCATTTTGTTGAGTGATGGGGGAGGGGCTCCTTTTGGGATCAGTTGAGTAAAAATATCCCTCATTTTCGGTTCTCTCTGGAATGGGAAAAGGCAGGGAGTATAAGACAGAATGTAGAGTTCTTTATAGGAGTGCTTGAACTTGAACTTGACTTTAGGAGCACCAGGAGAGGGAGGGAAGAAAATAATGAGAAAGGGGAGCAGAAAGATATAAAAAGGAGATCTCAGGCTAACTTTCTGCATCACCTATTGATGACTTGAATCTATCAGTATAAATACATAGTCTCACACGTTAGAGGCAGGCATATAGGTTTTAAAAATCTGGACTGTTTATACAGGTGCAGAACAAAGTCTTTCTTTAGAAAAGATTAATGATGGGGAAAGTGCTAGATTTTTCTCTAAACAGTCACAAAAAAACTGTACCCAACCTCAACGCTAATCGGGTCATGGCCAGTTTCTTTTTCTTGAAGGAACTAACTGACCCCAACAGTTCATGCTTATTTTTTTTCATAGCTTTTTCCTTTCCTTTTTCTTTTATGTTCTATTTTTCCTTCTTTCCATTCCTTTTCATTCCTCTGTATCCCTCTTCTTTTTTCCCCTCCCTCCCTCTGCTCTCTTTCAGGAAAGACAGCTCTCTTCACTATTTTCTTTTATCTTTCTTTTACCTTTCCTTTCCCTCCATTTCTTTCTAGTTATATTTTCATTCTTTTACTCTTTTTTTTCAAGTTGCAGACTTCCGATAAAGATTAGTGTATCATCAAATACATTTCATATTAGTATATAACTATAGTTTGCTTTAAACATGTTTGCAGTATCTGACATTTGTCACCTCTTTACATTTTGAACATGCTTTTACTTTTCCTTCTCTCTCAATGCAACAGCCTCATGAGCTGAACAGTGCAAGTATAATGATCTCTTCTGAGAACTCGGCTCTTTTAATTGTTTTGGCAAGTTACCATACATTGCAAATGAATAATAAAGGCTTTATTTTTGTCTTTTTTAAAAAAGCATATTGAAAAGAATTCCTATCTGTCCACACTTTGCAACCTTTTAGATTTGTAGCATGGATATACAATTGTTTGTGGTATCAATTTATGGTCTCGAAGTTCTTTAAGATGTGCTTTTTAAGTATGCAACAGGGAGTGGGCGGGCTTAAAGTTACACTACAAAATAAACATTAATACATTTAATAATGTCTTGCAATGCTGGTCTTCCTGCTTATTGGCTGTATGACCTTTGGCAATTTACTTTTCCTGAGGCCCAGATTCCTGATCTATAAAATGAGTTATCTGTCTCATAAGGAATAAGATGTATGTATATGAGCAATTGCCTGGGGCAGAGTCCCCTAAGTGGAAGAAGATCGATAAATTTTAGTTATTTTTATTACTATGAATTGTTTCACCCAATGTCACACAGCTAGTAAGTGTCAGGTGAGGAGCTGACCCAGGTTTGTACCGCAGGACTTGTTCTGGGTTTTAGATGGCAACCAGGATGTTTTATTTGCCTTAACTGCACACTTCTATGGTTTGAAGGACATAACTCCATCGCCTGACATTTCCCATTGGTCTTGTAAGAGATCTCACTGAGGGAAAATGGATAGGCCTGCATTAGAAACCTTTTCTTTCTCCAAGTTCTCTTACCATAAAGTCAGAGCACTTCTCCAATCCTCACCTTTCCTATTTGAAAACTGGGATAAAATTCCAAAATCAGAGTTATTGAAAAGATTAAATGATATTGCTGCACCTGTGAAAGCACATTCAGATGTAACACAGAAAAGGCATTTGATATATTAAAATATTTTTAAATGTAATATTTAATATTTTAAATATTTTATAATATTAAAAATATCTAAAACTTGGGTTTTCTAAAAAGGTAGAATGAACTGGGTTAATAATTACAGACCATAGAAAACAGGCCATTTATGGCTACTGCCCCTTCTGACTCTGCTGTAAGTACTAAGTGAGGAAATCTGAAGCTGGGCAGGTCAGATGGGTTTAGGGTTTAGGGAGAGTAGGGGTTAGATCTACCTTCTGTGAACACCAAGTCAAAACATAACTAAGTAAATGCTTAAGAATGGGTGTTGTGGGGATGCATTTGAACGGATACAACCCCCCCATGTGACTTTCCTGGTGGTGTCTTCCTAAAGTCTCCTGATATTCTGAACTATCTGGTTGGCTGAAGAAATTGCCCATACCTCTGATTTAGAAAAACGAAGAGTCTCCAACTGGCCACTTATGGAAGACTCTAGCCACATAAAGCTATCAAGAACTTGCAATGTGGCCTGTCATGTACAGCAGTGAATAATACGCACCAGGTATTGGAGACAATGTGAATAGGCAAATGTAAAATATCTCATTAGTATGTTTTAAAAATCATGTCAAACAATGATATTTTGGATATACTGGGTTAAAAGAAATGTTATTAAAATTAATCTCAGCCATTTCTTTTTGTTTTCATAACGCAGCTACTAAAAATTTATAATTACATATGTAGCTCACACTATTTTCTTTCGGAAAATGTAGAGGTCAACTTTGCTACTATACATTGTCTACTGTTTGCCCTGGCAGGTGTTGGTGAGACCAACTCCCCTCAGAAGACACACTCTGGGGACGCCTGGGTGGCTCAGTTGGCTAAGCGGCTGCCTTGGTCATGATCCCAGGGTCCTGGGATCCATTCCCGGGTTGGGCTCCTTGCTCAGCGGGGAGCCTGCTTCTCCCTCTGCCTGTTCTGCCTGCCGCTTTCCCTGCTTGTGCGCACTCTCGCTCTCTGACAAATAAATAAAACCTTTAAAAAGAAGATGACACAGTCTGTGAGAAAAAGCATGGTAATGCGGGGAGCACACGTGACCTTTAGTATCCTCTCTCTCACCCCTCTCATCCTCCAGGCACCTCGCCACGTGTACTCAACCTCTTCTCAGCCACCCAACCCAAGAATACGCAGAGAAACACTTCCGGTTGGGATTTCTGTCCTGCTCTGTAACGGAAGCCTTAGCCCTGGAGAAGCGTTAGCTTGATTCCTCAGGCGGGACGGACACCCTGGAGACGTCACCCCAAGCTCCACGGCCCAGTTCGTTAGTCCTTCCGAGCAGCAGAACTTAAGGAGAAGGACGCCTCGCCCGGGGGACCAAGGATCCGGTAATAGAGCGCACGAGTCACGTGGTGTGCGCGTCACGTGGTATGCCAGTCACGTGGGGGGGCGGGGAAGGTGGGTCACTTGTAGGCAGGTTAGGTCACCCTCGCGCCAGGCCCTGGCTTTTCTTTCTTCTCCTGCACGAAGCCACGGGCCCAGCTCCAGGTCCTCCGCAGCCTCTGTCCCGGGTCGTCCAGGATGTCCCCACGCTCCCAATCCTGGAAGGAAAGGAGCTCCTGGCACTTGGGTGCCACCGGCTACGTGGTCAGGCGCCTGTGGGAACACTCGGAAACGGTTGGCAGTAGTTCTCTGTTATCCTCCACACGGCCAGTCCTCCACTGCTGGTTTATTTATCCAAAAGTTGCGGCAAGAGTTTTGCCTCCTTGGAGCCCCAAGGGGCCTTAGCGTGTAGAGAGGCCACTGCTTGGACACATCCGGTTTGCAGACCCTCACGGTAGGAAAGTCAGGGTTAAGAATGAAAAACGAGGAGAAAGGAAGTGATAAGATTCAGAGGCCTGATTTTCTCTGCCATTCAGGAGGGAAGAAAAAAAAAATCCTCATCGATTGCTTTGACAAGTAAAAATGCAAGTGGCTTTAGGAAAAGATTTTTTTTTTTTTAAGCAATATCTGTGGATTCTAGGTAGCTGATACCAAAGTGTAAACTGTTCCTCCAGTGGAATGCTGTGTATATCCTGCAAATGACTCTGACTACTCCATTAGCAGAGTAAAGCACACCAGCTCGCTGAGAAAAAGCCCTGTGATGAAGTCCTCCAAAGGAGGAGGCTTGTTTGCAGAATCTCTGGGCCTCACCAATTTGGAGCATTCTGAAGGGGGAACTAATCAGAGAATAATCATACTAAAAAAAAAAAAAATCCCTTGAGATAGCCTTTCACTTTTAAGCAGAAGCTAAGAAACTTCAGTGCCAGATTTTTCTTTTAGTGTTTATTGGCAGTACTTTGGAAGTGTGAAAATATTCCATGACCAAAACATCCCTTGAAATGTAGCACACAGCTCTGGTCTCTAGTATGTGGTCCCCAAGCCTTGTTAATTGTGGAGTCAGTCTGGAAGAGAATAAAATCCTGCCATGTGGCTTGTACTGGAAAGAGCCCCCCTTTGCTGTGGACATTAGAAGATTTCTGCATCCATCAGTGGAGTGGCGTTGGGTTGCTTGCTCACCTTCTGGGAGTTGTTTCTCCATGTATGGCCCACCTTGAAGAGACTACCAGTCTTCAGGCACCCCCGGAAACCGGAGATCATTGTTCAAGGTTAGTTGTTACGTTATTTTCCCCATCCTCGTTCTCTCTCCAAGTCCATGTATCGTCCCCATCCTCTCTCCTAGCGTCCCATTTTTTCCCATTTTTTTTTTTTTTTGTATCCCCTCTCCCATTAGAGTCATTGCCCTGCTCAGAGTTGCTTTCATTTTAGTAACCCTCCCACCTTCCACTCTCGCCCCCACTCTTAGCACCTCGTCCCCTGTAGGACACCCAAGTGAAAACTAAATGCCTCCTGGCGCCAGAAGGAAGTTCTCATGTAATAGATACTTTGTGGTGTCAGAGAGTAGGGATTCTGTACACTTTGTCAACTAGTCCCTTATTCAACTCCTCTGTAAAAGAGGGGCCTCGCTTATTTACATACAAACTTTGTTTCCCTAAGCCCCAAGCCCCTCTGACCTCCAGTTCTAAAATGAGCTCCCATAGATGATCAGTTATAAACATCTCAGCCACAAGATTTCTTCTTATAAAAATGCCATCTAGCTTTAAATGCCATCTGTTAGATAAACAAACAAATAACTAAATGAATACCGTTTGTAACTTTTATTCCTGATTGAAAAAAATTTAGAATTTTTACAAACTTTCAGGGGATCACAGACTTTCAAAACCTCAGATTAAATTTTTTATCAAAGACTAAGGAGAGAATGGAGCCCTTTAAAGTTTAATGGATGAGCAGAGAAGGAGGATTCACAGGCAGAAAGACAGTAATCGGAGAGGTGAGAGGAAAAGCAAAGGAGAATAGCATCGCTGAAAAGCAGGGGAAGAGTTTTAGGACAGAATGGGTGGGGACTTCCAGTTGAGATGGTGTGGTAAGATCACATTTTGAAGTTTCTCTTGTGCTCCAAACTCATGGTCATAAGAGTTAAGATATAAAAAATAGGGATGCCTGGGTAGCTCAATCAGTTAGGCGACTGCCTTTGGCTCAGGTCATGATCCCAGGGTCCTGGGATCGAGTCCCACATTGGACTCTCTGCTCAGCGAGGAGTCTGCTGCTCCCCCTGCTTGTGCGCTCGCCCTCTCTCTCTCTCTCTCTCTGACGAGTAAATAAAACCTTAAAAAAAAAAAAGATATAAAAAAATAGGAGACTAGAAAGACATAGCCATGTTCAAAAGCAAGACCAATACCTGTGTGGGCCAGTATTGGAACAGAAACCAGAATGTTGATTAGGGTTGAAGCTCCCAGCAACTTTTCAGAGTCTCCTCCAGGCAGGAGTATCCCCGAGTTGAGCGCCTCTGCAGATAAGAAGAACAGAACTGTCCCATGTGAGGAGGGAGACTATCTTGGGTCTCTACTTAAATTAGGTTGCTGGAGCAGGGTTCCATTTGGTGGAATTCCATTCCGCCATTCCACCATTCCACCACTTAGAGGGTGCAGCCTCTAAGGAGGCAAAGGGAAGCAGGCCCAGCCAGGATGTTGGCTCTGTAACTGGGTCATTTTCAGTTGTTTTTGTTTCTTAATTATGGGTCACACTTTTCTGCTTCTTCACATGCCTGGTAACTTTTGTTTGGATGCCAGATATTGTCAATTTTGCCTGTTGGTGCTGGATATCTTTGTATTCCTATAAAGACTGTCCATCTTTGTTCTGGGATTCAGTTAAGTTACTTGGAAATGATGTAATCCTTTTTGTTCTTCCTTTTGAGATTGGTAGAAGGAATCAGAGCAGTGTTCATCCTAGGGCTGATCATTCCCCCTACTGGGGCAGGAATCTTATGAGCACTCAACCCAATGCCCTGTGAACCCTGAGATTTTCCAATCCGGGTGGAGCAGGTCTTGTTCCTGGCCCTGTGTGTTCCTGGCACTTCTCCCTTTAATCTTTTTTGGTGGTTCTTCCTTCAGCCTCTCCTTGTTTCCTCATGTGCTCTTTGAGGGAGACCTTCTGCAGGTCTCTAAGTTCTCTCCCTGGGTGGCCCCTTTCTTTTTCTTTTTTTTAAGATTTTATTTATTTAATTGAGAGAGAGTGAGAGAGAGAGAGATTACAAGCAGGGGGGAAGGGTAGAGGGAAAAGCAGACTCCCTGCTGAGCAAGGAGCCCCATGTGGGACCCGATCCTAGGACTCTGGGTTCATGACCTGAGCTGAAGGCAGATGCTTAACCAACTGAGCCACCCAGGCGCCTGGCCCCCTTCTTCCTGATGCTCTGCTCTGTGAGTTCTCGCTGCCTTGTTCTCGGCAGTCCCAGCTCTGTCTTCATTCAAGGACTCTTCCTGGGTTCCTCCTTTCTGCTCCTTAGCCTCCAGCCCTCCATCATGGCAATGGCTGGAGCAACTGTTGCCATTTTAGGGCTTTATTTGTTTCCCATCTCTGGGGGTCCACTGACCTTAACAACCTCATACCAATGTTTTGAGAACTTCTATTTCTTATCTTTTTGTTTGTTTTGTGGTTGTTTCAGGTGGAAGAGTAAGTCTTAACTATTTTGGCTGCAAGTGGAAGCTTTTGGAGTTATATCTTAGGTGGAAACTATTTTCCTTTTGTTTTTAAGGCAGAGAGTTGGTGAAGTATGGTTATATTTTGAGAAAGAAATTAAAGATACTAAAAAAAAATATATGAGAAACAGAAGAAAATGGTGATGGGCCAAGTTCCCAGAAGAGGTGGAAAGAATGGGGGCAGGGGTTGGCTTTGAAAAACAAGAAATATGGCTCTCTGCCTAAAATGAGATGAAAATAATGTGGGATGCGGGGCACCTGGGTGGTGCAGTCAGGTGGGCTTCAGACTCTTGGTTTCGTCTTGGGTCATGATCTTGGGGTTGTGAGATCAGACCCTACATGGGGCTCCATGCTCAGTGCTGAGTCTGCTTGGGACTCTCCCCCATTCTCCCTCTGCCCCACCACCCTATGCACATGCTTGCTCTCTCTCAAATAAATTAGTCTTTCAAAAAATAATTTTGTGGGGGCGCCTGAGTGGCTCAGATGGTTAAGTGACTGCCTTCAGCTCAGGTCATGATCCCAGGGTCCTGGGATCGAGTCCCACATTGGGCTCCCTGCTCAGCAGGGAGCGTGCTTCTCCCTCTGCCTCTGCTTCTCTCTCTCTCTCTGTCTCTCATGAATAAATAAATAAAATCTTTAAAAAAATAATGTGGGATGCGACAGTAGCACAGCAGAAGTTGGTAACGGGAAGTTAAGAGGTTATTTCCTGATGGTCTCCGTCTTCTCAGTAGAGTATAAATTCAGGTTATTAACTTCAAATAGGTGAGTAGGCGTGAGGTAAACAGATGAACAAAAGTGAGTAATGTGAGAAGTAACCATTTTAGAGACTGTAAGAAGGGTCGGACTAGGTGTAAGGAAAATTATTTCAAGGGAGTGTAAAGAGTCTTGATGAGGTTGACTGATGAGCATTTATACCCATTAACAACTGTGAAGTAATCTAGCATAGTGGTTGATACGTAGTAGTTTTCAGTAGAAATAATTGAATCTTGATAACAAGATTGCCTGTTTACATCCTTGGTAATAGGAACTTGGAAGAATCAACCATTAATAGGTTCATTACGTTTTGATGAGGTAGAGAGGCAATTTAGGAACATGGTGTTTAGGGGAGATACTCATAGATGTTTAGATGAAGGTTCTATAGTTGGAGAGGCATGATATGCAAGAGAGACAAAATAAAGGCATACTTATAATTTTTTTCTTTCCTTTGGGGTTAAGTGAAGAGGGAAAGATTTGCTAAGATGCAATAACACTCTTTTGCACAAGTCTTGAGGGTATCATTGACATAGAGTACAATGTAAAAGAACCTATATATTTCTTATTTTCCATTGTGCCTTGTCTATGTAAAAGGCAAAAATACATAAATGCACACATACATACACACCTAACTAACTAAACAGACTATTCTTCAAAATCTAGGCCTCCTGAAAGTATTAGTAGATTACTTTCAATATATCCCACAGCTGTGTAGATCACAGCAAATGTTGGGTATTTTAAATCAATACTAAGTCTGTTAACTAAGTTAACTAAGTTAAATCAAGATTTAACTAAGTTAAATCAAGACTAAGTCTCCAATTTCTCAATATTAGCCATAGAGCCCTCACTGGCATGTGTTATACAGTTTAAGGGGAGAAAAGATGGGGTACCTCAGATTGCCCCCCCCCACAGCCCTTCTTTTCTTATTCTGCATACTTAATTTCAGTATCTCTTCACATTTTACAATAAAGGTGTTGAAATTTAGAGAGGCGAAATCCCTTGCTGAGAATAACAGAGATAGTTGAAGGGCAACTCAGAATTCCAGAATAAGAGCCTAGCACTCTTGTTACCATAGTATGCCCATGATAGTTAAATTTTATATGTCAGCTTGGCTATGCCACAATATGCAGATATTTGGTCCAACATTATTCTGGATGTTTTTGTGAAGGTTTTTTGTTTGTTTGTTTTAGGTGAGCTTAGCATTTAGATCAGTAGATTTTGATTAAAAGAGATTATTCTCTGTTTTGTGAGTGGGCCTTATCCAATCAGCTGACTGTCTTAATAGAAAAAGACTGGCCTTCCCAGAGGAATAGTGAGTTCTGTGGGGGACTGCCTTCAGACTTGAACTCCACTTCAAGGGAGTTCAAGTTCCACTTAAGGGAACTTCTTCCTTCTATCTCTAGCCTGCTGGCCTACTTTGCATATACCGCTCTTGGACAAAGATTCCTAATCCTAGAAAATTTAGAAAGCAGAATAATATGCTAGGTACTCTGTGCTTAAATTTGGGATATTTAAATTATGAAGGGATAGTGAATCTTGTAGTTCCTGAAATTTAGTCCTTATTTTAGAGGTCGTGGAAAAACTTGTCTATCCAGGGAGGAAAATGTTCCAAGTAACTATAAAATATCAACACATTGACTTGATATTTGCTTTTAATATTATTATGTAACTTGGTTGAAAAATATAAATTTTAATTAGAAATTTTTCTTCACATTGCTTGGATGGGATAGAACCACTGAATCTTTTCTTTTAACAGAATTATAATTCTCATACCACAAAATTTACTCTTTACAAATAATGCAATTCAGTGATTTTAGTATATTCACCAGGTTGCGAAAATATTACCATTATGTATTTCCCAAACATTTTTATCATCCCAAAATGAAATCTCATAAAAATTAGCTCCCTACATCCCTGGAAATCACTAATCTTTCTGTCTCTGTGTATTTGCCTTTTCTGGACATTATTACATATATGGAATCATCTAATTGCATTTATAAGCCATCCATATTATAAGCCACACACATTTGTGCCTGGTTTATTTCACTAAGTATGATGTTTTTCAAATGTTTATCCATGTTTTAGAATGTAATAGTATTTCACTTTTATATAGCTAGATAATATTCCATTGTTTTTACATACCAAATTTTGTGAATATTTGTGTACAAGGTTTTGTATGAACATGTTTTCAAGTTTCTTGGTTATATATTGATGCATGAAAACGCTGAGTCATATAGTAAGTCTATATTTAACTTTTTGAGACTCTATCATATTATATTCCAAAGCAGCTATGCCATTTTATATTTACAGAAGCAATATAGAAAGTTTCCAATTTCTCGACATCCTCACTGATACGTTTTACTGGTTTTTGTTTTTATTATATTCATCCTAGTGGGTGTGAAGTGATGTCTCGTGGTTTTGATTTGCATTTCCCTAATGACTAGTGATGTTCAGCATCTTCTTATGTACTTGTTGGCCATCTGTGTATCTTCTTTGGAGAAATATCTATTTGAGGTCTTTGTCCATTTTTAAATTAGGTCGTTGGTCTTCCTATTGAATTGT
>CM053606.1:111539736-111555612 GCA_028646535.1 Procyon lotor
TTTTCCCCCCCATTGAATTCATATGTGGAAGATGAATATAGGGGTAAAACAGAGAGAGAGGCGAACCAGAAAATAGACTCTTAACTGTACAGAACAAACTGAGGGTTACAGGAGAGGAGGTAGGCAGAGGAGTGGGTTAAATAGGTGATGGCTATTCAGGAGACACTTGTGATGAGCACTGGGTGATGTAAGTGATGAATCACTGAATTATACACCTGAAACTAAAATTACACCGTATGTTGGCTAACTGAAATTTAAATAAAAACTTGGGAAAAAAGGGAATATATTTCTCTTCCTAGTTTGTTTAATGTTTTATTTTGAAGTGGTGTTGGATTTTGCAAAATGCTTTTTCTCCATCTATTGAGATGACCAGGTAGTTTTTATACTTTATTCTGTTGACAATTGATATATTACGTTAACTGACCTTGGGATATTAAGCCAACCTTGCATTCATGGAATAAATCCCAATTGGTCATGATGCATTATCCTTTTTATATGTTGCTGGATTTGGTTTGCTCTATTTTACTAAAGATATTTGTGTATTCATAAGAGTTTTTTTTTCCTTATTATATCTTTCTCTGTTTCTGGTATCCGGATAATACTGGCATCACCGAATGAGTTAGGAAGTATTCCCTCCTCTTCTGTGTTTTGAGAGTTTGTGAATGATTATTGTTAATTATTCTTTAAATGTTTATTAGAATTCACCAGTGAATTCATTGGTTTTTCTCCTTGAAAAGGAGAAATTTTGATCACTAATTCAGTCTCTTGTTACAGACCTATTCAGAAACTTTATTTCTTTTTTTTAAAAGACTTTTTTTTTTTAATTTATTCATTTGAGAGAGACAGAGATAGCAGAAATAGGGCGAGAGGCAGAAGCAAACTCCCCACTGAGCTGGGAGCCTGATATGAATTGATCCCAGGACCCTGAGATCATGGCCCAAGCCAAAGGCCAATGCTTAACCAACTGAGCCACCCAGGCGCCCTCGAAATTTTATTCTTCTTGAGTCAGTTTTGATAGTTTGTGTATTTATCTGATTTTGATTATTTGATCTAGATTACCTAATTTGTTGGTACACAGTTGTCCATAGCATTCACTTTTAATTCCTTTTTTATCATTGCTGTGAAGTCAGTAGTATTGTTCCCTCTTTAATTCCTGATCTGAGTAACTTGAGTGCTCTCCCTTCTTTCATTCTAGGTAAATGTTTAATTTTGTTGATCTTTTCAAAGCACCAGCTTTTGATTTTGTTGACTATTTCTTTATTCTCTGTTTTATTTATTTCCATAGTAATCATGGTTTTCTTCATTCTGCTTGTATTTAGTATAATTTATTCTTTTGTAATTTCTTAAGGTGGAAGGTTAGGTTATTGCTTTGAAGTTTTTTTTTTTTCCTTTCTAATATAGGCATTTATAGGCATGGTGGATAATTTTATGTATCAGTTTAAACTAAAGGATTCCCAGATATATGGGAAAACATTTTTTCTGGACATGTCTGGGAAGGTGTCTCCAGATTAGTAATTGAATCAGTAGACTATATAAAAAATATTGCCTTCACCAACATGGACAGGTATCACCAATCCTTTGAGTGAATAGAGAACAAAAAGGTAGAATAAAGGCAAATTGACTTTCTCTGCTTGAGTTGAGGTATCCATCTTCTCTTGCCTTTGTACATTAGCTGGCCTTTATCTTAGGCCTTCAGACTCAGGCTGAATTATAAAACTAGCTTTTCTAATTCTCCATCTTGCAGATGGCAGATTTGGGGACTTTTCAGCATCTCTAATCCTGTGAGCCAATTCCTATAATAAATCTCTTCTTATATATATCTTATTGGTTTTGTTTCTCTGGAGGACCCTGATTAATACAACAGATACAAATTTCCCTCAACCATTATTTTAGCTGTATTCTTTAAGTTTTGGTTTTTTGTGTCTCCAGTTTTTTCATAAATATTTATTTATTATGTGTTATGTATATCATACCATACATAAGTATAATATTTTATAATTTCCTTTGTGATTTCTTCTTTTACTCTTTTTAAAGGTGTGTGTTGCTTAATTTCTAAATATATTTAAATTCTCAAATGTCCTCCTATTACTAGAGAAATAATTTCTATTATTTCAATCCTTTTAAATTTATTGAGACTTCTTTTATGATATAACCTATGTTCTATCCTGGAGAATGTTCTGTGTGCACTTGAGAAGAATGTGTATTCTATTGTGTGCAGAAGTTCTATAGATGTCTGTGAGGTCTACATCGTTTATAATATTGTTCAATAAATTGTTCTCTTTTTTTGGTTGATTTTCTTTCCAGTCCTATCCATTATCGGAAATGAGGTATTGAAGTTCTAACTATTATTGTTGAATTTCCTAATTATTGAAAAAAAAAAAAAGACAAAAAAAACCCTCAAGTTTTTTAGAAGTGGGGGAAACATCCAAGCACTTTAACTGCACCGCACCAGGTGACCGATGCAGCCCATTTTCCTTACACCAACTGTCGATGCCGGAATTTTGTATTGTTTTCTAAGGATTTAATAAAAGTCATAAAAACTTGAAAAAAAAATTTCATTCTTAGAGTTTCTGCTTCATGTATTTTGGGACCCTGTTGTTGGATTCTTTCTTCTGGCTGCTCAAAATCTCCTGTTGAAATCCCTGTAGTGAATTTTTCATTTTAATTTATGTATTTTTTAATTCCAGAATTTCTTTTGCTTTCTTTTTATAATATCTGTCCCTAATGACATTATTTTTTTTTAAGGTTTTATTTATTTATTTGACAGAGAGATCATAAGTAGGAAGAGAGGCAGGCAGAGAGAGAGGGAAGCAGACTCCCTGCTGAGCAGAGAGCCCGATGCGGGGCTTGATTCCAGTCCCCTGAGACCACGACCTGAGCTGAAGGCAGAGGCTTTAACCCACTGAGCCACCCAGGCGCCCCCGCATTGACATTCTTTATTTGGTGAGACACCATTCTCATACATTCTTTAGTCTTTAGACTAAAGTTCTTTGCATATTTAAGTAGTTTAATTTAAATAAAACATATTTAAAAGAGTTAATGTAAAGAATATGTCTAGTAAATTCAATGTCTGGGCTTCCTTAGAGATAGTTTCCTTTTGGTAGCTTTTCTCCTCCCCTTGTATGAGCCATGCTTTATTGTTTCTCTGCATGCCTCATAATTATGATGATGATAAAGATGATGATTTTTAGTTTCAGGAGTAGTATTTAGTGATCATCAGTTGCATGTAACATTGAGTACTCATTACATCAAGTGCCCGCCTTAATGCCCATCACTTACCCCATCGTCCCACCCCCCTCCCCTCCAGCAACCCTAAGTTTGTTCCTATAGTTAAGAGTCTGTTATGGTTTGTCTCACTCCGCATTTTATCTTATTTTTTCTTCCTTTTCCCTATGTTCATCAATTTCATTTCTTAAATTCCACATATGAGTGAAATCATATAGAACTTTTCTTTCTCTGACTGACTTACTTGGCATTTTTCACTCTAGCTCTGTCCATGTTGTTGCAAATGGCAAGATTTCACTATTTTTGGTGGCTGAGTAATATTCCATTGTATATATATATGCCACATCTTTTTTTTTTTTTTTAAGATTTTATTTATTTATTTGACAGAGAGATCGCGAGTAGGCAGGGAGGCAGGCAGAGAGAGAGGGGGAAGCAGGCTCCCTGCTGAGCAGAGTGCCTGATGCGGGGCTCGATCCCAGGACCCTGACATCGTGACCTGAGCTGAAGGCAGAGGCTTTAACCCACTGAGCCACCCAGGCGCCCCTATGCCACATCTTCTTTATCCATTCATCAGTTGATGGACATTTGGGCTGTTTTTGTGTTTTGGTTATTGTGGATATTGCTGCTATAAACATTGGGGTTCATGTGCCCCTCAAATCACTATTTTTGTGTCTTTTGGATAAATACCTACTACTGCAATTGCTTGGTCATAGGGTAGTTCTATTTTTAACCTCATTTGTTTGAAAACAGAAAGGACCCTGAATAGCCAAAGTAATCTTGAAAAAGAACACTAAAACTGGAGGCATCACAATTCCAGACTTCAAGCTGTATTACAAAGCTGTAGTCATCAAGACAGCATGGTATTGGCACACAAACAGACACATAGATCAAGGGAACAGAATAGAGAACCCAGAAATGGACCCTCAACTCTATGGTCAACTAATTTTTGACAAAGCAGGAATATCCAATGGAAAAAGACAGTCTCTTCAACAAATGATGTTGGGGAAACTGGACAGTAACATGCAAAGAATGAAACTGGACTTAAATTTGAGACAGGAATCCATCAAAATCCTAAAGGAGAACACAAGCAGCAACCTCTTCCACCTCGGCTGGAGCAACTTCTTACTAGACACACCTTCAGAGGCAAAGGAAACAAAAGCAAAAATGAACTATTGAATCTTCATCAAGATAAAAAGTTTCTGCACAGCAGAGGAAACATCAACGAAACTAAAAGGCATCCTGCAGAATGGGAGAAGATAATTGCAAAGGACATATCAGTGAAAGGGTTAGTATCCAAAATCTGTAAAGAACTTATTAAACTCAACACCCAAAAACCAAAAAGTCCAGTCAAGAACTGGGCAGAAGACATAAACAGACGTTTCTCCAAAGAGGGCATACAATTGGCTAACAGACACATGAAAAAATGCTCATCATTCATAATCAGGGAAATACAAATTAAAATCACAATGAGATACCATCCCACACCAGTTAGAATGGCTAAAATTAACAACTCAGGAAACAACAGGTGTTGACAAGGATGTGGAGAAAAGGGAACCCTTTTACACTGTTGGTGGGAATGCAAACCGGTGCTGCCTCATAATTTTTTGTAAGTAAGTGATTGTTTAAAATAATATAATGTGGCAATTCTGGAAATCAAATTCTTCCTCCTTCCCAGGGTTTGTTGTTGTTGTGTTGTTGTTTTTATTTATTTAGTGACTTTTCTGCACCAATTCTGTGAAATCATGCGTGACCACCTGAGTTTCTACTTGGTTAGCAGAGTGGTCCCCTAATAGTTGGACAGGGATTTCCTTAAATGCCTGAACCATTAAATCTCCTAGTCTTTACTGAGGGGCTTTCTCTGTGTGTTGGGGCACTATTTCAATGCTTAGCCAGATAATTTACAATTTTACCTTAGCCTTCACTTCTTGCTTGCACAGAACCTTTAGGTCAGCTAGAGGTGAGACTTTAGGGCCTTTTCAGATCTTTCCTAATCATGCGCACAGTTTGGGAATGTGCACAAACCTATCTGTGTTTGCGAGTTTCTTAATTCCCAGAGGCAGCTCAGAGCTTTTCAAAGCTCCTGTGAAGTTCTTATTCCCCTGATTTTCCCTTTAAAATTTTTGTTTAGCCTATTATTTCTCCCTACTGTTATTTACTAATTGCCTATAATTGTTTTGACAGTGTGCCTGGGGAAGAGACGTTTTGCACCAAGTGACCTCTGAGTCAGGTTATATAAAGATTTCTTTTCAATTAGGGTCTTCCAGGAACTAACAGGTCAAATAATGACAGTTTTCTTGGAATGAAACTTTAAAGGAGCCCCACTCCATTTTTCTCTTCCAGTGGCTATAAGGCTGCTGATTTTCACTGTGGTAGTGAGCTGTCCATTTTCAAGGCTACTCTGGAGCTAGAGAGAAGGTATGGGAATAGGACAAGTTAACATGCCACAAATCACACTATTCTTACCAAGATTCCGCTGTTTTTCTTTAAAAAATACTACCAAGGTTGCTGGGAGCCTTTGGTTAATTTCTAGTATTCTGAAAATATTGACTCTGACAATTTTGGTGAGTTTTCTCATTGCTTTTATTGAGGAGAGAGTTTTTGGAGGTCCCTAATCTGCCATTTTTGCTGACATCATCCCCTTTCCCGCTGAATTTTTATATATATTATGTATGTTATTAGATCCAATTATAAGTTCAATAAATTAAGTGCCAGCTCTCCAGTTCACATGTAAGAAGGTGAATGTTAAGAGGTCCCACATATGTCGAGGAATTCACATTCAGTATTTTCGGAAGTTTTCAACTCCCCTTGGTGCAAGAATCAGGCAGAGTAGTGGAACCGAAGGAAGAGCTAGCTATTGGGATTCAAAATATTTTCTGCACATTGCTTGTTTAACACAGCCTCATATGTAAATACACTCCTGTACATTTGCATTTCTGCCTCTCCGTCTTCCTCAGTAGCTTCTCTTTGGTGAGACTCTCCATGGCAAGGACTGAATCATTCTCTTGAGAGAATATGGTGTAGAAAGAGCTGTGACTGAAAGGCTTTCCACCCAATCCAAGAAGGAAATCTACTTAGAGGAAGAGGTGGGCTTAACTGTTTGCATCTACGATGATGACAACTTGATACTCTCTAATACTTTTATAAAACGATTCATAGGCGTATAAAAGCAAACAGAAAATATTCAGCTTCTTTTATTTTTGTCTCCCAAATACTTTCACGTACAAGCACAAGGCTGTCACTGCTACCAAGTAAATATATGCTAAATGAATATATGCTAAATGACTACTACCATTAGTAGTATGACTAGTACTAGTAGTATGACTAGTACCATTAGTAAATGACTAGTACCAATAGTACCATGACTAATGGTAGTAGTCATTTAGCATATATTCAATCAGTAAATTCTGTGATGAACCCAGTTAAAGTTCATTCTTTCAGCAAAAGCATGGCGAGAACCTATGATGGCCTTGACATGTGATTACATTTGGTCATCATTCTCCCAGAATTCCAGAATTCCCTTATTCCTTCTATAACCTGGTTGCAAACCATGGACTGTGGAATTGACTTTATTTTTACTGCCCTTTGCTTTATTAAAATAAACCCAGAACAAAGTGATCCAGATGTCACACAAAATATTCAAGATTGTTCTCCCCGCCCCCAACACACAGACAAGTGAAATAGAAAAACTACTTATAATACTAAGGAATGTAGAGTGGAAATAGGTTTTTTTAAACCTCATATCACTTCCTAGTGTGAGACAGGGAATACTAGAGAATGGTCATCAGTTAGTTCTTTCTCCACTGGTTTTGCTTAACATTCAGATATATAGTTAGGTATTAATTTGAAAGAATGAGGTTGTGGGAACATTTTCTTCTTGAAAGATTCCACCCCTATACCGAATATGTTTAGGGTATCATTTTCAAAAATATTTATTTACTTTGTAGAGTTCAGAATGTCCTGGTTTAGTATTAGAAGTAGTGAGGTCGCTAAGGTTTTCCTGTTTACTCTCTGTCACCTTGTTTCTTCTCTGTGCATGTGCAGACAGTGTTGTATGTGGCTTGATATTCCTTGTTATGTGGGGGAGGGTGGGAACCCAGACAGCTGCCAGAACGGCTGTGGTGGTGGACGGCTGGATGCAGGTGCATACACTGCCTCAATTTGACAGGCTTTCAGGCTCGCATAATCTCTAGTGATATCCAATATCCTATCCAATAAGGTCCTTAAAAACAACAGAAGCAACACACTTACACATATTCACCAGAGCATAGAGTTCCATACTGTTGGCTCAGATCTACATGGATAAAACATCTGCAATGTGTTATTTTTGTGATCTGCGTGGTCACAGTGTCACAGTAGCTTAGAAATTAAATCATGCACCTGACATTGTGATACTTTGTTATCTGCATTATTTTCTTTTTGCCTATACCCTGTATAGTACATACGGATTGGAATTCTTGTTTTCGTAACAGTTTCTTGCCAAAGTAGTACAAGGGTTAGGTGGTAACTGCTGATTGAGTTATTCTTCTGATAGAATGTTGGGGTACCTCTGAGTCTGAGATTCTTGTCAACTTAGTCCCACTCCAGTACTAACTCAGTGGACCATGGGCGAGTTGCTTAACTCTCTAAATCTCTCTTTTCTTGGCTGTAAACTGAAATTAACAACCCCTGCCTGGCAGCACCGCAAGGCAGTTTGAGAAGGAAATGATAAGAATGCATGTGAAAGTAATTTGGAAATGGCTGTTAGAGGTAGACAAGGGCTAAAAATGATCTCTCCTCCCTGTCGGGTTCTCACCTATGGAGAGAAGAATCGCTAGCAAAATGGGAGTAGCAGAGGAGTAGTGAGTAAAATTCATGGCTCTGGGAAATCTAGGTCCCCATCCCACTTAAGTCAAGTAAAATCCTCCGTTATTTGCAAAGAGAGCTGAATCTGCTGCAGGGTCTTCCAGTCCACTTACTGAAAGTTCAAAGACTGCTTCTCAGGGCAGGAGGGACTGGAATGCAGAGAGAATGGCAAGCATCCCTCCTGAGTGGAGCAGGCTCTCCGGAAGTGGGTTAGTACTGAGAGGCAGGAAGTGCTGTGACTTGCATCAGAGTAGGAGAGGGATCCACAGATCTGTCAAGAAGAGCCATATGTCCGGGCACCTGGGTGGCTCAGTCGTTAAGCGTCTGCCTTCGGCTCAGGTCATGATCCCAGGGTCCTGGGATCGAGCCCCACATCGGGCTCCCTGCTCAGCGGGAAGCCTGCTTCTCCGGCTACCATTCCCTCTGCTTGTATTCCCTCTGCTTGTATTCCCTCTCTCGCTGTGTTTCTCTCTGTCAAATAAATAAAGTCTTTAAAAAAAAAAAAAAAAGAAGATCCAGATGTCATGCCACAGGTGAGCAGTGATCTGTGATCTCATTAAGCATGGAAACAGGCTCCCACCAAAGAGATGAGCACCTCTCCCACCTGAGGGAAGGGAGGAAGGGACAAGAAAAGGGAGAAAGAGATTGGGAGTGTTTATCATCTCTCTCCAGAGTGAGGAAGAGACTGGAAGTTTGCCATTCTATAGATTTATGAGGGAGAACAAGAGTCCCTTCCTCTCATCCGAGGAGGGCAATGAGATAGGCGAATGGATTAGGGTTTGCTGTTATAGAATTTGTCTTATTAAAAAGTCTGAGGAAATTGTTTAAATAAGTTACATTAAAAGCAACTTGCCCAGTCCCTTCATTTTACAATATGAAGGAGCCAAGAACAGAATGGTAACTGGCTCAACTAGTTGATGGCAGTTGTCTAGTTCACGGAAAGATTAGGTTCAGAAAACAGGGCACTCGCCAGGCTGGGTGAGGGGCCGTGGGCTGCCAGAGAGCAGCATAAGACCACTGAGTACTCTGGGGAACAGGAGGATGTGTTCTTAAACAGGAGAAGGAAGAGCAAAATGGATGTGGTGGAGATGAAGATCATGGTTTTGTTTAAAGCAATTTTGTTCCAATATTATAGCTATGATTTAGATAATCAAGATAAAGTAAGTCATTAAGATGATTTTAATTATATGAAAAGGTAATAGGTATTTCCTTCTCACTGCCCTTTGGAAGGTGCATTTTCTTTTCGGTAGTATTTACCCTCCAGTCCTTATGATAGAAATAATACACAGGGATCTTTTGGGAAGCAATACTCTCAGTCCACCTGGTAAAGATGGAGTTGACCTACCCCCATTCCTAATGGATAGGCTGCTGACCAAGGCCTGACCAGACAGAACATTCCATTTCCCTGACCACAGGAACTGATTCAGGGAAGGGCATTTGATCCAAGCTAGGCAAATGGCAACCCTTTCCTGGACCTATTACAAATGAAAATGACCTTCGCTGGAGAGTGCGCAGCTGAGATGGTATAAACCTATAAACCTAGAGCTGCTGTTGACCATCTTGTCACTGTAGGGAAGGAGTTGGCTTGAGAATAAAGGCAGCCCAGAGGAAAATGAGGCTGAAAAAGGGAGAAACCTATTTTTTATTATATTTTTGAACATCTTAACCAGACATAGCCAAGATCAACATTCCACTACAATTTTCAGTTACATGGGCCAATACATTCTGTACTCCCCTTTGTTTTTACTTAAAGCAGTTTAATTAAGATTTCCATCACCGAAAGTCAAAAGGATGCTAATATACTTTCTCTTTGGTACCTCGTGTGGGTAATATGTTTCTTTTCTCCTCTTCTTCCTTTTCCTCTTTATCTACTGAGGTATAACCCAACCTGAATAAGAAAGAATCATATTCTATCAAAGGTCGGGAGAATATTCTATTTTTTCAGCAATATTAGGTTATGGTTCTTACCCAAGACTGTCATTAGGTTCACAGCTAATATGGTAATATCATATTATGGTAATATCAGAGAAGAAATCTTCTCGCAGTTATTTATTTCTGTATAACTACCCCAGAACTTTGTGCTTATATAGCAACAATTATTTTATCATATTTGATGATGTTGTCTGTCAGAAATTTGTCTGGGGATCAGCTGAATGATTTTTCTTCTCCACAGGGCATCAACTGGGGTCAGTTGGGGGTGTCCAACTGATGGCTGGCCTGGTTGGGGCAGGTCAAATGGCTTATGCTGACATCTTGGTGGGGATGGCTGGAAGGCTGGGTTCAACTGGGACCCCTTCCCATTTAGTCCCACGGATTCTTTATGTATACTTTCACAGTGGCTGGAGACTTCATGAATGATAGCCCCAAGAGGTCTTGGATGTAAGCTGCAAGACTTCTTATAACCTAGACTCCGAAGTCAAAGAATTGTCATTTTCACCTCATTCTATTGGTCAAGCAAGTTACTGAGGCCAACTCAGTTTCCAGGGGGAAAGGAATTAGACAATTAGACTCCATTTTTCAGTGACAAGAGTAGGAAGGTATTTGTGGCCATCTTTAATCTACCACAAGGTGGGATAGCAGTGGGAAGAGCTCGAGCTTTGGGATTGGACAAATCTGTCCAAGAAGAGCTTCATCGTTCCCTAGCTGTGATTACTGAGATTACTTGTAAAATAGGGAATAATAAAACCTTTCTCATAGACATTGAGAATCAAGTGAAATAATTTGTGTCAAGTGCCCTAGGACAATGTCTGGTACTTAGTAGTCATTGACTAAGTTGTGGTTGGATTTATCTTTTGATTATAGGTTTTATTTCTGCCTAGAGTGGAATCTCTCTCAGTTGTGATAGATAATTAAGTGTGCTGAGATTTTGTCTGCATCTGTTACCCCTCACTGTGTGGAGGCATTTTGGGTGGTCACAAGTTAATTCATGAACTCTAGCTGCTGCTGCTTGGTTCCAGAGATAACATTATTGTAGATTGTTACAGATAATATCAATCTGCCTGGGCCAGAATCATTTATTTTGTGGAGGACCAGTGTCACCAAAAGGTAACAAATTCAGCATCTGTGTTCAGGGCTCCCATTCTTTTAGTACAGGCTTTTTCAGTTCACCATAGGCCTTGCCACAAACTAGACTCAGATCAGGTCTGAGTACAGTTCAGCATAGGCTGTCATTGAAGGGCATTAGAAAAGCCACTTGAGAGCTCCGCAATTCATCTGCATGGAAATCTCATCCGTGACATCTGGGATCCCCAGTCAGCATCAGAATTCCCTTGGTATTGACGTCAGGGCAAAGGGGGTTGTTCGACATTTGCGAAGTCCCTTAACTTGAGCCACAACCCCCTCTTCTCTTTATGTCATTATAATCATAACAAATTGGCCATACATGCTGGCTGTCTGGGATGGAAATAAATTTTATGGTTCTAGTATAATGGGAAAAAAGGAGAGACATGCATAATACTCATACTTGGAATTATTAAACTCTGGGAGCCATTGTTATTTATACCCTCAGCCGAGTCTGTGGGCTTGCATTTGGTATATAAATTCCTAAGTGCTGCTGCTGAATGTTATGTGTAGGGGGTGTTGTTAATGAATTATGAGTCTTCTGTATGATAAAGCTTAATATTCTTTCAGTGTTTTGCATACTATTACTGAAGTGCTGTGGGTAGTATATGGATCTTGCCATTATTTTGCAGTTGGTTGAAAAGATAGTGCCTTTTAAAGGTTTCCCATTGAAAGTTTGGCAAAATAGTCATCGTTTTATTTTCATTGATTGTCTCTTAAGATATTTGTGTTTTTACTTCTTTAAGTCATCTCATGTTGCAAGATTGAGACAATCTGGAATGTGGGTTTGCAGTTTCTGTTCTGAGCAGCAGGCCAGCTGGGAGCCCTGCACAGATATCACGCTCCACTTCTGTGGGAAAATAGAAACCTCTCCCACCACTTAATGACCCCTATAGATTCAATACATTTTTTAAAGGTATATTTTTAATAGTAGTTATTGAAAATCTCTATTTTTAGTAAGGATATTTCAACTCAAATATTTGGAAGAAAAGAAAGAAGGAAAGATGGCAAATTATTATATTTTTTTTAATTGATGGTATTGTCAATCAGTTCAACGATAGATCATTAAGCAAGGTATTATAATCTTATTTATCTTTAAATTTTAAGATCAATTTAGGTGAGGATATTGCTTTAAGAAGGTATATATTGGGTTAAAAATTACAGTCAGCCAATGGTTTATTACCACATTATTTTTTTCTGATAATTCAGGTATTAAACTCAATTTCTAGGAGGGAAAAAAATCCAAGTTTTGTTCTATCTCATTAAGTACTTCATTGTCACTATCAAGTCATGTGAACTGTGTTTACTCCAGTAAACTATGGACACAGAAAGACCTTTATTCTCTTAAATGGAGGTGCTCATTGGATAGTATTTGTACAGTGCTTTGAATTCCTCAAAATATACTCAATGTTCACCAGATTAAATTATATGTGCTAAATGTCTCATAAAATACACAGAATTATTTCCCTTTATAATTACTTTAAAACAGGATAATTTTTAAATACATAATGAGTCATGGTAACTAAAATACCTGCTTCCCTTCCATTTTATCAGCATTCCCACTGCCCACCTATTTTCCTTGCTTGAGTTTATTTTGTCACACAGACAAAATAAGTATTTCTACACTAATGGAAAAACAGTCATACTGAACCAATTAAAGCAAGCGAAGGAAAGAATTAGCCGAGAAAAATCTGCGGTGTTTTATGGATGAGATGGCATATACAATATCGTACCTCACATCATCATAACTCACAGACTTCTTACTTTCTTAATGAGCGACAATAGCAAATCTGGAAAGCATCTGCCTTGGAAAAAGAACACTAACTGCTCTCTGCTTAAAAAATGTTGCTCGGCTATTACTGTATAGTAGCCATGCATATCATGTTGTGGTATGCGATGTCTTGGTTGCAAGAAATTAATATTTTCAAGTTTGATTTCAAATGGCCCAGAACAGAATTCTGGCATAATTCAAATCACTGTAAAGCCATAGTTCGAATAGAACATGATTTACTATTAGAAAAACTTTGATGCTGCTACTTCGATCCCAGCAATCGTTATGACTCGGCTGAAAGACATTCACAAACTATTTTGTGATCTTATACCATCTAAGAAGAAAATCTGCAATATAAAAAGAAATTCTAAAAAGTAATCTCTCATTTATACATCTAACTGTTTCAACTGATAAGCGTGTTTTGGCGCCCAGGTGAAACATATATTTAAAAATCTCATTACCACTGTAAGAACAGGTGTCGGCAGAATAAATTCATTAACCTTCTCACCTGTGTTTTCATCATGGCCAAGACTATCCTTCCTTTCTTCTCACTACCAATTGATAAGTGTTTGGAAGAGGAAAGAATGACACTTAGAGAAGAAGGGACAAGGAACAGCAAACAGTCTGTGTTTTGGGTGACCTCTCTGATTTTTCTAAGTTATTGTCAAATAGGTCTGAAACTTAAAAGTAGCTGCTCATTTATTTTTATTTTTCCTGAAAGTGGGAGGTAAGATCACAGTAGATAGACTCCTCTCACACTTTGGATACATGTTCTCATTGTACCAGTAATGTATCATTAATTTGTAAACTGTTGCAAAATCATGGAATTTGGCAAGATGCTAATTAATTCTTTTCTAGCTTAGAAGATAAATTCAGTCATGGAAAACAGTTCATTTCCGGGCTCTCTCAGATATTTGCCATCATTTTTTTTTTTCATTTCAATAGGGATGCATTATTACTACAAAGTGTGAAAAATTTCATTCGAGAGTGACTTTATCCAAGATATTATGTAATAGGACAGCTGGTACTCTTGTTCAGATTGACCCAGAACCATAGAAAAGTTCACAATTTTTGCAGACTTTTTACTTGCCTTTGTTATAAACAGAGCAGGGTCTGAATCACTTGTATTATTTATTTAGCTCATAATCTGTTGTTGTATTTGATGACA
This sequence comes from Procyon lotor, assembly GCA_028646535.1. NCBI lineage: Eukaryota > Metazoa > Chordata > Mammalia > Carnivora > Procyonidae > Procyon > Procyon lotor. The sequence goes on from CM053606.1 coordinate 111,553,803, forward strand.
TAATCCACATGAACTGAAGGTAGAGTTTTCCATGTACCAATTGAGTTTTAAACTACACAGTTAAGTTAATCTCAGACATTTGTTAACAACCCAATATGCTCCCAAATAGTGCAGTTCATATTTTTAACATATATACATAGATATAGATACTTGTTTTTAGATCATTCTACTTTTAGTCCAAAGTATAAGCAGATTTGAATTTTTAATCTTGTTAGTTCCAGAGGACAAACCTAGCAGTGAATGAAGAAGACTAAGCTATGTTTGGTGGTAGCTTGTGAATATTTCTGATTCTGAACAGAATCATATACTATTTACAGTTGTCTTTTGCATGCAGGTGCATTGTGGGAAAGTAACCTACCACTGAAGTCACACAAATCCTTTGCTTAAAGTGTTTTAGTCACATAATAAGAAATTAACAATGCTGTATTTGTTTTCTTTTTAATATTTCTCATATTTCTTATTCTCATTCTGTAGGAATGCGTTCTAATCCAAGGACATATTCTCATACATTCATTAATCCTTGTGCTCCAAGACGATTCACACGAAAACTCAAAATCAGATGGTTTCATGTGTTCCAACTTAGCTTTTGCTAAAACAGGGTCATCCTTGAACTTGTCATCTGCTGAGGTATTGAATTCCCTATTTGACTCAATTACATGATCTTAAGAATGTGGCCATTTGCCATTTCTGTCTCAACTCTGAACACATGTTTTTGCATCTAACTGTTCAGCCTTGGAAACCCCTCAATTATAAATGACATACTGAAAAAGAGAGTAAGTCATTTAAGGAGCTACCTAAGTAATACATAAAAATGTTTCTGTTTTAAGTATTATTAATGTAATTTTCTGGTGATGACAAGTTTTAATTCTGTAAAGCATTTTACTACAATGTCTGAGATACAAATTAATTGTTTAAAGAGTAAAATATTCCTGTCATTGTAAAAAGAGTTTTTGTCCATTTATTTTTTATTTTTTTTAGATTTTATTTATTTATTTGACAGAGAGAGAGAGAGATCACAAGTAGGCAGAGGCAGGCAGAGAGCAGGCAGAGGGAAGCAGGCTCCCTGCTGAGCAGAAAGCCTAATACGGGGCTCGATCCCAGGACCCTGAGATCACGATGTGAGTGAGCTGAAGGCAGAGGCTTTAACCCACTGAGCCACCCAGGTGCCCCGGTTTTTGTTCATTTAATGAAGTTGTAATCAGGGGATATTTTGAGAAATCAGTTGTCATTTTCTTCTAATTTAAAACAATATTCCAATGTGGAATAATCTAATTGTAAAAAATTATTTTTACATATTATATTGTGTTATTTAGTTTTTTTCTAAAAATGAAGTGGGCAGATACTTGTTTCAGATATTTATAATTAAAGATGATTGAATCAAATCAAATTAAATACATATTTGTCTTCTCTGCTGGACTAAAAACTTCTTGAGGGCACAGATTGTGTCCTGTTCATTCCTCACATGAAATAATGATTAGGACAGTGTTTGGCAGATAGTAGGTGCTCAATAATATTGCTGAACTGATCCCAATGAATCTTTATATGGCCAGATGTAAAACACCTATTTTATTTTTAAATATATAATCTACTACAACTAAAGAATAAAACATAAGCTCATACTTTGCATTTATCCCATACCTTTTTTTTTGGCTTTGCTTTTCAGATCACTTTCACATAGTTTTATTGTTTGATCCTTTTGGTGTGGTGGGCGGGCCTAAGAATCTTATCAGTCCATTTTTCTTATTTGAAGTCACACTCCTGGTTAATCGATTACATGGCAGGAACTGGAAACTAGATTGTTTTTTTTTTT
>CM053606.1:111555712-111588301 GCA_028646535.1 Procyon lotor
GGGAATGGTAGCGGGAGAAGCAGGCTTCCTGCCGAGCAGGGAGCCCATGTGGGGCTCGATCCCAGGACCTTGGGATCATGACCTGAGCCAAAGGCAGACGCTTAACGACTGAGCCACCCAGGCGCCCCAGAAAAAGACTTCTTAATTCAGCTGGAAGATGAAAAGTGTGGAACAGACTATCACTCCTACCCAAGCAACAGGAGAAAGAAAGAAAAAGCAAAAAACAAACAACGAGAAGCTGGGGATTAATGACTTTTCCTGAAACCATGAGAGAACTGAGATTGCAGGGCAAACACAACTGTCCTGAAAAATAGGGAGAGACAAGTGCTTTCCAAGAAAGATAATGTGTCAAACTCTTTTGAAGCCAAAAAGAAGACCCAGCCAGATATTTTTAATGAATTGCTAAAGGCTAAATGGGAATGTAAAGTTCCTGGAGGCGGAAGACATGTGTGTATAAGAAGTCCCACTTTCTCGAAGGATTTTCTTCTAGGAATTCACAGGGAAGGTTGGGGAAGAGCCCAAGAAAACTTCCCCGTGATACTGGATGAAGAAGGGGAAAGAATAGGAGCCATTGCCGACATATTGCCAGACTCACCATCAGTATCATCTCAGAAGAACAAGAGCCTTAATATGCGGGGAAAAGGGAACAGAAGTGTAGACAGAAGTCCTTAGGAGGGGGTGGGACACTCTGTAGGCCCGGCATAACCTCTGGAGAAGGAGCAAGAATGTCACAGCTTGAGAAGGTCACAGCGGCAAGACCCAGCTTCACAATGCCTGCCTAAATATGAGGCTTACAAAGAATGTGCAACACCCCCGCCCCCCGTCCTCTACCTCCATCACCCTATCAGGTGTCAAATACAGGTAAGAGTGGAATACAGCTAGGAGAGCCTCAAGAGACAGATTCTCTGCTACACAAGCCTAAGCCAGTGAGGAGACCCAAAGCCAATTAGGAAGCAAGCTTCAAACACAGCCTAACTCCTGACTAGATAAAAATGAACTCCCACACTAGAAGGAAAGGTGTGCTCATCTCCAAGCATAATAATTACTTATCTCAATATCTATTGTCTTGAATGGTATGTCCAACTTGCAACAAAAGACTTACAAGGCATACACAGAAGGAGGACAGTTTAAAATGACAAAAGAGTTAGCAGAATCTGAGTCAGATATGACCTGCACTTTGAGAACTATCAGATGGGGAATTTAAAATAACTATGGTTCCTATGGTAAAGGCTCTAGTGGAAAAGGTAGACAACGTGAGTGGTCAGGCAGATACTTTGAGCAGAGACATGGAAACTAAAAAGAACAATTCTGTAACAGATGAAGAATCAACAGATCAACAAAGTAGATTTGCTGTGGCTGAGGAAAGAGCCAGTGAGCTTGAAAATGTAGATCAATAGAGATTGCCCAAAGTGAAACAAAAAGAGGGGGAAAAAATGCCAGAAAACAGAACAGAGCATCCAAAAGCTGTTGACACCAAATGATATAGCATATGCATAAGTGGAATTCAAGAGAACAAAGAGAGAACAGGGCAGAATAAATATTCGAAGAAATTAAGACTTTTCCCAAGACCCAGGACCTGTGAACATCATATTCAAACTTCATGAAGAAAGCCAAAGACAGACAGAGAACCTTAAAGCCAGAGGGAAAAAATGGCATCACGTAAGTGTAACAGGATAATTACAGTGGACTTCTCAGTAGAAATCATGCAAACAAGAAGACAGTCGTATGGTGTCTGTAAAGTGCTAAAAAGGAAGAAAAAAACTGACTTAATATATTTCAAAGGTGAAGTGCAGATACCTTTCTCGGACAAAATTTCAAATAAACCTTTCAAGTGAAAAAAAGTCTCAGACAAACAAAAAGTAAGGTAACTCATTACTATAGATCTGCTCTATAAGAAATGGTAAAGGAAGTACTTGGGTAGAAGAAACGATATGATCAACAACTTGGATTTATACAAAGAATGAAGAATGAAGGCAAAATGGAATATATTTTTGTTTTTAATTGTTCTAAAAGCTAACTATTTGAAGGAAAGGTTTAATTCTTTGTTTATCCTATTAATAAAAGTAAAATGCAAGTTAACAGTAGTACAAGGAATGAGAGAATTTGGGAATATACGTTATATTGTGTATGAACTGATATAATATTATTCAAAGATAGACTCATTAACCATTAAACCAAATGTTAAAGGGACACCTGGGTGGCTCAATCAGTTAAGTGTCTGACTCTCGATTTTCGCTCAGGTCATGATCTCAGCGTCATGAGATCGAGCCCCACATTGGGTTCTGTGTTGGGTGTGGAGCCTCTTTAAGATCCTCTCTCTCCCGCTTTCTCTCTGCCCCTCCCCCTCCTCTAAAAAAAAAAGTTAGATGTAAAAGAGGAGGTACTCAGCCTCTGTGCAGAAGACACTGAGGCCAGCTCCTGGATCACCACTGTTCCTTTTTCCAGGAGGAAAGGTCAAGAAATCGTGCTGCAACCACAGGGCAGTCATGGTTTTGTTTTTGTTTTGTTTTGTTATTTATTTGAGATAGAGTAACAGCAAGAGAGCAGAGAGGAGGAGACAGAGGGAGATAGAGGAAGAAGGGGCTTCTCCCAGCAGGGAGCCAGATGCGGGGCTCCACCCCAAACCGACTGAGCCACGCAGGCACCCGGCAGTCATGGTTTTAAGGATGCTTGAAAGACCTGTGGAAGCAGAGGTGGTGGTTCACTGAGTTAGAATCGCTGTAACCATCCGCAATCTAAAATCCTTTGAGAAGATGTGTGCTGACTTGGCCAGAGGAGCAAAGGAAAAGAACCTAAAAGTCAAAGGACTGGTTCAGATACCTACCGTGACTGAGAATCACTGAGAAGAACCTGTGGCTAGGGATCCAAGATATGGCAGCATTTCCAGATGAAAATCATTGACTTGGACAGTCCTTCCGAAACTGTAAAGCGCATTACTTCTGCCGGCATTGAGCCAGGAGTGGAGATGGAAGTCATTAGTGAAGACGCTTAAATCAACTACTTCCATAAATTAATTATCCATTGTTAAAAAAGAGAGGTACAAATAAGTAAGAGATAAAATGGAAAAATGCCTAATAGAGAAGGCAGAAAATGAGCCAAAGGGGGGGAAAAAAGGAAATAGAAAACAGCTAGCAAGATAGTAGCTTTTAATCCAATCATAATATAATCACTTTAAATAGATCAGTTAAAAGGCAAGGATTGTTAAATTGGAAACAGAAACAAGACTCAGTTATATGTTACCTGTAGGAGACTCATGTTAAATATAGACATAGGTTAAAAGTAAAAACATACACCATGCACAGTGTCACCCATCTTTCCCACAAAAGAACCACAGCTGGAGTAGCTATATTAAATTCAAAGCAGACTTCAAAACAAGAAATATTATCAGACTTAAAGTAGAACATTACATAATGATAAAGGGGTAAGTTCTCTAAGTGCACCTACAAGTCCTAAAGGTGTACCTACCTAATAGCAGTGCTTCTCAGTACCTGAGGCAAAGTCTGATGAGTCTGAGAGGATAAACAGACAAATCCACAATCATCATTGGTGACTCCAACACTCTTTTGTACTTACGGATAGGACAAATAGTCAAAAAAAATCAGTAAGGATATAAATAATCTTAACAACACTATCAACTTGACCTAACTGACGTTTATCAGTTCGCCAAAAAATTTCGGAATACACGTTCTTGTTCTGTGCACATCAGACATTCACCAACATGGACCATATTCTAGATCACAAAACAAACTTGATCAAATTTAAAAGAACAGACATGATCCCAAATATATGTTCCCAGATCAATACAGAATTATATTAGAAATCAATAAAAGAAAGATATCTGGAAGATCTCCAGATATTTGGAAATTAAACAATGTATTTCTAAATAACTCATGAAGCTAAAAGAAGTCTCGGGAATTTTAAAATATTTTGAACTCTCAACAATAGGAAAGTGAGCAACCCAATTACAACAGGGCAAATGATCTTAATAGAAACCTCACCAAAGAAATATCTAGATACAAGTAAGCATATGAAAAGATGCTCAATATCATTTGTTGTTGAAAAATTTCACATTAAAGCAATGTTGAGATACCACTACACACCTATTAGAGTGGCTAAAATAAAAAATAATAATATAAAACCTGACAATGCTAATTTCTGGCAAGGATGTATAACAACAGGAACTCTTATTGCTTGTGGAAATGAAAAATGATAGAGCTACTTTGAAAGACAGTTTGGAGATTTCTTACAAAACTATTCAACTCTTCTCATAGAATTCCCAAACCATACTCCTAGGTATTTATCCAACTGATTTTTTTTTAAAGATTTTATTTATTTATTTGACAGAGAGAGAGAGATCACAAGTAGGCAGAGAGGCAGGCAGAGAGAGAGGGGGGAAGCAGGCTCCCCGCTGAGCAGAGAGCCCGATGCGGGGCTCGATCCCAGGACCCTGAGATCATGACCCGAGCCGATGGCAGAGGCTTTAACCCACTGAGCCACCCAGGTGGCCCTATCCAACTGATTTTAAAACATGTCCACATAAAAGCTCACACATAAACATTTGTAGCAGTTTTACTTATAATTGCCCCAAACTGGCATCAACCAAAATGTCCTTTATTAGGTAAGTAGAGAAACAAATTTTGTTACATCCATAAAATTAAATATTATTCAGCAATAAAAATAAGTGAACTATCAAGCCACACACACAAAAAAGCTTAAATAGATATCAGTAAGTGAAAGAAGCCAGTTTGAAAAAGCTATATAGTATATGATTGCAGTTATATGACATTATGGAAAAGTCAAAACTATCGAAACAATAAAATAGTGTTTACCAGGAGTTCAGGGTAAGGAGAGAAGGATGAATGGGTGAAGCATTTTTAGGGCAACAAAATTATTCTTCATTCCACTGTGGATCTTGTAGTTGATATAAGACATTATGCATCTGTCAAATGCATTGTAGTTTCAGCACAAATAGTGAGGTTAAATGTATGCAAAGTTATAAAAAGTCTTATAGGAGGTTGTGGGAACCCAGGATGGAATGCAGAATATGACAAGACAATCCAACTGTATGACCAATGTATGAAGAGGGGGGAAGGTGTGTAGGGGGGAAAAGATCCTGAACTATATAATTTTGGAAATGAGTGGTATCTGTAAGATTGTACTCTTGTTGGTAAAATTTTGACCATGGGGGTATGGTTTAATAATTCTGATACCACCATAATGTACACTGAAATTGAACAACTAAGTAAATGGATAGCAGTAGTGGGAGATAGGTTTTTCACTGCTGACAAGGAAGTCTAGAGGAATAGACTGAAGTGATCCATGGGATATAGATTAGAGTTGGAGAATCAGTATGAACTTATGTTAGCTTAGTATATAGACAGATGATTACATATAGAAATACATACACAGGTAGGATACACACATATATTTTCTTTCTCTGTTGGCTGAGGGCCTGATGCCATGAAAACCCAGGTGGCAACAAATATACCTACTCTCCAGGTCTGGGTTTGTAAAAGCATTCTCCAATAAAAGGAACAAGTCTCCTTAGAGAAATGGCTAATTCTAGGATTGGGCAGGAAATATAGATGAGTCTTGAGCATCTTATAGTGGCATAAACTAAAAAATATAAAACCAACAATGATGGTATATGTGAAAGAGACGCAAAAGTCAAAGAGATCCAAGGGGGCAAAGCAATTTAGCCAACAGAATATATTGATTATAACTCAAAATGTAAAAATAAATATTCATGAGTCACACTGATAAATTAATGAGTAGATAAATGAATAAATAAATAGAGAAGAATAGAGAAGGCCTCATACAGAAGAATTCCAAATAATTTGTGAAGCTATTCCACTCTCAAGGAGTAGCGCATAACTTTCCACTCCCCAACTGTGGGCTCTTTTATAAATAGTGAATTTATTCCAAAATGTAGAGAGGGGAGAAAAGAGTAATTTTTCTATGGAGACACATGACAAACACTACCTCAATGAGGTGATCAAGATTAATATCAACAGGGTAAGTCATGTTGATAATATATACTCTTGAGAAGATACAATGAAAATTTTACTTTAGCCTGTGGTCTTCCTCCCCAAAACATATAATGCCAGAGAAAAATATTGAACAAATACCAACTAAAGGGCATTCTATAAAATAACCTGATTAGCAATCCTTAAGCCTGTCAAGGTCATCAAAAACACAAGAGCGTAAGGAACTCTCACAGCCAAAAAGAACCTAAGTGCTATTGCTACTAAGTGTAATATGGTATACATACTGGGATTCTAGAACACAAAAGAACATTGGGTAGGAACCAGAAAATCTGAATAAAGTATGGACTTTAGTTAATAATTATGTATCAATATTTGTTCATTAATTATAACAAATGTGCCACACTAATACAAGATATTAATAATATGGAAACTGGGTGTAAGATGATATGAAAACTGTTTGCATTATTTTTATCATTTTCTATAAACTTAAAACAATTCAAAATAATTTATTTTAAAAATTTATTTGGAACTGAATGATAATGAAAATACAACATATCAAAAGCTGTGGGATGCCCCCTAAAGCAGTGCTTAGAGGGAATTTTATAACATTGAATACTTAGTTTGGCATAGAAGAAATATCTCCAATCAACAGCCCGAGTTTCTGGCTTAAGAAATTAGAGAAAGACAAATTAAGCCCACAAGCTAAGGAAATAATAAAAATTAGAAGAGAAATCAATTAAGTTGGAAACAGAAAAAGATAAAGAAAATCAATGGAGCTTAATACTGATCCACTGAAAAGATCCTGAAATTGATATGCTTCTAGACAGGCTGATCAAGAAAAAAAGACGACTGAAATTACCAATATCAGGAAGAAAATGAGAGAGATCTCTAATGATCTCACAGACATTAAAATATAATAAGTCATATATAAACAACTTTGTTTATAAATTTAACAATTTATATGTAATTGATCAATTCCTTAAAGACATCAGCTATTAAAACTCACTCAAGAAGCACAGATAACCTGAATAATCTCCTATCTATGAAAGAAATTGAATTTGTAGTTAAAAACCTTCCAAAGAAGTAAACTCTAGGCCCATATGGTTTCCCTGGCAAATTCTACCAAATATTCAAGAAAGGAATAATACCAAGTCCTCAAAATTTCTTCCAGGAAGTAGAAGGACAATTATTAATTTATTCTACAAGGCCAGCATTACTCTAATACCAAAGCTAAAAGAAAGAAATTACAGAACAGTATCTCATTAATATAGACCAGAATTTCTGAATAAAATATTTTTAAATTGCATCCAGCAATATATAAAAAGAATAATGTATCGTGATCAAATGAGGTTCATCCCAAGAATGCAAGACTGGTTTAACATGTGATAACCAGTTAATATAATTTGATGCATTCACAGACTATATAGAAAAACACCATATGATCATCTCAATAGATGCAGCAAAAGCATCTAATAAATTACTACATCCTTTCATGGTCACAACATTTAGCAAACTGGGAATAGAAAGGAATTTCTTTGACCTAAAAAAGGGCATTTACAAAACAAAACCAAAAACAAACAAAAAACCCCAACCCAAAAAACAAATCTACCTGTTTATATAATATTGAATGAGGAGAGATTTAATTTTTCCCCTAAGATCAAGATGGGCAAGTATGTCTCATCACTCCTATTCAACATTGTTTGGAAGACCTAACCAAGTACAATAAGGTAAGAAAAAGAAATATAGTGGATACAGGTTAGAAAATAAAAAACTGTCATTTCGTAGACAATGTGATTGTCTATCTAGAAAACCCAAGAATCTATATAAAAATTCCTGGCACTAATAACAAAAGTTAGAAAGTTTGCAAGATAAATAGTATAAAACAATAAGTTGTATTCCTATTTATTAATAATAAAAAAGAGTAAATAAAAAATAATAAAAAATTCAACTCTTCAACTGCTGATTTACTTAACAACGTGGAGGACACTTGGATTTTGTCAAGTGAAAAAAAGCCAAACCCAAAGGCTATTTCGTGATACAAATGCATGACACTCTGGGAAAGGGAAAAGGATTGGAATTGAAAGCAGATCAGTGGTTGCCATAGGAGAGAGTAGGGGTTCACTACAAAGTGTAAAAACAAAAAAATTTAACTAGGATGTTGGGGGATCCCAGGATGGAATGAAGACTGAAATTATAACTCTATTACAAATGTATGACAGAACCTCACTGAAGGTGGTAGGGAAGAGGAAACTGACCTAAATTACTTTGGAAACAAGGTTTGACTCGATATTCTAAGGATAAAGACAATAAAGAACTGTCACAGAAATTATATTCTAGTTGGTAAATTAGAGTTTCATGGGGTTAGCAATTCTGAAACTACCTTACATGTACATGAGGGTTAATCTAATAAGCCAATTAGCCGTATGCAATGGAAACCAGGTTTCTTACTGTCAGAGAAAGAAATTAAAAATTAACAGGGGTGAGGAGGCTAACTTTTTTCCCTGAGAGGGCCTAGAAACAGTGACACCCTGGTAGCCATGGGCACATCCAGTGTCCAGATCTAGGTTTCTAAATATCACTCTACAAAGGCAAAAAACAAACGCAAACAACAACAACAACAACAACAACAAAACAAATTAAGTGGAAAAATGACTGTTCCCAGGGCTATATTATAAGGTTGATGATATGATGCGATGAAAAGGGTATTGATGACCTCTGTGGTGTTCTTCCCCCAAATCCATCTTCACTGTTGAATCATGAGAAAACATCAGGCTAGCACAGCTTGAGGGTCAGTCTGCTAAAATCCTTGACCAACGCACTGCCAAAGTATCAAGGTCATGAAAGAAAAGGGAAAGATTCAAACAGTCACAGACTAAGGAGAAATGAATAAATGTAACTTGCTCAAGGGGCGCATGGATGGCTCAGTGGGTTAAAGTTCAGACTCAATTTTGGCTCAGATCATGGTCATGATCTCAGGGTGGTGAGTTGGAGCCCCAGTTCAGGCTCCCTGCTCAGCGGGGAGTCTGCTCCTCTCCTTCTCCCTCTGCCCCTCTTCCCATTCTCTCTCTCTCAAATAGATAAATAAACAAATAGATGTATCTTTAAAAAATTCAACTTGCTCTACCAGATGGATCCTGGAATAGAAAAGGGACCTTAGTGGAAAAACTAGTGAAATGTTTATACTTTTGTAAAATGTAACCTTAGGAGAAGCTGGGTGAGGAATATACAGAAACATCTATTTTTGCAACCTTTCTATAAAACTAAAATTATTTAAAAGTAAAAAATAAAATGAAAAGCATGTTGTAAAATATTTTGATATAACATGTGAAGCCATTTGATAGTTCTTTGATCTAAACAACGAAACTTACAAATTAATACAGCCACAGACATTTTTCTAAGAATACTCGAGTGATAAAATAATTCTGGTTTGATATCCTGTATGTTATATGGACATGTAGCTTTCCCACAATTGTTTAATTAATGTCTAGTCTTTTTATTCCTTCTAATAATGCAGTCTCTTGGGTTGCTGCACTATCCAGTAAAACTTTGCGGGGACGGAAATGCTTTATATCTGTGCTGTCCAGTATGGTAGTCACTACCCACATGCGGCTCTTGAACACTTGAAATGTGACTAGTGTGACTGAGGAGCTGAAATTTTGATGTAATTTAACTTTAATTTAACTTTAAGTAGCTACATGTTGCTAATGACCATCATATTGAACATTGCAGCTCTAGATAACAAGCCCCTTGAGACAGCAATTTGTCTTACTCAGTTTTTATCCCTCATTGTCCAAGCAGGACTAGAGATAATGTGGTAACTAAAACTGACATCGCCAGTTTTGCGAGGTTCCGGTCTAGTGCATGGTGGGTGCACTACCATGCAGTAGTGGTAGTGCATGTGAGAGTCACGTGAGGGGGACTTCCAGTGAAGTTTAATTTTGTGATCTGCACACAATGAAGTCAGAATCACCTGGGGAGGTGGGGGGGTGGGGGGATGCAGTCAGGAGTAGCAAAGAGATGTCCAGATAGAAGTATTTATCTTAAAAAACGCCAGGGGATTCTAATACAGCCAGGGTTGAGAAATTCTGTTTTCAATAAAGGAAGACTATATAACACAATGATGTAAAGTGGATTTAGATTCCTTACCTTCTGCAATGTTCAATCTTCTCACATTATCTAATAGAAATGCAAAGTAAATTTTATTTTATGCAAATGATTTAAACAAGTAAATGTCAAGGAGTGCGTAGGAAAAAGAGATGTTGTATCATCATTTAGGCTGTTGTGACTTATGAAAAAATTATGTCTCACTGGTTTAGGCAATAAATATAAAAAATTATGTGTATAAAATCAAGGAGAATAAGATAACTTGAACATAGATCTCTGCAGTTCAGAAAAGCCAAAAGGTAAATCACAAATCATAGATTTCACTCTTTGTTGTAGTAGAAAGTGGTTAAAGAGAATCACTGCTAGAATTTTTTTTCTGGTCTATACAGTGCCTAGAGATTAACTAGATTTATTACCTGGGTTCTAAATGGTGAATGAGCATACGGAATGAAGGGCTAGCACCAAGCTAGGGTAAAAGCTAGGGAGGTGACCACCATTATGCTCTCACTCCCCATGGATTTCTTCCTTCACATTCCCAGATCTTTGCATTTAATTTGGTGTGTAGGTTGGAAGATTATGTTTAAACCATTAGGGGAATTTTAACTGGAGAAAGGTGAGCGCTGAGGGGTAATTGTTACTGGATGACAGTATAAGGTGCTGTCAAACATTCAGCTTAAACTTGGATAATCATTTATCTTCTCTGCATCTAGAATGTCAGCCATAATCATAATCAATTATGTGTTCCTTTCCTGTTGACTTTTTTCCCTAATAGAGTGGGGGTTTTTTTGGTGGGGGGGCGCTCAGAGGCATAAAAACCCCATTAGTCACAGAGAATTATTTGTTGTATAGAATTTCTTATTACTGATGGTGAACTGTTTTTATGGCCCATTAACTAAGACTTGGAAATGATTTACCTAGTGTAGTGGGAGGAACATGCACATTGTATAGACAGACCTGGTTTTCAACCTCAGGTCTCTGACTTACCACCTATATATAATCTTTGGCAGGTTTACCTCTATGAGTCTCAGTTTCTTCTTCTATATAATGGGGTTAGTACCAGTCTCAGTGGAGCTGTTGTAAAGATTAAATGAGCTAATATTGTCACACTTCTCTCTGTAAGATCCTTGCCCTTGGTCCCTCTGGTTCTCAGGGGTCCTGCCCCGGTCCCCACCAAGTCTGTTCTGCAACCTTGCTTTCACCCACTATTATAACCTCCCCTGTGGTCTTTCAGTTGCCTTCAGGTTTTAGCACACTGCTACTACTGCCCCTTCCTCCCCACACCCTCCTCCTCCTCCTCTAATATTTACTGAGTACGATGTTAAACTCTTGAGATACTGTCTACTTAAGAGTAACATAATTGGGGCGCCTGGGTGGCCCAGTCCGTTAAGCCTCTCTGACTCTTGGTTTCAGCTCATGTGCTGATCTCAAGATCATGGGCTTCATGTTCGGTATAGAGACTGCTTCAGATTCTCTCTCTCCCTCTTTCTCTGTCCTCCCCCCCCCACCCGGCTTGATCTCTCTATCAAATAAATAAATAATCTTTTAAAAAAGAGTAACACAATTAATAACATCCACTTTATTTTTACAACAGTGCTATCCCTATTTTCCAGATGAAGCGACTGAGCCAGAGAGAGATGATAACTTGGACTCATGTGACACATGTGACACAGCCGGTTGGTCCATTCTCTTGATTGGCTCCAGGCTGCCCACAGATCCTAATAACCACCTCTTAGGACGGAATACAGTACCCACGGCGGGGTCCCAGCTTTATCTCATCGTCAGTATGCTCTGGGCTCCAGCCACACTCAGAGCTGTCCGCTAAGCAGTCCATATTCTTCCTTGCATCCTCCCTTTCCACATGCTGTTCCTGCAGCCCTGTTCTTTTCCTTTCCATTTGGTAAGCTTCAGCTCCTGCTTTGTAGTCTGGTAAAGGTGTCAAACCCTCTGAGTCCTCCTCTGCCTTTTACAAGACCTCTGGTTTTCATAGCCTTTTGAACAGACCTGTAACTGTGAGAGTTTTTGCACTCTTTGGAAATTAGTCATTCATCTGTCTCTTTCGCTGTACTATAATTATCCCTCAACTGCTAGTGGGGAGAAGAATTTTTGCCACCTCGTTGGTGTTTAATAATGGTGTATGTGCTTAACTGAAGTTTCTGTTAAGATTAAATAATTTATACGTTGCCCATTTTTCTCCTATGGAGAAAATTTTTTTTCTCCAAAAAATTTTTACTCCTTCTGTAAAACTATAGTATGTATCAAAACCAGGACATTGACACTGATACAATTCACTAATTTTATTCAGATCTTCCCAACTTTATCTGGACTTATTTATGTCTGTGTGTGTGTGTGTGTTAAGATTATATAAAAATTATCATCTGTGTAGGTTTGTGTATCCATGACCATAATCAAAATACTGGACAGCTCCACTGTCACAGAGATCCCTCCTGTGCCTTTTTGTGACCACATCTACATCCCTCCACCCCTCCTCCATTCCCCACTGAATCCCTAACCTCTGGCAACCATGTGTCTGTCTTCCATTTCTGAAATTTTGTTATTTCAAAATGTTACATAGATGAAATCACTACTTTTTTGGCATTGGCTATTTTTAGCTCAGTGTAACTGCCTGCAGATTTATCCAAGTCGTTGCATATATTGGTATTTTATTCCTTTGTATTGCTCAGTAGTATTCCATGGCATGAATATATGTATATATATATATATATATATATATATACACCCAGTTTGCTTAACCATTTGACTTATAAGGATATGTGGGCTGATTTCAGTTTGGGGTTATTATGAATAAAGCTGCTATGAATATTCATGTTCAGATTTTTAGGTTACCACAAGTTTCAATTTCTCTGAGATAAATATCCAAGAGTGCAAATGCTGGGTCACATGGTAATTATATGTCTGTTTTTTTAAGAAACTGCCAAATTGTTTTCCTGAGGGTTTATATCTTCTCACCACCTTATAGTCCCACAGTCATGTATGAGCAGTCCAATTTCTTTGTATCCCACCCAGCATTTGATACTAGCCTTATTTTTTATTTTGATCATTCTGATCTCTCTCTCTCTTCCTTCCTCCTTCTCTCCCTCTCTCTTACCCTTCTTTCCTCCTCCATTCCTTTCTTTCCCTCATTCTGAGACTTACCCCTTCTTTGTTTTATGCAGTCTTCTGTGAGGATGTTTTCATCCTCCTGCTTCCTTCCTGCTTCCTGTGCATAGTCAAGTAGCGTGCACGGGGGGAAAGCAGGGGGCTTTAATTGTGGGATGGGGTGCTGACCCCTCTTCCTGCTCTGGCTTCCCTTTTCAGCACCCATGGTTCATTCTTATTCCCGAGCTTGGATTCCAAATGCTCTTCCAGGAGACTTTCAATATGGTTTGTACAAATTAACCTTCGCTTTCTTTAGCCAGATATCTGTTGTTAACACCTAGAATTCTAGCTGATATCATCTGCTTTTTAAAATTTAAATAGGTTTAATCACTAGTTATTCATAACTGAATATTCAGCACATACTGCAGTGTCTATTCTTAGTGATATATAAACACACAGAACTGTTATGTGATATGGACAAGTGCTAAGTATAAAAGAAAAATTATGTAGGGACAGAGGGAGAACAGTTCTATTTACTTGGGTGGAGATGGGGAAACACATCAGGAAAAGCTTTGTGGAGCCTACAGAACTTGACTTAGGTCTTAGAAAGAAAACAACATTCAGGCAAGTTATAATTCAAACTAAATAGCCATTGCTAAATCTTGGTTTCATGCTTCTCCAAATAAGCCAAATAAGATATCCATTGAATATCTTTTCTGCATTTTCACTACCTATGTATTTACCCATTTTAAGTAGACAGAATATCGATCCTGTACTCTAATGCAGTCTGCTTGCCATAGATTGGTGTATCTATCTATGTGTATTATATTATGTGTATCTGGGTCTGCCCTGAAAGAGACTCATGGTTATTATAACAATGGTGAAGGGAAGAGAATGCAATCTGATGTGTAGTTTTAGGTCTCTTATGACATGATGCTCATGGTTTTATGTATTTATTTGTTTTTTTAAGTTTTTCCTAAAAACATCCAGTTGAAACGAGATGGAGATATCAATTTTAGGAATTTCTGCTAGCAGGAATCGCATCATGCCCAGGGGACTACCCACCGGGGCTATGTAGTATTAATGAAAGGAACATGAAGTAAGCACATAAAGAACTTCATGTGTTAGAGATGTAGTTTACCATGTTTATTATGACTCCTGAAGCCAGAGAATGTATTTCTACATGGAATGTTACGACCTCACTGAATATTGTATTTCACTTAACTCTAGAAGCAAAGAAATCTGTATCAAGTCATAAATTATGTAAGAGAGGTGAAAGCAATGTCTGAAATATAGTTAATAGATCAAAGAGAACTGATTTGAACTTATATTAAGGAATTAATTTATGACGTTGTTGAGATGAGCAACATGAATCACACAACAATGATAAATTCTGAAAACACACATCACCACCCACAGTTTTTCATGATGACATATATCAGCCCCATTATAGAGTGTAAATAACATATATGCACACTTTAGAGAACAGTGAAATAAATAGCCACATTCCCAACACCCGGTTTAAGAAATAGAATCCTCCCACTATCTTTACAATCCCCACTTTCCTCAAATTGCCCCCTGAAGGTTGCGGTAATAGTTGCGAGCCTAAATTCTGTGTTCATCATTCTCTGGCATTTCTTTCAGATTGTATTACCTATGTATGCATCCACACACAATAATATTTTAAAAATTTGCATACCACCGAGGCATTTATAAATGGGGTCTACTATATGAGTTCCTCTGTGATTTGCCTTTTTTCTGTCCATGTTATGTTGAACTTTTAATCACGTTGATGCCTGAGCTGCCCTTATTCCTGTTTATTGCCACATAGTGTTTATTTGTAATAGAGCCCCATGGACAGTTCTACCCCCCTAACTGTCATGAACACATATCTCAGGGCCTACTCTTAGTGGATGTAAGCATATAGAAGGTGAAATTACTTAGAAGTACTATCTTTCCATTATAAATGTGAGCTGAGATCCAAGACTTTCCCTAGAATAGTATTTTATAGGTCTTTCTCTCCATGACCTCAGTAAGATACAAACTAGTTTTGCAAAAGTCTTACAAAACAATACTTTGATTACAAGGGATGCTTTTTGATATTTTCTATTCCATTCTCTTCTATACCATTTCATTTTATTTTAAAAATTCTGGTTATGTCCCTCTACGTCAACCTCTTGAGCTACTAATGGGTCACAGACAGCCTCCGTGTTTTAAATACTGCACTGGTCCCAGGAAAGGTCTTGCTGGATTGCAGAACCTGCCCTAGCTTTTTTGGACAACCTCGAATTGATTTCCAATCATCTGAATTAAGTCACTTCCCCAACAGCAGCTGCACCATGTGTCTTCCTTCTACAACTTTGTTAACATTTGATGTTGTCAGTTTTACATCATCTGGTTTACTACACATGCTTTTTTTTAATAAAAGAAAATTGAACAGGAACCCAATTTTAAAGCTTACCACCGATAATGCAAATTAGAACAAACCTACTCTGTCGATTAAAAAGTACACATTGAGAAGAAATCAGAAGTTTCCACTTGTGAGCATTCTAGTATATGAGTTTTTTTAGGGAAAAAAAAGTGATGTATGCTAAATGTATACACTAAACAGCAAACTGAAATCAGCCATCAGTCATTCAAAACTGGCTCCTTTGGTGGCTCAAATTGTCCAGACCAGTAGTCAACTATGAAAACCAGCAAGCTGTAGTTGTAAAAAAAAAAATTAACTTTGGGTTCTAATCTGAGTCAACAGACATTTTAGTAATACCAATAAGCAAATGAAATGTGGCTTTCAGAGCTCAAGTCTGCACCATATTGAAGGAATTCCTGGTGTTGTCTTTTTGCTGTTTCTGTTTAAACTCAGACAAATCTGTAATTCCTTGACTTTCTCACTATCTTCAGTGAACGATAGGAAGATATTAGATTAATCTGCTTCTTTCACTCTTACTTCTAAACCCCTGAGAAAAATTCCTGGGCAACATGTCACTCGCTAGTGGTAAATTAGGGACTTGGGAGGCACAGGAACTTTTACTCTATGACTTGTGCCTCCAACTGGCATGTGGAAGGTTCGAGAGTGTAGGATTTCTAAATTTCCATGCACACAATCCTTCAGAGGCTTGCAACATCCCCAAGCCCTCAGCCATTCCCATTGCTGAAGCAAATTAGCAAGACCGAGGAAGTCAGTTAAGTTATCTTCTTGTAGACAGGCAGCAAATTTATTTATGGCAAATTCTTTGGCCACTTGCCAACACAAAACATGTTCACACAAAACAGGCTGGGGAGGGGAGGAAGAGAAAGGAAAATAGCAAAGTATCATGAGGTTCTTCCGAAGGGTATAGCCTCTGTAGGAGTTTTAAGAGAGCTATTTGAGGGGAGGTTTCCTACTATGGCTTAAAAAAAAAAAAAAAAAAGATGGATCCTAATATTAGGTAGATCGTTCTGCTGCCTGGAAAATGATATTTTATAGGATTTTAATAACTATGTTCCATTTTGCAGAGCAGCACATGGGATCCACCAAAGGCGAGTAACCCTGGTAGGAGATAGGACAGGGAGCTTTTTATTCTGGCTCTGTTGGCAATTTGGCGATTGAAAACAAAAGATTTTCCATTTAGAAGTTGCCAGGAGAATTTTAGAGCCATAAAGTTTTGTCTATATTCACAGATTAAAGGCAACCCACAGCACCTTTTGCCATTTAACTCCCAGATTATGTTTCCTTATTTAAAAAAAAAAAAAAAAATACTAGGGCACCTGGGTGGCTCACTCAGCTAAGCATCTGCCTTTGGCTCAGGTTATGATCTCAGGGTCCTGGGATGGAGCCAGGAATTGGGCTCTCTGCTCAGCGGGGAATCTGCTTCTCCCTCTCTCTCTGCCCCTCCCCCTGCTCATGCACGCTCGCTTGCGCGTGCTCTCTCTCTCCCTCTCAAATAAATAAATAAAATCTTTAAAAAAAAAATTCTGGTCACTAATAACAGGACTCTCCATGCAGAGTATTTTCTGTTAATTAACTATGAGTTCTTAAAACTTATGTTTTATTTATCTATTTTTTAGAGAGTGTGAGAGCATGAGCAAGTTAGGCAAATGAGGAAAAGTCAGAAGGACGCGGACAGAGAAAATTTTAAGCAGGCTTCACACCCAGCATGGAGCCCAACCAGGGGCTCTCTCTCAGGACCCTGAAATCATGACCTGAGCCAAAATCAAGTCAGACGTTTAACCGACTGAGCCACCCACGCACCCCCAAACTTAAGGTTTTAATAAAATTATTTGAGTATTCACATTTATGCTTTAAGGAAATAGCTTTATTTAAATGTGAGTTGAAAGGCTGAGGAAAACCAGTAAGCTTTAGTTTATAGACATTTTTAGGTTTTAACACAGATTAATATTCAATTAATAATATTCCTTTATCTTTCATTCATTCATTCCACACCATGCCAGACACATAGCTAACATTTACAAGGGATTTTATACTTGGCAGAATATCCCCATGCATCATTTCATGGAAGTCCAACAGAACTCTGAGAATGTCTTAGTGGGCCCACTCAGACTGGGAATGATGACGTTGCTGGGCTGCTGAAGGACCACCACCCGCCCCCACCCCGGTCCACCAGGCTGAACCTGACTGGTGTGCTTCAGGGTGCCTCTAGGCAGGCAAAGAGGGTATCCAAAGGCATCGGGACCTTGGTCACAATATACCCTTTCCTCCCATTGTTTTACCATGGGCCAGTCCTAACGCTTTGGATGAGGAGATTGAGACAAAGACAACAGTGAAATGCAGGTGATTCCTCGTGCCACCTGAAGGTGATAGCACAGCCAGGATGAGCTGCTTACAGAAATGTATCCTGTTGGAACGTCTCATGTGGTGAAACTGAGGTGGAGAAAACATTTTTTTTCTGATTCCCTGGTCCAGGAAAACCCAGGTAACAATTTTTGTATTGACCAAGCTGCTTCCTTAGTGTTACTGTTTTCTTTGCAATAACTATAAGACTTCTGGTTATTTTGTCACTATTTCAGCTGCTATACAAAGTAAAAAATTTCCTAAATGGGTGATAACAAGTTGAAAACACTCCTAAATAATTATGGGAAGGAGTGATTCTTATATCTACTCAGAAGGTATCCAGAACAGCGAGAGGCTGTGCCTAAGTCCTAAAAAGCTGATAAAATCATCTACAAGCAGGGGCGCCTGGGTGGCTCAGTGGGTTAAAGCCTCAGCCTTCTGCTCAGGTCATGATCTCAGGGTCTCTGGGATCGAGCCCCACATCGGGCTCTCTGCTCAGCAGGGAGCCTGCTTCCCCCTCTCTCTCTGCCTGCCTCTCTGCCTATTTGTGATCTCTCTCTCTCTCTCCCGCTGTCAAATAAATAAATAAAATCTTTAAAAAAAAAAAAAAAGATCATCTACAAGCAAACCAGTCGGCTAATGCTGTGCACTGAGGAATTCCGCTTAATAAGTTTTGCAGCCTATTGTGAAGACAAGCTAGCTTTCTGCTTTAGCTTTTGTCCACAAGCATACGTTTGATAATATTTTGCATGTATTAGTAGACTCCATGGAAACAGTTGCCAAGTCTTTCACCCTCTATGCTCCTGGTGGTACTAATGGGCACAGACACTGGCAAAGCAAGGAGGGAAGGAAGAAAGCGTTGGCCACGATTAAAACAAGTAGTGGAATTCATGTCCCCTTGAAGAAGTTTGCATGGAGACGTGTGCCTCAGGTTAAGAAAAGACCAGATAAGTTTCAGCTGCTTACGGGTCTGCGTCTTGTTAGAAAGTGGGAAAGTTCATGTCTTCTGCCCATTCATGAAAAGACACTTCTCCAAAGAAGAAATACAAATGGCTAACAGACACATGAAAAAATGTTCATTATCATTAGCCATCAGGGAGAGTCAAATCAAAACCACATTGAGATACCACCTTACACCAGTCAGAATGGCCAAAATCAACAAGACAGTAAACAACAAATGCTGGAGAGGGTGTGGAGAAAGGGGAACCCTCTTATATTGTTGGTGGGAATGTAAGTTGGTGCAGCCACTTTGGAAAACAGTGTGGAGATTCCTCAAGAAATTAAAAATAGAGCTACCCTATGACCCTGCCATTGCACTACTGGGTATTTACCCCAAAGATGCAGGTGCAGTACAAAGAAGGCCCACATGTACCCCAATGTTCATAGCAGCAATGGCCACAATTGCCAAACTGTGGAAAGGACCAACAAGATGCCCTTCAACAGATGAATGGATAAAGAAGATATGGTCCATATATACAATGGAATATTATGCTTCCATCAGAAAGGATGACTACCCAACTTTTGTATCAACATGGACAGGAGTGGAAGAGATTATGCTGAGTGAAATAAGTCAAGCAGAGAGAGTCAGTTATCATATGGTTTCACTTACATGTGGAGCATAAGGAAAAACAGAGGACATTTGGAGAAGGAAAGGAAGGGTGAATTGGGGGAAATTGGAGGGAGAGATGAACCATGAGAGACTGTGGACTCTGAGCAACAAACAGGGTTTTGGAGAGGAGGGGGTGAGGGGTTGGGTGAGTCTGGTGCTGGGTATTGAGGAGGGCACGTATTGCATGGAGCACTGGGTGTGGTGCATGAACAATTAATCTTGTAACACTGAAAAAATAGAATTAATTAAAAAAAAAAAAGAAAGTGGGAAAGTGTTTGACCGAGGACTTGCCTGGTGTCAAATGCTGAAGACGCGAGGCGTTACAAGAATTCTTGTTTGCTTTCAAGATTCAGTGCATAGAGTTGGGTCTCAGCAACTGGGAAGCTGAACACAGGACCAGTGCCTTCAAAGTCTCGCCTGCCTAGCGGGGAAAAGTAATAAGCCCAAGGAGGACAGCCGAGGAGGGAGGTTAAGCCAAGCTCTGGTTGTCCTCTCACTTCAAATTCACACATGCGCAGACCATGACTCAGTTAACCCAACATGCATTCTCACTTGCCTACTTCTCCTAGGGCAAGTGGGAGAGCGAGGTGCTGCTTTCCCAGTCTCCTCTCCCCTGCAGCTTGGAGCAGACAGGAGAAACAAGCAGAAGACTGCGGCAGGGTATCAGTGGGGGTGTGGAGTAGAATTCTAGAAAAACTTTTGTTTTTCTAATAAGAGGGACAGATGCGCTTCTTTGCTCCTTCCCCCTTCTTTTCATCTATCTTAAGTGGGGCTGTGTTGCCAGAATCTGGGGGCAACTGTCTTCATGAAGGAGGAAAGGGCTTTACAGTCACTATCCCTGATCTTGCTGAGCTGCTGAACTAATACCAGCTTTGTCTACCTGCGGGATTCTTGTGTGAGGAAAAGAAACCCCTATTGGCTGAGGCCACAGTCAAACTTTTTTGATACTTGCTGTTGAGACGTTCCTTACTGTACGACACATCCATCACGTGAGTTCTCTCTTGATTAAAACTTCTCAATTAACTGCGGTGAATGTTGTCCCACGTCTCAGATTCTTCTGGGCAGAGTAGGGAAGGCAGCACCTATATCTCCTGACAACATTCCGCAAAGCCACCTGGACGAATTCATGGGTGAGCTACGCTTCTAATGATAGGTTATCCAAAAATGAACCTACTCACTGTCAATCATTTTGCATTATTATCCTAATAATTTGATAAATTTATGATTCATCCACTATAATGGCATTCGCATGCCTGCAGTTTGGGTGTAATTTGTGACCCTGGTACTAGTGAAGCTAGCAGGACCTTTAAGAAGAGGTCAGTGGGGGACACTGGGTATGGAGAAGAACATAGAGAACAAAGTCTGTAAGAACGAGAGCGAGAGAGAGGAAGGGAGTCGTGGGAGTGGGGGAACATGGGTTCAGAGAAAAATTACATTCTATGGTGTTTCCACTCGGTTAATATTCCTGGAATGTTTTAAATAAGATAGCATTGTTAATTTCAGAACAACCATTGTGTCTCTGTTATTCTTGGTTTATTTTAGGATCAAAGCCCCAAATTTACCCCAAGGGAAGCTTTCTTCTGAAATTTGCATATCCTGCCCTCTCATACTCAGAAAGGATTAGAAGGATTAGACATTTTGGTAGGTACAAAAATGTCTCATCTTAGGAGCTTTGTGGTTCTGTTTTCAAGCAGAAGTGTTGGGGATAAAGTTGGATGAGCCACCCTTGAGAAAAAGGGTGGTAGCTATTGAGTTTTACGTTTTGCCAAGTGTGATGAAAACAAAATAAAACAGATGCCCTTCATTTTTTTTTTAAAGATTTATTTACTGGAGAGAGAGTGAGCGAGCACAAGTGCCAGCATGAGCAGGGAGGGGCAGAGGGAGAGAGAATCTGAAACAGGCTCCGAACCCCAGGTGACGTGGGCCCCACTGGGCAACCTGAGTCCCCTAAGCCTGAGATCATGACCTGAACTGAAATCAAGAGTCAGATTCTTAACCGACTGAACCACCCAGGAGCCCCAAACAGGTGCTCTTCAACTGAAACTCTGAAATCTACAAAGATTTTTCCATTCAACTTAACAGTAATGTGTCTTTCTGGTGTCAAATCTGTCAAGGGTTTAGAAATTGAGGTCTCCCTTATGTGGGGTATCGTGAAGGGAAATGATGGAGAGGCCAAAGGTAAATAAGGTCTGAGAGTTAAAACTCACTGTAAGTGTCTTCTAAAATTATATTATTTCTGGTCTTGTTTTCCCCTGTAAAGTCAAATAAATCTTCAGAACTCATCACATTTCAAACACAATATTTTTTCATGTCCATGAAATGATTTTCTGAAGCTCTCAAATATCCTTGCTCAGTGCATGTGACTTTTATGTCTGTGCAGTGCTTACCAAGAACTTTATTAGTTATGCCTCCTGAGAATTCTGGGTCTGAACTCCTCTCCATATTGTTAATCTGGTTAGATACTTAAGAAAACCAGCGGAGACTTAGCCAGAGGCCCCCTCTGAGAGCTCTTGGAATGGTGATTGTGGCAAATGACTGAATCATTTCGTACCATGTGTATGTTTTTGAAGGGTACTTTAAACATATTTTAAAATGAAAAAGGAAATAAATGGCTTCTTAGCTGTATTCCCACTTCAAGCTATATCTTCCAGTAATATCTCATTTATACTATACTTCCTAGGGCGCCTGGGTGGCTTTGTCAGTTAAGCGTCCGCCTTCATCTCCGGTCATGATCTTGCAGTACTATTTGGCATGTGGCTCTGGGGGTTGATTTTAGAATAAAAAATGACCAGGAAGATAGTAAAGAGCCAGATTTTTGGTGCTCAGTTTAGCTGCTTTTCAGACTTCTTGAACTGTGTATGCCAGAACATAGAAATGCTTGTATTGCCATCCGTATAGGGTGGAAAACCGCCCAGAGAAGACATCAGTGGCATATTCCAAAGTCATGCTTTTGAGCGGAGGAAGATTTGGTAGCTTAACTTGTACTGATCTTCTGTTTTATGAGTTAATAAACTACCTACAGTTTGGAGATAGAGTTATTTCTATCTACAGTCCCTATCAGCTATGAATGCTGTATTTGTAAGGGAAAAAAAAAAGACGATAACTGTTTTTTTCTAATTATGTATTCAATCTGTAAAACACAGAATTACTGAAGAAATCAAATGGTTGATAAGATTATGCAAGTCTGAAATTGGGGATTTTTAGATATCAGATATTACATTTATTAGGGGAATTTGGGGAAGGGACAGTTTTGATAGAAAAATGTGAGAGTACATGAACTTCCCATCTCTGGATCTCTCTTTACACTAGGGGTGAGTGGTTCATTTTGAGGAACTGGAATTTAACCGTTTTTGTTCTGTTTGCTTTGTTTTTAAAGGCACATGCCTTCCGTTTCTGAACATCAGGATAGACATTTACTCCAGTGTAATGTTTCTTAAATCTTAAGCTAGGTCCTTGATAGGAAAGGTAAATTTGTAGTGGGAGAGAACGCTGAAGAATTAGATTTTCCAGTGTTTCTTTTAAAACTGAAATATGGATTGAAATATGGATTGGGAACATTAGGAAAAATTAGACAGGGAAGGGAGACAGCTGGTAAAGAGTGAGTTATTAGGGCAGCTCCAGTGTGGACAATGGGAGTTCAGTTCCAGGGGGGAAATGCTGGGAAATGGTGCATGCTTCTTGGAATAATTCCTCCAAGGCGGCAAGGAAGCTTGAGTACTCACATACCAGCTTTCATCATCATTCCCATATTCATTCCCTGGCACCCATATTCCCATAGCTCTGGCAAAAGTCCTCACTAGAGGCCATCCTGGCCATCGGAGGGCATCTGGAGTAACTGAATAGTGGGGTTTGAGGGATCTAAGGGAGTCACTGATGGTATCTGACACAATGGAGGGTGGAGTTGGTGCAGGTGCCCCAAGAGTCTAGAGTGCGGGGAACATCACAGGCTAACTTTTGCTGAGGTTTTGTGTGCCGTTGTTTTGTTTTTTATGTCACAGAGTCATCCGCATTTATGAAATGTTTGAAAGCCACTAATACGGGCTATTAATGGGTCACCGATTAGCAAAGGATTGTCTAATGCAATTCTTCTTTTGTAGATGAGGGAAGGCAAGTCCCGAGAGTGTAAATGACCGATGCATGTCGAAGAACCATTTTCGGCAGAAGGGTCCCATGATTTAATGAACTGTGATGGACAAATGACCTGGCTATTATTAATTTGGTTATCTGGAAATTTCAAACAGGTGAATATGCGACGTGGAGGCAGCCTGGCTGCAGTGCCCTTGGCCTCCACTATTAGTGCATTTCTTCCGGTGACTGCAGGCAGTACCCTCCCCCCCCCACGCCACCGTCCCCCCCCAACCCCCCGGGTGCAGTTTCCAATCTGAGCTCCAAGGCTTGAAAACCATTTTCTTCCAGAAGCTAACTTTACTCCCTACCCTTCCGTATTTGCTTAGGAAAAGGTCTTTTAAGTTTAAGGTGCTAAGGTATAAATGACTAAAGTAATTTTATGTTGAAGTGTTTGTTCAGTAATAGAAAGTCCGTAGCTTCACTGATGAAGCTTTCATACTTTCAGGTGAGGGGAAGTTCATTTTGGGTTCAGAGGGCCTAAGATTAAATATTCATACACATAGATTGTCACGAGCTTTTGGAAAATACTGCTCTTGTAGCCATGAAAGCGCATTATATCAGAGGAGATTGATTTTCCCTGGGCAACAACAGCGGTTCTTAGCAGAGAGATGGAGTGTTTAACAACTATAAATCTGGGGAGTCATGAGAATCGTTACTAGAGTTTTACAATTTGGAAATATCTCACTGTATTTTTATAATATTGGGTCAAATATAAAGTCCATTTTCAATTACAACCTAATATAAATAGCTCCTGTTCAGAGAGAAGCAGGAAATATTAAAATTGCAAATTTTTAAAAATTCAGGCTTTTAAATACCATAATGTTTCCCAAATCATGTTTTCTTTTGGAGTAGTATGAAATTGCATTTCATTATATTCACTGTCTATCATCTTCTGAACTCCCGTACACCAGATAAAATGTCAGGGGACTTACATACTGGAATTTATTTGATTTTACAATAAACCTTGCATGACAGCTATTTTTATCTTTATTTTATGGACCTAGATGAATGTAAGTAATTAATTTATGTAAAAGGTTCAATGCCTGGCACATCAAGGATATTTAGTAAATACTTTTGAGCTCAGAATGAGCAAAGATGGGGCGCCTGGGTGGCTTAGTCGTTGGGCGTCTGCCTTTGGCCCAGGTCGGATCCCAGGGGCCTGGGATCAAGCCCCGCATCGGGCTCTCTGCTCTGCAGAAAGCCTGCTTCTCCCGCTACCATTCCCTCTGCTTGTGTTCCCTCTCTCGCTGTGTTTCTCTCTGTCAAATAAATAAAATCTTTAAAAAAAAAAAAAAAAGAATGAGCAAAGATGTGCCAAAGGTATAAAGCTTCAGGGCAGACAGTGGAGCCAGCCAGAGGGCTCGGCTGCCTCTAGGCTGATCTGGCTGGGAGTGCCCAGGAGATTGGCCGTCCTGGTTCTGAAGCCTTGGAAATCAGAATCATCCTGGCCTTGAGGGTGATCTACCCACTTAAAGCTGTTCAATCCAGCTGACATCCTGGAGTACTGTCTTCTGAGAGCTGGGCTCGTCTTCCTAAGGTCTACTCTCTTCGATAATACCAGCTTATAACTCTGTCAAGGACGCTGGCTCCCCTTACTGCTCAGGATCACAACTATTCATTTGTTCATGCGCGTATCAACTAGCTATTAAGAAGCTGCTACGTGCTCGGCTGGATTCTAGAGACACGAAAAAGAAATACAACTGAGCAAGATCGATGTTTTAGTGGTATGCACAAGTAACCTAGAAAGCAACTGAACAGACCTCTTGAATCCTTCCCAGGACTCCAAAGAAAAATGCCTTTGTGGGGCACCTGGGTGGCTCAGTGGGTTAAAGCCTCTGCCTTCGGCTCAGGTCATGGTCTCAGGGTCCTGGGATCAAGCCCTGCAGTGGGCTCTCTGCTCAGCAGGGAGCCTGCTTCCCTCTCTCTCTCTGCCTGCCTCTCTGCCTACTTGTGATCTTTCTCTCTCTCTATCAAATAAATAAATAAATAAAATCTTAAAAAAAAAAAGGAAAACTGCCTTTGTGCAGAGTATTTTAGTGGAGCGGTGAACTACTGAATAAATGAGAAGGGTAAGCAAGCAGGGAAAGAGGCATTTTCTTACCCACCGGGTCCCTTTCACCCAGGCTAGCCCCAAAAGACTTCCTGAGCTCTTCCTCATCAGCCATTTAAAAAGGATCCTGGGTCAGACATACTGTGACATACCCATTGTAAAACCTAAAAGGCATAATTCCTGGGGTGTGATTATGACATGACTCCATTATGCAGTTCTGAGGGCTAACAGTGCATAGCTGTTGTTTTTGAGACATCTGCATGCGTTCCAGAACATGGTCTCAAATAAAATTACAGAATCATAAAAAGGAAATCCTAACGATCTGAGTGCTTCCTTATATCAAAGGTCTCTTTTGTTCCAAGATATTTTATTTGTGATAGTCAAGTGTATCTGACTTTGTTCATAACCTTTTGGGAAGGCTTTTTTAATTTTTTAAAATTTCTTATTATTTTTTTATTATTATGTTATGTTCGTCACCACACAGTATGTCATTAGTTTTTGATGTAGTGTTCCAAGATTCATTGTTTACATATAACACTCAGTGCTCCATGCAATACGTGCCCTCCTTAATACCCATCACTGGCCCAACCCATTCCCCCCACCTCCTTACCCTCAAAACCCTCAGTTTCTTTCTCAGAGTCCATAGTCTCCCATGGCTTGTCTCTCCCTCTGCTTTCTCCCCTTTGTATTTCCCTTCCTTCTCCTAATGTCCTCCATGCTATTCCTTATGTTCCACAAATAAGTGAAACCATATGGTAATTGACTTTCTCTGCTTGACTTATTTCACTCAGCATAATCTCCTCCAGTCCCATCCATGTTGATGCAAAAACTGGGTATTCATCCTTTCTGATGGCTGAGTAATATTCCATTGTACATATGGACCACATCTTCTTTATCCATTCATCTGTTGAAGGCCACCTCTGCTCTTTCCACAGTTTGTCTATTGTGGACATTGCTGCTATGAACATTGGGGTGTATATGGCCCTTCTTTTCACTACATGTGTATCCTTGGGGTAAATACCCAGTAGTGCAATTGCTGGGTCATAGGATAGTTCTATTTTTAATTTTTTGAGGAACCTCCATACTGTTTTCCAAAGTGGCTGCACCAGTTTGCATTCCCACCAACAGTGCAGGAGGGTTCCCCTTTCTCCACAGCCTCTCCAACGTTTGTTGTTTCTTGCCTTGTCAATTTTTGGCATTCTGACTCGTGTAAGGTGGTATCTCAATGTGATTTTGATTTAAATTTGCCTGATGGCTAATGATAATGAACATTTTTTCATGTGTCTGTTAGCCATTTGTATGTCTTCTTTGGAGAAGTATCTGTTCATGTCTTCTGCCCATTTTTTGACTTGATTATTTGTTTTTTGGGTGTTGAGTTTGAGAAGTTCTTTATAGATCTTGGATATCAGCCCTTTGTCTATAGTGGCATTTGCAAATATCTTCTCCCATTCTGTGAGTTGCCTCTTAGTTTTGTTGACTGTTTCCTTTGCTGTGCAGAATCTTTTATCTTCATGAAGTCCCATGAGTTCTTTTTTGCTTTTGCTTCCCTTATCTTTGGAGACGTGTCTTGAGAGAAGTTGCTGTGGCCAATGTCAAAGAAGTGACTGCTTATGTTCTCCTCTAGGATTTTGTTGGATTCCTGTCTCACACTGAGGTCTTCCATCCATTTTGAGTTTATCTTTGTGTATAAGGGAATGGCCAAGTTTTATTCTTCTGCATAGAGCTCTCCAATCTTCCCAGCACCATTTATTGAAGAGACTGTCTTTTTTTCCATTGGATATTTTGTCCTGCTTTGTGAAGATTATTTGATCATAGAATTGAGGGTCCATATCAGAGCTCCCTATTTGGTTCCATTGGTCTATGTGTCTGTTTTTGTGCCAGTACCATGCTGTCTTGGTGATCACAGCTTTGTAATTTTTAGTGCTGCGTTATAGTGCTAAAAGCTAGTCATGGTGTCACAAAATAGTTGAACTGTCCTTTAGAATTTTTTCCAGGATTTCAGATAAAATGTTTTTGTAAGGAACATTTTTTTCCCTCCAAGGCTCGTGTTAAAATAAAGGTCAGGAAATTCAGTCGAGTAAACAAGTTAGCCACAACTTTCATCCAGAGGGACGCGCGTCACAGGTGTGGCTCAGTGCTGCTAGAGTTGGTTTAAACACATTGGTTATGGTTACATATAGCACTTAAAGTCCAAACATTCACTGCAGCTCCGTCATCACTTACTCAGGCTGTCCCAGCAAATTCCTCTTGGGCTACTTCTTTGCCAAGTTTAAAAAGTAATGGATTCTAAACTGTGGCAGAGAAAAATCAACATCTCCATTTTACAAAAAGGTAAAAAATTGCCCTCACAAAGGAAGCTCTTCACATGCGAAGAAATTCACAAATAAGTAAATTTAGTTTATGGAACAATGAAAGCAATAAATTAGTTTATCTTGGTAGATGAAAGTTTTACACATTAAGTCATAAGAAAATATATTTCATTTAATTATTTTTTGTATTTTTATTTTTAAGTTTTTATTTAAATTCCAGTTAGTTAACATCCAGGGTTATATTTTTCTCAGGTATACAATATAGTGATTCAACACTTCCTTACATTACCCAGTGCTCACCACAAGTGCACTCCTTAGTTATTTTATCGTTTTTAAAAAGCCATGGAAGATAAAAAGATGATAAGAAGTGGAAAATCAATGTCCCTATTATGCTCTTAAAGTACACTTTTCTCTGAAGGAAAATACACATATAAAAATATACAATTCATAAGCATGTAGCTTGAGGGGCGCCTGGGTGGCTCAGATGTTAAGCGTCTGCCTTCGGCTCAGGTCATGATCCCACGGTCCTGGGATCAAGCCACTCATAGGGCTCCCTACTGTCTCTCCCACTCCCCTTGCTTGTGTTCCCTCTCTTGCTGTGTCTCTCTATCATATAAATAAATAAAATCTTTTTAAAAAAAAAGCATGTAGCTTGGTATTAAATACACAGGTGTAACCAGCACACCTATCTTGGTCAGCACCAGAGCATTATCTCAGAAGCCCTTTTCTCTGCTAGTCGATAACATTTCCTTCCCTCAACGGTAACCAGAACCCTGACTTCTAACACCATAAACTACTTTTGCCATTTTTTTTTATACCTTGTATAAATGGAATTATAGACACTCTATGCAAATTCACCAAACACCATTTTTGTGTTTGGACCGTGAATAGTGCTGGTGGGAACGTGGTCATACACATCCTTTGGTGAACACATGCATGCATTTCTTTGGGGTATAAACTGACCAGGAGAGTGAGTGGGTTATAGAATCTGTGTATATTCAGTTGTGGTGGCTGATACCCAACTGTTTGCAAAGTGGTTCTACATGCTTTCTTTTTACGCCTGTGTGACACTATGATGCTTTCCCCAGTCTCATTTGTCATGAGATTTTCTTCAACCGAAACATTATCTGACAAACATTCAGCTGCATGTATTTAAAGATAATTTTGTTAATACAGTTGTTTTGAGTGAAACTTTTTTGTGAGCGAAATCATACTTGTGAAAACATATCTTCATAATGGTACCAGCAACTCCACCTAAGGGCTAGGCTGTAAGTTTAGAAAGATGAATCATGAGGCAAGGCTGTAGTCGGCTTGGAAATAGAGTGCATGTTTTAATCTTATGTAACCAAACTTTCCATGTGGCAGAAAGATACGAGGTTGCTTTCCAGGAAATAGGTTTAAAAAAAAATATATTCCTAACTCCCCCACCCTCACCCTGCCCCATATATCGGTTCTTAATTGCAAGCAACTAAAGCAACTCTGGTAAATTTAGAAGAGAAGAAATTTGATAAAAGGATATTTAATAACTCAGTAAGTCTCTCAGAGGGTCAAGGAACCAGGCTTGGAGACACTTCAGTTTGGAACCAGCTCTCTATAGAGCGGTTGCCACTGCCATGGGGTACAGATCCCACAGCCTGCTGGGTAGCCAGTCTCCAAGATGGCCCCAGCGAATCTCACATCCTGTTACCATGTTCTTGTGCGATCTCCTTCCATGTTGAAGTAGGGATGCTCTGTGTGACCAGTGGAGTTTGCAGAATTTGCAACTTCCGAGGCTAGGTTATAGAGGACATTGAAGCTTCTGCTTGGTCTCTGGGATTGCACAGCTGGGGGTAAGGGGAAGCCAGCTGCCATGTTCTGAGGATATGCAAGGAGCCCTGTGGAGAGGAACCATGGCCTCCTCCTAACAGCAGGGACCAGCTTACCACCCATGTGAGTGAGTCACCTTGGAGGCAGGCTCTCCATCTCCCATTGCACATGAACATGACTGCAGTCCCAGCTAATGTCTTACCTCCAGACTCCTGAGGGACTCATCCATGGTCACTCATCTGTGCTGCTCCAAATTTTCGACCCACACTGTGGGAGAAAGAAACATTTATCATTGTCTAAAACCATTAGGTTCGGGGGTAATTTGTTACACAGCGACAGATAGCTAATGACCAATCCTAGACATGGGATACAGCTCTTGGAACTGTGGCCAGTGCTGCCCTTGGGAACTGGATGTATCTGCAGGCAGCTTCACCCAAACGGGTTCTGCACAGTCCCCACTTCATGTCATGGCTTCTGATTCCAAGTCTTGGCCCCTTGCATTTAACCAACACTACCTGGTTCCATGTGCCCACATTTATTTGCATAGAAGCCTTGGAAATGCAAGTAGCTGACCTTCTCGGCTTCTAGAATGGAAAATGAGCTCTGCTGCCTAAGGAAATTCCTCAAACCTAGGAAGACAGTTGAAATACCAGGAAGCCAAGAGGAATGCCAATTGTCCACTCTGCCAGGGCCCCTCAAATTGTGCTGCTCTGTGATTTCCCATTGTTGGTGCATAGTGAGATAAACACA
The DNA here is from genome assembly GCA_028646535.1 of Procyon lotor. Taxonomy (NCBI): domain Eukaryota; kingdom Metazoa; phylum Chordata; class Mammalia; order Carnivora; family Procyonidae; genus Procyon; species Procyon lotor. The sequence goes on from CM053606.1 coordinate 111,586,323, forward strand.
GAAAATGAGAATACGCATTCAGAAACTTATATAACAATTTGACATTGCCATGGTATTTTTGTTGTCTTTGACGAAGGTACTGACCCACAGGTTGAAAATAAAACATAAAACTGATTCTTCACTGCAGATGGTTTGAGAAGCATTGCACTCTATCATATCTATAACAACAGAACTTATTTGAAAGTACTACGCCTGTCAACTCTGCCCTGGGAGCTTCCGGAGGAAGTTGCTTTCTCATGAGAATGACATCACTGAATGACGATTTTCTCTGCATTCCTGGAGTTACTCAGAGACAGTGACACTCTATGCAAATTCATTGCTTTAAAAATTAAATTACTAAAAAAAAATAAAAACATAAAAATCGGATTATTTTGGGTCAGAGATATGATGGGTACCATAGTAATAATTCTGTAATCTTCACAACAAATCCACAAGGTAAATACGATGGTGCCCATTTTACCAGTGAGGTAACTAAAGCACAGAGAAGTTAAATAACTTGCTCTGTCACTCAGCTTTTAAGTGACAGAATGAGGCTTTGAACTCAGGCAGCTTGGCTCTGTTTGGAACTTACATTCTTGGCCACTCTTCCATACGGCCTCTCTAAGGTAACAAGAAAAAGATTGATATGATCTAAGATACTTTGTCAAAGTTTTATGTGGATATGGACATTGTTTCCTCTTTGATTGGTGGCCTTTGCAGAAAAGAAAGAATTTTGAGGAAAATGCTATTTTTTCTTAAGTGCTAATATTTTGTATGTTACCAAAGATCTGGAGTCTGCCCTTTACGATATAATGTCTTTGAGATGTAATATGTAATTACATTCGAGAGTGATGCTTTTAAGACAAATATCTTTGTATTTGTACATCATTTATAAATATGGCTTTAGAAATACTGGAGTATCTCAGGACTAATATATACAGATCTTCCAGAGTTTTAACTTCTTTTTTTTTCTTTAAAGATTTATTTAATTAGAGAGCATGGAGGGGAAGGGCAGAGGAAAAGGGAGAGAGAAACTCAAGCAGACTCCACACTGAGTTTGAGCCAGATGGAGGGACACTCAATCTCATGGCCCCAAGATCAGACCTGACCTGAAACCAAGAGCAGATGCCTAACTGATGCCTAACCAAGGTGCCCCAGAACCTTAACTTCTGAAGGATTTTTCACGTTAGGTGGATTTCAGCATTACACAGAAATCTTGTAAGTGAGATATATTTATCGCATTTGATCCTGTAACAACCATGGTTCATTTAGCAGACCATAAAGCTGCTCTCCAGAGGCCAGAGGACCAACTCACAGTCATGAAGCAGCCATCCGTGACCTCAGAGCAAGTCAGGGCAAGTCTGGATCCCAAGTGGAAGACTTTTCCACACCCTGTAAAAATCCACCCTTAACTGACAGAGCCCTAACTGAGGATTTCAGGCTCTGTCCATTCTCAGCCAACTTCTAAGAAGTTGAGGATGGCTAAAAGTCTTGTCACAGTAGGACTGATCTGCAGCCAGAATCAACCAGCCTTTGGCCTCATTTTTGTGTAGTTTGGACGATTCTATCATCAAATCTGTCTCTCTATATAAAATGTTTCCTGTTTGAGTTTCCTTTTTCAAATGAATGGATTTATTATCCTAGAGGAAGACTTGACCCGGCTGTTCTGAGATGGGAAAGAGGAATGAAAGGTTATAGATCAGATGCATTTTCTGTGGCCCAACCAGCTGAGAATTGGTTGTGTGTATCATTTTATGGAAAGCAGAGGACCAGTGACACACACATTGAATTTATTGAATCAGGTGTAACAGCACCTGATTTAGGTTTAAGGAAACAGGCACACATGTGGAGAGAGAGGGAGAAAGATAGAGTTAGTTCATATGGTCACAGTGTCTTCCATTCTAATAAGTGCAGTAGAAGAAAGAGAGAACAGTGTTGGAAAAGCCTGCTGGACTCTTAGAAGCAGGATTTGAATAATAACACTGCCCAGGGGCACCTGG
>CM053606.1:111588801-111628907 GCA_028646535.1 Procyon lotor
CCCCCCCCCCCCCGCCTGCCTCTCTGCCTACTTGTGATCTCTCTCTCTGTCAAATAAATAAGTAAAAAAAAATTTAAAAAAAATAACACTGCCCAACACTAATTGGATACCTGATCTTGTATAATCTTTATAATAGGCATTCGAAGGAGGTACTACTGTACTGAATTTTCTATTTTACGGTTCCAGAAGGTGAATGGCCCCTATCGCATAGCTAAGGACAGGTAGCTAGAATTCAAGGCAGACTCTAAATTACATGCTCTTAAAACTCCACACTTCTAAATTACATGCTCTTAAAACTCCACACTTCTCTATGCTGCCTCAGACTGGGCAGAGGAGAGGCGCTCAGTCCAAGGAGGGGATGGGAGACAGAACAATCTAAGCAAAAGTTGGGAGGTGAAGGAGAGTATGTTCTGGGGTCAGTGCAACTGGTCTGACCAGGGGATTATCTAAAGCGGGTTGTTTGGGAGCAGAAGCTGTGGTTGATGGGCGCCTGGGTGGTTCAGTCATTTAAACATCTGCCTTTGGCTCAGGTCATGATCCCAGTGTCCTGAAATCGGGCTCAGCATTGGGCTCCCTGCTCAGCAGGGAGTCTGCTTCTCCATCTGCCCCTCCTCCCACTCGTGCACGTGCTCTCTCTCTCTTTCTTTCTCTCTCTCTCGAATAAATAAATAAAACTCTTTAAAAATTAAGAAAAAATTTATGGTTAATGAAACTGGAGAATTGATAAGGGTGAAAAACGTTGTAGGAATTAAAGATTACTACAGCAATGGACTCTGAGAAGGAAATGATACTATAGAAAACAGAGTTTCTTCGGAAGGTGAACTTGGCAGGTGTGGACAAATAGAAGGAGAAAATCATTGAGAAGATGTTGCACAGGCTGATAGGGGAGAGGCCATGAAGACAGGGATGATCATGGTGGCTCGACAGTTTTGGTCTTGGGACCATGGATGGAGGTCAAAATGATGGAGGGCCCCAAAGTGCTTTTGTTGAGGTGGGTTTTTATCTATCAGTGTTGACCATACTAGAAATTCAAAAGGAAATTTTAAAATATTTTAAATTTTAAAAAAATAATATATAGGTTTCAAAGTATGAAACCTGTATAAAAAGCGTTTTCATGAAGAAATAACTGTTTTTAAAACAAAAAAACAGTATGAAAAATGGCACTATTTTACACCTTTGCAAATCTCTTTACCATCTGGCTTTATGGAATCCAGCTGGACTGTCATCCATTCAATTGTCATATCTTCAGTCCATTGTAATGCCACATAACCTGTGGGCTCCGGAAAACTCCACTGTACATTTGTGAGAGAAAGTGAAAAAGGCAAATTACACCTTCATGTAATCACGAACAGGGGTGTGACCCCAGGACACCCTGAGATTCTTGGGGGTTCCCACGGGCTGGACTCTCAAACTGGACAACAGTTTGAGAAGCACTGGGGTAGAGGGAGATTGAGGGGTGGGAGAGAGATGCACTGCCAACCCGGAGAAACAAAGCAGCAGCATCTGGAAACTGATAGAATATGGACAGGAGAGTGCAAGGCTGCAAAGGGAAAACTCTTATGCGATCCCATACAGTAAACCTGGGTGACCTGGGGAAATTGTGATGCTTCCTGCAGAATGGGGAAACACATAGGGGAAGGTAGTGTGGTAGGGAAGTTGGTAATTTCTGGTTTTGGTGGTTTGAATGTGAAGTGACAGGCAGATATCCAAGTACACGCAGAATTAGATCCGAGAGATGGCAGAGCCTTTTGTCACTAATGAAAGTAAACCTTCAAGAGGCAACTTAAAATTAAAATTTAAAAAGCCAACTTGAAAATGGAAAGTTAATTTAAAAGTGAGATGGAAGCAGGAATTTCTATTGAGTTCATCAAGATGTATTTCGGAAGTAAGACATTAGAGGAATATAACCATATTTGAACATTTTTTTTTCTTAAGATGGAGACTTGATATATGGGTGTTTGTTATATTACTCTTCATATATGCTTATGTGTCTGGAATAATTTGTAATAAATTTAAAAATTCAAAGTTCACACCACAGACTAATCCACACATCCCCTTGGTCATCATCCTCTCCTCTCTCTCTCTCTCTCTCTCTCTCTCTCTCTCTCTCTGTCTCTCTCTCTCTCTCACACACACACACACACACAATTTACATTCTTTAGATCAGATGTCATTTAATTTCCAGCTGCTAATGCCAAGGATGATGACCCACTTAGAAAAGAGACAGACGAAGAGAGGATCTAAACTAAACTCGAAATTTTGCACCTTTTCTTTAGATACTGCAATGTATTCTAGGGAAAGGACCTACGTGCAACACAGCAAAGTGCAGGGCAAGTGTGAGGTGTAAGGCAAATGGGAAGATGCCAATATTTACAGGATACCAAAGACCTGTCCTTTATTACATGCATTTAGCCATGATTCAATCAGACGTGAGGTTCCTAGAGGAGTTTTACAGCACTTAGTGGGAGAGGTGAAAGGGAAAGCAAGCATTACGATGCGAATCGGGGGCACCGCAAGAACCAAGTAACTTGGAGCGCACAACGTCCTGTCCCTGGGAGGCTGAGTAGCCAAGACCTGCTCTGGAATTGGAGTAGATCTGCGGGTGAGCCCTGACCCAGACACTGAGTCAAAGCCTTGAGACTTTGGGCAAGTTACTTAATTGTGTAAGCTTTAGTTCTGAAATAGCTTTTTTGGATGAAACATACAGGAATACCAGCGGCTTCTGAGGACTGCCGCTAGGACTCCCTGCAGCAGGATAACCCAGTCAGCTCAACCTTCCGCTGTCCTCCACACTTTAAAATGCAATAGCTAATCCTCTCCAGACTCGATCACAACTTCCACCACCACTGAGTCATGAAGCCTCTAAAAGCCTGGGCCCTTGAGCCCACCGGTTTTGGCTCATCCTAGAGCGTTTCCGGAGTACTTGTAGCTTTTTTTTTTTTCCTATTGATTTCACAGGCTTTTTATTTTTTGATTCTTCTTTAGCTTTGTAACTGTCACATGATTTTACACCATATTATGCATTTCCGTTTAAATTAGAATTCATTCCTGAGCGTGTCCCGGAGTCATCTTAACTGAATAAGTGGGAAAGAATATATAAATTGTTTCACTTTCTATGCAAGAAAGTACGATGACAAAAACTGATAAAATTATTTTTCAAAGCATGTTTTGTGTTGTGTGTGTTTGTGTGAGTGATCATTAGAATAGCTTGGATCATTAATGGGCACATTCACAGGCAGAAGGGGGCTGTCGCTTGCCCTCAGTGTGGACTGTTTATACTCTCAGCTGGGGCCCTGAGCCAGAGGGACCCCGGTGCTCCTGAAGCCTGGTGCTTTCCTCCAGTGAATGAGTGAGTCAGTGGATGAATGAATGAAGGTAAGCAAAAATATGTATGTAAAATGAAGCTAAACTTTCTTGACCAACAGGAATTTTGTTTGAGGTTCCTTTTTTTTTTTTTTTTTTTAATCAGGGACAGAATTCATATAAAGTAAGGATAAGAGTTACCTTAATGACAAGAAGATCTTCTTTCTGCTAGTAACTGTTTCATAAATACATGTGTTCTGTAAACTGTCATAACCTCCATTTATTTTTTGCAGTTGTTTCATGACCTTTGCAAACAAAGGAAAAGACTGGCATTTGATAAGTTCCCTTTAGAACTTAATTACTAGAAATAGAAGAACCTAGCAAGGACTGCAGCTGTTCTGAGTTTCAATTATTTTTCTGCTTATCTTCCAGGCAAATAACTTGGGGCTCGGGGCTGAATACATTCCATTTTTAGCAATGGGAAGTATCGAGAGAGTCTTGTTTCCCACATTACTGAGCAGAACGGGAGAATGAGCTCCAGAAACCCTCCTAGAAGGGCTCGGGAGAGAAGCAGGAACATTTACACTGGGAACAATTGGATTTAATCAGAAGACTCGGCGATAAAAGCAGGGCACCGGGCTGGAACAGAAGCGCTGGTAGGGAAGACTTGGTCAGTTGCCCGTGGAAAATAACGATCCATGTTCTTTTTGGTGAATCAGAGCATTACTGCTGTGGTTTTAACAGCAAGACGTTGAATCATATGTCTTACATAGAGTCAAAGGTTTGTGCAGGGTGAAAGTGGATCTGGGGCATCACTTGGATCCATCTTTTCTAAGCCAGAGACAGTGGTGAAAGGACTTATCCAGGGTCACAGAGCTAGTCTGCGGCAGAGCTGAGAACAGAACACATTTCCTATTCTCAGTCAGGGCACTTCCCTGTCCTTTACATCTTCTTCCTCTACTCCTTTGAGCTTCTTTTCCCATCAGCCAGAGCTCGAGGGTTCTGGTGGGTGCTTTCAACACGATGCCCAAATGGCTGCTTTTGACACATCTGTGCCTGGGCACCTTCTTGCCTTCGAACTCGAAAAATGATGGTTTTGTAAAATTACTAGGTTTCGTGGTCCAGTCAGGCACTGATGTCTGCAACTCTGTTGCACTGGGACCATATCTAGATGGCAACTGATAATATATAGCCATGTGGTGCTGAGTTAAGATGTATTTAGAGAATCATACAGCCGGAAGAAGCTATCTGGAGGTGATCTAGGTCCCTGCTTTGCAGGTTGGGAAAGAAAAGCCTAGAAAATTTAGTGGCCGTCAGTTTAAAATACAGAAGTCCTGATGTCATGGAACATTATATGAAAGCAACGTTTATGTGTCTCAATTTTGACTCTATTGAGGATTTAACAAAAATGGCCATGGGTTTTTATTACATTTTAGAGAAGACTGTTAAATTTTTTTTTTAAAGATTTTATTTATTTATTTGACAGAGAGAAAGATCACAAGTAGGCAGAGAGGCAGGCAGAGAGAGGGGGGAAGCAGGCTCCCTGAGGAGCAGAGAGGCTGATGCGGGGCTCGATCCCAGGACCCTGAGATCCTTACCTGAGCCGAAGGCAGAGGCTTTAACCCACTGAGCCACCCAGGCGCCCCACCACTATTCTGGATTTTAAGCTCCACAAGGGAAGAGATTAAGTCAATAGGTTTTGCTTCCTCCCAGTATCTTGTATTTGTTGAATGAACGAATGTATGATAAGTGAGAAAGCACTTGGCTGAACACAAAGCATTATACTTCAGAATACTGATGTCGAACAGCACAACCTTGGGAAGTTGTAACTTTTTAAAGTTGAGAGTCAACTGGGAATCCATGGAGAAATTGAGTGTCCAGGACACATATCATAAAGAACGTTTTCCATTCCTCTTCTGCGATGCCTTTATTCACAGAATACTCTGGGAATTGATCGTTTGTGAAATACTAAATGATGTCGCAAATTATGAGTGGAGTTTTCATAATGCTCAGTTCCCTGCAATTCAAAAACCACATGTTGGCCTTTCAGTAATTCTTTTAGCCATATCAGGTGCATGAACAGACTCGGAGAAGCATTTGTTCTATGGCTGCCAATTAAGTTTGCTGTGTTCTCCCTGACAGGCTGATTGTTCCATTAAAACAAGTGGCTTTTCCAGGAAAAAAAAAAAAAAAGATCTGGGGATTTTCTTGGTCATTAGATAGCTCTACACCAGATAGGAATATAAAAATTTCCTTTGTGTGGGGAAAGAGGAGAGCTTTCCTGAAGTTTGACTCATATTACAAAAATGGGGGGAAAGGGATTTAAGTGCTTTTTTCAGTTCCTTTTCCAAACATGGAAAGTTAAATAGTAGTTCAGCCACAATTCTTTCAGAGGACAATCTCACTGCAAATGTAAACTTCACTACTCACTCACAGTGTTTCGTATATTGCAAAGAACACAGACTCAAGATTCACACTGCCACTTGCAAATCCTACTTTAAAGTCTAGAAGGGAAAAAAAGTAAAAATAGAAATAAAATAAAAAATTTAAAAAATAAAATAAAAAGTCTAGAAGTGTTAGTGAGATCAAAAGGCAAAGAATTCTGGGTCTTTGTATTCCAATTTAACCATATTTCTTGTTAGCTCTCTACGTTAGGGAGCTCCCCGTTGTATGCTTTAAGTTGCAAAATAGACAAGAAAACTCCTACTGCATTGTTATTTACTGGCCACAAAGCAAATTAGTGGCAGAAATGGAGCATAGCCTTTGAATTTTAAGCTTGCTTAGGTCGAGGAGTCCAGATTGCCTCAGGCTTGGCTCTGCTACTTAGCTGCTTTGTGGTGAAGATGGCTCAAAAACACTTGACTAGATTTATTGTTCTTGCACCACACCCAGTGCTCCATGCAGGACCCTGCTCTCCTCAATACCCACCACCAGGCTCACCCAACCCCCCACCCCCACCCCTCCTAAACCCTCAGTTTGTTGCTCAGAGTCCACAGTCTCTCATGGTTCATCGCCCCCTCTGACTTAAAATAAATAAATAAATAAACTTTGACCAGAAAAAAAAAAACAACAACACTTGACTATCAGAAGTACTCCTTCGCCAAAGACAAAACTTCCATAGAACGATTTCCTGAAACAATGCACGGAGTCAAAGAAGTTCATCTCTCCTTACATCTCGGCCATTTACTTGAGTTCATGAGCCCTGTTGTTCCCACTTGCAAAATGGGAATAATCCCTCGCCCAGCATTTCTCTTAAATTCACTACAAAAATCAAGATAGCCTTGAAAATTGTGAAGTCCCACATAAATATAAGATTTTATTATAACTGCCCAGTGCTATGTGTACTCACGTCATGAGTCTTTCCTGTTTGTTACTGGAAACACTGAAACATGCTGATATGGAACACGCCTATCGCTCCATAATTACTTACCTAGAAAAGGGAAAAGTTCTGCTACCCAGAAAGGAGTAGAGAGGACAGAAAATCTCGTTAATTAGCAAATAAACTCATATAGGGAAATTTCTGTCACCTAAGGAAGTGCTTTTCTTCCTTCTCCCTCTCTTTCTCCTCCCATTCTCTCTCTCTCTCTCTCTCCACACACATACACACACAGAACCCAGTGGAGACTCATTGATACTTTTTTGTTGCTCATCAGAAACAATCCATTACTTTCAAAAATTCATTACTATTCATTTGTTGATCACAGTGTCATAGGTTTGGTCTCGAGGAGCCCCCTTTAAACTTTTTTTCGGTGGATTCCTCTTACACTTTCCCTTTCCCAGCCTTAGAATCCGCCATTTTCCCAAGGTTCCTTTCAGTAGAGAATGGAATTCGGAAGCCAAGTCCTTTGTGCTAAATGTGCTCACGGCCATGGGAGGGGCACTGTTTGTAGGTCCTTTCAGGGAACAGGGGGAAATAAAGAAAAGCCCCTAGTCAGAAGTGTGTATCTAGATGTGACATGAGTCTTCCAAGCAGAAAGAATGGCATGTGCAGGTGTATGTATCTTTCTGTTTTTCATTTCTCTGATTATTAATAATGCTGAGTCCTAAGGTGCCTGGGTGGCTCAGTCAGTCAAGCATCTAACTCTTGGTTTCTCCTCAGGTGCTGATCTCTGGGTTGTGAGATCGAGCCGTGTCTGGCTCTGTGCTCAACATGGAGTCCGCTTGAGACTCTCTCTCCCTCTCTCTGCCCCTCCCACTTGTCATTCATGACAGCTAAAATGTAGAAGCGATCCAAATATCCATCAATGGATGAACAGATAAACAAAATATGATGGATAATACAATAGGGAATATTACTCAGCCATAAAAAGGAGTGACATTCTGATACATGGTACAGCATAGACCATCCATGAAGACATTACTAAGTGAAGTAAGCCCGACACAAAAGGACAAATATCGTATTATTCCACTTACATGAAATATCGGCAATAGACAAACTCAGAGATGAAAAGTACATTGGAGATCATCAGGGGGTGGGGGAAGGGGAGGATGAGGGAGGTTTTGCTTACTAGTTACAGAATTGCTCTTTAGAATGATGGAAAAGTTTAATAGTAGTAATGGGTTGCACAATTAAAAATGATTAAGATAACAAATGTTACATTATGTATATTTTACCACAAGTGAAAAATAGGCAAACATATTTGTGGGGTCTACTTCTGAGTTCTTTATTCTTTTCCTTTTCTCCCTGTGTCTATCTCGCCATCAGTACCACACTGCCTTGATTAGGATAGCTATATAATAACTCTTGGATTTGGGTAGACGCCTGCTTCTTTTTCAGCTACTTTTAGCTCTTATAGTTCCTTTGCCTTTTTGTATGTTTTACGATAATCTTGTCTGTACCGACAGTAAAAATTCCAGAGAGTTTAATAGGAATTGGTTAAACCTATATGGTTATATCTTCTAAATGAGTTGTCTCCTGTAACATTATGATGTATTTCTGTATCTCTTGTAATATTTTTTATTTCAAGGTCAAATTTGTCTAATTTGAAAATTACCACTCCAGTTCTTTTATGTTTACTAGTTGCATGGTATATCATTTTTCATTCTCTTACTTTTATCTGTCTTTATATTTAATTTTTGTTTGATAACATATACTTGAAGGTTTTTTAAAAAACTTACTTTGAAAAAAAAACCTACTTTGATAGTCTCTGACTTTGAATTGCTATGTTAGCACTATTTACATTAAAATAATTATCTATGTGATTGAATTAAATGTTTTCTATTTTTCTCCATCTTTTTTGTTCCCTTCTTTCCTTGTTCTGCCTTCTGTTGCATCAATTAAATATTTTTTTTACTTCATTTTTCCCATGGTTATTCGCTATATCTGTGTTATATAATTTTTTCGTTAATGTTGCTGGTCTGTCTTTAAATAGCATTATACCACTTTATTTGTAATAAAAAAGTTTATAACAGTTTAGTTAGTTTATCTCATACATTTTACCTGTATATAGGATATAAACCCACAAAACATTGTACCTATTTTTGTTGTTAGGAGTCATTTTGTTACCTCTTAAACTTAAAAATAAGAAAAAAAATGCTTTTAGGGGCACCTAGGTGATTCAGTTAAGCGTCAGTTAAGCGATTGGTTAAGTGTCTGCCTTGGGTTCAGATTATGATCTCAGGGTCCTGGAACTTGCTCCCACATCGGGCTCGCTGTTCACTGGGGAGCCTGCTTCTCCCTTTCCCTTTGCCCCTCTCCCTAGCTTATACTCTCTCTCAAATAAATAAATAAAATCTTTTAAAAATGTTCATTAAGAAAAAGAAAAGATAAAAAGCCTTTCACATTTATCCACATATTTATTTACTGGTTTTGATACTTCTTATTAATTTATATAGACCCAGGTTAACACTTGATGTCATTTTCCTTCCATCTGAAGAACTTTTGACATTTTTTTGTAGTGAAGTTTTGCTGTCAACAAACTTCTGTCAGCTTGTCTGTTTCACTTTCCATCAAAAAGGTTGAATACTCAACTTTCGTATCAACATGGACAGGACTGGAAGAGATTATGTAGAGTGAAATAAGTCAAGCAGAGAGAGTCTTATGGTCTTATGGTCTCACTTACGTGTGGAGCATAAGGAAAAACATGGAGGTCATCGTGAGAAGGAAAGGAAGGGTGAATGGGGGAAATCGGAGGGGGAGATGAACCATGAGAGACTGTGGACTCTGAGCAACAAACTGAGGGTTTTGGAGGGAAGGGGGTGGGTTTGGGCGAGCCTAGTGGTCGGTATTGAGGGCATGTACTGAATGGAGCACTGGGTATGGTGCATGAACAATTAATTTTGTAACACTGAAAAAATAAAAGTATTTGGAGAAAAAACCTTTTTTTCTTTGACTTTCATTTTCAAGGACATTTCTCTTAGATATAGAATGCTATGATGTCAGGTTTTAATTTGGCTTCCTTGCCTAGCATTTCAACATTTCTCTTGCTTATTGTTCTCCTTACCTTTTGGGGTCTGAGGTTTGACACTCTTCACTGATTTTAGAAATATTTCAATCATTCTACCTTAAAAATATTTCTTCTACATTTTCTCTCTCTTCTCCTTCTGGGATTCCAATGATAGTATATTGACTATTTGATTTTTGTCCCAGACCTCTTCAATACTGTATTGTGCTTTATTTTTGGCTGTTTTTCTCTTTCTCTTTCAGTTTGGGTAATATCTATTGACTGGTTCTTCCTCCAACCATGGCAAGTCTGGGAGCAGGCTTCTCAAAGGCGATCTTTTTATATGATATCATTTCAGTTTGATTCTTTGTTCTAGTTTTCATCTATCTGTTGAAATTCCCCATCCATTTATGGATGTTTACCTTTTTGACTAGAACTTTTAATGTATTATTTATATTAGTTTTTAACCTTTTTTCTTTTGGAACTAATTTTATTTTATTTTATTTTTTAAGATTTTTTATTTATTTGACAGAGAGGAGAGAGATCACAAGTAGGCAGAGAGGCAGGCAGAAAGAGAAGGGGAAGCAGGCTCCCCGCTGAGCAGAGAGCCCGATGTGGGGCTCGATCCCAGGACCCTGAGATCATGACCTGGGCTGAAGGCAGAGGCTTTAACCCACTGAGCCACCCAGGTGCCCTTGGAACTAATTTTAAACTTAGGAAGAGTTGCAGAGATGAGAGGAAATTCCTGTAGGTGCTTCACCTAGCTCCTCCCCCAGTGTTAACATCTTACAAGGCAATGGTATAATTCCCAAACTAAGTAGTTTACTTGGCACAACACTGTTCACTTAACTACAGACCTCATTTGAATTTCACTAGTTTTCTACTAGGGAGCTTTTTGTGTTTCAGGATCCCATCATGCAGGGTCACACTGCTTTAAGCTCCCCATGTCTATTTAGTCTTCTCCAAACTGTGATAGTCCCTCTGTCTTTCCTTTCCCTTAAAGGCATCTCACTTACCTCATCCTTGTCCTGGCCTCAGTCATAGGGATGTCAGAATTTTCTGTTCTTCCCCTAGTGACTTAAGGCTTTTAGTTCCACACTATAGGTGTGGCTTCCTGCCTTTCCAACCTGGTTCTTGTACTGTGAGCCTACACACAAGGGAAGCTTTTTTAGGCTGCTTGTCCCACCTCAGTATTTCTTGTCAGTAAAACCTATGGAGAAAAGTCTGTGAGCGGGTGCAAAGTCCTATTGTATTTTTTAAATTAACATATAATGTATTATTTGCTTCAGGGGTACAGGTCTGTGAGTCATCAGTCTTACACAATTATATTTTTGATGCTCTGAGGATGTATAATTTAACTCTTGCCCCTACTTGGCCTTTTATAATATATCAAATATTTTACCTGAAATTTGCCATCTTCTTTGAGAGCCCTGCCTTCTTCCTATACTCTGCCCCAGGTAAGCCTGTCTTTGGAGGTGTTTGCCTTTTCTTAGATGTCAAAGTATTTGATTGCCTCATGTCTTCATATCTAATGGGTTCGAAGAAAGTTATGATTTTGGAGATTATCCAGATTTTTTCTTTATTATTGTAGGAGTGGTTCTCTCTTAAGTTTTCTACATCTGAGGTAGAATTTTTTAATACTTTAAAGATGTCATTTTATTGTCTTCTGCTTTGCATTTTTTTTTCTTGCATGAGGTTTTAGCAATCCTTCTGGTCTTTCTTTCTCTCTATGTAGTATTTCTTTTTTTATATCTGCTTTTATAATTTTCTATAACTTTGCTCTTACAACTTTCACATTTAGTTTTCAGAAATTTGACTACAGTCTGTTTTCATGTGGTTTTCTTTGGACTGTCTTCTTTGGGGTCATTAGCTTCTTTGAATTTGTAGGTGTATATTTCTCATAAGATTTGGAATTTTTCAGCTTTTATTTTCTCAGAATGTTATTTTTCTGTACCTTCGTCTCACCTCTTTCCTCTAGGACTCTTAACTAGACCAACATAGACCACTTGATATTATTCCACACACTTTGAGTCTTGGCTAAACTTTTTAGTCTTTTCTATTCCTGTGTGCTTGCATTGGAAAATTTTTATTACTTGTCTTCAAGTCACTGATTTTTTTTCTTCGGCAGAGGCTCACAAGTTCTTCCTCATACCCAATGATCTAGTTTTTTATTTTCATATATATTATCTCTAAACATTCCATTTGTTTCACTTTATAGCTTTAATTTTTATAAATATTATTTTATCTGTTCTTTTAAATCATTGAGCATATACATAGCATCCTATTTTTAAGTCTCTGCTGTGAAATATATAATTTCTTTTATTCCTATCTGTTTCTATTGACTGATTTTAATTTTGGTCATGGGTCATACTTTTCTGATTCTTCCCATGTCTAATAGTCTTTCAGTAGATTATAAGCATTGTACATTATTACATGGCTGCACACTGGATTTTGTTCTCTTTCCTGAAAGAGTGATGGACTTTTTTTTGGCATGAAGTTAAATGTTATGTGGATCCACTTGATCCTTTTGAAGTTTGTTATTAATCTTTCTTAGAGAAAATTTAGAGTAGACTTTATTCTGAGATGTGGCCCTTCTGGAGTCTTTATTAAATGTCCTGAGGGTTCAACAAGGATTCCTCACTCTGATGTCAGAATTTGAACATCTCTCAGTCCTATGTGAGTGTGGGGACTTGTTCAGCTTATGACCTCTTATTGATTTTTTTTTGTTCAGTCTTATGGAATTTTGCCTGATACATGTATACATTGATATGCCAGATGGCATACAATTGTATGCCATACAATGCTAGATGAACGATGTGGAGAATTCTGAGACTTCTACTATGAAGCAGCCTCTTAGGTCCATCAGATATATATATACTCTCATTGTACCCTAAACATTTCCTTTATGGTGTATTTGGTCATAATGATAGTAATTTCGATGCTGCTTTTTGTGGCATTTATCAACACCACTAGACTATGAACTCCATGAATGCACTAACCACATATGTTTAATTCATTGTTGTGTTGCCCAGGGCACATGATGGGTATTCAATAAGTGACTTTTTGAATAAATAACCATCAAACCAAAAAAAATCCCCAATTTTAAAATGTTGCCATGTAATAAATAAATTAAATAAATAAATAAATAAATAAAATGTTGCTATGTGTCTACGTAACTTCACTCTTAAAAATGTGGAATATGACTGAATTCCTTAGATATACTTTTATTTCTTCTTGGTAGGTCATAACATAGTATGCGTAATAAATATATGCTGACTGAGGGAGACCATGCAGTAAATTACCCTTTGGTTCTTTTTCTTTAGAGCCGGTAGATCTTAGCACCTGACCTTTGACAGTAACTGACCATTTTCACATTTTAATTACAAATTTAAACAGGCATTTTCTTTTAAACTATTCGAAGATTCCGAATCTTGCCAAATATAGCAATATTGCAAATGTAAGAAAATGCAAGAGCCTGGGCCTAATTAGCCACCTTAAACCCCAGAGTGTTCTTCATCTTCCTTTTGTGGTCCATAACCGCTCTGCAGACTCAAACTATCTTAAGTATATCTGTCTCACTTTGTGGTTCCCCAATGGAAGTTGGCCTTTTCTGTAACTAATGATAGGCATTTGTGGTAGCCAGAGACAAAAATGTTTTAGTTGGGAGGAAAAAAGATTATATCTTAATGTAATGGAAAATTAGGAATCCCAAACAATTTGCTCATCAATCAAAACACTGAAATTTTGGAAAAAAAAAAAAAGGCTTCTAGTTAACAACGTTTTCACCTGGGGCTCATTAGTGTTTTAAAAGTGGTTCTTTCTCCAGGTTCTAACTAATGTGTGGCTGGGAGTCAGGCCAGGTGTTCCTTATACTTGATTTCCACCCTGAGCAACTTTTTCTGAAAACTCATCCCCTTCACACCACACAAAGGCAACCCGGCAACCCGTTTGCTAGTTCCATTAAATTAGCTCAGTCTCTACTGCTATATATAGGCCAAGCCACATGGTTCGTTTTAAATAATAAAAGCTAAGAATTCTAAATTCTTTTGTTCGTTATTTATTAATGAGAATTCGAGCTGTTCAAATTCAGAGAAGTATTTTTTTTAGGTTGTCTTGCCAGATTAAAAGAATTAAAGAAGAGACAGTTTTCATAGTTACTTTATCATAGCTGTTGATAGGATTAAGATAATATTTTCAAATAAAAAATTAAATTTCCAAAGAATATCCATTTGTTTTCTTCCATGTTTCCTTTTTTTTTTTTTTAAGGATTTCATTTATTTATTTGAGGGAGAGAGAGAGAGCAGGTACGCCCACATACGCACACAAGCGGGGAGGGGGCAGACGGAGAAGAGAAACAAGCTCCCCACTCAGCAGGGAGCCAGAGGCAGGCTCGACTCTAGAACTTTGGGATCACAACTTGAGCCAAAGGCAGATGCTTAACTGACTGAGCCACCCAGGTGCTTCTCTTCTGTGTTTCAGTGAGAGAACAGCAGTGGACCTTGCCCAGGATCAGTTTGGCCTCTATGAACTTTCCCCATGGTTTTCCACAGCTAGAGGAGACTTGTATTCCTCCGGTAATGCGTGTTGGTGAGAAATGCCTTGTCATGCTCTTTCCTTTAAATTAACGTAAGATCTGACCTTGAAATCTTTCTGTGTTATAGACTTCCTTTTCAAATCACGAGCAGTGCTGGCAACTGAGAATATAAAGCTGCACCAGGCTGCAACAGAACTTGTTCCAAGGGTGATTCGGAGGGGTTTTATTACATGCCAAATATATGTGAATATATTAAGAAAATAACACCATTTTTTTTTTTAAAGATTTTATTTCTTTGACAGCGAGAAACACAGCGAGAGAGGGAACACAAGCAGAGGGAATGGTAGCGGGAGAAGCAGGCTTCCTGCAGAGCAAGGAGCCTGATGCAGGGATCGATCCCAGGGTCCTGGGATCATGACCTGGGCCGAAGGCAGCCGCTTAACGACTGAGCCACCCAGGCGCCCCAAAATAACACCATTTTAATGGCTTGGGGAAAAGGGAAACAAGTAATAAATTGTCACAAGGAGGACAGAACCTATAACTTCAGTGTAAAGGGGGATTCAAAGAAAGGTAGAAGGAAAGAAGTTTAAGGCAAGTAATAGAAGAATGAATACAATTCTGAAAGGAGCTACAGTACAAAAGGGAAATGGATTTCATTGTGTCTTCTACATTAGACTAGGAGAATTCCATTAACATGATTGGAGAATTGGGTCTTGTGTACTCAGAGGAGGACATGGGCTCCCATCTTCTCTTAAGAAAGTATAAAGACTGTTTTCAACGTCACTGATTACATAACTGTTAATATTAGACTGACCACATCCTGATCTATGTCAAGAGGAAATAAATGTACATGGCGTGTAATCTTGAACCTAAAGTATTCCTTAGCTAGGGCGTATTTGTGTGTTTTCCTTAGTCTCTTTTATTTTTTAAAATTAATTACTTAATTTACTTTTGAGAGAGAGATGGTGCACTCATGCATGTGTGACCAGGGGGAGGGGCAGAGGGAGAGTGAGGGAATCTTAAGCAGGCTCCACTCCAAGTGTGAAGCCCAAGGCGGGGCTCAATCTCACCACCCTGAGATCAGGACCTGAGCTGCAATCAAGAGTCAGATGTTTAACCAACTGACCCACCTAGGTGCCCCTCCTTTGTCTCTTTTATTTTATTTATTTATTTATTTTTTATTTAAAGATTTTATTTATTTATTTGAGAGAGAGCGAGAGAGAACATGGGAGGGGAAAAGGTCAGAGGGAGAAGCAGACTCCCCATGGAGCTGGGAGCCTAATGTGGGACTCGATCCTAGGGCTCCGGGATCATGACCTGAGCCGAAGGCAAAGGCTTTAACCCACTGACCCACCCAGGCACCCCCTTTGTCTCTTTTAAAGAGCAATAAAAACTTTCACTTGGAAATAGCGTGCCACACATTGTGGAAACAGCCCTTTGTCATTGAACTGAGGGTATCTAATTTATGGTAGCAAGAAGAACCAACTCCTAAATTTGTTCATTGTCCTTGCACTGTAGTATCCGGAGTGTTTTCCTCCAGTGTGACCTTTTTCTGGGGTGCTGATTTAAACGGCTGCCCTCGTGGATGAGACAACAGAAAGGGCTCTTCTCACTTGTGCTATGCTGTTTGTTTACCATCAGAACAAGCTGAGGTTCCATACCACAGTTTGCCCATGTTCAGGCTGAATGTGTTCTAAAGAGATCCGAGTGGATTGCTCTTCTGGGGGGTAACTCAGGGCTTCCTTCCTACCTTGACTTTGCTTACTGACATCCTAAAGACACATCCTGGATTTACCTGCCCTTCTGTCTGCTTTCTTCGGGAAAAGAGGAGCAGGTTGGGAAAAACCCACCTTTTTTCTTTCAAAAAGAGAGAGTGTGGCTCTTTGTATTTGGAATTTTAGGTCACTCTAGGGGCAATGTTTGCAATCATTTGCTTTCCTTGAGCTAGGACACCCCAGGATGTGGTCCATACAGATAATCACAAATAACCATCATCAACAGATAATCCTATTAAATTGGGAAGGACTTTTCTCTCACATCATTTTTTAAAAGTTCAAATAACCCCCCCCAAAAAAAAAAGTTCAAATAACTCTCGAAGAGTAGATAGCTAGGAGGCCTTTTTGGATGGGTTGGGTGGGGGAGGAAGAAATCCATATATTTATTTTTATGTATGTATTATACTATATTAATATATATTTATATTTAAAATCACGTTAAACCACTTCTTCCCCATAGTTCTGTACTGAAATCACTTCCTGGTGCTTAAACATTACAAAAACAAAAAACTGCACAAAAACGAAAACAAAAAACTCAAACCACCAGGAAAGTGTCATAGCTAGGTATGGCACCTATAATTATGATACAGAAGTTCTACAATTTGGAAATAGAAACGAATCCAAAAATCTTACAAATTCTGGTGATACCTGGGTCCGACACACAGTCTACAATACATTAAGAAGGCTAACCCTGGCTTTAATTGTTCCTTTCAGATACTAGTTGAGCCATTTCTGCTATCTCTACAGCCCTTGGAAAAAATACACATATTTAGGCAAACTAAAATATGGGTGATTTGTGGTTCTTAGCAGGTATGGGAGAAGGAAATCACAGCAGGTCCTAGTTTATACTTGTATGTAGCTGTTGCGAAAGTAACTGCAGTCTGCCTTCCAAGAAGTCATACGTGTCTCTAGTCTTTGCTTGGCTTTTAATGATACCAGTGAAAGCAAGAGTTATCCATTTATCTGGTTTGGTAACCTGTAAGTGGTACCAAAGATTCAGGTTCAGGAAGCCAAACTCTCCAATGGCAACTAAGGACACCATAAACTCCATTTTTGAATTTGCAGCAGACAAGAGTCAAGTCCACAACTTTAAACTGTTTTATTTATTTATTTATTTATTTTTTATCTATTTATTATTAATTAATTATTATTATTTACTTGTTTGTTTATTGTTTGTTTGTTTGACAGAGAGAGATCCCAAGGAGGCAGAGAGGCAGACAGAGAGAGAGAAGAGGAAGCAGGCTCCCTTCCGAGCAGAGAGCCCGATGCGGGGCTTGATCCTAGAACCCTGAGATCATGACCTGAGCTGAAGGCAGAGGCTTTAACCCACTGAGCCACCCAGGTGCCTCTGTATTTTGAATTTAAATCTACCCTTTAGAGAACTAACATTAGTCTAAGGAAGTGACCTTTGCTCCGTAAGAGATTACGAATGTCCAAACCTCCTATGTCCAAAAGGAGGGGGTGGGGCAGGTAGGAAGGAAGGAAAGTAAGAAGGACAAATGAATAAACACAGGTCTCTTTGGGATTTTTATGCTATTTAGAGATTTTTTAGCTTTTGTTTAAAAGATAACATCTAGGAATTACATACTATTCCTTACGTAGCATCTCGTTATGCTATTATTTTAATGTTTCCCGTCCTGTGGCTCCTTCCATCTCCAAGGTATTAATGAATTCTGGACTCTCCCCACCGCCCATCCCTCCCTCCATTTCTTTTCTTATTCTCTTCTCATGGCTTTCCTTCTAAATGTTCTTTTTATACCTTCTTATTTTCATTCTCTGCACAAAGAATGAAAGTGTCCTTTGTGGGTTTTACATGTGACCACATTCTCAAGTATTGCATACATTTTTGTTGTTGGTTTTTATAAAACTAGTTCTAATTGCTATTATTGAATTAATATTAAAAACTGCAGGATTATAGCTTATTTGGAATATTGTGAACCATCAAGAGCTAGGAATTTCTATAAGAAACCCCAAAGAAAGGAAAAGGTCCTATATGTTCTTTTGGGAACTAGATTACAATGTATCTATTTACAACACTGGTCTGATCTTCTTTAAGTTGGTTGGCAGGAGGATGTAACCTTCAGTCATCTTGCCCAATAAAAGGAGACTGTCGGCTATAGCTTTTGGCAAGTTCAACCGGTTTCATAAAGTTGTTATGATCTGATAAACCCAAAGAAATAGGAATTTATTTTGGGCCAGGCTTGGAATTTGGTCCAAAAAGCTGATTGTTAGCGATGGAAATGTCTCTGCCATTAATTTCCTATGTGATTTCCATTTTGTTACAAGGGTCATTTAGAAATATTTTATTTAGTTTCTTTTTTTTTTTTTTTTAAAGATTTTATTTATTTGACAGAGAGAAACACAGCGAGAGAGGGAACACACAGAGGGAATGGTAGTGGGAGAAGCAGGCTCCCTGCTAATTTTGAGGCTGTTTTGTTAGGTCTATGCATGTTTATGATGATATATATTCTTTTTTCCCCAGTATATAGAATTCACCTTCATCTCATACCCTTGTGTTCTGTGTTAAGACTGCTTCTCTGAGTGTCTTTTGATCCATATTTGCCTGGACAAGCTTTTTCCTTACTTTTACTTTCAACCTCTGTCTTTTATTTCAAATGTATCCTTTTTAGATAATATATTGTTGAGTTTATTCTCCTTCCTTAAGAAGGAAAGTCCTTCTTACTTTCCTTCCTTCTGAGAACTGCTCTCTCTTAATTGGTAAACTGAACCCATATGCATTTGTCGTAATTACTTTATATTTGGACTGGTCTCTTTCATCTTGTTATGTATTTTCCATTTACTCATTCTTTCTCTTTTTACCTTTTTCTCTCTCTTTATTTTTTATGTTTTCCATAAAACATAAAACACATATTTCAAGTGTTCCTCTATAGTTTTAGAAATTATCTCTTCCAATTTTATCCTGTGGTAGTTATTCTTGACTCAAATTCACTTTCAATTTTAGTCACTTTTATTGATTTCTTAAGCCCATCAAGTTCAAAAAGATAACCTGGAACAATGTCTTCTCCAATGCCACATCGTAATGATATTGTCTAGAAGCTTATTTACAGGCTATTGATAGATAGACTTTCTTTTGTTACCTTGGTTCGTATTTATCATTGTTGTTGTGCTTCTTGTCAATAAACAATAGATTCTATAAGTCATTTATTTTACATTTACTCATGAAATATCTACTAAATGTTTCTCTTTGTATTACTTGAATACTTTCTCTAAGAGTATTTTTAAGGTGGATGTTAGTGTAGAAAATCTTTTGAGCCCCGGTATGTCATTGAATATTTCTATTATGTCCTCACATTTTAGTGACATTTTAACTTGATATCAAATCCTGGGAAACATTTCCCCTTAATCTAGTAAAATATTACTGTATTATGCATGCAGTATTGCTGTTGGTAAAGGCATTACAAATCTTGTTCTTTTGTTGATGATATATTATTTCCCTCTCTAAACTTTTAGAATCTTCCTTCTTTCTCTTTGCTATATATGACAATGTAGTAAATCAATCAACCACATTGATTTTTGCTTCAGGGGCTTATGTTTCTTCTTCTTCCTCCTTTTTTTTTTTTTTTTTTGCTTTTAAATCATTTGCATTTGTAATATTCCCTGTAGTATCAAGGGGAAGAAACTGAAGTCCATACCCTAAACAGCATCAGTTCTGTTGAACTCAAAGAGAAGGGTGAGGATAAGCTTCAAGGAGGAGAGGCCCAAATACCCCAAATCTGCTATTGATGACTCCCATTGCTGCCACTGCACCAAGCAACTCTCCTGGGCAGGATCTCACCTTTCCACACTTAGGAAGACACAGTTCTAGGAAAAGGTAGTTTCCTTAGGTGGTGTTCTACCAGCCATGCTAGTTTGGGTGGAAGGGTATTGGAGAACTAGGTCCCCAGAGCAACCTCCTTGGTTGGCACCCACTTTCATTAACTGTTCACATACATAGGGCTTTTAAACTGTTCTAGTATCAAAGGCCATAAAAGTACTGGTACTTTGGGCTGTTTGTGCCCATCTCTGGGGACTGGATGGGCAATGACCGCACCAAACCAATATGGCGTGAGGAAAGAGAAAATTAAGTGATTTCCTCCAGTGTGTCATTTCTAGCTCCTTCCCATTCCAGCCTATGGTTTTCCAGGCCCCCTACACATGGGGTCAAGATAGCCTGCGTTTTAGCAAGAGGTTACAGTGGTCGTTTCTTGCCATCATCCTGATCTTTCTAGTTCGGGATCCCATGCTTCTCTTTAGCTTCTGTGATTGCTCAAGGTTTGATTTTTGGGGAAGGATCTTGAGTCATAAGAAGGCCTAAAAGGCTTTCTAATTTGTATCTCTACGAAAGGTCTCTTTTTATATACCACCTAATCTCATCTACTCACTGACAAAATATTTTTACATTAGTAGAGTAGCTAGGGAAGATACCAGGAATGCCCTCAACCTTCTTATGGAACCTTCAGGGTTCTACAGGAGCTAGATGATGATTGTCTATTTCCTAACATTTTTAAATGTTAATCACATCCTGTGATTTGCTACTTGGGTAAATATTGTGTGACTACACTGCTGAACATTTTAATTTTATTAATTTTCTGTATTTGCCATCACATATTTTGTATTGTCTAATTATTCAAATCATTAGCGACTATTACTTAATTATCAAGAAAAAGCAAACATGGTCAAGTCCATGATATATACAGGCAGTCCTTGCTTTGTCCAGCAAAGCATAGTAGCTTTGTATGTAGCAAAGCATGTAGCACCATACATCTATCAAATGACTGTATGAACTGAAATTATACAAAGCTGTGTTAATAATCGATGGAAAGAAATTATGATTGTTCTATGACCTTTAAATTTTTTTGTCAAACATTAAAATCTCTCTGACTAGTAGTTATTAATATGTAGGGACATGACAAAATATAGCAAAACTAACATTTCTGTAGGGCACAAAAAGTGCCTTATATGCTTTGATAAAAGGTTTAGCTTTTGTGAGGAAGGCTAATAGTAATCCCAGGAGAGTTTCAGCTGGGGGCGAAGGTGAATCATGTTTGATTGCAGATCATATTTGCATTTATGAATGATTACCCTGGTGTTGGAGAGGGCCTGGAGGCGTGATAGATTTGAGATGAGGATTATAAGGCGAGGCTAGGAGCAAGGAGGTGCCTTAAGGGTCATTTCAGGGATCCATGTGAAAAGATAATAGGAGTTTGAATGAAGACAGGGGCGGGGAGAAGGAGATCAGATTCACGTCAGGAAGGCTCAGAAGTAGGAGGATTAAGACTTGGTAACTGGATGTGTTGTGAAAGAAGAGAAGTATAGAATGGTCCTCGGGCTTCTGGCTTGGAAGGCTAGATGAGAGGCTGAAGGTGACACATTCCTTCTTATAGGCAGAAAACAGGAGAAGCAGGTTTGGGGAAAGAGCATGAATTTAGTTATGGATATGTTGAATTTGACCTGCTAGTGAGCTATCTAAGTGGAAATATCTAGGAAATAAATGGATAGATGATATGGGTTTGCACTCAGGATAGAGATGATATTTTCATATATGTGTGTCTATGTGTATATATACATATGTGTGTATGTGTATATATATATATGAACTATCATGTATCTAGCTTATTTGAAGCCACAGAATTGTCTAGAAGAATGTACAGTTAGAAGAATGTATAGAAGAGGAAGAAGTGAGGAGCACCCAAGTGGCTCAGTCAGTTAAGCATCTGTCTTGGGCTCAGGTCATGATATCAGGGTCCTGGGTTTGAGTTGAGCCCTGTGTCAGCCCTCCCCCCACTCATGCTTTGTCCCTCTCTACCCCACAAATAAATAAATAATTTATTTAAAAAAGAAGAAGAGGAAAAAGTGAGAATAAGACTGCAATCCTGGAGAACCCAGTAGTGGAATTGTGGGGAGAAGAGATTACCCCCAAAAGTAACTGAGAAAAACTGGACAGGAAGCAGAGACAGGAAAGAGTGGAGGAGTCCCAGAGAAAGACTCCCTCGAGCCTGAGGGTAGTAAGCAGAATGTAGTCGCCCAACAAGGATGTAATAAGCACAGTAATGATACAGCTGACCACGCAGGGTTCCTCTGAAATATTCTCTACGATTCCGTCTGATGATGTGATTATTCACCAGATGTCTGTGTCTCCCCACTGGCCTGTAAAGTCAGGGAGGGCAGGGACTTTGTTAATTTTCACTCAGAATTTTAGCCGTGAAGCTTGGCACACAAGAATTGAGTAAATACAGGGCGCCTGGGTGGTTCAGTCGTTAAGCGTCTGCCTTGGGCCCAGGTCATGATCCCAGGGTCCCAGAATCGAGCCCCGCATCGGGCTCCCTGCTCGGCAGGAAACCTGCTTCTCCCGCTACCATTCCCTCTGCTTGTGTTCCCTCTCTTGCTGTGTTTCTCTCTGTCAAATAAATAAAATCTTAAAAAAAAAAAAAAGAATTGAGTAAATACTTGCTTTATGAATGACTAAATTGCAGTTGGATCTTCCCCTCTCCCAACTATTCACCTTACTGATACATGAACACATTTGTGTAGATGTGACTATACAATTAAGTCTGGTTATTAGGATGGTCGAGTTTTAAAAACCATTTTATTTTATTAATTTCCTGTGGCTGCTGTAACAAATGACCACAAACTTGGTGACTTAAAACAATAGCAATTTAGGGGCGCCTGGGTGGCTCAGTGGGTTAAAGCCTCTGCCTTCAGCTCAGGTCATGATCTCAGGGTCCTGGGATCGAGCCCCGCATCGAGCTCTCTGCTCAGCAGGGAGCCTGCTTCCCCATCTCTCTCTGCCTGCCTCTCTGCCTACTTGTGATCTCTCTCTCTCTCTATGTCAAATAAATAAATAAAATCTTAAAAAAAAAAAAAAAAAAAAAACAATAGAAATTTATCCTCTCACCGTTCTGGGAGCCAGAAGTCCAAACTCAAGCGCTAGCAGGGACGGGTTTCTTCTGAAGGCTATGTGGGAGATTCAGTCCCTTGCCTCTCCTCGCTTCTGGTAGCTCCAAGTGTTTCTTGGCTTTGTGACTGCATCACTCCTATCTCTGCCTCCAGGGTCACATCACCTTCTCCTCCAGGTGTCTGGCTGTGGACTGCCTTGCTCTATTCTCTGCTTCTGTCTTCACCTGGCCGCCCTGTCTTCTGTCCATGTGCCTCTCCTCTGTCTCTTACAAAGACACTTGTCATTGGATTTAGGGCCCAACCCAGATAATTCAGGTTGACCTCCTCTTAACTGCATCTGCAAAGATTCTTTTTACAAGTAAGTTAGCACTTACAGGTTCCATGGATATGACATGGATATATTTGGGGGTAGGGGCATCATTCAATCCACCACGGTCATGAAAGGAGAACATTTCCTATTTCAAGTACCCAGTCCCTGGGGTTCATCTCACTTGGGCATCAGAAAATTATATATGCACCAATGTAAATATCCTTGTTTCATTTTTCTTGGTAGCAGAAATGAAGTTGTTAATTTTCAATAAAAATGCTCACAACATAAGCTTTCTTTTTGTGATTAGATGGAATTAGCAATGTAAATATATTTGTGATTTACCCCCTTTAAAATGTTTGTGAGAGGGCCACAAAAATACTAATCCAAAGGAGCACATGCACCCCAATGTTTATAGCAGCATTATCAACAATAGCCAAACTATGGAGAGAGCCCAAATGTTCACTGACTGATGAATGAATAAAGAAGATGTGGTATATGCACACAATGGAATATTACTCATCCATCAAAATGAATGAAATCTTGCCATTTGCAACGATGTGGATAGAGCTAGAGTATATTATGCCAAGTGAAATAAGTCAGAGAAAACAATTACCATGTCATACTCATATATGGAATTTAGGAAACAAAACAGATGAACATAGGGTAAGGGAAGGAAAAAATAAGAGAGGGAAGCAAACCATAAGAGACTCTTAACTCTAGAGAACAAACTAAGGGTTGCTCAGTTTGATGAGGATTAGGGATGGCACTTGTGATGAGCACTGGGTGTTCTTAGTAAGTGAGGAATCACCAAATTTTATACCTGAAACCAATTTTACCACCTATATTAACTGGAATTTAAATAAAAAATTGAAATTAAAAAGATGTTTGTGGAGGCGCCTGGGTGGCTCAGTTGGTTGGGCAACTGCCTTCGGCTCAGGTCATGATCACAGAGATCAGGGATCGAGTCCTGCATCAGACCTCCGGCTCCATGGGGAGTGTGACCTTCTCCCCTCTCATGCTCTCTCTCACCTTCTCTATCTCTCTCTCTCAAATGAATAAAAATAAAATCTTTTAAAAAAAAATGTTTGTGGGAGGTGTGTAAGCAGTTTAAAAAATTCATTCGAATTGAATTCCTGGATTTCCATTCTGAATCCTGGTTTTTAGGAAGTCATTTTTCAATAGGAAAGCCAACTTTTAGCTTCCATTTCCTGCAGATCTCTTCCAGTTGATATTTATTCTAATAATTAAAAGAGAATGACTATAGAAAACTTTTTGTGGAGGTCAGAAGCCAAAGGGAAGTAAAAAGTGGCCAAAAAATTTTTGAGAATTGTCATAAAATTATGGTTGTGGAAGGAAGGGTGGCTTTGTTCTAAAGCTTCTCTAAAAAAAGAAGCTTTTTTTAAAGAACTGACTTGTCAGCTGCTCTTGGATGTATACAGCTCTTATCAGAAACTTGACTTTAAAGAATCTGGGTTGAGTGAAGGTAATGCCATTGATGTTGCCTCTGGGTGATTTATTTCTTCTTTCCTAGAAATTGATGTATTTGGGGAGTATGCATTGGGGGAGTACTCGTTTTGCTTTCCTTAGGGCGATAGCAAAAAAGATCAAAATTTGTTCTCAGTATTGCTACAACCATTATTTGATGTTTCAAACCTGGAGACCCAAAGCAACACAAGAAAAGAAAAAGATTTTGTCTGGAAAACGTGGATTTGGGGTTATTTTAGAGAATAGGGAGATGGATCGAATCCCTTCCTGGAGTTCCCCCTAGGATTCTATAAGAGTAGGCTCAAATGTTATTTTTATATCTATATTTTAATTTGTTGGTGGGACATGAAACATGGAATTGATGAAAACTGAAAATGCCTTAGTTGGGCATGATTTGATTGATCGAGAGAAAACAATTTTGTCATTATTTGGAATGGATCTTTTCTAGGACTCCCCCTAGTCTGTCCAATTCCGGATGCTTCATAAAAGCCATCATTATAATGAATTAGATGGAAATATGAATCCTTCATCTGCTGCATTTGGACCCCAGCCGGTAATAGGACTGTGACCCGAGGCAAGCATTTCCAGAAGTACTCAAGGCAACCGGAATAAGCAGCAATAGGTATTAGTCTCAGTTATCACGCAGTCAGATGTTCTTTCGTCTCCAGCCTGGGGCTCTGTGATGACCACGAGCCTTCCTGTGAGCTACTTCCCGGCCCTGGAGTTTGAGTGTCCGGACCCGCAGAATCGAAATCCCTTACCTTCATTACAAAAAGGGCACCTGGGAAATATCTTGGGAGGTGAGAGTCGGGATGACAAACCTGCATTTCATCAGGACTTTGCCCAACATGGTTCACAGCGTGGTGCGCAGACAATAAAGATGACCCAGTCTGGGGCGCAAGGGGAGTTAAAAGATGACCGGCAGCTGTTTCCATTTCTCCTGAGGCCAGGGGAGGAAATGGGTTTACACTGGACTGGGAGGGATTTAGGTTGGTATATGAAACGATTTCGGACTCCAGGTAATGCTTTCTCACGAACAGAGCAACCACATCTCCTGCTTCTGTGATTAACAAACCCTCTGGTGTCTTCCGATGGCAGGTAAGAGACAAGTGGTCCCCAGGGGCCCAGAGGCCCACAGGATGACTCTTTTTAATATTTCAAAAAGCCTGACAATATAGATGAAACATTTAAATACCAGGACATGAGTAGACGAATGAGAATGTCTTTTGGAAAACCCTTAGACTGAAATTTTGTCAGCTCGGCAGTATCTCTCAAGTTGGTCAGATGCTTGTATTTTAATACATATTTTCTAGGACTACAAATGAGGAACTAGTCATTTAATTTTTATCATTTGCCTGCCCGTCAAAATTCTATCAAAACTTGGGTCCAGTGGGAGACAAATAAATCAAGAGGTTCTCGCTGATGAGAAGGCAGGGGTCTGTTTCAGGAAGTCCATGTCCAAACCAGGAAGTGCTAAGATACTAGATGTAGGGTTCTGATACTCCTGGGTTAGAAGCCTGTCTCTACATACCATGCACAGGCATTTTCCCTAGCTTTGCTAAGCCTTTCCTTTGCTCCTCCTAAGATAATAATAATCAACTTGTAGACTGTGCATATTACATGAGAAAATACCTGCAAACTTGGATGAGAAAACCTCTGGTTCTAAGGAACACGAAAGCCCAGAAATAAATTTTCCAGGAAGGAAATCAACAAATCCATGGAGCCATGTGATTAAAGGAGAAATTTTGTTGAGTGGCCTTAAAAATGACCCAGTCTTCCCTCTCACTGTTGTCTCTTCCACATGTATACATGTCCATTTGCTTATCTGCACGGCATATGTGGGAAGGACCCATCCGCAAAAACACAAGCAATAAGAATGAGGAATTTTTTTTTAAGATTTTATTAATTTATTTGACACACAGAGAGAGATCACAAGTAGGCAGAGGAGGCAGAGAGAGAAGGGGAAGCAGGCTCCTTGCTGAGCAGAGAGCCTGATGTGGGGCTCGATCCCAGGACCCTGAGATCATGACCTGAGCCGAAGGCAGAGGCTTTAACCCACTGAGCCACCCAGGCGCCCCAGAATGAGGAATTTTTAAAAAGAGTGTTTAAGAGTGATGACAATTTTATTTATTTATAGCTGTTGCTGCCTTCTTGGTGACTGGTAGTTTTATTAATGCAGTTTTAATATAGTTGATTTTCTATCTAGTTCATTTATTATTTATAGGACCTATGTGTTGTATTTCCTCATTGATTTCTCAAGTCTTAGACATTATTTAACCCACCGGACAACAAATGGGATAGAGTTCTTAGGTTCTGCTTTCTGTGTTTCCCATTTTCTTTGGTACCACGGCAGCAGCTCACTAATATAGAGGACATGGCTGGGAACCCCAATCTGTCTGGGACCCAATCCTTTGAAGAAGCTTTACTGCTTCTCTGACTCCAGTACAGGTAATATTTTCATTTGTTCCCCTGGTAGGTTATCCAGGCGCTATTCTGGCCAGGCTAAATAAGGACAGAGGCCTCAGCTTCTAGAAAGAGCTTAGGGGGACTGCCTGTGGATAGCAGCAAATTGGGAAGTAGAGAACAATCCAGGGCAGACATCTGCATGGCCCCTCTGCGGGTAAGGTCAGCCTGGTTTCTGGGGATCATCTTACTCAGAACTCCTCTTTCTGCTTTTCTACTGGTAATTTACCGCCACAGCTCTCAGCCGCATATTTAACCTCTTTTCGAGATTTCTGAATATGGATAATTCAAAAGTAAACTCAGATGGTTTAGGTAAGATAGATTAAAAAATGAATGATGAGTATCAGTGCATGGCAAGAGAGATTTATAGGCTTTTTTTTTAAAAAGTAACAAGAAAACATCTCCAACTTTTTGAAGTAACAAAAAGGAAATTTCTAATCTGGAATACGGAATGGTCTTTTTCTTTTTTCTTTTCTTTAAAGCAAATGAGAAAATCATGGTGTGCTGTGCACGGTGATAAAGTCTGGATAAGATCATCTTTGGAGGCAAATTCATCTCAAAGGTTAGAGCGCTTCTTTGAAAGGAAAAGAGTTGTGTGGAAATAATGAACGACATCACGCCCGTGTATTAGGCTGGAATTCCTGAGACTCTGAAGTGTTCATCCTCAGAAGTTTATACTTGAAAGATAAACTCAAGCTGCGTATTTTCCCTACGGGCCTGGCTCAGCCATTAGAAGGCCAGCCGTGGACTCAAAGGCCAAGACTGCCAGCCTGTCCAAAGTTCACCTTCCTATTGGGACTTGCCACAAAATGCAATTAGTAGGACATTGCTAGACTTCTTTTCAGTGTCTGGTTACAGAGAGTGTGGGGTCGGCCTAGCTCAGAGGACATCAGCAGGAAGACCCTAGGCTATTTTCTGAAGAGAGCAAAGATTGTTTGTTTGGATCATGCCATATTTAACATTTAGACGCATTTAGATACACTTAACCACAGAGCCCCCAATGCCCTACGGCTCCCTGCGCCCACCCCCCACCAACAGCCATGAACATGCTTCCCAAGACATCACATGGCCAGTGGCATGAACTCCCTCCCACGCCCCTCACTCATGATTTGGAGAGCCTCTGTCATATTTTTTCACTTTCTGTTTTTTCTCACTTCTGATGTGGATTAAAGTCTGTGCTCACAGCTCTCTCCGATAGTTTGAGGATATTTGATCCTTGAGTATTTATCCATTATTGGCTCTGTTTACCCAAGGGAAAATTAAGTGCAGGGCCTTAGAACAGTGAGCGCTTTAATACGGGGATGCATATGCTGATCTCTGACAGATGTTGGTCTTTGGGAACAACAGAAGGATGGCTACGTCATTCGCTTGGGAAGCTGCTTGTGCAAACTGATCCTGCAGGTGCCCGGGCGGCGTGGCGTGAGTGGCCCGCAATGCTGAGAAAAATGTCTGGTGCAGGGACAACTCCCGAAATATTACGGTTTTTCACACACATCCCCCAGCCAGCTGGCAGAGGATTCTGAGCAGCGCCTTGTAAGGAAAAATAGTGGTTCTAACAGGTTTTGATTTTAACTATGTATTACTGAGCTCTAAAGTTTAATTTCATGTTTTCTATATAAAGAAAAATCCTCCCTCACCCTTTTTTTTGGTTACCAGGCAATCTGATTTCTGTATCTACCCAGGTATGGTCCTTTACTCGGGCTAAAATAGATCATTAAGCCAAGTGACTTTTGTGCGTGTAGATGGGGCTGGGGTACGTGTGTGTGTGTGTGTGTGTGTGTGTGTGTGGTCTGGTTTGTATTTGAGAAAGAAGAAAAAAGCCCTTCAGGCAGGTTTTGGTAAAGACTCTTGCTTCTGAGCTAACTTCTAATTTTCCTACTTTTGCTGTGACAGGAGCCTCTTGGGAAGGAAGTGTCTTCGTGAACCTACCAGTGAGTCAGTGTGTGTGAGGGGCAGGCGTGCCCCACTGCCCTGAAAGGATGCTGAGGCCCAGCATCTTAGTCTCCTGAGCGTCCCCTTTACCTAGAATGGTACCCGCTACACCGTGGGTGCTCATGGGTTCAACAAAGGCACGCCCCTGACCCAGGCAGGTGGCCCAAGAACCCTGTGTAAGTGATTCTGTGTATTTTACTCCAAAAAGAGAAGAGCCCCTACAGGGCAGTCATGGCCTTGAGACTTCGTGTGAGTACATTAGGGAAACTTAATGTATAAAATCCTTGTTTTCTCATCCACCACCCGATATCAAGACAGTGAGATCACCGGGCCCATCTCGTCTGATTCAGGCCCCCTCCCAGGACTGTGTGCATAGATGCCATTACCAGCCTGAGGCCTCCTCATGGAGAGCAGTAGTCCCTGAACCAGTCAGCCTGGGTTCACGCCCAGGCTTTGCTGCTCACCGGCTAACCTCATGATCTGGCCTCTCTCTAAATCAGTTGTTGGTGCGGTGATTATATGAGTCAGTCCGTATCATACGCTTAGACCAGTGCCTGATGTGTACAACCTACCCCTTACATATCAATTATCACATTTTATTACTGAGTTCTCGGGGAACCTCATTCCTTCTATTCCTACCCAGGGAATGAGGTGAAATCCAAAGGGACCCTAGGAACTTTTTCTTTTCTCTGGCAATTCAGAATGTGGTGCTATGCGGGGCATGGGGTCCTTCTGTGACCTCAGGTCTCCCCCTCATTCTGCCAGATCAACCTGGCTCTGACTGTCCCCCCTGCTCCGTGCTGCACCCGTCCTCGCTCCTGGCTCTCAGCCTGGGCACCGACCCACATCTCTGCTCATGTGCCCACTGGTGCCCTTCACCCACTCTACCCTGGGTGGTGTCATGGTATGTGACCCAGGGGCTCTTTCTGCAATTTTAACTTAAAGGACTAGAATCAAGTTCCCCTTCTTGTGGGGGAAACCAAGGACTCACTTTTCGAGAATATCGACTGCATGTCTATTCACTGAAAGACCCCGTTTTCAGTCCCTGGGACACCAGAAGATTGCTGTATTCATGGGGTTCCTGTTCTAGTGAGGGAAACAGACCATTAGCCAACAGATCCTTCATTGAGTGTCAGGTGTCTGATGCACCCAGATTTTCTTGGGGGTTGCAGTGTAGGCACCTTTATAACCTCCATCAGGCATGTTTGGCCCCATTGGGCCTTCCATGCAAGTGGAGGCCAGGACTGCCTCAATCATTACTGAGCCCTTTGAAGCAAGCAAGGTAGTCCTGCTGGCTCCTGTTCTCCCTTCCAGGAAGATGTCTGCAGGGCATGCAGAGCTCTGAGGTTGAGTGGGCGCTCGAGAACGGTTGGTTCTTTATTCCTGGGATGAGAGCGACTTCTGCACACAGAGCACCTCCCAGCACCACAGGAACTCACAGGACCACAGAAAGGCGGCTCAGTACTGCGGTTACAGGTTTAGGCTTTGGAGGCAGACAGACCACTCAGTGTTTGGTTTTTCCATCCCTTACCCGCAAAACAACCATCCACAAGTTCCTTAATCTCTCCGAGCCTCACTTTTCTCATCTTCCTAACGGGGGCAGTAGAATATGTGGATCTGACAGTTTTGTGAAGATTAAATGAGATGATGCAGATGAGATTGGACACAGAACGAAAGAAACCGTAACGGGTTTTTTTGGATATGTTTTTTATTAATTAATTTTTAATTAACATATAATGTATTATTTGCTCCAGGGTACGTGTCTGTGAATCATCAGGCTTACACATTTCAGAGCACTCACCATAGCACATACCCTCCCCAATGTCCACAACCCAGCCACCCCATCCCTACTCCCCTACCCCTACCCCCCTACCCCCCAGCAATCCTCAGTTTGTTTTGTGAGTTTAGGAGTCTCTTATGGAAGACTATACTTTCAGGGATCATTTCTATAGTTCATTACTAGAGAAGTTTCTCTGAATGTGTAGGAGTCTCTTATGGTTTGTCTCCTTCCTGATCCCATCTTGTTTCATTTCCCCTCATACCCCCATGACCCCCCGCCTTGCTTCTCAAATTCTTCATATCAGAGAGGTCATGTGATGATTGTCTTTCTCTGACTGACTTATTTTGCTTAGCATAATACCCTCCAGTTCCATCCACGTCATTGCAAATGGCAAGATTTCATTTTCTTGATGGCTGCATAGTATTCCATTGTGTATATATATCACATCTGCTTTATCCATTCATCTGTTGATGGACATCTAGGTTCTGAAAGAAACCATAGTTAATGTTTAACACCCGTAAGCTCCCTGACTTAGAGTTGGAAAGAGCTACTTACTCAGACAAAGTCAAGTGGAGGCCCTCTAGAGAATGGAATTCCTCGAATGGAATTTGCTATTAAAGAAAGATGATCTCATAAAGCTTTTGCAAGGAGTACTGTGATAGGAATACTGTGACTCCTTCCGGGCTCTGCTTATGCGTGGTGGTAAACTTTCCAGTAATAATTTCCCCTAGTAATCCATCAGTGATATCTGCTACGGCCTCCTAGTAACTAAATCTTTTGAAGTTTGCCTATCTGAAAGCAATTTTAGAGAAGGTGGATCTTTGGTATTACTTTAGTGGCATTTGCCAAAGCGTCACAACCATGTGGAAGTCCTTTACCAGCATGTTCCAGACTGCCAGGCTCGAGCATTTTCTCTGTGCTCCTTGTGACTCTCGCAGCTGGCCCGTCTGCACCCGTGCATTGCTTCTAATGCACTAGCTATAACTCCTCTGCTTCCTAGTCCATCCAGGCAAGCAGATCAGAGTACAAGGGAAAATAGGCTTGTTGCAGAAATAAACCCAAATCTCAAATTCATTACAAAAAACAACTTCTGAACTCCAGAACCACAGCATTTTTAATAAATCACTTGCCACAAAATTCATAAATGATTGTGACTTATCAATGGTTCTGAATTGCTGTTCTGATCAAGTTCCCCAGTGATGGATTTGTCTAAATCAAAAGACGTTGAAGAACAAAGCAAATCTACATTTTGAGCTTTTAAAGAAATACACACCCACCTACAACTAGCGCCTTTTCCCTAAAGTCCTAATTTAGATGATCTTCATTCAATCTAGGCTCTTTGATTAGCATTTGTCTTTCTATTTAGTGGTCAAAACCATCAATAGTGGGCCCAGTGGTGTATATCGCAAAGTTACCTTTGGGGCAAGATGGGTCTGTGGCTAATCTGAACTAATGTGAAGGTCGTCTTGGCCCCCAAGAGCTCAGCAAGCCCTTTTCTAGCCATTCATGGGGGGGCCGCTGCTAATGGTTGCCATTTGGGCGACCACAAGGCAGAGTGGTGAGGTTGTCCAGGAAACAGCAGTATTTTCTTAGGCTTGAGACTTCTCTAGGTTGCCTGGGAAAACCAAATATCCTAAACATCATTCAAGAATACGGGGAGCAGGACACCCAGGCAGCTCAGTCAGTTAAGCGTCTGCTTTTGGCTCAGGTCATGATCCCTCGGTCCTGGGGTCGAGGCCTCCATCAGGCTCCCTACTCAGCGGGAAGCCTGCTTCTCTCTCACCCTGAGCAAGGCTTGCTTAGGAAGCAGATAGGGAACTAGGTTGAGGGGTTCAGAGCAAGTCTTGAGTGACGGTGGGGAGCAAGCATGAAAGGAAAATCACATAAAGCTGGGAAATAGGGGGAAATGCTGAACCCAAAGGGGAAGAAGATGCCCAGTATTTTACCCAGAGCAAGCTGGGCCACAGGCTTGCAGCAGCAGATGAGTCCCAGCTGCCGAGCACAGGGACTGCGAAGGTGCATTCTGGCTGAGATCTCATTCGCCCCGGGGGCTGTGCTTACAGGCATAGTGGGAGTGCTCATTCACTCACAAACTGCCCAACTGTGCAACGAAATGCTACATCTTTATTTTTCTAAGCTGATCTAATCCCCATGGGCCCTACCTGCTGGATTGTGGGATGATCGGGAATTTACAATTAAATCTTAAACTCACGCTCTTCCACTGTAATCATTTCTTTTGAATGACTCAGTCTCTGTCAGATAAACATTCCGCTAAGGGAACTGTGTCGATTTGTCTTCGGATGTGAGAGAGGGCCTTGAGAAAGAACTTGTATTCGTCTTCACAGAGAAGATCGAACAAAACACGTAGTCAGGGCGTCTCTACAAATGTTGATTTTTCGTGACTTCGCTGCTGGCTTCCCTTCTGTTTCCCTTTCCCCCTCTGGAGCTCCCATCCTCTTCCCCTCTCACAGTGGGCTCCAGAGTTTGTTTGCATTTTTCATAAAGGATCATGGGCTGATGCACGAATTCTCTGCACAGAGTAGGCACTCCTCCCAGGAGAACATGCAAAAAGTAGGTAACCTAAGTAAATGCATATTTTTTAGGGTAGAATTTTAGGCCCCAACATTTGAAAATGAGGAATATGTGGGTTTTTTTTTTCCCCTGAACACTTCAATCTTGGGAAGAAAACTTACTTATTGAAGAAAATAAGGCCCAAGATTAGTGGCAGAGCACGTAGAAAAAGGAAAGGTCCCAGGTTTGAGATAATCAGAGACAACTGATTGATGACTTAGCGGGTGAGTATGGATTAGTTCTCTTAGTTCAGCGGAGGTGGCCTGACTTCAGTACACTCAGGTCGATGCTAACATGTACCAGAGGGCTAAGGAAGGGGTTGACCCTGAGGTTTCTGTTGAAGAGACCAGATCACTTTGTCTGAGCCCAATCGAATCTCCATCTAAATATGTCTTCATTCTACATGGCATTGCGTATTAGTTAAGGATCAACTCAACAAAGCAGATTCAAAGAACCTGCTAAAAAAGCCCATCCTCATGCACAAGAACCAATGCAATTGTCACAACTCCTCCCTGGTCTAGTTCATTCAAGAATGCCTCCCAGAGTCCTTTCCTTCTCATCCCATACTTTGCCTCCATGGCTAAGGCAAACAAATACCACAGAGGATGCCTATTTAGAATTTCTCTTCTGTTATCAGCATCTTAGAAGTTGAGACTGGCCATTTATGTCAAGGATCAATCTGTGCCTGATCTAGGAACCTGAGTCCTATACTTTTAATACAACATTGGAGCAAAAAATAAAACTATTACAATCTAATTTCACAATTGATATGCCCGAGAAATAGTTAGTTGTAGAGATACACAGAACATACTAGAAATACACATTAGGAGTCATATTACAATTTCCCTTTAGCTCTATGGATGCAGTCACCCCCCCCTTTCTACCTTTCTACAAAGAGGGGAGTCTTTCCTATTGTGAAATTACTAAATTACTCCTTGTTAAGTCCATTCTAATGTAGAGTCTCACCAACTCCCTTCTTGCCCAGACTATAAATAGCAACCTGCTAATTGAGCACCTTGCCTTCAAACAATGACACTTATAGCACTTAACACCATCAGCATCAATTCGTTCCTTCAAAAACATAAATAAAGGGGCACCTGGGTGGCCTAGCCAGTTGAGAGTTAACACTTGGATTTGGATTCGGCTCTGGTCATGATCTCACGGTTGTGAGATCGAGCCCTGTGTCGGCTTCTATGCTCAGCCCAGAGTCTGCTTCAGATCCTCTCTTCCCCTCCCTCTCCCTCCTGCTCACTCCCTCTCTCTTTCTCTCTTCTCAAATAAATAAATGAAATCTATAAAAAATAAAAAGTAAAAATATAACATAGAAACCTAAATACGGTTATGTTTGCATATCTTAAAGCTTTTCAGTGGAATATGACTATCCACAGCATAAAGTTCAGATTTTTTTTTTTTTTAAAGATTTTATTTATTTGACAGAGAGAAACACAGTGAGAGAGGGAACACAAGCAGAGGGAATGGTAGTGGGAGAAGCAGGCTTCCTCCCGAGCAAGGAGCCCGATGCGGGGCTCAATCCCAGGACCCTGGGATCATAACCTGGGCCGAAGGCAGACGCTCAACGACTGAGCCACCCAGATGCCCGAAGTTCAGATTTTTAAACATGGTGTGCACGACCCTTTCTCGCTGGCTTCCATATGCTTCTCTAAAATGATCTCCTGTCACTCACTGATGTCTACTCACATCTCCAAGCATTTCACCCTCCTGTGCTGTGAGGTCCATGGTTTCCATGCCCTGCACCTAGGCTCAGTCTTCAGTTCTTCCTTAAATGCAGATGAAGAGTCCAAGTATCCTTCCTCCATCTAACTTTGTCTCACCTTCACTTCTAGACAGAGCTGAATTCTTTCCTGTCTCCCTTCTCATACCACCCTGGCTTCTGTCGAAGCATTTACCATTCCTTTCAATTTATTGATCAGTGGGTCTGTCTCCTCATTAGCCTTGGCAACTTAAGGGCAGAGATTTTTTTATCTATTATTTTTGTATGCCCCCAAGATAGGGTAGAAAGGGTGCTAATACATGTTTAATGAAGAATAATCATTGAAAGTCTCACAGCCCCAAATTTCTTTAATCCTTGTTTGATCCAAATCTACTGAAATTATAAAATGGTTTGGAAATATGGATAATCCTAGTGGGATTCAACAAAGATATTATTCTAAACACTCAGTGCTAAGTCATTTTCAGTTGGGGAATTCGAAGGTCATATAGGTATTTGGTGGCCCCTTCAGAGGAATTATTGACAACAACAGAGAAAAGCAAAGTCCCACGTAACTATCATACAATATAACCTATATATAATGCTGTATAATTGTAGATACAAATCAAAAATATTTATTACCATGTTTGGAAACTATTCTGTTTGTTTTTGTTTGTGGTCTTGGGCTCCTCAGATAGTGAACTTGGCCTGTTGGATTTGATTGACTTGGACTGATTCTGAAGAATGAGTTAAAAATGGCCAGGTGGGTGAAGGGGAAGTGCCCTGGAGAGAAAGAAGTCACTGGGAAAGGAGGCTAAAGAGAATCCAGGGAAGGGTGGGGTCCCCCTTGTCTGAAGCACAGGATGTTTGTGGAAGGAGAAGAGAGAAGACTGGAAGGGGACACAGGAGCAGATCATAGGGAGGGGGGGTCTCACAAACCCCATACATTTCAAAGACCACAGAAAGTCCCAGAAGCATTATTTTTTTTTCCAGGAGAGGGAAGTTATCAAAAAAAAAAGACCTGAAATAATTCTAGGGGCAGCTTAAATGCTGAAAGAGTTATAAGAACTAGGGGTGCCCAGGGGAGTCTATTCCTGCCAGCATCTGTTCTAGACCCTTTACACTTGTTACCGCATTTCACATTTTCACATCAACACGGGAGGGGAGTGCTAGGGCTTCTTCTTTTCCTAAGCCACATAAAGAATAAGTAGCGAAGCTACTTGCGAACCAAGGTCCACAGGCAGGAAAGTCCATGTGTTTAATCACGGGGCCCGAGTGCTTCCTCAGAAGCATGAGGGATGGGAAAGCAGAGGTAAAGAGCTTAGTGAAAAAGCAAAAGCAATAATTATGGGACAGAAATAATAGTCTACACCAGCAATAAGGCAAATACAGAGGTAAATGCAAGAGATGTTTAGAAGAGGGGCACCTGGGTGGCTCAGTGGCTTAAAGCCTCTGCCTTCAGCTCAGGTCATGATCTCAGGGTCCTGGGATTGAGCCCCACATCAGGCTCTCTGCTCAGCAGGGAGCCTGCTTCCTCCTCTCTCTCTGCCTGCCTCTCTGCCTACTTGTGATCTCTCTCTCTCTCTCTCTCTCTCTCTCTCTCTGCCTGTCAAATAAATAAATAAAATCTTAAAAAAAAAAAAAAAGAAGTGCATTATTTAAAAAAAAGAGAGAGACGTTTAGAAGATACAATGCATTAGCTTCGAGAGTGCACTGGACATCAGGGAGAGCGCGTTGTTGTTTATCTGCTCTGGGCAGATGGAGGTGCTCTTGCACAGACAGGAAGAGAGGATCCTGGGTCCCAGGCGGAAGGGGGCGTCGGAGCATGGAGCGGGATTCAGCGTGTAAAGCTATTAGTAGTGAACAGTTCGGCAAAGTGATGGACCCAGAGTTAGGAACACGCAGAGGAGTGATCCTTTCTGCTTGAAGCTGACTCGGGGGAGTCAGCTGGGCTTTGAAGTTGATTTTCCCCGGTTGCAAAAGGAAAGAAAGGTCACCGGAGGCATAGGGAACAGAGCATGCGAGCGTAGTGTCCGGAGAGCAGGGCAAGTTCCAGGAGGCGGTGAGCCTTTGGGCCAGTGAGGCTGGATGAGAAGCCACATTGGGAAAGTTACTTAATGTGTAACTTTCTCTCCCTGAAATTATTAACCAAACTTTTCTTCTTTCTCCCCTTTTTCCCCTCAGAGTCACAACGCCTCCCTGTAGGCTTTGGAAATGCAATCCTTATGGGGCGGGATTCTTGATGACCTTCACCAAGGATCAAGTCTGTACTCCTATTCCCATATTTCCAGTGATAATTTTTCTTGATTATGTGTGAAATGCGCTTATCTGTGGAGGCCTGGAGTCCTTATGCCTGTTCTCGCGGTTCACATCTGAGGGAGGAAACCCTTTCCTAAGTAAGACACAGTGAATTTCATAGGCTGTGAAATCATTTCAGCCCAAGTGAGCTTTTCGTGTCTTTTGTTCATGGAGACTGTGCGAAACAGGGCACAGATGTTTCAATAGTAACTGTAACCCCACTGAGAAAAGGAGTTTTTGAGTTGTCTCCTTAAAAATGATTCTTGCATATGTGAGACAAGAGAAAGGGTAGAAGAGAATGCAGTCATTTAAGAAATAAGAAAGTAAAACTTTATTCTCTCGAAAAGGTGGAGGACATCTGCCCCTCTTTACTTTGACCAAAAATGCACGGTTGGCTTCCAATCCCAGTGTTCTCAATGAAAAAGGAATATTGACCCCGGGGTCTATTCCAGAACATTCATGCTTGATCTGCTGCCTGTTACAGGCACACAATGTAGGTTCTTTACCCTAATATATGGACACAAGGGAAGGAGATGCTGATCAGTCGCCTGGGCAGTTCGTTATTAGAAGATGCACGTTTTGTCTCGAATGTCTAAATCATCTCAGAAGGAGAGAAACAGTGGGCTGCCCGCAGGGCATGGCAGCCAAGTTGAATTTGAAGCATGGGAAGGAATTAGCAGGCCGAGGGGTGTGTGTGTGTGTTTGTGTGTGTGTGTCGGGGGTTGGGGGTGGGGTATTCTAAACATAGGGCACGGCCCATGCAAATGCAGAGAAATGAGAGACCAGGGTGTCACATTCTGGAAAGTAGTTCCAAAATGCTGCAACACTGAAAGTAGTCCAGTAGGACGAGAATACATGGCAGAAGGGTGAGAGATGAACTTGGAGAGGAGGGCGGAAGCCAGCTAAGATGAGGCAGGGCTTTTCGGAAGGCCCACAGACCCTGCCCTTTATTTTGTAGTGAAGGAGGAGCCAATTGAAGGAAAGTCACAGCATTAGTTTTTTTTTTTTTTTTTTTAAGATTTTATTTTATTTATTTGACAGAGATCACAAGTGGGCAGAAAGGCAGGCAGAGAGAGAGTGGGAAGCAGGCTCCCCACTGAGCAGAGAGCCCGATGTGGGGCTCGATCCCAGGACCCTGAGGTCATGACCTGAGCCGAAGGGAGAGGCTTTAACCCACTGAGCCACCCAGGCACCCCAGCATTAGGTTTTTATTACAGAAAGATAACTCTGGAAATGGAGTGGGGCATATATCTAACTGAAGCAAGACCTGAGCAGATCCCTCACGTGTGGTCAACAGACAAGGGACAGAGAGATTCTATACAGCCTTCTTTGCAATAGCAAAGAATCAGAAGCAGTCTAAATGCTCATTATTGAAGGACGGAATATATCAAATACTGCAGAGTCACATGAATAAATTATTAACACAATTTAATAGTATGAATTTTAT
Organism: Procyon lotor; assembly: GCA_028646535.1. NCBI lineage: Eukaryota > Metazoa > Chordata > Mammalia > Carnivora > Procyonidae > Procyon > Procyon lotor. Next base: position 111,627,688 of record CM053606.1, read on the forward strand.
TTTTCATAGACTGGCCTTAAAATAATAATGTCAGGGGTGCCTGGGTGGCTCAGTCATTAAGCGTCTGCCTTTGGCTCAGGTCATGATCCCAGGGTCCTGGGATCGAGCCCCGCATCTAGCTCCTTGCTCGGCAGGAAGCCTGCTTCTCCCGCTACCATCCCCTCTGCTTGTGTTCCCTCTCTCACTGTGTTTCTCGCTGTCAAATAAATAAAATCTTAAAAAAAATAATAATAATGATGATGGACCCCCTCTAAAAAGGGGGAAAAATTAAAATTTTGGCATGTTATCATTTATGTAAGTTTAGAAAACACACACAGAACCAAATAACATGTGACCACATATGTGTGAGTAAAAATTTTAAAATGGAGAGCTATACGCCAATGTCATGATAATGGTTGCCTGAGGAGAAGGGGCAGGGAATAAGATAGGGTTAAGAGTGGTGAATAAAAAAAGCTTTAACTTTATGTGAAATGCAGTATTTCCTTTTTTTGGGAAAGGAGAATATAGGGTATATTATTTATGTAATTTTTGTAAGGGTACAATTAGGGGAAAAAAAGAGTCCAACAGCAAATATCACACAGTGTTATAGGTTTTAATTCTCAGATTTAATGGGTGTGAATTCTGGGTGTTTGTTAAATTGCATTATATTGTTCTGTACTTGGAAAACGAATTCTCTCCTTATATGTTAAAAAGTGTGTTTGTGTATAAGAGCAGTGGCCAGAGGTGTGTGAGTGCCAGTGGAGTGTGATGACTGCAAAACCAAGAGATACGAAGGTTCCCGAAGAATTGTCCACAGGGTCAAGATGAGAACCAACAGGGTTGAATCATCTCATGATTCAGCAGGTCACTGGGAGCCTCGACAGGGGTGACTTCAGCACAAGGCTATGAGTGGTAGTCATACGGGAGTTGGTGGAGAAAATGAGTGGAAGATGAAGAGGTGACAGGGAATTCCATCTGCTTCCAGAAGCTTGACCATAAAAGGGAAGAAATAAATGGCTAGAACCTAGAGGATGCAGACTTAAGGAAAGTGGTTGTTATCTTTAAGACGAGGGGAACTTGATACTGCTTATCTGAAAGAGGAAAATATATATGAAAGAGGAGAGGTTGAAGAGACATGGGTGAGAGGAGAAGACACCGAGGGGTCTGGGGTCAGAGAAGGAAGGAGGAGGAAACAGAACTGTGGTGTGAAGGTGAGAGCCCTCCTGAAGAGTGGAAGTCGA
>CM053606.1:111629407-111668871 GCA_028646535.1 Procyon lotor
AAAAGGATTTCTCCACTTTTGTAAGTGAGCTTAGACTTTCACTTTAATAAAACCCCACCTGAAGAGAAGCCTCTGAGCTTTCTATTAAACACTTGAGTTCCAAAGGCTCTGAAATAGTTTCTGAAAACCAACCAAGTTATTTAGAAGTTATTTAGGTAAACATTAAGTTGCTTTCATGTTTTCATACAGCTATAGCAATTACATCTCTGGGCATGTACAGACATGGCCTTTGTTTCAAATGTCTCCAATTCCTTTGTGCAAGTGTCTTCAGTTTGTCTCACACTGAAGTGTGATATAAATTGCTGATATAAAATTCCAATTGCTGATATAAAATTCCTGTTCTATTTTTGTGAACTTGTCAAACAACAAAAATACTAAACTTAGACTATTTAGGATCGGAATAAAAAGAATATAACTTATTCATATATTCAAATTTAAATCATCTATATTTTTGAAACACTGTCTTTAAGAATTAGAACTCTATCAAGATGCATTTTTGAGCCGTTTGCACAATCCTTAACAGCAGTGAACCCAAAATATAGAAAGTTAAAAACCACATTTTATGAGACAGAAAAATTATTGCTGGTCTCCCTAGATCTTCAGAAGTAAGCTTATCTGAAGCTTTAATTAACTTCTGCTCTCGGGATAGAGGGATACGGGAAGAAGCTCAGTGTCTATGGTAGAGTCCTTTCAGATGCTAACAGGTGTGCCGGTGAGGAAAATCTCTGTTCACTCGGTTCATTCACTCTTTTCCTATTTCAGTTTCCTGATAAAGCGGGTGTATGCTTTCCTGAAGATGGGGATTTTCATCCAAACCCTCTCTTATGGCTGCCTCTACCCCTGAAGGCCTGAAGCTAGTCTTCATTCTCCTGACGTATTTGTAAGGCTGCTCTGGCTCCAGCTGCTTGCGACTGGATTCTGAGGAAACTTCTCGATTCTGAGGTAAATCCTTCTTGTTACGTCGTAGCCAATTAAAGTCCGGCTGGAATAACCTTAGCTTAATCCAGAGCAATATTCTTACCATTCAGATAACAGGAACTACATATGTATCCACGTGCCTACCTGAACTTCTGTCATAATTTCTCACCCCAATCCCCCATCAGCGGTTTGGGCCATATCTTCGTTCATCTGGAAAGCCAAAGGAAGGAAATCTTCTGGCTGTCCCCTGATAGTGTGTCTTTTTTTTTTTTTTTTAAAGATTTATTTTATTTATTTGTCAGAGAGAGAGAGAGAACACAAGCAGGCAGAGAGGCAGGCAGAGACAGAGGGTAAAGCAGGCTCCCTGCTGAGCAAGAAGCCCAATGTGGGGCTCGATCCCAGGACCCTGGGATCATGACCTGAGCTGAAGGCAGCTGCTTAACCAACTGAGCCACCCAGGTGCCCCTGATAGTATGTTTCTATCACACAGGAGCATACCAGCCACATCTAAATGTTGACTTATTTTAGTCCCCACGTAGAATACTTTCACTCCAGTGAAGCAACTATGAGTATCTCAGCCATAGTGTATTCCCCATCAGTGGCTACTCCTGGTGAGTTAGTGAGTAAATGAATGAAGGAGGTGGATTTGCCTGACACTAACCTAAGGAGTTATGTTAGAGCTTTCCACAGAGCACTGGGCTACGGAGTCTAGAGGTAGGGCCTCTGGAATCCCGTGTCTCTAGATTCAAATCCCAACCTACCATTTACTGGTTGCACGATCTTGGAAATGATGTCATCTTTCTATGCCTCCATCTCCTGACCTGTAAAATGGGGAATATAATCGTTACTTTCTTACCAGGTAGCATGATCTGTATCATGATGGGCTGAAGCTGGTTTGCGGTGGCTCACGAGGACTGATAGTGTATACCTTTTCCGATTCTCCAAATCCTCCCATCCCCCCACCCAGCAACCTCTCCTCAGTAGCTTGAAATGAATTGGTCCTGTGAGAGTATATACACCATGGAAATTGTCAAACACATCAAGGTCTGGCTTGGCTTGGCTGTATGCCGTAAATTCTCTGTAAATGTTAACATCATTATGATTATCACTCAGTAGGTACTCCAACTCCCTTGTGGTTTTGAGAAGCCATTCTGCTAATTAAATAAATTCTGAGTTGAAATAACACTGATGGGATTGATTTAGCAACTGATTACCTCAGGGGAATTAGTGCATACCTTTGTGGTCTATAATTCCTAATTCACTCGAGCTGATTTTTGACTCCATGAGAATAGTAACCATTCTCCACGTCTCTTTTCTCATTGTGGTAACCCCCATACCCAGCACAGACCTAGGACAGAGTAGGCACTCGTAAACATTTGCTCGGTGAACAAATAAATAATGAAATTTTTCTCACCACTCATATTTTCAGAGGGCTGTCAGAGCTATTTCATCTTTTTCTCCAAACTACCCTTTGACATTAGTAGGTCAGTTTTATCCCTATCAAATAGGTGAGGAAACTGAGATCTCAAAATATGCCTAATTAGTGATTTGTTTTCATTCATATATTATGTCCATTAGTCCAGCATTTCCCAAAATGTGTTCCATAGATTGTGAATTCTGGAGTGTAATAATAATTATCTTGGGACAGGGGGATCCATGGAAGAGTAAGTTGCAAAAATAGTAAAGTAAAAAAAAAAAATTGGTTTAGGGCGCCTGGGTGGTTCAGTGGTTAAGCCTCTGCCTTCGGCTCAGGTCATGATTTCAGGGTCCTGGGATCAAGGCCCGCATTGGGCTCTCTGCTCACTCAACAAGGAGCCTGCTTCCCCCTCTCTCTCTGCCTGCCTCTCTGCAGAGACTTGTGATCTCTCTCTCTCTCTCTGTCAAATAAATAAATAAAATCTTTAAAAAAAAAATTGGTTTATTCAATACAGTTTTAGCAGAGACTTTATTAAGCCAGTGGGCATTGTGAACCTGGAGAGGGGATGGTTCAACCCATTATTGAATGATGTATCCGGCAGTATTTGCATGAAAGAATCCCTAAAGCAGTGCTTCTCAGACTGTCATGTGCACGTGAATCACCAGGCAATCTTGTTAAAATGCAGATTCTGATTGTGTGGGTTTAAGGTAGGGTCTGAGAGTCTGTGCTCCTAATGAGCTCCCAAGAGATGCCCCTGCTGCTGGTCCACAGGCCACGCTTGGAGGAGCAAGGTGCTAGAACATATTAGAGTCAAGAAAAATTTGGTATTGCAGAGGGGATAAATCCATATGAAGAGCAATTTTGGAGGAAGCAGCAAGTGAGACTAAATTTAGGTAGCTTAAGTTGGGCAGGTTTCATTCAGCTAATGTCTAGGGGGTGAATTAATGGGGGGAAGGGACATAAGGATGGTTATATAGCCCCTCAATGGATATATGGACTAATAGAGGTTCATTTTGTCACTAAAACCCAGGTAAGTGGGGAAGAAAGTCAGACCCAGGATTGGTTCATTATTATTTTCTTTCTCTACCTACAAACTCAAGTTCTGTGGGTTATGAATTTTTAAAAACTAATTCATTATTCAAAATGTATTAATGGCAGAAACTGAAGGGGAGAAATGGACAGAGATGAAAAGAGGTTAACCCGAGTCAAGTGAGGAGGTAACACTGCAAAATAGAGTCAGATGGCTAAAGGGTTCATAGACCCTCTTATCTCCAAAGACCAGCCTTTCCGCTGAGGCCCTGGTCTTGTCTGGGAACCTGGTTTTGGCACCTGTGTTACTCTAGCAACTGCTAGTCTCTGCCGGCGGCCTTGGCCTGGCAGCCTCTTCTGTCCTGGTCCCTTGACAACTGTGTTTTAATAACCTTTGTGGGTCACACAGTTCATAAATGTAGAGCTTGGGATTAGTCTAATGGAGGTGCGATAGGGTTCTCCCATAATGCTTCTACCAGTGATTCATTTCTACCAGTTATGGCTTGACATATTTTGGTAACTTATTTGAAACAAAAAGGCCAATAACTCATGACTTCCTGATAGATCAAAACCCTTATCAGTGTAAAGCACTGTTTTTGCTTAATTTCATAATTTCTGCCTTCAGTTCTTTATGTTAAGTTCATTCGCTCACTACTGTTGTTTACATTTTTTGATTTATCTTTGCTTATCTTTCTATAATGCTAGTTTATATTATTCCCTAGTAATTAAGTTTCTAAACTCAAATGGAGAATATTTGCTTTTTGCTGATGTTCGTATTTATTGTCAGAGTTGATAGGTTTTATTTTATTTTATTTGGGTAGACTTGTTTATATTTTTGGATTTTTGTGTGTGTGAATGTTTTCTACCTTTTAAAGAAAGCTTTTCTGATATTGCTTGTTTTATTTTCTTCTACTTTTAATGTATTCATAGGTGTTCTGTTTAAAGTTCTGTTTAAAGTATGCAGTTGCTTAATTTTTAAAAGAGATTGTCAAACCTCTATTTCTTAAGTACGAAGCAGGATCTTTACTCGATTTGAATAGAACTGACTCCTTGCTAAGAAAAATGATTTAGTACATTTGCCATCCCCTGTTCACCACCCATAATTGTGAATTGCAAACAGTCTGATTTTTTTATTGTTGTCAGAACTATCATTGATCAATACTGAAGGTGTAATCTACAGTTACATAGCACTGGTGATCTTTGGAATGTATCCAGTGGAAATTTACAAACGGGTTAGTCAATTCCCCATAAACATCTGTGCCCTGTGCCATAGGCACACGCTCTGGTGTGCCTGATCTCCTGGAACATTTGTTGATTAGTGAGAATTCATAGGTATTTCTGTTCCAAAGTTTGGACTCAGGCATGGTCAGTTAAAACTAAGCTTCAAAATATCATAAAACAATGATCCAGTGCCCAAGAAAACCTTAGGAAACATTGTTTTTTTCATGTTTCAGCCCTGTGTTTTATTGCTCTTGTCTTATCTAGTGAATTGGAGCACATGTCAAATGGTGTTCCTCATTATGGTGAAAAATGAAACAAAAGGCGCTTTTCCCCCATTACCCTATATCCTGAAATAGCCAAAATATATACACATGGCACCAGAAGAACAGAGAGTTTGCCTTTTTCTAACTTGTTTTAAAAGTGGAGTGCAGACAGGCTAAATCCATCTGGGATTGCTGTGGGTCACAAGAGTCATTAGCAGCGCAGAGTTGAAGCCCCTGTCTAGAGCCGACTCTAGAATATTTACATGGCAAGGTTGTTTGTGTTGCCTTACATCTTCTCCTTTGAAGGTTATGATAGCCACTTAATGACAGAGTGGTCATGTTTTATCAGTGATGCATTCTTTTGTATAACTCAAAAGCATCTGATCCTTCTTACCTTAATATAAATTCTTAAGTCACACACGCAGTATGCTATATATTAACATAGCAGCCCAGATGTATAGTCCTAATTTTCTATTTACTCCTTTGATTTGTATCATTTGAAATATACTGTTGAAATCAACATTTATGTTTCAAAAGTTATCTTCAGTGGTAACTCTCAACATATTTACTTGTAAATCGTTCTTAGGGTGTCATTTTTTCAGAACATGAAGATAGATATGTATATCTTTGGGAACTTAAAACCTCAGCTAATTACTGTTTTCTGAGATTCTGAATAGTTTTCTATGATATTGATTTCTTAGAACATTTCTTGAACGGCAAATATTAACAATAAATGGAAACATTTAAGATTATACTTACTTTAGCAATTGCCATACTAAGTAGTTTAATCAGAACACCCATCCTGACTTTTTCTTTCTTATCCTTTGCAAGCAGGTAAGGATCTAAATCTTAAGAAACATTTTACCCAAGCAGCAAAGTTGTGCCGGGACAGAAGACCTACCCCTCGTTTCCGCTCTAGTAGCTTCTCAAGGTAAACAACCTTAAAAACTAAAACTAAAAATAGAATAATGACTACTTGAAGCAACTCAGCACTTTTTTGGCCCTATTATATTCTGTTTTCAAAGTGGGTTATGGTAACTGCATATCAATCTTGGGGAAAACTAAAAGCAGCCGTTTGCTGAATCTCCATGTGCAAAGAACATCAGCAAAGCCAACATGGTTTAATGTTTTGTTATATTAAGATTTTATTTTTCTTAAGTAATCCCTACACCCAAGGTGGGGCTTGAACTCACGACCCAAAGATCAAGAGGCCCATGCTCTACCGACTAAGCCAGCCAGCTTAATAAGAGGATTCTTATTATAAATTCTAGGACTTAAAATGGCAGTATCAAACATACCTCAAAATATTCCATAGCATTTAGCTTTTCCTCTCACTGGATTTCTTCATAGCTAAGATATACATACACACACACTTTAAAAACTTAACATTTTGAAAAATTTGACCTGCCACATAGGTAGCACACTTCACATTATGAAATTAATACCTTCCACATTTCAAAGGTTTGATAAATACTGTGGACTGTCATTCACCGATTTATAGAAACTTTGAAAATCCCTGGTCTTCTGGCTGGCCATTTGCTGGCCGTGTCTCCGTGACCAGCGTGGGTGGAACCCATTTCAAGTCAGGAAGCGGCTGCATGGCTCAGAGAGTGGTAGGTCTAGGTGATTCTTTGGTGATTGGGATGAGGAAGGGGGGCTTGCTGGTTTTACAAGGGGAGAGGGAATGGCCAAACTGACCACTAGATGGCGGTGCTCCAACGGCCCCAGAGCTGCAGGCTTCTACCCGGCTGAGGACAACTGGGCTTCACAGCGCCCGGGCTCTTTAAATTTGGGTGAACACATTTATTTTTTTTAGCAAATTTGTAATTGGGGAAGTTTTCAAAGTGACACTGAATGGTGGTAACGGCATGCACTTTTATATGGAGTCCAGTATTGCAGTTCTCCGGTATTTGTCTGGTTCCCGTAGCGCACTGGACTTGAAAGGCAAAACTGGGGGCACCTGGGTGGCTCAGTGGGTTAAAGCCTCTGCCTTCGGCTCAGGTCATGATCTCAGGGTTCTGGGATCGAGCCCCACATCGGGCTCTCTGCTCAGCAGGGAGCCTGCTTCCCCCTCTCTCTCTGCCTGCCTCTCTGCCTACTTGTGATCTCTCTCTCTCTAATAAATAAAAAAAATCTTTAAAAAAAAAAAAAAAAAAAGAAAGACAAAACTGTCTGAGTCACCATGGTGAAGGGGAACTGGTTCTCAGTCCCTTTCTGAAGACTGCAGTGTGGCTTACTTGCTCCATTCCTTCATGGGACCTCCCCGTGTCTGCAGGGCTGGGGACACCTCCCAGCTTCACTGTAAACTTGGCACTGGCAGGTTTATCTGGTGGTGAAGGATTTTGTGTCTGCCTGAGGTGTCCGGAAAGTAGAGATGTCCGTCCTCTTCATCCCCAGATCCTTTTTTCCCCACTCCCATTTCCTCAGCTTTGGCTTCTTCAGAATCAGTGCTCTGCACAGCATGTGGTTCTCAACTGACTTGTAGAGTTTTTGCCTTTATGGAGTCACTTTGGAGACAGGAAAACAATTGCCTTTGTCAAGCGAAACTGTCTTTCAGGTTTTGCTGGTACTGCTGAGACCCTTTCTGTCCGTGAGCCATAATAACCCTCCTCTTCTTCCTTTTCCTTCTTTTCTTCTCCATCAGTTTTTAATAACAACCAAATGAGTTATCACCGATAAGTTTCTCATCTGAGATCGGTACTCCCTTTTTTCACATTTGGTTCTAGACAGGGAATAGATCTTCAAGCCGCTAAATACTTCTAATTCACAAAGAAGTTTTCTACACCTGCTTATTCTGTGTATTGCTTAGTGGCGGCCTCAGTAATGTAGGTCTGCGACTGCAGCTGCAGCCTCTGTGACTCAGCACCACCGTCCACCTCTGCCCTTGCAGGTGGCCAGTACGTTTTAGTAGAAGAATGGGCAAAACCATATGTAATTGCCGCTATAGATTTTCCTGAGATAAAAGAAAACCCTTCGGCACAAAACAGAGGTCTCTGTCAAGATCTTCCATTTGGGCTCAGTATCAGTCACACCTCAAGGGGGCGCTAGTTTTACTGTTGACATTAGCAGAATGGCCACTGGGCCATTCTTTTTTTTTTTTTTTTTTTTTTTAAGATTTTAATTTATTTATCTGACAGAGAGGAGAGAGATCATGAGTAGGCAGAGAGGCAGGCAGAGAGAGAGGGGGAAGCAGGCTGTCCTCTGAGGAGAGAGCCCGATGTGGGGCTCGATCCCAGGACCCTGAGATCATGACCTGAGCCGAAGACAGAGGCTTTAACCCACTGAGCCACCCAGGCGCCCCCACTGGGCCATTCTTAAGTCTTAAGTCTCCTTTTGCTTCCTGAGATCCTGTGGAAATGACTGAATCCCTTTTCTGGGGTGTGGGGAGTCCCTAGTTGGAAACTGCTAAGGGTGGCCTGCAGTTTCCCGTCTTGTCTTCCGCTGAAACTGCTCTTCCTTGAAAGCATGTTAGTGACAAAGACATTGGGGCCAGAGACTCTATGCGAGAAGGCTGTTGTAACAGTGAAGTTTAACCCAGTATGACGCCTGACAGTGAACAGAACTCTTACCGTCCCTAGATCAGAGACAGGTCCTCTGTCATTGGGCTCTGACTGCTTTCTTGACACCATTTCTGTAATGTTGTCAGGAAGTGTTCTAGCTCCTGATTCCTACGATTTCCCATTAACTGCACTTGGGATCTTGCAGCAAAGCAGGTGCTGCTCTGGAAGTTTCTGTGGGGGTCTTCGCACCTGGGATCCCGGGATTACAGGGTTACGGGCCCCTCTGTCAGACCCTAGGCCTGCAGACGCTGCATGCACTAAGGGATGTCTAAAGTTAAACGTTTCTTAGATGTACTTGATGGGTTTTTAAAAAATCACTCTCTACCCTGGCCAATGAGTATTTGTTTTGGAAGGACCCAAGCCATTTCCAGGCTGCCTTTTTAAATCTCATTGACCTTAAAAATCAGCCTTTAAAATAACTCTGTGGCTTAAACCCATTTGGCAGACAGAAAGAGAACCTGGACAGTTCCTAATGTACTTACATTCATACCTACTCTTCAAATGATAGGTTTTATTTTCACCATCTTCTTATAAATCATCATTATTTGAAACAGATCTTAGACCCATGAAAGGGCTATCTAGGTGCCTTGTGTCCCTCTATGTTAGTCATAGTAAAAAAAATATATATATATGCCCATTTGAGTTTTGACAACTTACAGAACATCACTCATAATCTGGGAAGATAGGTCACACATATCAAGCACATGAATGAAATTAGGTTGGAGAGATTTGGGGATCATAACTGGGGGAAAAATCTGTACTAGGATATGATAGCTAAATTTGTAACATCGTCCTTGTACAGTTCTTATATTTTTCAGCTTGGATGAAAACGGAAAAAAAAAAGTGCTTTAAATAAATAGTCGTTCTTCCAGAACTTTACAAATGATTCACTCTTCTGTAAAGGCTAGTATTTTTTGAGTGCTAATACTTAAAATAGTGCCACTTCACTACTCCAAGCATTTAACTTGCATGAACTCAGTCATCAGCACAACTCTGTGAGGTACGTACTCTTATTAGCCTCACCTACCGGAAAGGTTAGGTTGTTGTTCAAGGTCACACAGCTAGAAAGTCATTTGACTTGAGAGACACAAGCAGCCTGACTTTAGAGGCTGCACACCTAATTTCGTTCAGCCTGCCGTGCCCCATGTCTCCTAACCTTCAAATGCCCACACCTGTGAATGTGACATTGCAAATATCCACCTAGTGACCTTCAGGTATAGTGTCCCCAAGGAAAAACATTACCTTTTTCCTGATTTTTATTTAGGAGACTGATGATGATAGTCTCAAAGATGAACTTGAGATGACTCTCTTTCCCACTAGATGTACCCTACTGGAAAGAGAGTCATGGTCAATCAAACAGGCCCGATTGGCAGAGGAGAAGTGCAGTGTCACCAGTTCTGAGGAGGCAGGGAGCATCATCAGTTGGGCCATTAGGGAAGACTTCAAGATGCAGATTGCACTTACACTGAGTTTGAGAAGAGCCGGAGGAAGGACATTCTAGGTGGAAAAGAGCCTAGTGAGAGGCAGGGAAGTGGGAGGCCATGATGTGTTTGGATGAAATGGTGATTTGGTTTGGATGAAATGCAGATAAGGCTAAATTAGACTGAAGAGTCAAGTTAGGAAGATAAGGTTGTTTATGAAAGAAAAGCAGAGTCTTTAAAGCTCTAGAGCATGAGTGTGAAGGCCAAGAGCTATACTTCAGAAAGATTAAGCAATGCAGTATGTTGGTTTCAAGTCTGGGACCCTGAGAGAATGTTGGTACCATTAATGGGAAATGGGAGATACCATGAATAGGAAATAGGAAACCCGGAGGAGCCGGCTTGCACTCCCCTATTCGTATTTATGGGTATTTAATTGAAGAACTATGGAAATGCAGAGCTGGATGTTGTGGGGAGGGGCAGGAGAGTTTCTATTAAGTAGTCAGTTACAAACGTGAGAGAAGTTATGATACAGCGAGATGGCTGGCAAAGAGGTGAGTACACAAGAGAAAAGGGTCAAAGACAGACCTCAGCGGTGTAACTGTCTAGCTAATAGGCAGTAGAGAGAAGTCAGTGGGAAGTAGGGGAGGAGCAGTAAGAAAAATAGTGGAAAAGCAGAATTGTGTTGGGGGTAACTGGAAGGGAGAATTTCAGAAAGCTAAATGATTTATTGTAATCTCCTTGAGAGCCGGTTAAATAGCCTCTTTATTTCCATATTCCCCCAAAAACAGGTGCAGTACAATATTGTACATATTCTTACATTCTTGGTGTTCAATGTTAAAAGAACAGTGTGCAATGCTCTACAAAGTTTGAAGAGCGGGGAGACTGTGGGAAGACCATTGGTTTTCATGATTAGGACATCCTGGGATCCTACCCTGTAAATTTCCAGTCTTTATGTTTTAAGGAAAATAAAGAATAAAGATCTTGTCTGAATCAAAGATTAAGGAACACACAGTATTGTCTCTAGGGCATGTATTCTGTTGGACCATCAATGAAAAATGTCTGGTTTCCTCCTATTACGTATTGTCACTTAGCCCTCTGCCTGTTTGTGTGAGTGTGTGGTTGAAATGTGTATGATAGCAGGAGATGGAGGCCACCAAGATGTCCATCTGTGGAGAAGAGGGAGTCCATTCCATGGGGTCCACAGAATTACAGTAATGTCTGTCAAAACCCTTGTACTAGATGGACAGAAGGTACCACAGTTGTATCTTGTAGATACATTAAATGGAAAGTAGTAAGGAGAACAAGAACCCTGGCATCATAACACGTACGTAAATAAAAACACACATGAACCAGCACTGGACAGTGTGATACAAGGGTACACACATGGCCAAAGATGTTCATTAGAGCGGGTATGTCCTGGGGCAAGTGAGGGAATAAACATGAGAATTAGGGTAAAGGGGAAAATAAAAACAAGGACCTTGAAAAGATCAACAATGACGTATATGACTGATTCATACTTTGTGGTGGACATCAAAAGAAAAACAGCATATGTGATGGAAGCCTTTTTTTTCATCATGATAAGTGTAGTCTTTATTACCCACCCCCCCATCGATTTGTTCTCTTTAGTTAAGAGTATGCTTCTTGGTTTGTTTTTTTCCTTAACTCATTTGCTTCTTAAATTCCACATATGAATGAGATAATATATTTGTCTTTCTCTGGCTTATTTTGCTTAGCATAATACTCTAGCACTATCCATGTTGCAAATGACAAGCTTTCATTCTTTTTTATGGCTGAATAATAGTCCAGTGTGTGTGTGTGTGTGTGTGTGTGTGTGTGTGTGTGTGTATTCTTCTTTATCCATCTTCTATATCCATTCATCTGTTGATGGACATCCGGGCTTCTTCCACAGTTTGGCTAGTGTAAATAATGCTGCAGTAAACAAATGGTGCATGTATCTTTTTGAATTAGTGTTTTCGTATTCTTTGGGTAAATACCCAGTTGTGAAATTACTGGATCATATGGTATTTCTATTTTTAATTTTTGGAGGAACCTCCATACTGGTTTTTACAGTGGTTGCACTGATTTATGTCCCCACCACCAGTAGTGCATAAGAGTTCTGTTTTCTCCATATTCTTGCCGACACTTGTTTGTTTTTGATTTTAGTCATTCTGACAGGTTAAGGTATAATGTCTCATTGTGGTTTTGATTTGCATTTCCCTGATAATTTGTGACGTTGAGCATCTTCGCATGTGTCTGTTGGCCATTTGTATGTCTAAGAAATATCTGTTCATATCTTCGGCCCATTTTTAAACTGGATTATTTGCTTTTTGAGTGTTATCAGTTCTTTATATATTTTGGATACTAACCCTTTATTGGATATGTCATTTGCAAATATCTTCTCCCATACTGTAGGTTGCCTTTTAGTTTTGTTTTCCTCACTATGCAGAAGCTTATTTTTTTTTTAAAGATTTTATTTATTTATTTGACAGAGAGAGATCACAAGTAGGCAGAGAGGCAGGCAGAGAGAGAAGGGGAAGCAGGCTTCCTGCCGAGCGGAGAGCCCGATGCGGGGCTCGATCCCAGGACCCCGAGATCATGACCCGAGCTGAAGGCAGAGGCCCCAACCCACTGAGCCACCCAGGCGCCCCCAGAAGCTTCTTTATTTTGATGAAGTCCCAACAGTTCATTTTTGCTTTATTTTGCTTGCCTCAGGAGTTGGATCTCGAAAAATGCTGCTATGGCCGATGTCAGAGAAATTACTCTGTGCTCTCATCCAGGATTTTTATGGGTTCAGATCTCACATTTAAATCTTTAATCCATTTTTGAGTTTATTTTTGTGTATGATGAAAGAAAGTGGTCTGGTTTCATTCTTTTGCACGTTCCTGTCCAGTTTTCCCAGCACCATTGCATATTCATTTCTCCTCTGTGGAAGATTGACTATATTATTGTGGGTTTGTTTCTGGGTTTTCTATTCTAGTCCACTGATCTATGTGTCTATTTTTGGGACCATATTATACTGTTTTAATTACTACTGCTTTGATATATAACTTAAAATCTGGAATTGTGATACTTCCAGTTTTGTTTTTCAAGATTGCTTTGAGTATCTGAGGTCTTTTGTGGTTCCATACAAATTTTAGAATTGTATGTTCTAGTTCTATGAAAAATGCTCTTGGTATTTTTGATAGGGATTGCATTAAATCTGTAAATTGCTTTGGGTAGTATGGACATTTTTAACAATATTTGTTCTTCCAACCCATGAACATTGAAATGTCTTTTTTTTTTTTTTTTTGCATCATCTTGAATTTCTTTCATCAATGTTTTATAGTCCTCAGAGTATAGGTCTTTTACCTCATCGGTTAAATTTATTTGTGGACAATTCATTGTCTTAGGTGAGATTGTTTTCTTAATTTCATTTTCTGTTGCTTCATTATTGTTGTATAGAAATGCTACAGATTTTTGTACATTGATTTTGTACCATGTGGCTTCACTGAATTCATTTATCAGTTCTGGTAATTTTTTGGTGGAGTCTTTAGGGTTTTCTATGTATATAGCATCATATAATCTGCCAATAAATTTATATTTCTTCCATACTGATTTGGATGCCTTTTATTTCTGTATGTAGTCTAATTATTGTGGCTAGGACTTCCAGTACTACGTTGATTAAAAGTGGTAAGAGTGGATATCTTTATTTTCTTCCTGATCTTAAGGGAAAAGCTGTTTTTCACCATGGACTCTGACATTGGCTGTGGGTTTTTCATATAAGGTCTTTCTTTATTATGTTGAGGTATGTTCCCTCTAGACCTACTTTGCAGAGGGTTTTTATTATGAATGGATGTTGTACTTTGTGAAATGCTTTCTTGGCACCTATTGAAATGATAATATGGCTGTTATCCTTTCTCTTACTGATGTGACTTATCATGTTGCTTATTTGACAAATACTGGACCACCCCTGCATCCTGGAAATAAATTGCACTTGACTGTGGTGTATGATTTTTTTTAATGTATTGTTTGGATTCAGTTTGCTAATATTTCACTGAGGATCTAGTTCATTAGAAATATTGGCCCACAGTTCTCTTTTTTGGTAGTGTCTTTCTCTAGTTCCATATGTGATAGTTTTTTGAGGTTTGTAAAAATGCTTCTAAGTGTAGTAAAAAGCTTACACAATCATCAGTGGGTTGACTATATAGATTTTACATTTATTATGGTTATTAGCAAACCAAAAATATAGAAACAACATATACCATCTATATCTATAGTAAAACTCATGCACATAATAAGGTCTATTAATTTGGATCTCAACTCAAAGTGACATCAGGTGTGTTAGGAGCAGCAAGAAGGGTATGGCGATTTATTATAGTTGGAACAGAGTACACAGTGTTCCATCCACAGGTTCTTACAACACACAAAAAAGCATACCAAATGGTATAACCTAACATAATACTTTATTGTCTAATACATATTATATAATTATAAAGCAGGAATCCAGTATTGACACTTGTATTCTAGCTTAACAGTTACATTTACTAATCCTTATCATTAAAATGTGTGTTCTAACAAATTAGTTTTCTACCCATTCAAATAATGAGAGGTACAACTTGAACTTATTAGCAAGGATATTCCCTATACATACTAACTGGCATAAAATACAGAGAGCCAGTTTATTTTTACAAAGAATACAGGAACCATCCTTTCATATGTAGTGAAATCAGAATCCTAGTTCTGCTTTTTCCTCACTTTTGCCAAACTGGAAATTGGACCCAATAGGGTCATCATGCAAACTGCACACCCTCCCCCACCCAGGAAACCCCACTGCAGGCTAATGCGAAGGGCTGTGTGTCTTTTTCTTTACGGCTTTCAACACAGAATTCCACTTGCTATTCCTTTGTTCTAACCGTTCTTTTTTAAACTTATCTTGAAAAGAACTATGGTTATCTTCATCCTCTGTCTCAGAGATGATTTCCATCTTCTGAATGATGAGTTTGATAAGCTCATGCTGTTTTTCCAGAAGAGAAGTGAGATCCTTCAGCCTAAAAGGATATACATGTCTCGTGAATTTGCTGTCAATGATCTTTTCAGTCCTTGAGTGCTGAGAGGTCTAGGTTATGAGAAGTGTTCTATATCAGATGGGCTGTGTCAGTTCATAGCCTCGTGGTAGTCATAACCCTTCTAAGCAATACACATTTCTTAAGTTTAGGTGTTCTTCTTAAGGTTGTGCTGTTAGTTCTTGGCCAGTTTATTTTTGTTCCCATTTTAAAGATTAAAATGCTGTCGCACAGAAAGAGTAAGTGGTTTACCCAAGGTCATAGGGTTAGTAAGCAGTTGAATAGGGCTTTAAACTCAGGTAAATAAACTCTAAAGCCCTAATGCTTAACCACTGTACACCATATAGCTTCTCTAGGAATCCTCAAAATCTTTCAAAGCTTTGATGTATGAATTCAGGTGGCTCATGGGAGTGCAGTTTAAGATACTGACTGGCAAAAGTGATTGGTGAATTGCAGCAAATAAGTTATTGGGTCTAAAAAATTTCTCATGATTCTCAATATACTATGACATCAGTCAACTTAAGATATGAGATAAACACAAATGTACAATATAACCTTACACTATACATCATTATTTAAAAGTTTTAAGTTTCTCAAACACAGATATAAAGGAAAACACATACCGGTACTTCTGCTTCAATATTTCTATTTCTAGAGATGTGTCGACATTTGGAATTTCCTGTCTCGTTTCTTTGGTGTAAAAAATAAAATGAAATATACGCTGTGGGATAAATGAAGATTAGTTATTCAGGTTGAACTCAATTCAGGAACTATTTCTTGAATGTCTGTCGTGATTCAGCTACTGACTCACATGTGCTACCATGACAAATAGCTAAGACATAACCGTGGCCCTTAAGGAGCTCACAGTTTGTTGAGAGAAACAGACATATAAAGAGCTATACAACAAATCATGCATATTAAAGTAGAAGCTGAATAGATAAGGTAGGAGAAAATTGGAATGGGAGATTGTTTATGAAAAGGTATAACCAAACCATCTCACATTTTCTCATGAAAAATGCTCATAAGTGGTAGTACTCCATACAGGATTCGTTGTTCTCTAAAACTGCACCACTATCCAACACAACTGAATTTCCCATGAGGACATTTCTGAAATGCTATTTTAATATACAGTTTTAAAATTTAGTGTCTTTTAAACCATTGGTAGACTGGAATGGGTCAAGGGCAGATACGAAATGACCAGAAATGAGGCAATTCTAGGAGCCCGGGCAAGAAAAGATGACAGGTCATCTGGGAAGCCTCATAAACCAAAAATGGGAGTCACTGGTGTGAGGGGTCAGGACGGGGGGGAAAGGAAACATCAAGGATGCCATCTTGCACAAGCAACTGAATGGTATTGGCATTAATTGAAATAAGAAACTTTGGAGAGAGAAGAGGCTTTTTCATTCTCTCCCTGCAGGGGGACTGAAACATGGGAGGAGTGAAAATTGTAAGTTTCTTTTGCATGAGTTCGTTCTGAATATGCAGACTTTGAGGTACCTTGAGACGTACCAGTGAAGATGTCAGGTAGACAGCTGGACATAGGGGCCTGGAACTCAAAGAGAACTTTAGGCTAGAGAATCAATCGCTGAGCCTTCTCTGTTTTAGGAGTAGTCACAACCATGGATATGAATAAAATTAAACAGGGAAATAGTGTAGTTAGAATAAAGCCTAGGCCAACACTCAGACTGACTTCATCATTTCATGACTACACAATGGAAAACTAATGTGCAAAGAACTCAGAAAGAATATCCATAGAGGAGGAAGCCCAGGCATGGTCAGGATTAGCATCCAGTACTTCTCTGTTTTTTTTTTTTTTTTTAAGATTTTATTTATTTGACAGAGAAACACAGCGAGAGAGGGAACACAAGCAGAGGGAATGGTAGCGGGAGAAGCAGGCTTCCTGCCAAGCAGGGAGCCCGATGCGGGGCTCGATCCCAGGACGCTGGGATCATGACTTGAGCCGAAGGCAGACGCTTAACGACTGAGCCACGCAGGCGCCCCCTAGTACTTCTAATTCTTAATATAGTCTTTTTTCCATTATAATGCAATGGCTTGCTTAGTCTTTGACACCTAGTACATTTTCTATAATGTATACTCCATGCATGTGCATGTATGTATCC
Source organism: Procyon lotor (assembly GCA_028646535.1). Classification (NCBI taxonomy): domain Eukaryota; kingdom Metazoa; phylum Chordata; class Mammalia; order Carnivora; family Procyonidae; genus Procyon; species Procyon lotor. The sequence continues at coordinate 111,646,399 of CM053606.1, forward strand.
GAGCATATGTACATATGTGCTCTATAATTGCACATATTCTTTGCACACATATGTAAGTGGCATGTGATTGGGAAAAAAGAAAAGGGTACACTGGAAGAAAGATACAGGGTTACGGCCGATCCGCCCACCTCCCCATCTGCTCTCCCATGAATGTGGTACACATTTAACACAGATGTTGTGAATGAGCCTGTAGGACAAATGCCTCCCTCCCACTGCCCTTCACTTTCTCATTGTGGGTTAATCATGCACTTATTTTTTTTTTAATCACAATTACTTGTTTTCCACAGATACAGTGACTCAAAGTCTACAAGAGGGTACCCTTAAGGATAACACCATGAATGAGTGTCAAACGGTATCACGTTATGTAGGCCGACATTCTTCACCCGTACTCACCAATAATCCTGAACATCGGGGTCGGTTGGGATACACAATGATGGATTTCTGATCTACTTTGCGTAGGAACCAGAGGGGCAGCTTCTTCTCTAAGCTGGTATGAAGTTCCACCTGAAGTGCAATTTGGATTTATTGAGAGGAATCATTCATCAGCGTCTGGAATTTTTACACCATATGAAAGCAACCATTAGTACAGCAAACTGAAAACGGACTCCTGGGCCCTGCTTGACGCACAAGCAGCCGGGCTGGCAAGGTTTGCAGCCTCTCGGCTCATCCACTGACAAGACGGGGGCAGCAATCGGCTGCTGAGGCAAACTGCTTAGAGAAGGAATTCAGCCCAAGTGAGCAGATGTTCACTGTTCGGGGACCGTGATTGACACCAGGCATGTAAGACGACAGTGTGGCCCGTACTCTGGGGCGTCGTACAAGATAAGCACTTGTGACAGGGGAGCAAGCCATGCTCAGACGGAGGACCACGACCCGAGCCAGGGCAAGGACTACAGCTGGTGCATCGAAGACTAAGACTTCACCGAATTTTTACGCTGTGCCCTCAGGTGCAAAATGGTTGATCCGTGACCTGTCTTGAGTCTGATTTCTATTTTCAGAGATACAATCTTTTGTCTCATTTAATGGACTTACCTTGAGTTGATGTTTTACTTTCGGTTTGCCAGATTTATCTTCTATTCTTTTTTATAGTCGTTTGTGTCATTTAGATATGTTTATTGTGATTACCACGTAGGTGAGATTTTGCTAAGACCATTGGCTTTTATATATATGTGTGTTTCACTGGCTCACATTCACAAATGGTGAGATGCTAAGAACTTCCCTGACCACCTGTTTAAAACACGGGCCCCTCTCCCACATAACACATTCTGTATCTTGCTTCCCTATTTTTATGGCACTTACCACCACTTAACATGCTCTGTATTAGTTCCAGTTTCAAGAACACCTATGTTTTCTTGTATTTTATTTACAAAACCAATTAGAAATTTGCTTTGGGTTTCTATAATAAATAATTTCCAAGGTTCCTTTTCCCTTGGGTCTTAAGGGCAATATTCCTTTCCTCTTAAAATATACATTTTTTTCAGAGGTCACGTGTTATCATTCACTCACTTGATTGAAAAAGGTTTATTCAAGTCTAGTGCCTGTCAACAAAGCACTTGATGTGTCTTAACCCTGTTCCTTTTCTACATTGGACCTGCCAGATTGCCTTCCTCAAATGTGGTTCTGGGGAGGATGGCGAGCAGAGCTTCAAGTCCAACCCTGGTAGTCTGGTGGCACCCCCTGAGCGTGGCCCCTCTGGGCGAAGGGCTGATGTGCACGTCCTCCACCTGGCGGCTTCCCCTCGCTGGAAGTAAGAGGGCGCCGTGGGTCTCCCTCTGGGCCATGTGGCAAGCCTGCCCACGTGCAGTGGCCACAGCCGCCAGCCTCTACTGGACACGGGGATACTAATGTGGAGAACTAAAGCGCTCCCAGCTCCTCATGATATGACTCCTGTCTTTGAGTAACTGTTCTATCTCCCAGCAGGCGCTGCCCCAGGGACCTCTCTGTCCCCACTTAGGTCTGAGACAACTCTGTGAGAAGACTCAATGTCCCTCCTAGAAAGGGCTGCCGCCGTCCCCTTATGCTCTGGTTCTGGTGGGGCCTCACACTCAGGTTGTACGTGACAGAGTTGTACATGGATTATAGAGATTTGCTTAAAAAGCAACTTAGGGGAAATCAGAGAATTGGCTTCCTGGTTTTCTCGTCAATGCTCTTCGTGATCCAAAACAAGGCACAGGTAACGCAGGAGCACCTGCCTTGCGGTTTCCTTTACAGGCTCTTCTGCTGGTGTGTTTCAGGGAAGAGATCAAATCTAATACAGAATTGTGCTTGTCCTATCAACTATGTTAACGGTGTAGTTTAGTGGGCTTCCCCCAGACATCTTATGTAGTGCTGTTGCTTATATTGTTCTTTTCATTTACTTTCTTTGACCTTTTCAAGACTTGTTAGTTGTGAGGTCCTGCTGGCATGCCTGCAAAGAGGTTCTGACATTTCTTTTCCTCTCCTTCCGTACCTCCCTCAAGTTCCACCCTCCATCTTTGTTACCGTAGGGACTCGTCAGTTAGCTCTTCCTTCCTCTAATCTTTCTCCACTAAATCGAGACAATAACTGATCCTCTTAAACACCACTTTCATTTTGTGCCCATTCTTTGGAAGAGCTAATAGTAACGCCCGACTCACGAACAAAATAACCTGAAGCACTTCCATCATTTACTGCCCATTCACTTAAAGCTGAGGTTTTCGGAGGGGCCTGGCTGGCTCAGTGGAGCAAGACTAGATCTCAGGGTTGTGAGTTAGAACCCCAGGTAGACATTACTCAAAAATAAAATCTTAAAAAAGCAAAACTAAGGTTTTCTTTTGCTACTTTTTTTTTTTAAGATTTTATTTATTTGACACAGGAAAGAGATCACAAGTAGGCAGAGAGGCAGGCGGGGAGAGAGGGGGAAGCAGGCTCCCCACTGAGCAGAGAGCCCGATGGGGGGCTCGATCCCAGGACCCTGAGATCATGACCTGAGCCGAAGGCAGAGGCTTTAACCCACTGAGACACCCAGGCACCCCTCTTTTGCTACTTTTTAATAAAGCGCTCTGTAATCCTGAGCAGCCTGAGGACCCCCTAAGGAGCCACCTTCTAGGCCAGGCAGCCCTTCACCCTTCCGTAGCCACTTCTCATCCTGCCTTCAGTGCTTTGTGCCTGCCCTTCTGAAGCGGCCCCACTGCTCTTCTGAATCCTACCTTTCAATGTCTGGCTCACATGCCCACTCTTCCACGTATTATTTCCTTAACTGTGTTTGCATTCATTCTCTGTACCTAACATCTTAACCATTTCATTTATATATTTTTGTCCTTTAAATGTGCCAAGCCCTCTGTACAATGTACAGCTTAGTCATGGAAAAGAGAGTTTAAGGATGGTTCTAAGTGGACTTCGATATTTTATACTCTGAATGTTCAGTTGATGTGCTAATTAGATTTCTTTTACTTATTAAAGTCAGTAAGTAACTGGGCGACTTTATGCTGGGGTTGTGTTCACTCATGCTAAATTGTACTGTGCTCCACACTTACCATGTGCTGGAACATTTTTCAGAGATAAACATAAGCTAATGGATAGCTGAGTGGGTAACAGAGAAGGAAGCAGTGTGACAAAGAAAAGTAAAGAGGAGGGGCACCTCGGTGGCTCAGTGGGTTAAAGCCTCTGCCTTCGGCTCAGGTCATGATCTCAGGGTCCTGGGATCAGGCCCTGCATCGGGCTCTCTGCTCAGTGGGGAGCCTGCTTCCTTCTCTCTCTCTGCCTGCCTCTCTGCCTACTTGTGATCTCTCTCTCTCTCTGTCAAATGAATGAATGAATGAATGAATGAATGAATGAATGAATGAATAAATAAATATCTTTTAAAAAAATAAAGAAAAGTAAAGAGGATACAGTTAAATCTTACCATGAATTTGACTTTCTCTTGAACTGGCCTAAGTTTCTGAATGTGTATGTTCAACTGGTCATCAGGTATGTTTGAAGCATCAGATATTCCCATTAAAATTTGAAATTTAAAGACAATGCAAATAAGTGCATAGAAATACCTTGCATTCTTCACTTGGCTTAAGTCAAGTGGAGAGAGCCAAATATCTTATAGTCTCACAAGTGTGGAACATAGGGAAAAACATGGAGGGCATTGTGAGAAAGAAGAGAAGGGTGAATGGGGGGAAATCAGAGGGGGAGATGAACCATGAGCGACTGTGGACCCTGAGCAACAAACTGAGGGTTTTGGGGGGGTGTTGGGCGAGCCTGGTGGTGGGTATTGAGGAGGGCACATATTGCATGGAGCACTGGGTGTGATGCATGAAGAATTAATCTTGTAACACTAAAAAAAATAAACATATTTGGGAGAAAAAAAAAATTAGTTTGCATTGGGTAACAGGAGACCCCCCTCACAGGATTCAAAGCCAAGGACCTATCCAGAAGCCTCTGACTTGAGCGAATTTTTCATCGAATTATCTAGAAAAATGAACACAATCTCATGGATGTGGTGAACACTTCAATAGAACACATGATGTGGGCACCCTGCCAGAATGGCCAGAATGTGAGGAGCTCTGTGGAACCGCGGGGCTCTGACAGGACTGAACACCTCACACCTGTTATAGCCTTACTTAGCAGGTAGCCTCCTGGTTGGCCACACTGACATTAAAGGAGACCCAGATCATTTCCCAGTTTCTCTGCCGAAACTGTTCTGAAAGTTTGTTCCTCATTTCTGACTCTCTGACTACAGCAGTAGAATGAGAATGTGCCCAAAAGGCACTATATGGTGTGGTACTTCTCAGCACTGACCAAATCTGTTTTAAATAACTGCTCACAGAAATCAGCTGTGCTCATACATGAATAATTAAGGTGGTGTTAATTTCAAGAAGTTTTAAATAAATGCAGTACTTACCTGCATAGCAATCCTCTTCAACAACGCATGCTTCTGGACCTCCGCAATGTCGCCAACAGCCAAACCAATCTAAAGTACAACATAGAACTGAGTCATCGCCAGTTTAATGGCTCACCGAAAAGTGCACTAAGAGCTCTTTGGCTGCAGTGAGGGAGTGAGCATGTAACTGCCTAGTAGCGGCCCCAATACACAGGGCTACTACATCTTGCAGCAAACTGCAAGGCCTGTCGCAACGGTGTAGCCACATTGGTGGGTTCAGTAATTTTAAGTATCACCGTAAAAAATTAGGACACACCAATCTGAAATGCATTTTAAAATAAAAATTTGTTGGGGCGCCTGGGTGGCTCAGTGGGTTAGAGCCTCTTGCCTTCGGCTCAGGTCATGATCTCAGGGTCTTGGGATCGAGCCCCGCATCGGGCTCTCTGCTCAGCAGGAAGCCTGCTTCCCCCCCTCTCTCTGCCTGCCTCTCTGCCTACTTGTGATCTCTCTCTGTCAAATAAATAAATAAATAAAATTAAAATTTGTTACTTTTGGAGAGGACATGGGTGACAGAATATCAAATGCCATTGGGATAGCCATGCAACACGGTTGCAAACTCCAGGAGTTTGGCATCTAAGGTAAACAAGAGTGACTTGACAACATGGGAAACTTAAATATTAAACTGAAGTGATGCAGAAACCTATACCTTACGTAGGGTGGGCAGGAAGAGGTGCAATTCAAGGGTGGGTGTGGCGTTGGTAACAAACAAAAACAAACAGGAACTCTGTCTAGGAATCCGTGGCTTCGTAGAGAGCTAGGTGAGGGGAACTCGTCAGCTCAGTTCTCCTCCATCCAAACTAAATCCACTTACGTGAGCTGACACATATTTGTTAGACGATCAGTACCTGCCTATTCGATGCTGATGCTCTCAAAAAGCTCAAAGTCAAGTAAACTGCATGAGAGAAGGGCTCGGTCTGTCCAAGTCACCACTGTATGCCCAGTGCTTAGAACCATACCCTGCATATGGTAGGCACACAAAATAGCCACTGTGTGAATGAGCAGTGGAAGAGTACATTCCAGAGTGTGCAGACTAGCACTGAGAACCATGTACAGTCAGCTAGCAGGCTTTGGCACAATAATGTTTTTTTATTTTTAATTTGGAAGCCTTTCCGTGGGCATTCTCTCTAGTTTGTATCAGCCTCCATTGAAACCAGCTGTCTCATACCGGCTGCTTCACACATTGATGATACTTGTCTAGGATCTGAAGACATCTGATCTTGTGAGTCACAGAGTAGATAAATTGTAATATTTAGTTGTAGCTAATATTTATTTAATGCTTATCATGTGCCAAGCACTGTTTTGAGTGCTTTGTATTAGCTCATTTTCTCTGCATAAGCTAGAAAGTAGATTTTATTATCTTTTTCTGATTTGTGTCCTCAAAACTATGAAAACACAAGGAAGGGGCATCCGATTCAGACTAGGGTGATGGCAGGGAGGTGTTGGTTAAGAAAATATAGCCGGGGAGATGGTGCTTGAGCTGAGTGTTGAGGGCTTAGAAAGAGTTAACCCAAAGTGGGAGGGCCTTCCAGGAAAAGGAGCAGCTTGTGCAGAGCCCAGAAAGCACAAAGAAAAGTCTAGCACACTCAGTGAACATTCATGGTGCATGTCTGGGTAAATCCTGCCAACAGGGGGGAGCTGGGAGAGATCTGGGTAAGATCCAGATCACAAGGACCCTTGTGAGGCATGCTGATGGGTTTAGACCGAACTGAAGAGTCCTAGGGATTAAAAAAAAGGGGGGGAGGGATGAAAAAGCCACTGAGGGTTTCAGCTTTTCTTTAGAACATCACTGTGGTGACAACTGGCAGGAAGGATTAGAGAAATGAGACAAAAGAGCCTCTTCGGGCTACTGCAGCTTTATGGATGAAGAACCATAAGGGTGTAAGCCAACTAGAAGTAGGCATAAGAGACAAATATTTACTGGAAGAAGTGAGGAAAGGGCAGAGCTGAATCTGGAGTATCTCCCAATGATCTGAGTCGGATGATCAAGAAGGTTCTACTAAGGGGAGCAGAAGAGTTTGAAGGAAAGCAAATCCTGACAGTCTTGGCTCTGTTGGGTTTGATTCTCTTCTGGGACATGCAGGTAGGGATGGCAGCCATGTGTACTACTGCTAGGCCAAATCCTCTTCCAGAAAATTATCTTCTAAAACATAAGCAATTCTAAGGGAAGAAGGTGGGCTTTCTTTCATTCCTTATTGTTTTTAGTGCTAGCCTTTATTTTTCTAGGTCATCCAAATAAAACTCCGGAGTTGCATCAAGTAAGTAAATCAAAACATTAAGTGGTCGATATTTTCTTTTCTTTCCAGAAACACTGTATAGCACAATCCCTGGTGCATAGTCAGGCTCAGTGTACTGAACGTGTACATGTATACATAAATGAATAAGGGGAAAACTGTACTGTAACGTCAGCTCGGGCATTCCATGGACCGGGGATGTTCTTCTGCCTGCACTGGCGAAGATCCTCACAGCTGGGGCGGGTTCTCTGTGAAGGGCATGTGTCTGCTGAGGGTGTTCAGCCTGTAATTGGCTTAGAGATGGCACCTGAATGCCACAGATGCCCTCCTGCCTGAGAGGCTCTTCCCCACTTGCATCTCTGGTCAATGAGAACTTGAAAGGCAGAGATGAGGTTTTAATACTTCATTCCACCAAGATCTCTGCCTAACGAACCCCTGACCTCCCACCCAAACCCAGAGCAGCACATACCATTCATCTTTATTGCCTTACTCTGCTTTGTAGTTCCTCACGGCATTTATCATCCCCAGGACATTACATATTTATTTATTTATTTACTATTTAACTTCATGACTAGTTTATAATGTAAGGACTGTGTACTGGTCTCTTCACCGCTGTTTCCCAGCACCTGGATCAGTGCCTAGAGTCTTCCTAAGTATCTGCCAAGTGAATGCATCTCAGCATCCTCTGGGCCTCATGCTGTGCCTCGCACACCCAGGCACTAAATGAATGTTGAATGAGTGGATTTTATAATAGTCCCTTTTTCCTTTCATGAAGGGAGATTAAGGAGGCTAAGAATATTTATCATTGCTAAATGCCCCACATGATCAACAAATGGAAAACATAAGGAAAAATTACTTACAAGTAAATTCATGAGCACAATTGGGACAAACATGGTAAAGGCAATAATCTGTATAAAGGACAGAGCTGGATATGCCAATTCACTTCTCAGAAATGGTTCTAGGAAGGCATCACGATAATTAATATCTCCTAGCATCATGCTGAAGGTCTGGATTATAGAAAGCAATGGAGAGCTGAAAGCATCCTGAGAAAAGATGGTAAAAGTGAAATGAAAAATGCATATAAGGAAGAAATACTTCCTGAAGAGTAAAATGATAAAAATTATATTTAGAATACTTTTTTAAGTCACAGGACTATAGCTACTGAAAGTGATAAGAACTACTAATAAACTGGCAATAAAGTCCTCAAAAAGATCTTTTCTGCATCTATTACAAATCATTGCGCATCATATATAAATATTTTGACAGTGGAAAAAGCTACTGAGTTAGATGATATTTTTTCCTGCGATAAAAATCATTTGAAGACAATTTTATCAGATAAAAGAATTATGTTACTATTAATTTTCTAGGCCATTCAGATTTAAGTATAAATATCTATTCCCAATATTCACATCAACAAAATCAACTACTAATGTAGCTGCCTCACCTGCAAACTCAGGAGGACGTAAAAGCTGAGGCCAAAAGCCAGAAGAAGGAAGACAAACACAACCGTAGACCTTAACAAAGTTTTCATAATTACCTCCAACATAACAATGAAAATTCCACAATTTTCAAATCTAGGAAAATGTAAAAATTAAAATATGTATTTACTTTTCTGGTCAAATTGTATTTCATCCAGCATTAATCTCTATCATGCATTAGGTGCCGTGTTTCACAGATGAGTAACGGAGACCAGTTTCTTTCAAAAAGGAGACATGAGAAATCACGAATGGTTGTCTCATTTTCAAACTGTCAGAGGGTTTTCTTTTTCCTTCTTGTTAATGTTTATCTTGTTTTACTACTTGACCACTAGGTATCACTTCAAACAAAGTAGGAGAGAAAAATCATCTCAGGATTATAGAAAATGCTAGCAAGGCTTGATAAAGGGATCCTAGAGCTGAGTTAGGGGATACATCCAGTGGGGACTCTAAGGAAGCTCATATACTTGAAGGGCACACCCATATGATTTACAGGGCCTCCTGAGGTTTCCTTTTTCTCTCCTAGAAACCAAAATTGTGAAATGTTTAGAGAGATGATCGATGTGTCCTCTACGCACCAATCTGGACATTTCCTTTGGCAAAGACAACTTGTTAAAGGAGAATCATGAAACTTTAAAGATGAAAAGGAGTAACTCGCTAAGGTCACTGATGATGGCAAAGCCCAGGGAGTGGCAGTACCTGGACTTGCCTTGAAGCCTCTTGACTTCCAGACCACTGTTCTTCCCACCATACTATGTCATTTCCAAGGGGCTGGACTCAGCTCCCACAGCATTGTGCTTGTGAACAGTGATGCAGATGATATAGTAGGAAAAGCATGGTCCCAGGGGTTAGAAAGATGTGGGTAAAATGTCCACTTACTAGCTGAGATCCTGGGAAAGTTACCTAACTCACACCTTCATTTTCTTCTTTTATATACTGTAATAACATTTACCCCTTGTTATTGTAAAGATTTTATGAAATAACACTATCCCAACCTCAGCAAGTGTGGAAGGTGAGGGAGCTTACTCCTTTCTCCCCCACCCTCCTCTATAATTAGGTTTTTTGAACTTATTTTTTCTCGTATATCACTATTATTCCCCATACTTATCATTTCATTTTGATTGTTTTAATCTAAAGTAAATGCTTAGCAAATAATACCAAGTAAAGCCAAGAATAGCTAATACTTTCATTTCCATTTACTCTCCACATTTAACCTAGATTTGCCTAGACCACTGTTTCTTGACCCCAGGTGGTTTTGCCACTCAGAAGATACTTGACAATATCTGGATACATTTTTTTGTTATCACATGGTGGGGGTTATCTAGTGGGTAGAGGCTAGAGATGCTCCTAAATGTTCTTCAATGCACAGGGCAGCCACCCGCATCCAAAAATTATCTAGCCACAAATTTCAGTAGTGCCAAACTTAAGAAATCTTGGTCTACACTCTGAGCTCCAAACCTCCCTCACCTTCTCCTTAATAGAATAAAAAAGGTATCTTCATAGTCTAAAACAATTAGAAAAGGAATAAGCCAATTATAAATCTATGGTTCTTCAAATAGTCCTTCTTTTAATATTAAAAATACCTAAGGGATATAGAAATCATTCAAGCTGGCTTTACCTCTGAAGATACAGTAGGAAGTTCATCCAGTAGAAGAATATAGCAATCGCTCCACATTGCCACTGCACAGAAGCTGGTATACGCACGAATAAGGGTGACACAAAAATGATGCTTGCTGTGTAGATAATCCATTCAACTGCATTGGCATTATCCAAAATATAGTTTCTTTTCTGGGGTTGAAAAGAAGTCAGAATTACCACATACCAGAATTACCTGGCATCTTACACACACACATCTTACACACACACACACACACACACACACACACACACACACACACACACACTGACCAGCAGCAACATTCTTGTGACACTGCAGTTGGAGATGTTTAGGATCAAGGAGCCAGCTCCTGCCATCCTTGACTGAACTCAAGAGCCCTGGCTACGGACCAGTATTGGAGATGGCCTGGCCTCTTCTGTTGACCTGGCACACTTTGGAAATCTTATACCTAAGGAAATTCAACAAGTTTCTGGACTTGCTCTGTAGAGTTCATTCCTTCTTAAGGAAATTCCTGGGGAGTTGCAAGTTGGTTTAGTTTATTCCTTTCTCCTTGTGTAAGGACATACATGGGAATTTCTCAGGATACAAATAAACTAAAGCTGCTTCTAAGGAGGTTTGAGACCTGTGCTAAGACTTAATGACCACAACAATTTGATGTCATTTCCTACTCTTAAAGATTTCATGTTTTGGACATTAAATTTCCTATAGAGGCAATGATTTTAGTATCAATAAAAAAAATGTGGAGACCAACTCTGTTAGAGAAATCATATAACTTTATAGTTTAGGCTATAATCTGTAAAAAATGAAAATTATGGCAAGATTAAATAATATGCCCTAAATAATTTAAGTTACAATGGAACAATATAGTCTATTTCTCCAAATTGTGACAATTTGCTACAACTATAGATAGATATACACACACACACACACACACACACACACACACACACATATATAATTGCAATTACATAATTGCAATGTATAGTGTATCAAACAAATGTAAAGCATTGTAGCTATCATTAACATTCTTTAATGCAGGTATCAATGTGCTTATATAACAAAGTAAATTTTCACATAAAATGAGGTATTGTATAAAAGATATATATATCTTATAAAAAGATGCACAAAAAACCCCCAAAATGAATAAAAGACTTTAAACCTCCACACTGAGAAATAAAGAATGATGCCATTTACTAACCAAAGTAAGACCTGTAGATAATTCACACAATTCTTGAGTCTGATCTGAACTTGGTTCACCCATTAAAAAAAAATAAGGTATGAAGTAAAAATTGTGCTATAAAGGGTTCCAAATTTTATTATAACTTGAAATTTTATCTGATAAAGAAAAGCATTCTTAATAAGAAAGGAATTCAAAGAAAAACCCAGTTGAAATGGAGTCATGGACCAAGTAAGTTCTTTATAAATTGTTACATTCAAAAGTATCAAATTCAAAATCTATGATGTTAGCAAAATATCTGATATGAGAGAAAATACAGAAAAGGCATTCATAAGTTCATTTGTAGTCAAGCAGACCATATGGACTGATTAGTACAACTAGAACATCCTTACTTCAATTTTATCAAATAGGCACCATTCAATGCAGGAGTCTTATCTAAAATCATGTGATTTCTACAGTTTGAAAAGTTTATGCTTTGTATTTCCAATCCACCCATTTGTCAAGATATGTGATTTTATTCTGACATATATTGCTTCAATAATAGTTTAGCAATTTATGTTCTGTTTATTTAAATACTTGAAACTTTAGAGATTATAAAATGTATTGTATACCTGTTGGAAAATTTGGACCACTTCTTTGCAATATCCAAATATACTTGATAAAAAAACTAAAATCATACAAACTTTTATAAAATATGAATTCTGAAACAGAAAGGTACAAAAGTTATGAAGGATATCAAATAAAACAAGACTTAAACATCTTCATAATTTCCACTATTAAATACTTATTTTGTTTTTCTTCTGCTTCATTCCTACATATTGTTCATATTTGCTTTAAACAGAAAATTACTGATACTAATATAAAGACAACTCATCCTCATTTCATAATGTCCTTTTTAAGAGGGGCTCAAAAATTATCAAATGAATTCTAAAAGAATATGACTCTGTAGACCTATGTAAAAATATTTTTTACTATGGTAACATACACATAAACATAAAATTTACCATTTTCCAAGTTTTATGTTTTACAGGTACATTTACATTTCAGAGTGTATAATTCTATGACATTAAGGCAACCACCACCACTATACTATTTATTTTAAATAGTATAGTACACATAGTCATTATTAAATTAGCTTGTAGATTATTAAGTTTTCATCAATTACTGGGAACTACTATTATCTATTTCAAATTTTTTTTCTTAGTGGGGTGGCGGGGGGAAGAAGAGGGAAAGAATCTTAAGCGGGCTCTATGTCCAGTGCAGAGCCTGATGCGGAGTTTGATCTCATAACCCTGAGATCATCACCTGAGCCATAACAGCATTTAGCTTCATAACTTTTCATCACACCCAAACACAAACCCTGTGTCCACGGAGAACCACTCCCTCTCCTTAAAATCCCTGACAGCCACACATCAACTTTCTTGTATATCTATTTTAAAGTCTTATACTTCAGCCTTAAAGTTACTATCTCATACATATCAATTCTCTTTAATTTACAAACTCATTTATTGACCTATTTATTTATAGTTCCTCTCATTCCACAAAGGATTTTAGGAAAAACTGTTCATATATGAATTCTATAGTCTATAATAAAGTTCTGATATTTCAAATTTACTATGGGGTTAGTATTTCTAAGAAAAAAACAACATTTTGATAATATTTTATTTTTAAAAGTTGAAATATGAAGACCAATTGGAAATACCTTGGTGTCTAAAATTTCTGAATGATCACTAGTTTCATTGATGATTCCAGTTGAGTTAAAAGCCAGACCTGGCTTTATACTGGTAACAAGAAATGTCATAGGCAGGAGACCAACACAGTAAGATCCTAAGTTCATAATATGGGCTCTAAACCCATAAGCCAACCTACAAAAATAAATCATAATTTCAACAAAAATATGTAAAATAACCTGTGGAAAAAGTAGTTACAATCTCTCTTTGGCAAATTCATTGAACTTAATCAAGATCTTCAAATTCACCTTTTTTCATTTTCGGAAAAGGAATCTCAACTTCCCAGAAAATCATCAGTTATTTAAAATCTCTCACCAATTAATGGTAAAACAGAGACTTTAGCTCATATTTTCAGACTTCCACATTATTGCTCTTCCCAGGTACCCCTCTCACTTCACTGTCCACTAAAATGCAAGGCCCAGGAGTGCTTCTTTATGTCTTCTAGAAGGATTTCCACCCCTGAAATATCTCATTTAATGTCAAAGACAAATAACAGCTTTTTCTTTTTTTTTTTTAAAGATTTTATTTATTTATTTATTTATTTATTTGACAGAGAGAGAGAGAGAGAGAGATCACAAGTAGGCAGAGAGGCAGACAGAGAGAGGGGCAGAAGCAGGCTCCCTGCTGAGCAAAGAGCCCGATGCGGGGCTAGATCCCAGGACCCTGAGATCATGACCTGAGCTGAAGGCAGAGGCTTTACCCCACTGAGCCACCCAGGTGCCCCAAACAACAGCATTTTTCATATCAAAATTTGTCTTCAACACATTTCTTTTTCAAAGTGTAAAGCATTAAGATAATAAAATCTAAACAATTAATTAGAAGCCTTTAAAGAAACAATGGGGCATTACTAAAAAGAAATACTACTTAATACCCACCATTTCATAAGTAAGTATTCTTTACACACAGGATGATTGAGAAGTTCTATGCGGTTATGTTGTACCATTACCTGAGAAATAAGGAAAGATCAATCAAAATAAATCCTATTAAACTATTAAGCACAAGTTAAGCTTTTTGTTTGCTGGTTTTATAACTTTAATATTATAAAAGTAACACTTCTTCATGAACGTTTGAAAAACAAAAAATTATAGCAAGAATGTATATTTTGAAAAACAAGCTAGAACCATTTTATACATGCAGTTATTTGATTGAGTTTGTCTCTTTCAATTTCTCACTAGTTGAGATAGAATAAGCATATAAATCTTACACAAAATTACAACTGGAAAGGATATTCAAGATAAATTAGGAAGTTCTACACCCTTTTTCTGTCCTTAAAGAAACTCAGGCTTATCTTTCTAAAAGAATTTTAAATAGTACAGTACACATAAACAGTCATTAAATTTGCTTGTAGATTATTAAGTTTTCATGAATTACTGGGAATTACTAGTATCTATTTCAAATTTTTTTTCTTCGTTGGGGGGAAGGAAAAAGAGGGGAAGAAAGAATCTTTTTTTTTTTTTTTTTAAAGATTTTATTTATTTGACAGCGAGAAACACAGCGAGAGAGGGGACACAAGCAGAGGGAATGGCAGCGGGAGAAGCAGGGGAAGAAAGAATCTTAAGTGGGCTCCACATCCAGTGTGGAGCCTGATGCAGGCTTTGATCTCACAACCCTGAGATTATCACCTGAGCCAAAATCAAAAGTCAGACCCTTAACCAAACAGAACCACCCAGGTGTCCCCAAATTAATTTTTAATTATTCAAGAAATACATAGAGGAAGTAATGTCAGCAAGATGGAACAGGAAGTCCCAGACCCTCCTATACCCATGGAGAAAAGAGACATCAACTTAACAGCAATACCTAGAACAACTACCTCTGTGAGAAATACAGGAACCAGCTAAGAGGTTCCTGCACCCTACGCGAGCCTGTAGCCAAGAAGAACCACATCAGAGACAGCAGGAAATTCATGACATGCATCACCACAGTCCCTCTCCCAGCACGGAGCAGGGAGATCAAGAGAAAATTCCCAACTCCTAGCTTCTCCCTGAGGAGGAAAGAGAGGTGTGGAATGTTCTAACTTTGCAGAGAGCTGTCCAAGGGACAGGTTTCTGTCTTGCCTGAATCTAAGCACTGACAGGTCCATCTAGACTCTTCTGTGCACAATAAAAAACTGTTGTGCACTTCTGTGCACAATAATTTCCTGTGACAGACCAGCTATCCTTCCAGAAGAACCCCTCTCAGCTCAGTTATAATGAGGAGAGGTTTGTCGTGTTTTTAAGGCACTATTCAATCATGCCAAAAGTCATCCGCTAAGCGCAGTGTATTGATTCAAGCAAGCTGGTTTCATATAATTATTCCTAGTCTCTATCAAGTCTATTACTTTTTAGAACTTAAAAAGATTTTATTTCCTCCTATTCTCATTCTGGTGGTGAAAACAATACACTCTGATAGAGGTGTCGCCTATTCTTTAAATTATAATTTAAAAACCCCCACACACAAACACAAAAATTTTCTTAAGTATAGCTGTAGTACAGTTACTTTTAGGTCATTTGGCTATTGAGTCTGAACTATAACAACAGTTGCAAAACATAACATACTTCAGCAGAGCTAAAATGTTTTGCATAAAGCCAGTGTGAGTCAGTTTCCACTGCCAGCCTCATGGGCATAAAGTCCACGTGCCTCTGCATCCTTCCTACTCCAAGTACTCCCTAAGCCTTCTAGACATCACTTAGGTGACGGTTGATGCCATGGTTTGTACCAAAGGCTTCCATGAAGAGAAATTAATTCATTTAAAGTGAATGAAAATTCCCAATTGGTCTAGACCAGGGCTGTCCAATAGAACTTTTGGCAATGATGGAAATGTCCTATATTTGTGCTGTTCAAGAGGAGAGCCATAAGGCGCATAGTCTACTGAGCACTTGAAATGTGGTCACTGCGAGTGAAGAAATAAACTTTAAACTTTAATTTTAACTAGTTTTAAGTAGTCACATGTGGCTAGTGGTTACTTATTAGACACCACAGATCTAGACCCTAGACCACATTTGGAAATCCAACCCTCAAATAGGTTTTCTTTTGCTTACACACAGTGTTAATTTGTTGCCAGTATTTATAAGGCTGGGCTGCCTGTCCCACATGGCACTAGTTTGCTGATGCCAATAGCTGATCTCTTTTTTTAATTTTTTTTTTAAAGATTTTATTTATCTATCTGACAGGGAGAGAACACAAGTAGGCAAAGAGACAGGCAGAGAGAGAGAGGGAAGCAGACTCCCCACTGAGCGGAGAGCTCAATGCGGGGCTCGATCCCAGGACCCTGAGATCATGACCCGAGCCGAATACAGAGGCCCTAACCCACTGAGCCACTCAGGAGCCCCTAGCTGTTTTCCTTTTAAACCATCTGTTAGCCTGTTTACTCTGTAGTTGAGTTTGAGACCCCTGATTTAGACTGTAGTGGATCATCTTGGCATGGTTTTTATTGTCCCATCTGCTGGAAATATAAAAGTACTCTATGGAATAAGAACTGGTTAGGTCTTAAGTCTCTTGGGCAATTTGGGTCTATGCTGTGCCTGCTGGGCCTGCTTTCACTCCTCCAGAAGAATCTAAGAGGCTCTGAAAAGTCAGAGTTTACCATGGAGCCCAGTGGTTAGCTGACTTGGAAGCTATGATATAAAATATCAACCTTGAATTTTCCCGTGGTTTTGCATGGAGGAAACTCTTTAAATATATGTATTTATATTTAGGTGAACAGAGGTAGGGAGCAAGTGCTGACTGTCAGCCTGTGTTGTCCATGGTTTAATGGATTGGGGATTGGGGCAGGTTTAACATGACCATGAGGACCACAGTGATCAAGAATAAGGCAGATCAAATTATAGCAAATATTGCTATAATTGCTATAATATAGCAATTATACACAGGATGATTGAAAATGACTACTTTCTTTCTTAAAAAATAAAGGGTTAGAACACAAGGACAGAGACCTAAAACGATTAATGTTAAATTCTTTCTGGGCCCCTTCCTGGAACTATTGTACCAAAACATTATAGAACCCATGCAGAAACTACCTGGATAATGAAGATACCAGACTTACATTGAGGGTTGTAAGAGGCTCATATGTAATATCCTGTGTAGGTGTTACTTTCTTGGTGAATTCTAATGGACACTGAAGATACGTGAAATTATACTCGATCTGTAGAAGATAAAATTTTGAAAAAATTAACAGTCTAGTTTATACCTCTAAAACAGGTCTTGACAAATCAAATATGCAAGGCTATCATTCTGCCAAAAATTAAGTATTTCAAATAAAATTGAGTAATTTTGTCTGAAGAAATGTAGATTAAATTATTTTAAAGAACAAGTATCTTAGGGGCACCTGGGTGGCTCATTGGTTAAGCCTCTGCCTTGGACTCAGCTCCTGGTCTCAGGGTCTTGGGATTGAGGCGAGGCTCCCTGCTCAGTGGGGAGTCTGCTGCTTCCTCGCCCTCTGCCCCTTCCTGCCCCACTCATGCTCTCATGTTCTCTCTCTCTCTCACAAATAAATAAACAAAATATTTATACATTTTTAAAACAATATCCTAAAAGACTGTTACTTAACCTTCTGTAACCCATAGTCATGGAAGAAGATGAATTCTCAAAAGATCACTTAGATCTTTGGAACTTCATTCTTTAGGCAGTACTACTGGAGAAAATATAAAGACTAGAAACAACTCTGAATAATGCTGTTAGAAACAATTAAAATATTGGGAGAAAATGGAGGAAAAATTCTCTCCTAAGTAGGTGATACAGTAACACGACAAATGAAAACAATAATTACCATCTTCTGAGATTGTAGAACTCCAGTAACATTGTTTTTAATATTCATTAAAGAATTAGAATAAACTTTAAATCATCATGATAAAATAAACTTACATGGTAGTCTTTGCAAGACTTGTCTCCTGTGGAAGGTATTATGCAACAATCTAAAAGGACCTTTAAGAAAGAAAAAGTGGCCAAGATATTAGTCAGAAGACTACATAAGAGATAGGATTTGATGCTCCTTCTAAAATTATACCCAAGATATTCCTTTCCCCTCCCTTTATTTCTAGTGCCTGAAAGATAAACTATAATCGATGTCATTAAGGAACAAAGTTGAAAATATAAAGTGTTTCAACTACATTGCATGCTTCAGAAATACCACGTGATTCAGAAAATGTACCACGTGATTAAAAATGAAATTCCATTAACTAAAATTTGAGTAAGAAATATTGAAAATTTGATATTGAGTTGATGCCCTGGGCTTCTAGAGCACATATAAAGGATTCCTTTGCTCAGCATCTTACAGTGATAATTCATTGTCTCTATTGTCATCCCACGGCTGAGCACTGGGGTGTTTCTTTGGCCTAGGTGTCATCTTCCGTATTGCTCAAGCATGGAGGACTCAGTTTCTGCACCTCACTGGCTGAGCAGCACTGACAAAGTATTCATCCAGAGCTGCAGGACAGCAGAGCGGGGAATAAATGTTACACACAGCAATACTGAAGGCCCTCTAGATGCTTGAGAAAAGGAGAGAATGTTTAAGGGATTATTAGAGCCACACTTTTAGGGTATGTAGGGACAAATATTTTCATGGGGTGTCTATTAACAAAAACAATTTCAGTCACCCCCAATCTGTGTGTTGGCACCTTTCTGGTGGCCCAAACTCATCATCCTGAGAAAAAAAAATACTGCCCAGATTGCTCTCCTGGAACAGAGTCGGGACACAAAGCCCCAGACCACCCCACCAGTGTGTCCCCCAAAACTCGTGGGGCATCTGGTCAACCCCACCTGCAAGACATAAGGGTGGAGGACAGGACAGCACTCTGCAGGAGAGAAACAGGGACCCAGGCCCCCTTGGGAGGGCACTGCTCTCCTGGCTCGTCTGTCTCTAGCACCAGAGGGACTTAAAAAAGTTCAATCTCTGTTGGTGACCCAGCACCAACATAGCACCAAGGGTCATAAAAGGCATCATAAAAAAAAAAAAATAATGAAGACAAAGCTAGTCAGTAGTGCTGTGCAAATCAGAACCAGAGAAACAGGTCTGAGACTGAGAATTTTATAATCATCAGCATAGGCAAGATAAAGATAGGCTGTGGGGGAGGGGTGGGGGAGGAGGAGATACATGGGGGAGGAATTATGTAAATTAGTCAAATGTATCACTGGAGGCTAAACTGAAAGACCTTCAAGTTTCTCTATTTAAGGAAAAATTCACAATACTAAAATACAAGGAAATTATAGAAAACTAACTAGAAAATATAGAGTAAAAAAGAAAAAATTAATCATAATCCTACAATTGTGATAATTCTTAGTAACGTTTTGGTATAATTTCTTCAGTTCTATCCTATGTTTTCCATATGTGACTCTTTCTAACGTATGTTTTTTACTATTAATAATGTCTCAGGAAACATTACTATATATAAATCTGTCTGTACCTCTGATTATTCGTTAGGAAAGATTCCAACAACTGGAATTACTAAGTAAGAAATTCTGCAATCATTTTCAATCCTGTTATGTGCCCTTTGATGAAATTTAAGCACCTGAAATGATAATTTATGGACTGGACAGGGTCCACTTTCTTGTTAGGTATTGTAAAGAATAAAATGCATCTGAAGCTCTTAGCACATACTAAATGCTTACCGAATAAAAACAGTAGGTATGAGTAGCTATAGTACTAATAACCACAGAAGCAGTATAAAAACAGTAGGATGTATAATATAAGCCAAACACCATCCTGAATACTTCATATATTTTACCTCTAACTTTTAAAATATCTTTGCAAGATCAGTATCAGCAACACTTTTCTAGAGGTCAAGAAAGCAGAAAATGGGGGCGCCTGGGTGGCTCAGTCAGTTAAGCAACTGCCTTGGGCTCAGGTCATAATCCCGGGGTCCCAGGATCCAGTCCTGCGTCGTTGCGTCATCGAGCTCTCTGCTCAACGGGGAGTCGGCTTCTCCCTCTCCCTTTGCCTCACCCCCTGCTTGCACTCTGTCTCATCTCTCGGATAAGTAAATATTTTAAAAATTAAAAAAAAAAAAAAGAAAGAAAGTAGAAATGAAGCTGAGAGAGGTGAAATGACTTGCTTAAAGCAGCAGAGCAAGAGGCAGAGCTAGGACTAAATCCCAGGACCATCAGGCTCTGAACCGGGCCCTCTATCCCCTGTCACTATGTCTCCCAGCCTCATCCAGTATTTGAACATATTTTTCCCTATGAATGACACTTGACGTCCTTCCTCTTCTTTTGATTATTCTATATCTATCCCAATCCTCAAACCTCTGCCGTCCCAAGGAGGTCTCCTATCTGCATCCTTAAACGCTCACATCCTCAACAGTTCACGTGTCTCTCTTGCTGCAGGAGTCCAGTCGCATGTCGGGTGTGTGTCTAATCCAGCAGAGAAGCACCCATTTGGAGGTCCTTAGAGGCCAGGCGGGTAGTGTAAGTGAATAAACCGTGCCAGCCTTAGGAGCTCTCCACCACTGTTTGTCAAATGTTGGCTCTCCCTGGGCTGGCTTCTGGGTTCACAGTTTGGCTAGAGGCAAATACAGAGAAATAGCTCTCCGCTACAAGGAGAGCAGTTGCGCCAGAATGACAGTACAAGGCAACCAACAGCAGGCATTAGACAGAGTGTACAAAAGGAAAAGGTGCCCGCGGTGGGAGCAGGGTTTGCCCGTCTAAAGGAAGCAGCTGCTACTAGCCCAGCAGTTCCTTCCTCGTGACAAGGAGGCCCAGTCACCAGACCTTCTGATTTTTACAGGAAGCCAAATATCTGGATCTTTAAGGGAGGCATCCTGGTTTTAAATGTTTACAACTGGGACGCCTAGGTGGCTCAGTCGGTTAAGCCGCTGCCTTCGGCTCAGGTCATGATCCCAGGGTCCTGGGATCGAGTCCCACATCGGGCTCCTTGCTCAGCAGGGAGCCTGCTTCTGCCTCTGCCTGCCTCTCTGCCTGCTTGTGCTCTCTCTGTCAAATAAATAAATAAAATCTAAAAAAAAAAATGTTAACAACTACTGTAGATTTGAGACAATAACAGAAAAATCAGCTAGAGACTTTATTCAGCCAGCAACCACCATTAGCAGTCTCTGTTCTAGACTTCGATTATTTGAATAAAAAAATCTGTTGACTATATTTTCTCATATTCCACACAACAACCAAAAGCATCCTTTAAGTAGGTCCTTATCAGACACTTGTTGGCTAACTTCCCTGATTGACAGCCTATGGGAAACAAGAAACTTTACTTTAAAAATGAGAATTACTATTATTTACATTGTGGTTACAACAATAAATCCTCATATTATATTATATGCCAAGCATATACCCAGAAGCAGTTCTGTCTAGAGAGCTTACTTTCATGCATTCAGGGAGGTATTCTACCATTTCCATGACTGGACATTTATTGCTTGGAGAATAATGACTAAAAACCTTAAAGCATTCTTCCCATCTGTAAAAGATAAAAATAGTGATAATAATAAAACACACACAAGTCTTAAGCTTTCTGTTTGATATAGCAAAGCTACCAGCTGAAATTCAAGATTATATCTTCAGAAGAAACCTGAATTTGTTCCAGTGGAACCAATAGGTGAATCAAGATCAATCCATTAATAGGATCTTTGTCCATTAATGGAAATTAGAAATATGGACAAATTCCAGGATGGCTGTTATCATCATTGTTCTCTTTCTCTAAATGCCTTCTAAAGAACGTAAGCTTTTATCTTCTTTTCATCCTGAAATCATCCTGGTCATGTTGGGTAGAGATATTCACAGTGATGTATATACAATAGCAACATAGTACTGGACACACAATATTTAACATTAAATCTGTGTACACATGATGGGCTGCATTAAACTACAAAACAACATATGTCAAGTACATTCATAAGCATGGATTCTGCCAGGAGACTGCATAGCCTGCTCCTTTCTTCATCACCATCCAGTTGGACAGAACAAGAACATACTTATGATAACAAGGGGGAAATAACTCCCCAACAGGAAGTAAAGAAGAGACATTTATCTCCAAGATCCAATCTATGTCATAAGAGACTACTTCTTAAAAAGTACCCAAGTTTTCTGTTAACCCTATTAGTAAAATCCATCTAGATTATCTGCATTATCAGTAGAAAACTTTCAGTTTCACACTTGCACTGACTAGTGTTTCAAAGAAATGATCAGCAGGGGGATCTTGAGATCAAAACACAGGCTAGATCTGTCTTCTTGGTGATACTGGGCCCTTGAGCAGATCTGTGATTATACAAAAAGTTTATGTACGAAAAGTAGGACAGGGGCGCCTGGGTGGCTCAGTCGTTAAGCGTCTGACTTCGGCTCAGGTCATGATCCCAGGGTCCTGGGATTGAGCCCCGCATCGGGCTCCCTGCTCAGCAGGAGGCCTGCTTCTCCTGCTACCATTCCCTCTGCTTG
>CM053606.1:111669371-111690896 GCA_028646535.1 Procyon lotor
GTTTAATCTGTTTTGAGTTTATTTTTGCATATATTGTAAGATAGTGGTTCGCTTTCATTCTTTTGCATATCGCTGTCCAGTTTTCCCAACACCCCTTACTGAAGAGACTCTCCTTTTACCCATTGTATATTTTTGCCTTCTTTGTTGTAAATTAATTGGTCGGGTATGCATGGGTTTATTTCTATTTTGTTCCAGTGATCTATGTGTCTATTTTTATGCCACTACCATACTATGTTATTAGTATAGCTTTTTAGCATAGTTTTATTTTTTTTATTTTTTTATTTTTTTTGAATTATGTACCTTTATTTTTTTCTCCAAAAATGTTTATTTTATTTTTTCATTGTTACAAGATTTATTGTTCATGCACCACACCCAGTGCTCCATGCAATTCGTGCCCTCCTCAATACCCACCACCAGGCTCGCCCAGCCCCCTACCCCCACCCCTCCTAAACCCTCAGTTTGTTGCTCAGAGTCCACAGTCTCTCATGGTTCATCTCCTCCTCTGGTTTCCCCCCATTCACCTTTCCCTTCCTTCTCACAATGTCCTTCATGTTTTTCTTTATGCTCAGCACATAAGTGAGACCATAAGGTAATTGGCTCTCTCTGCTTGACTTATTTCACTCCACATAATCTCTTCCAGTCCCATCCATGTTGATACAAAAAAGATATGGTACATATACACAATGGAATATTATGCCTCCATTAGAAAGGACGAATATCCAACTTTTAGCATAGTTTTAAATCAGGGAGCATGATACCTCTGGCTTCGTTCTCTTTCTCAAAATTGTTTTGGGTATTTGGGATCTTTTGTGATGCCATACAAATTTTGGAATTATTTTTTTGAGTTTTTTGAAAAATGTCATTGGAATTTTGATAAGGATTGCATTGAATCTGTAGATCACTTTGGGTAGTATGGACATTTTAACAATATTAATTCTTCTAATCCAGGAGCACAAAATATCTTTCCATTCATTTGTGTCTTTTTCAATGTCTTTCATCAGTGTTTTATAGTTTTCAGCATACGGGTCTTTGACCTCCTTGGTTAAATATATTCCTAGGTATTTTATTCTTTTTGATGTAACTATAAATGGGATTATTTTCTTGATTTCTCTTTCTGATAGTTATTAGTGTATAGAAATGTAACAGATTTTGCATATTAATTTTCTATCCTGCAAATTTACTGAATTCATTTATTAGTTCCAAGTTTTTTGGTGGAGTCTATTTTAATTTGATAGCTATTTAAGTTTGAACACATTCCAAAACTACATTTTTACTATCCACCCCCAACATTTTTAATGTCACTTTTTACATCTTTTTATTTTATGTATCCCTTACCTAGTTATTACAGTTTTAGTTAATTTACTACTTTTGTCTTTTAACCTTCTTTGCAACTTTATAAGTGATTAACCCACTACCTTTACAATATAGTTTTCCTAGTGAGATTTCTACTTTCATATGTTTTCTTGTTATTAATTAGAGCCATTTCCTTTCTGCTTAAAAAAGTCCCTTTTTATTTCTTATATAGCCAATTTAGTAGTGATGAACTCTTTTAGCTTTTGCTTGTCTGGAAACTCCTTATCTTTCCTTCAATTCTGAATGGTAGATTTGCTGGGTAGAGTTTTCTTTGTTGGAAGTTTTTTCCTTTCAGCATTTTGAAGTGTCATGCCACTCCTTTCTGGCTTGCAAATTTCTTGCAGAGAAATCTGCTGATAGCCTGATAGGGTTTCCTTTATATGTAACAACTTGTTTTTCTCCTGCTGCTTTTAAGATTCTTTCTTTAACTTTCCACATTGTAAGTGTAATGTGTTTTGATATGGCTGTCTTTGGGTTCATCTTATTGGAAACACTCTGAGCTTCCTAGACCTGAGTGTCTGTTTCCTACCCTAAGTTAGGGAATTTTTCAGCCATTATTTCTTCAAATAAATTTTCTGCCCCTTTACTCTCCTTTTGGGACCCCTGGAGTGTGAATTTTATTCCCCTTGCTTTTGTCTGGAATGTCTCTTAAGTTGTCTTCATTTGTTAAAAGTCTTTTTTTTTTCTTTTTGCTGCTGTGTCTGGGTGAGTTCCATTGCTTTATCTCCTAGCTTGCTGATATGTTATTCTGCTTTGTCAGTCTCCTGTTGAACCTCTTTAGTGTGTTTTTCAATTCAGTTATTGTATAGTTAACCACTGTGACTTGTGTTCAGTATTTTCTTATGTTTTCTAGCTTGCTATTAAAGTTCTCACTGTATTCATCTTTTCTTCTCTTGAGCTCAGTGAACCTGTTTATGATCATCACTTTGAATTCTTTATCAGGTGAATTACTTATCTCTGTCTCTCTCCTACCCTCTCTCTCTCTCTCTTTTAGAGAGGGAG
Organism: Procyon lotor; assembly: GCA_028646535.1. NCBI lineage: Eukaryota > Metazoa > Chordata > Mammalia > Carnivora > Procyonidae > Procyon > Procyon lotor. Next base: position 111,671,727 of record CM053606.1, read on the forward strand.
ATGGGGAGAAGGGGAACAGGGAGAAGGAAAGAGAGAATCCAGTGCTGGGCATGGAGCCTGATGCAGGCTCAGTCTCACAACCCTGAGATCATGACCTGAGCCAAAATCAACAGTCAGAAGCTTGACCATCTGAGCCACCCAGGCACCCCTAGATTATTTATCTCTTCTTTGTTCAGGTCTTTTTCTAGGGTTTTTCTTGTTTCATTTGGAACATATTTCTCTGTTTCCCTACTTTTCTTGGTTTTCTGTGTTTGTTTTTTATGTGTTAGAATAGCTACCTCTCTCAGTCTTGTAGGAGTGGCTTTGTTTAGGGGGTGATCCTTCATGTTCAACCTTGCACTTGGTTATCTCTTAAACCTTTGTAATTATCTAAACTACCCAATTTTTTCTTGATATACCTCCATTGTCGAAAGTATACCAAGACTTGTCAGTTATCCAAGGGAAGGAATCTCATTTAGCATCTAGTTTCAGGCTAAAGCCTGACCCTCAGGCAACAGCTTTCACAGTATGCAAATATATAGAGTCCTGGGAAGCCACAATCATAGACCCTCTTGACCTCCAGTCTTGGAGATCTGGAGGTGTCCCCTGGGTGAGAATTGGAAATTGGAAAAATCGGGGCTCCAGATGAGTGTATAATCTCTCTTCCATGAGGTCTCATCCAGCTGTAGCAAGGCCCAGGGTGTGTGCTAGGATAGTACCTCTTCACATTCCCCAGGAATGCCTCTTTAGCCTCTAGATATATAGAAAACCTGAATCCTTTCCCTCAGGCTAAAGCTCCAAGAAAAGTAAGTAGGTCTTTTTTTCTGGGAAGATTGGGGTGTTTCAATTTACTGTCTGTGCATTGCCCTGGGGGTGTTAGCCTGCCCAGGACAGCCTTTCCGATTGTTGTAGCATTGCGGAGCTCTGGAAGGCCAACCCTCTTGGCCACCAGGTGACCAAGGGGTGTCCCCTGAGTGCATTGCACATGCCTACATGGCAGCCAGAGAGTGTTGGGGATGATGTATGTCTCAGCTTCAGAAAAGAGGGGGAAAATGTCTTAACCGCGCATGCTTACAGACTTCAATGATGCAGCAGAAGAATGCCTTGTCTACGTGCAAGCACTGGCTTTAAGCTGGGTGCAGAAGAATGTCACAACCACTTGCACTTCCCACCCCAGGCAGGAGACAGGGGGTGCTGCTCTCCAGTATCAGCAAGTGCCGTGAGAGGGGGACTGTGTCCGAGCTTGCCAGACCAGGCCAGCAGGCCATGTGGAGAGTGCAGTGATGGTGTCCACCAGCACCTCTGTCTTTGGGGAGCATCTCAACTGTCCCCCATCCCTCCAGTCAGTGCCCCAGATCAGCAAATGAAATCTCCTTTACATACAACCTAGACACTCATCAAGCTACTGTTTTGTGCTGATTCAAGGCCATCGAGACAAGATGTGAACCACCCAAGAAAGAAATCTGTTTCCCATAGCACTTTGGGACCTCTGGACATCAGCCTGATTGGTTTTCCAAGCCGGATGTTTTGACTCATCTCTCTGATGCAGATTACAGGGCTGGGGTGCTCAATATGGGGCAGCCTCTCACTTCTCTGGGAGAAGGGTCTCTCTGGTGAGATCCCACCCCATTGGGTGTCACCGTGCCAGGATGTCTTTCTTTGTGAGACCATGTGCCTACCTCTCCTAACCATCCGGAAGTGGTCCTTTTATCTCTTGGGGAGAGCAGTTCATCTAGTTTTTGGAAGTTTCATCTTTTTTAGAAGGATACAATCCACGTGTAGCTGCAGATTTGGTGCGTCCACGGCAGGGGATGGGTTCGGGATCTTCCTTCACCACCATTTCAGACCTTTCTCCCCATCTATTTTTCATCTCTGTAAGCCTCACGCAAAATTGTCAGGAGCTATTCATTCTTGCCTGGAAACAGGCCTAAGGCCGGCTGCCTACGGTACATTAGTGCACCAGCAGCGAGGGACTCACTTTATTTATTCTAATTGTCTGAGATCCTGCTTCCAAATGTCTGCTTCCCATGCATTAGGGGATTTAAGGGCTTTATGAAGCCACAGTAAACAAGGAGTCATTCTTCCCAGATGCCCTACCTAGAGTGAAAGTCTATTGACTTATCTCACATTTGGACTCTTCTTATCCTAGCTCCACCCCACACCATATTCATGCCTTTGAAGTTATGTTATATGTAAGCTTTCTGTAAATTATGTTTGTAATCGGACATTTTCAGGATTTAAATAGATTTCCCCTTAGTATATAGATATTTCGATTGTGCTTCTGACCAGATGTCATAAAGAGACATGGTTAGTTAAGGTTGATCTTAAGGTTGATCATATCTTAGTCTGTTTCACTTGGGTAGATTAGAGAGAACATGCTCATCAACGGCTGCACTGCTGCCACCTGCTGGATGCCTTGAGAATAGTGTTTTTCAGGGCTCTCCCTCTTACGTCTGTGTCACACACACACATACTCACAAAACACAGTTAGGCATTTATACTTCCCTGTTAAGCAGGCAGCCACATCTGTGGGCAGTGCACCTTGTGGCCTCAAACTGGGGTCAGCCAGACTGGCCAGCATCCTCCAATTAGCCAGCGACTCCTGGGTAAACATTGTATGATTATTAAAAGCAGTATCAATACCATATTAAATGGGCCATTCAGTGAATTTCTACTGTCATCTTCTAAATCATTACTGTGATAGACATTAATTTCATTTTAATGGTTTATTCTTCTACTGTTTACTTCTCAGTAGAGGCTAACATTACTGCTCTCTAATATGAAGAATGATTTATATAGAAACACAAATTTGCGGGGACATTTTTACTTTCACATACTTTTTTCTCCAGTGAAACAGGATTCGGGGACCCTTTGATCTCTCACTTTATAACATTGAACAATTTAAACAGTTTAGATCATCAGTTTGGACTAGAGATGGTAAAAGGTGGTTTTCTAACAGCAAAATATCCCTGATACACAAAAGGCATCTACTGTTTTAGGCATCTACTTGGCAGATTTGGAGAAAATAAGTACAAACTTCCCATGTTTAGATTTAGTTCTATTTTCCTAATCATCCAGATGGTGGCAGCATTTCCAAATTTTATTGAATCTGAACCCATAAGGGGAAAGAATTCACTTCTGCTCATTCCCTAGTGCTAAATACTACTTTGCTGTAGTTAGCACCACACAATATCAATCTTCAAAGTATTCTAATTTTAATACTATGATGTATTTTATTTCCAACATAGGATTTCGTAGTTACTGTGACCACATCTGTAATCTTCCTACCAATAAACGGCATTGTGCTTAGCGCATGGCTCCTTCCTTGGGCCATAATACAAATTAGTTATTTTCTAGATTTGAAACAGAATTGGACTGTAGAATTAGTCTGCCGTGGTGGCAATATTATATCCATGATGTCCAATACAGTAGCTACTAGCTGCTATTGATACTAGACTATCCATAGTCACATGTGTGTGGCTATTGAGCACTTGAAATATGCTGGCACTACCAGTACTAGTAGTAGATGTACTAGTGCTAATGAGGAACTAAATTTTTAATTTTATTTCTTTTGAATTAAATATATGTAAGCTGTATATGGTAGTAGTTACCATGCTAGAGACTACAGTGCTAGATGGTACAGATGCCTTAGCCAACAGATCAAAATGTTTCTCCCAATATCAAACTTTGCTCAACAATTTTAAGTTTAATCAGAGAAGGCTGTCTCAGAACTAAACTTCTAATGGGAGTTTATAGTCTGGTTCCTGATCAAACTCTTTAGCAGATTCTCTCTAATCCCTCTGGTTCTTTCTCAAGCTCACCCTCCTGCTGCTACCGCCAACCCACACCTTCCTACTTCTACTGTTTACTGATGGATTCTTTTTTTTTTTTTTTTTTTTTGTCTTTTTGTCTTTACTGGGCCTCTCGTTCATTTGCTGCTTCTGACCATTGACCTCTGCATTCTCCCTGAGTCATTCCATTGACTTCATGGTTTTAGTTCCTGTCTCTCCACTGCTGACTTCCTAATCTGTAATGGCAACTCTGACCTTGGCCTTGCCCTTCAGCATATATGCAGCTTCCTCATGGATATCTCCAGTAGGGAGCGCTAACTTAAGATATCCAAAATTAAACTTCGGTTCCTCCGAGTCTGCTCCTTGTGTAGACAGCCAATCTGTCTTCCTTCACCCTCTCCTGTGTAATGCACAACCACATTCTATTCATTTTAGCTCCTAAAAGGTCTCAGATCTACCTCCCTTCTCTCCATCCCTATGGTTACCACTTATTCAGTCTTTCGTCATCTCTCTTCCACTGCAAAAGCCTTCTCCATGGTTTCCTTATTTTGCTTTGTCCTTTGTTTGCTTTGTCTCACATCCTTCCTCCACATGGCCAAGTATTTCTACAGATATCTTCTCCACATTCTCCAGTGGCTCCCACATTACCTAAAGATCAAGTCCAAACCTCTTTGTATGTCTTGCAGTGTTCTCCATGGCCTCCTCTGCATAACTATTGAAGCGTGACTTCCACCTCTCTGTTCTCATGCTTTACCCTGCCCTGCTCTCAGCTACTTGCAACTGTATAGACACACCTCTGAGATCCCCGTCTCTTATTCCATACCTCTGAAGTTTTATTCACTCTGCTCCCTCTGCTCCCTCCACTGGAAACATTGTCTTCCCACCCACCCCACCGCTACCCCCATTTCCTGGCTGATTTCTTCTTATTCAGGTGCAACTCAAGTAACATTTCCCCTAGGAAGCCTTCATTCAGTTCCCAGGCTAGACCAAATCACCCTGCTCAGTCTGTTTGCATATCTTTATTATTGCAGGTGTAATGGTTTTCTCATTCAGCTTCTTGAATATGAGGATTTTATCTTATTCAGTGATCGCACCCAGTAGATGCTCAAAATTTTTATCGAAGTTTCGAATGAAACTCTTGAACTGTAAATCTGGGTCTCCCATTGATGTTCTTGTGTAGAGAAATGGATGATGAGTTTAAGCAAAGAAAGTTATGCAGCTGCTCCAGATAAGCTGTTCCTGTATCTAAACTGTTCAGCCTTCTACACTAACTTCTCAGTCATGTCATGTGATTGCTTTCTTTACAAAATCATCCCACGTGACCTGCAGCACATCTCAAATGCGTTCTGTGAAAATGAACATCCAGTGTCACTTCTACCAAATAGTGCTGGTGATGGGGGATCAAAGACACTCCCTAAAGGAAACAAACTTGGAAGCTTTGCCTTTATAAATGTTGTTCAAAGCCTGATTATGAGGACTTGACCTGCACATTTCCAGGTCTGTAATTCATAATAGGTGGATTCCTTATGGCTCAGGACTGAACTCAGCACATGAATCATGGTGCCAGCTCAAAGTCTGGAAGCTTCCAGTCCTCCCTCCACTCTTCCCCCTGTGCCCTCAGTGCCAAACAGCACACGCACCCCCCCCCAAACCCACATTCCGTGCACAGAGCTCCATAAACCACTTTCAAAACCCACAGATCAGTCCTACCACCAAGAATGGTGAATGTCTCTACTAGATGAGAAGTTGAAACAGTTAAAACTTTGTTAACCCTAAGGTATTACATTTAAGTGATCTGAATGCTTATTTCAATTCCTTAAAGCAAATTTAAAAGTTTTAGATTTTAGACTCACGCGGCAACTGTGAGCTAGTACTTTGCTTACTGATGTCCCTATGTGGATATCTTTACACTCATCAGTTTGGGAGAAGTTTGGGGAAAATTGCTGACATTTTGAAATGTCACTGCAGAGTAAGACATACACACGCACACATACACACACACGTGCAAAACATAGTTATAGGTTGTTTTGATTCAGTTAATTATCAAAATTTTACAATCCAATGTATTTCCAAAGTATTTTCTTTGATATTAAAAAAAAAAAGACTGCTTAAAAATTGCATTTCAAACCTGTTAGTTTTCTTATTACTCACACTAAGGAGCTTTTATCATAGTTCTACAACTTTGAAGTGCCACAAAGCAGAACTCGCATATCATTCCTTTTCAATGTAGTACGTATTTAAGGCAAACTGGTTACAGTCGGTGAATTTGCAACACTTAATTTCTCATTTTGAAACTAGATAACCAAGAAGAACAAGCTTAAGTATTCACTGAAGTTCCTCTTTTTTAGGAGAGGAAAACTAGCTTAGGTTTCATGCACCTTTGCTATAGCTAGAAAACAAAGCTATAAAAGAGAAAGGCAGAAATTGTTCCTTTTCCAATTAAGAAAATAGAAATCTTTCCATTTGACCTACTTCTCCCACTCATTGAAACTGGACCGTCGAGAAATTTTTCTTTTTTTTTTAATCTGCAGGTTTCTGTGCAGTTTTTTTTTTCTTTTAAGATTTATTTATTAAAGTAATCCCTACCCCCAGTGTGGGGCTCGAACTCAAAACCCTGAGATCAGGAGTTGTGTGCTCTACCATCTGAGCCAGCCAGGTGCCCCTGTGCAGTTTTATAGACCAAACTGTACTGTAATTTTTGACACAAAAACTTTACATTTCTTAAAGTGCTTTGCCTTTAAATTCTGTATGCAGCTTTTGGACACATAATTAGATAGATCTCAGGTAGCTTGGACACACGGGCCCTCCACGCCTTGCAGAAATAGCCTGCATAAGTCATAGAAGCTGGCTTTTGAAAATGTTTTGTTATTCACTATAAGGAAGTCCAATGTTGCTATTCCTTTTTACTTGAAGGAGATCAATTATTGTATCTCCTAACCCCGTCCCTCCGTCTCTCCCGTGGAAGGCAGAAGACCCTTCTGGCTGACAAGTATCAACTTTGAGGACCGTACTTTTCCGCAAGGTTAAATAGGATATTCATGGCTCAGTTCTGCCCTTCTTCCTCCTGAGACAGGGGTGTGCTGCACCTCTGAAGTTCAGCATTGCCCTTGAACCCAGCTGCCATTAATTGTACTTTTGACCACCAAACTAAACTACCTTCTCTAAGTTTGCCCTTGTCATAATATGCTCTATGTCCTCTTGTTTTGTTTCCCACTTTATTCAGATCTCAAGCTGAGAAATTGTGCTTTTATTTTAGGTCCTGCAGGGGGCCCCACTACTTGCTGCATGAACCAGAAACACTGAAGCAGATGAAGGGAAGAGTGGGTTTGGGAAAGAAAAGTTGTTAGAGGAGCAAGGATTGTGTGGCTTTGGATTTGGGACTTCGGTGTGTAAGCAGGTGTTTTGAACTTCACAGTTACTGCAGGCTTACCTTGGACCAGACAAGCTTTTAAAACGGTGCAGTGGCTGATGGAGTTTTTGTCAGACCGGTAGCTTCAGCTTACGACGAGGGCAGGTGCAAGCGGGGACGGTGTGGAAGGAGGTCTGTGCTTCGGCGACTTGAGAAAATGGGGCTCTGATTTTGCAGGCCTTACAGGAGCAGGGGCTGCAGCGAGGAGCTGAGGCCTTGCGAAGGGCCCCGGCTTGAACACAAGCCTCCGCAGATGCAGGGAGGGGAGAGTGCAGACCACAGCAGCTCAGGGTGCAGGCGAAGCCTCGTGATGGGCCACCGCCCAGGTGACGATGCACCTGCAGAAAAAAAGGGGGCAGGCTTTACTTAGGACTTACGCGTGTTGGGGAGAGAACAGTCTTGTTCCGGTTTTATGTCTTCTTGGCTGGGTCGGCTAAGGCAGTTCTGAAGTGCCCAGGCGCTTGTGCACATGCTACTTTGAGACGGTACCAGGCCCCCCGACAGAAGGGGCTAAATTGTTGCCCAAAATTCTATCTGCAAGCAGGACCAAGCAGGGCATTGGAGAGACTCTTTTAAAAGTCAGTTACCTCCTTTACAGTCTCCAGAGCTTAAAAATGTCAAATAACTTCCAGATGGTGATGCAGTTAATGGAGGTGCCTAGAGGGAAAGCACGTGACAAACAGACGGAAGTCAGCCACAAAGGGAACAGGTCTGGAGGTCTGTTCCTCACTCATCCCCTCGGGGCAGCGGCTCTCCAACAGTAGGATACATCAGAATCCCCCGGAAGGCTTGTGAATCCACATATGGTTGGGCTCCTGCCCAGGTTCTCTGATTCTGTAAGTCTGGCTGGGACCTGGAAATGAGAGAAGTCACCTGCTAGTGCTGGTCTGGGGACCACAGTTTGAGAACCTATACCCCAGGGCAAAAAACATAAGGGCATCAAGAGCAGCTTCAATTCAAGCATCTGTCCAATGTGATTTTCCACTGAAACCAACCTGGGTTCGAAGGGGAAAATCTTTTCTAGCAGTGGGGTTGTTAGGGCTGAGTGATAGTATTCTAAGTCAGTGGAAAACCTGAAAAGAAAATGGGTGATAATTATTGAATCCCTGGAAAGACTTCATCGTTTCTCTTCCAGTTAAACTAGACAATTGATCCTCTCGCTTTCCTTTTCATGGAAAGAAAGTAATATGAACACGTGCGTGGGATCTTAGATGTTGCCCCTGATGAGAACAGCCTTTTGTCCACATTACTCACTTGCTACTTTTATGGAGTACCACTGATCATAACCAGCAGATTATTTGCCCAGAGTTTCCTGTGTTTTAGGCCCTGTAGTCATTTTGTAGGTATACTTGTCGGCCGTTTATCCTGAAGAATTATTCAAATTCTTATGCTTCCCTTTCCTTTATTTGTACACAGTGATATTAGTAATAATACCTATCCCCTCAGGGCTGCTGTCAGAGTTTAAAAAGAGGCTCCCCACTGGGCAGGAAGCATCAGATTCCTGCCCAGTGGGGAGCCTGCTTCTCCCTCTCCCTCTGCGGCCTCAACCTGCCTTTCCCCCTGCTTATGCACTTGCTCTCTCTCTGTCAAATGAATGAATAAAATCTTAAAAACATGTTTTACTGTGAAATATAATACACACTCAGAAAAGTGCCTAAAATTTATACGTACATTTTCATTAGCATGCCCATACAATTTATCCCCCAACAGCAAAACCTGAGCAAGAACTGAACCTCTGTGAACAGTGACACTGAGCCAACAGACATGGGCCGGGCTCGATTGTCATCCTAAATTAATGAATGGCTTAAGAGCCAGTTCCTAGGTAACTACCACCCTGGTCAAGACCCAGAGATGTCTCTAGAACCTCAGCCACCTCCACTGTACATCTCTTCCGGGTCACAAGCTCACAAGCTCCCCCCATCAACGTACAGCCAGCCTCTCTTCCATGGTAGCAATTTACGTGCTTCCATTTATATTTCACACCTCAATTTGTATTATTGTGAAATAGAGTTCGTGTTTCCCGTTTTACAATTTTTAGAAAGTGATCCTTCTATGCTTTAAAAATGCTCGAAGTCTTGCCTCTTTTGCTCCACGTTACTCAGTACTCACCCATGCGCTGGCACATGGCCGCGGTTCAAGAACTTCCTTTGCTATTGCATGTCTCATTGTACAAATAGCCCATGGTCCATTGATCCGTTCTATGGTTCTATGATTTTGATGTTGTTCCCAACACTCGGATTTTTAGCAGGGGGATAACCTGGCAAAAGTAATGTTTTAGGAAGAGCCCTCAACAGTTAGTATTTCAGACGCACTGAAGAGAAAAGGACCAAATGTTAGTTGAGTACTTTCCTGTTCCAGGCACTGCACACACTGCTCTCACATGCATGCAGGGACCAAGGCAAAAGCCCCAAGAGGCTGGCCTCTGGTAACAGTAGAGCTGGGCTCTGTCCAGGCTGTGACTTGTGATTCCTTCTTGCAGCTGCAGCCCGTGGGTACAGAGGGTGAGATCTGCCATCACAGAGCCCTGGGTTCCAAGACGGGCTCTGCCCCTGTCTTTGATGCTTAAGATCAAAATGCCTCTGATAATACCACCCTCCTGGGATCGTTGTGACAATTCAATGAGACCATGTTTTCAGGTGTTAGTTATTTCAACCGCAGTCCATAAAGGAGGACAATTAGAAAAGTTAAGCACTTTTATTTAGTTTCTGTTCTGGCCCCTCTACCCCATTCCCTTGTCCAGGGACAACTGCTGAAGTCCCTACCCTTAAAATATCCAAAAAACCAAATTTTGTGCAAAAGTCCACCAGAGCATGAGATAAATAAAGCTCCTAATGCAACTCTCAAGAAAGACCACATCATTTCAAGTTCTGTTTCTTCATCATACTCCCTACTGTAGATACACATCTTAGGATTACTAGGTTATGTACTTTTTCAAACAAATCAGCAAAGAACCAGGGTTTATACCTCTTAGTCTCTCTTCAAGCCCTGAGCCTTTGAGTTTGGCTAAAGCTACAAATTGTCTTCTTCCCCTCTAACATTCTCCTCCAGGATGATAACATGACAGACCAACCCTGTTAACATCCAATAAGAGTGGAGAGCTCTTCACTGAATATCTCTTTAAACCATTGAGCGATGCTCCTTAATGTATGTACTGTATGTACCATCACTGGACCCTCTCCAAATAGTTAAATGAGGTGCAAGTCACAGAGACGCTGGCCTTTTTTGAAGAACGATTAGCAGAGATTACAGTGAAAAGATGTAAATACGTTTCCTTGGTCACCATTGGCAAATTTTTTTCAAGAGTGGAGGCGTGGCCTGTTTCTAATCAGAAAGAACCTTGATTTGGCAATGAGCAAGTTCGTTGTCTCAGTATGACCATATCTGTTTACAGTGTTCGAGTAGCGGCTGAATGGCGTGAGGGCAGGGACCAGAACAGAATGCTAGGGAGAGGGCTCTTCCATCTGGTTTGCCGATAAGCTCAGCTATCGACCCAGGAGGTCTCTATGTTGGTGATGACCGTGGCCTGAGTACAACACCTGACTCTTTTGATTTGGTAACATACATGTTATAACACAGCTCTCAATAACCTTAAAACCTTTGGCCTAACCTAAACAAAACCCTCAGGCTTGCAGAAACGTTCAGCACTAGGCTTCACCCTTCTGATCTGACAGAGTTACATCTCGCTGGGTTACCTGGCTCACAGCAAGACAACGAGGCTTTCAGAAAATATAGCTCGTCATGCACGACGAAAAATAAATGTGTGAGTCCTAGGACAGTCCCCCGGCAAGAATATCATGGAAGGAAAAAAAAAAACAAAACAGAATAAAGTAAATTCATGATTAAATTAGGACTGATTTCTAAATCATAGCAGATGGTAAACTAAGGAGAAGAGATGAGTCACTGCATTTATTTAGAGAAACCCGGTGAACAGACTGTTATCCATCCCCTTGTGAGTTTGTTTGCCTGTGAACTAGCCTAAGAAATTTACCAAATATATTAGATTGTTCCACCGTAAAAAAGCCTTAGTGCAAAAAAGTACAGAAATCACTGTTGACCAATCACTGTTGACCAGTCTTTATAGTGTATATGGAGGAACATACAGCACCAAACTAAGGCCCATGAAGAAGCGTATTCCCGGGGGGTCTTTTCCAGGTTACCAATTGCCCACATTTGCTTATGTAATTCAGTTGTCTACAGTGTCCCCGGCCAAAGGTTGATGATTTCAACCCCATGTCAATCCACATACACAACTCCATCTCTGTCAGTCTCTACAAGTCCAAGCAAACTGAGCATTATGGGACTTGTGAGTCACACTGCACAGCGTGTTGCCCTAAAATACCTCTGAGATCTCTCTTTCTAATCCCCCACTTTCTGGGCTAGTGCATGCACTCTGCATCTCAGCTCACCCCCCGATCCCGAGGACACCAGCCTACCTTGCATTCTCTCTTTCTCTCTTCTCAATTCTCAGGAGTTATAATGCAAAGCAATTCCTCTGTCCCGACTTCTACTTCAAACCTATGCGCCATCACCCACAAAGACATTTAGCATTCTGCTTAGAATATCCACCCTTTTGGGAACGATTCATGTATGCAAATATTTTTTTATGTTCCACTGAAATATATTGACACATGCAGTGGATTTCTTCATAATGTTTAGCAAGAATCTTTTTTTTTTTTTTTTAAAGATTTTATTTATTTGACAGAAAGAAACACAGCGAGAGAGGGAACACAAGCAGAGGGAATGGTAGCAGGAGAAGCAGGCTTCCCGCAGAGCAGAGAGCCCGATGCGGGGCTCGATCCCAGGACCCTGGGATCTGACCTGGGCCGAAGGCAGACGCTTAACGGCTGAGCCACCCAGGCGCCCCTGTTTAGCAAGAATCTTTAACAATCTAAACACAGTGTTAAAATCTGCTTCCAAAAGGTCAGTTTACATTTTTAACCCTATCTGGGTAGAAGCTAAGATTTCACATATGTATTTTCAATGATAAGATTTTCAGCACCTAAAATTGAGTTCCATTTATACATCACGGCAGGAAGGATATATATGTATAGAGGAAGGTAAGATAAAATTAGAACAAACTTATATCCTTTCACGTATCAGAAGCTAGAGATGAATAAAAAGGACAGGCAAATAGTCCGGAGATTATCTGACTAAGACAAATGTAATTTGGTTTATGTAAAGCTTTGTGCATAAGGCAGATCTACTTTGTACACACAAGCCCGGCACCCACACAACTCCCTGAGTTACCAACCCTGTATTTTATTTTCTGTTCATTTGAAAACAACACAGAAGTTACTATATTCTTTGAAGCTATTATACCTGTGAAAAAAGCCACACCTAAGTACAAAAGCCCATGCATTGCATATAAGTCATCCGGTCTCTTTTACTACTTTAATCTGGAATGTTCTAGTCTTTCTTTGACTTAAGAGATTTTTAGAATACTCTTCAACTTGAGCTTTATCTGATGTTGGTTTATTACCGGTTGGTTCAGCTTGTGCATTTTTGACAAGAATGCCAAGAAGAGAGTTGTGTTGTGTTCAGGGCCTCATATCAAGGGGCTCATGATATGTGACTGTCTCATTACAGGTGAGTTTATCTTCGGTTTCTCCTTAGGGTGGCATCTGCCATGTCTTTCTACTATAAGATTACTAGTTTCACCTTCCAAATTAATAAACATCTTGTGGGGAAATACTTTGAGACTATGTAATATCTTGTTCTTCATCAAACTTTCACCCAATAATTTTAACAATTGACAATTTTACATACCAAATTGATTATTGCTACGGTGCCTACAAAAGGCAATTTTCTAACTCCATCCTCTTTTTACATTAAGTATTTGGCAATCTATTGCAAAGAGGAGCCCTTTCTCTCATTGTTATTTCTTTATTTATTTCCTTACTTATATCACACAAGAGCAACTCATGCATTCTCATTTTATTTGATGGTGGATTTTTTTATCCAATGCCACAGAGGACATCATGCCAAAACTTGCTGATTTGAAACAATAACGATTTATTTTCTCTCATGCATTCTGAGGGTCACAGATTCAGGGTGATTGGCTGGGTAGTTCTGCCCGAGGTCGCTGATGGAATTGCGGTGGGGTCTGCATGTCTGTAGTCCTCCGCAAGGTTAAGTGGGACCGAGGGAACCACTTCCAGGGTGGCTTACTCAACAGCGGCAAGGTGGTACTGGTTGGCGATAGGAACCTCTCCACAGGGCTGTGTTAGTGTCTCCTCAGTGTGGAGTCTGGGTTCTTCCAGAGTAAGGGATCCATAAGGCCAAGGGGGAAACTGCAGTGCCTTTGGCTTGACCTTGGAAGTTGCACACTGCTGCCTCCGTGGCATTCTGTGGGTGACCCAGGCCAGCCCCGATTCACTACGGGCAGGGAGTGCATAAGGGCTGGGGTAATGGGAGGTGAACATCCTTGTGGACCGTCTCGGAGGCTGACCACAAGTGGATTTGCCCTTTACTTTCATTATTTATTTTGAAGTTCATTTTTCCCAGATTTGGCCTGTGTGTGTGACCCCTTTCAACATGGCTCCTCTGTTGTTCGTTTCTGTTTCGTTTTGTTTTTAACATGTCCTCATCTAATTACTGGGAGGTAATTAGGTGTAGATGAGGTCATGAGGATGGAGCCCCCGTGGTTGAAATTAGTGCCCTTATAAGAAAAGGAAGAGACCAAAGAAAGTGCTCTTTCTCTCTGCCATGTGAAGAGACAGCAAGAAAGCTGCTATCTGCAGCCAGAAAGAGAGTCCTTACCAGGTACGGATTCTTCCAGCACCATGATCTGGGATTTTTCTCAGTGTCCAGGACTGTGAGAAATAAAGTTGTGCTATTTAAGTCACTCAGTCTATGGCATTTTGCTATAGCAGCTTGAGCTAACTAAGAGTGTCCATATGATCAGAATTTAGGAAAAAATAAGCTTACCAAGGATGAATACCTACCATTTGCACTGACTTAGACGAAACATAGATGGCAGGGGGTTACGCTCAGAGAAATAAGTCAAGCAGAGAAAGACAATTATCATATAGTTTCCCTCATCTGTGGAACATAAAGAATAGCACAGAGCACCATAGGGGAAGGGAGGGAAAACTGAATGGGAAGAAATCAGAGAGGGAGACAAACCATGAGAGACTCTGGACTCTGGGAAACAAACTGAGGATTATGGGGGGTTCAGGGGGGCATGAGGTAACCGGGTGATGGGTATTAAGGAGGGCATGTGATATGATGAGCGCTGGGTGTTGTATGCAACTAATGAACCATTGAACCCTACATCAAAAACTAATGATGTATTATATGTTGGCTAATTGAACATAATACTAAAAAAAGTGAAATATCACACACAAAAAAATAAGATTAGAGAATTGATGATTGGAGGTTCTGGGAAAAGCAATGTGGAAGAAGTTCTTGAACTGAGACCAGTGTATGAGGATATCTGGGTCCCTTGTGAATGGTCACCAGTGGCACTGGCTTTCAAAGGGGGCTATTGAAAAGCAGGTGGTCAAACTCATTAATTCTTCAGATGTCAGCTAAACTCTTACCCTCGTCATCCGAATGGTACTCAGTGGTACCATTTACAAGTACTCGCAGGGCAGAGAAGGAGGATATGCAGAAGCTCATGGACATGGATTCCCTTTACTAAAGCTGATCTGGATGCCACCACTGCTGACTTCTCAGCTTGCAGGGAGCAGAGACCAGCACCAAGCCCATGCACTTGCCACCTAGAAGCTGATTACAACGGACCCCTTCTACCTCACGGGGAACAATTACATGTTCTCATTGGAATAAATGCATATTCTGGATATAGATTTGCCTTTTTGCCCATCATACTCCTCCTAGCACCTTCATACATGGTACCGTATTTGCATTGCTTTCACATTTTCCCATATAACAAAGAAACTCATTTTATAGAAAAAGACGGGAGGGGGCCCCTGGGTGGCTCAGTCGTTAAGCGGCTGCCTTTGGCTCAGGTCATGATCCCAGGGTCGTGGGATTGAGCCCCGCATCGGGCTCCCTGCTCGGCAGGAAGCCTGCTTCTCCTGCTACCATTCCCTCTGCTTGTGTTCCCTCTCTTGCTGTGTTTCTCTCTGTCAAATAAATAAAATCTTTAAAAAAAAGAAAAAGAAGAGAGGCAGTGATGCCACAGCCAGATAATTCATTGTTCTTATCATTTACCTGATAGAACTGACTTACTGAAAACTGAACTGTGGAGCTAATTCTCTGCAAAGTTTCTATTATATATATATATATATATATATATATATATATATATATATATATATATACCTCATACCTATTCACAAGGTTTTTACTGCCCCCCCCTTTTTAAGAGAGAGCAAGTGGGGAGAGACAGAGGGAGAGGGAGAGAGAGATTCTTAAGCAGGCTTCTTGCACAGGGCAGAGCCCAATGTGGGGCTGGGTCTCACGACCCTGAGATCATGACCTGAACCAAAATCAGGAGTCAGACACTTAATCAATAAGCCACCCAGACTCCCTCCATCTTTGTATCTTTGAGCTAGGATATGTTCCCAGGAGACACAACAGTTGTTTGCCAGTTGGAAACTGGGCCTGCCACTTGGTTGTTTGAATCTCATCGTTCTTTAGAACGAAAAGACAAAGAAGGAGACGACGGTGCTGGCTAATGCTATTGATCCCAATTAGCAAGATGGAATTTGGTTACTTACTGCTAGGAGCATGCCAGCAGCCTACAGGAGTCTATGGGATACCCACTGGTATTTCTATGTCAGTTAGTAAAATTAAGAGAAGACAATAACAACTCAATAAGATAGAATCACTGAGAACTTAGATTCTTTAGGAGTGAAAGTTTGGGGTATTTAACTAAAATATCCTAATCAGCTGAAGTGTTCACAGGGTGCGAAGAGAACACAAAGAATAGTGGAAAACAGGAGTTATAAACATGAACTAGAGCCTTATGACTTGTTACAGAAATGATTAGAGTGGCCATGTATATTTTTTTCTGTGCTTTTCATGGTGGTCAGCTTCCAAGATGGCCCCTAATGATTCCTGCCTCCCAATATTCCCACCCTTGTGTAATCCCCTCCCACATTACACCAAGGTTGATCTGTGAGTCCAGTAGGATATAGCAGAAATTGTGGTATGCCGACTTTAAGACTAGGTGATAAAAAGGCACTGAAACTTATGTCTTGGTCTCTTTTTCCGATCACTTGCTCTGGCAGAAGCCAGCCACTATGTCATTGTGAATAGTCCTATGGAGGAAATGACCTGGCAAGGAACCAAGGACTCCAACAACCATGTGTGCAAGCTTAGCGTTGAGCCCTCCAGTTGCAGGCGAGCCTTCAGATGACCATAGCCTTAGCCAACATCTTGACTGCAGATCGTGAGAGGCCCCTGTGCCAGAACCACCCAGCTAAGCCACTTCTGGGTTCTTGAGTCCCAGAAACTGATTTAACTGAGGTAATAAATGTTGGTTGTCTTAAGCTCTTACATCTTGAGGCAATTTGTTATGCAGACATAGGTAAATTATACACTTGTGATTTCACATTTATAAATATTAGCTAATCCTCGTCCTTTTTTCCAGAGTAATTTTCTTTTATGAGTACTGTTTTTACTTTATGATTTAGACTCTCGGGTACAGAATAATCAAGTGAGATGGTGACTGAATTAAGAAAGGAAATTACCATCAGCCAGAGACAGATAAAATGACTGATGGATTTTTGTATCTCAACTTTTTTTTGGAAGAGGGTAAGGTCATCTCCATTTGTACTGTTGAGGTACTATTGAGGAAGAGTACTCATCTTCAAAGAATAGTTACATCGTATTAGGTGGAAGTATAAAATGGTTGTCACTGATGCTGAACTCTAAAACAAACTGAGGGTCGCTGGAGGGGAGATGGAGGGGGGAAGAGATAACTGAGCGATGGGCATTAAGGAGGGCACATGATGTAATGAGCACTGGGTGTTAAAAACAACTGATGAATCACTGAATTCCACCTCTGAAACTAATTTTTAAAAAGTGGAAAAAAGTGGTCGTCACTGTTGTATGGAAGCTTAACTGTGGATACAAGGGTGTGTTTGAATGCTGAATAGCCAAAAGGGCTGGTTATTTTTCTGATGTGTCTCAGCCCCCAAGTTTCTGTTCTTTGCTCTGTACTGCTGGGTTAG
Organism: Procyon lotor; assembly: GCA_028646535.1. Lineage (NCBI taxonomy): Eukaryota > Metazoa > Chordata > Mammalia > Carnivora > Procyonidae > Procyon > Procyon lotor. The sequence continues at coordinate 111,689,048 of CM053606.1, forward strand.
GGAATCTGAAAACTATATTTCCCAGATGCCTTTGCGAACTGGTTTCCTGTACGGTTCTGCCCATGGGAGACATGGGAGGAGACCAGAGGATTAAAAACTTCGTGGTACTGACTCTGACCATGCTGACAGTTACTAGTGTTGGGTAGGGGGCAGGAAGAGGTAGGCTGCTGAGACTCCCCCATCTCCAGGAGGGCACCACCTCCCTGGGGGGGGTTCCAACTGCTACCTCGGTGACCCTTTATAAGATTCCAGCCCTGGCAGAAAGAACAACTTCTCAGTGTTTCTAGTACTGATAGCCACCGAGAAGCCCACAGCACAGCAAGGGGCTCAATGCACGGGTCCAGCTCCAGGGGTTTATAACCCCTCCAGCATCCCCTCCTTCTCCGTTGTGCTCTGCAAGCCTCCTGACTACCTTGTACATTATTTACTAAATCATATCATTTCTGTTTTAAAGACCTCAAAGGGTTTATGTCTTCCTGACTTGAGCAAGACATACACATTCATACTTCTTGCTGGATGCACTTTGGGGAATAGCAGGCTTAAACACTTCTCTGAAAGTCCTTTCTTTATCTCTCAGTATTTTGGAAACACACAAAAATATTCTATTTTACCTGCATCTGTTCTTTTGAAGACCACGCATACAACCAAAATGTGTTAACATCGGGAAACTATCACAGTGCTCAGTATGCACAGTATCATAGATACTTTCCGTGAGAAATAATGCAAAGCGATCTATAATCCAGGAACTATAGTAATATGAAGCATTCCAAATTCTGTACTTAAATATTTAGCTACAAAGTAAAATCAGCCTGTGCTAAGAGGTATTAGTTGTCAAGATAATTATCTACTTATTTAACTGGAAAGTGGTATCCTCGTTAAGGCCTGTTGCATATCAACACAATGTTAATGGACCCTTTCAAATCTGTGTTCATTCCTTTGCTCCTTTTTTTGTGTTATGGTTTTTAATATGCTTCCCATTACCGAATACTTAAACAAGGAAATTGAAGGTAAAAGTGTTGATGCAGAGATGTGTATTAATTGGTAAATGCTAGCGTGTAGCTCCCTGAGTTGGCCGCTGCCTGCTTCTTCTTTCTGTGTCCTTGCTGCAGCCATATTGGCCTTCTCACTGGTCTTCAAACGTGCTAAGTCTGTTCCCATCTCGGGACCTATCCATACGCTGAATGCTCTTCCCTCATATCTTCCCTCATACCTCACTCCTTCCCATCGTTACAATCTTTGTTCAGATGTTAAGTTTCCAGAGACTCTTATCCACCCTGTCCCAGGTCGATGACCCACCTCTTTCTTCTCCAGCCCCTGGGCCTACTTTACTTTTCTTCCCAGCCCTTATCTCTCCCCAAACTCATATTCTGTATATATAATCTTATTTTTTACTGTCTTTCTTTTGCTAACTGTAAACTCCAAGAAGCCAGGAAACTTGTCTTTGTTCACTACCTTATTTCCTGTGCCAATAACAGTGAGGACTCAGCACATAGTGACTCTCTATAAACATTAAATCAGGGCACCTGGGTGGCTCAGTCGTTAAGCATCTGCCTTCAGCTCAGGTCGTGATCCCAGGGTCCTGGGATCGAGCCCCGCATTGGGCTCCCTGCTCGGCGGGAAGCCTGCTTCTCCCGCTACCGCTACCACTCCTTCTGCTTGTGTTCCCTCTCTCGCTGTGTTTCTCTCTGTCAAATAAATAAAATCTTTAAAAATAACAACAACAAAACACATTAAATCAATGTGTTGGTTTGTATATTTCAGTTATTGTATGTATTTCATATTTTTATTTCTGCAATTTTATTTAGTTTAACATACATTTTCAGCATTATAGGTTTTAAGCAAGACAGAG
>CM053606.1:111701452-111711536 GCA_028646535.1 Procyon lotor
GGGGGGGGGGGGGGGGGGGGTAGGGATAGGGTGGACATTGGGGAGGATATGTGTTGTTAAGTGCTGTGAAATGTGTAAGCCCGACGATTCACAGACATGTACCCTGGGGCAAATAATAAATTATATGTTAATAAAAAAAAAATTTCCCTCTTTATTGACAGACACATGCAACTGCCTCAAAGAGATAAAATTTTTGTAGTGTATTGGAAAAAGAAGTCAATATTGACTTTTTTACATAAACTTATATGTTAAATCAGTGATCCCCCCGTCTTGAAAAGCCAAAAACCCTTGAAAATCAATGATCACAAAAACAATTTTTCCACCAGGTACCGTTGCCAAAATGGAAAGAACACTATTAAGCTAGTAATGGGATTTGCATAAGAAATAATTTTATTTCGGTATAATTTGTTTAAGAACAGTTCTTCTTAACAAGTGGGGATTTCCACTCCTTTGGGAGAAGTTGTTCTCACAATATTTCTTTTTGCTCACTAAGAATAAATTGTTTGCTCATTTGAAGGTTATGGATTTATCTGTGACAGATTCCCAGAAGGAGCAGCATTCTGAACTATGTGTGCATCTTGAGGTCAGGATTTAGGGAGTACTTGGTGTGAGAGAGGGTTTATAAGCACGAATGACCCTTCTCAATCAGAGACGGAAATTCATACTAATTACACATACTTTACAATCTCTACAGGGCCAGAAGAGTTATTTTCTGTGCCAAGCTACTACCTATTCCATAAATGGTCCAGGAATGGACATAGGTTGCTGCCTCTTAAAGACAGAAATGCTCACTTTGAAGACCCATGACCTGCAATGATCACCATTAATCTCAGCAGGAAGGGAGACCATGTTCTAGGTGCTTAGCTTACTTAGTAACTAATCTATAGCCTATGACTCTGTTTTCTTTATTTTGCCACATCTAAAATCAACAGTTATGATTAGACCAATTTAAATTACAGGCTTTCAGTGCTCGCTTCGGCAGCACATATACTAAATTACAGGCTTTTGATGAAAGATTTACTTAGAGATTCTGTTCTGTTCCCTTGGTCTTTGATATGGGTTGAATTGTGTCTCTCAAGAAGGTGTTTTGAAGCCCTAACTCTTAGTGTCTGTGAATGTGACCTTATTTGGAAGTAGGGTCTTTGCATATTTAATCTATTTGGAAATAGGGTTTTTGCATATTTAATCAAGTTAAGATGAGGTCATTAGGATGAGACCTACTCCTTATAACTGGTGTCCTTATAAGAAGAAGGCCATGTGAAGAAATGTCCTTATAAAAAGATGCCATGTGACAACAGAGGCAGATTGGAATGATGCACATCACAAGCTAAGGAACACCAAGGATTGTGGGTAACCACCAGAAGCTATGAAGAGGAATAGAACAATTCTCTCAGAGACCTCAAAAGGAGGCAACGTCAGAGACAGCATGATTTTGGACTTCCGGTCTCCAGAACCATGAGGCAGCACATTTCTGTTGTTTAAACTGTCAGTTTATGGTACTTTGTTAGCAGCCCTAGGAAACTAACACAGTCTTGGAAACCACTTCACATAATCTATCTCCCTCATCTTCCAATCTCAAAGGGCTCAGGTGATAGCAGCTCACCTTTCCGACTACATGGTAGTCAGTCCCCTTGCTGTTTACCCTAATCCGTCCCTGGCTAACTTCATGTCACCACTTTAGGAAAAGGATCCCATCATATGTTCTTGTTTCTGGCTGCCTTAAAGATATATAGTATTTAACATGCACTTTCCGGTCATTTCCCTTCTTTGAGGAAGCAACAGCTTGCACACAAATCTTCTATCAATCTTTCATTACTTTATTCTTTTAAGGCAAGGATACCTTCAAATTGTGATTATCAACTTCCAAAATTCTTTATGAGTCCACTATGAAAAACAGTCACCTGTGTCCAGAGAGAGAGAATATAGTCCATGAGATTAAACTTCTACATTTTAATCCTGTCCCTTGGCATTGTTTTCCTTGGAACTTGGGCCAAATCACTTAATCTTTTTGTACCTCAGTCTAATAATACTGACTTACCTTACAGGGATGTCCTGAAGATTAAGTAATGTTGAATTAAAAAACACTTGAGGACTGTAAAGATAAATGTAAGGGTTAAAAAGATGACCCTTCCTGACCTGAAAGGGAAGTTCAGGTCTTAATTAACCCACATTACTGTCTAGCCACGTACCATTCTCAAAGGATTCTTTTTTTTTTTTTTTAAGATTTTATTTATTTACTTGACAGAGACAGTGAAAGAGGGGACACAAGCAGGGGGAGTGGGAGTGGGGAGGAAAACACAGTCTTCCCACCAAGCGGGGAGCCCGATGTGGGACTCGACCCCAGGACTCTGGGATCATGACCTGAGCTAAAGGCAGACGCTTAACCGACTGAGCCATTCAGGTGCCCCTCAAAAAATCCTACTTGAAAAAACAGGCTGTTCATTAAATTTGGAGCAATAAAAAGTCACCTTGCAAGGTAGGACTGATATATCTTTTTTTACTGAGGTCACATTCTTCACATTTCAATAACTACATTAACAATAGCAGGATAAAACAATGTTTCTCTTTCCGTGCATTGCATGTTCACATTACTTTTTTCTGCAGTATTTCTTAGAGAAAGAACTGCCAGAACTTATCATTGGTTCTAAGTGATAATATATTACAACTCCCAAAGCCACAGACAGACTCTATGTTTAGAGTAACTGAGATGTCTTCTATGTTTGAATTCTGGTATTTTATATCATTTGGGGAGGAAGAATGGGTTATTATAATTCATTTCACATCCAAATTTACATGGCTTAAAATTGTTTTACCTTCAAGAGTGTGCAGACTGGGCCACTGAGATCAGCCCAGATGATGGAAGATATAAGTCGTGTTCTTTTTCTTTTTTCCTTAGATTTTATTTACTTATTTAACAGAGAGAGAGAGAGAGAGACCACAAGTAGGCAGAGAGGCAGGCAGAGAGAGGGGGAAGCAAGCTCCCTGCTGAGCAGAGAACCCAAGGTGGGGCTCGATCCCAGGACCCTGAGATCATGATCTGAGCCGAAGGCAGAGGCTTTAATCCACTGAGCCACCCAGGCGCCCCAAGTCGTGTTCTTTTATTATTTCATTTTACAAGTAGTTTGTTTGCTGCTACTTCATTCTGTGCCTTGGTTGAACCCTGTTGCTTGATTGCATTTAAACCTTGAGATTAATTTTTAGCTACATGATTTTATTTGCTAATTTATATAATCGTACCACTGGCAGATTTCTCTTTTAAGGCCCTGAGCCCCAGATATTGAGGAGAAAATGGTAAATCTAGCTTGTGTCATATCCTCCCAGGCAACAGAAGAGAGATGGCTGTAATACTGAACTCTCTGTGGTGTTAAGGAAAAGCGGCACTAAACCTGCATTCAGAGATAGGCACGCAAGTGCGGCTAGCTGTCAGGACTTAGGATATTTTCTGGAAGCAGTCTCCTGGTGGTGGGAAACCATCCTGTCCTAAGCTTGGAGCTGTGAGTGGACTCTCCACCTCACATCCCATCCTGCCTCATCTCTCTCTTACCTGAAAGGGCCTCCCGGCGAGACTTTGCTTTCCCATGCAACTCTCTGAAAAAAAATGCCCCTTTCTTTCCTATGTTTTCTAAACTTGGGTGGCAGAGAACTTTAAACCTCTGTCAGGTCTCTAATCAGTGTGAGCTGATCGTGTGAGTAAATAGTCCCAGAAGTCTGTTATTTTAATAAAGAGTAGTTATACTTTCTCGCAGTAATGCCCCTCTGTACTACCTATTGCAAAGCATTTTGGATCCAAACCTGTAAGTGGTTCCTCTTTTCTTTAAATGCATAGTCAAAAATTTTAAGTGAGAAATCCAGCTACTATCAAATATTTACTAGAGTGATTTCCAAAATTTAGTACCATTAAGAATTTCTGGGGGGCGGGGTGCCTGGGTGGCTCAGGTCACGATCTCAGGTCCTGGTATCGAGCCCCGCGTTGGGCTCTCTGCTCAGCGGGGAGCCTGCTTCCCCCTCTCTCTGCCTGCCTCTCTGCCTGCTTGTGATCTCTCTCTCTGTCAAATAAATAAATAAATAAAATCTTTAAAAAAAAATGAATTTCTAGGGGTGCTTGCTCAAAATGTAGAGCTCCTAACATGACCCAGGACATACCGACAGCAGGCGAACTTGATGCAGGCGTGTGGGAGCGTCCCTCCCTATCTGACATCACCCTTCTGCCAGCAGGGGGAGGAGTCAGTGCCTCTGCCCCTTTGAATCAGCATGATGGCTTTACCAGTAGAAGGCAGAGGTGTTACACTGTTACTCTGGCGTTTTGAGCTGGTAACTTCCATCTGGTTTTCTTGGAATTCTCATTTTGGAAGAAGTTAGCTGCCACTGAAGAGACTCCCTATCCGGAGACAACCATGCCGTAAGAATCGGTTGGGTCATAGGTATTCTATCTTAGCTCCATGGGGAAGACATGCTTCTGGGTCAATCTAGAGCAGGGGTTTAAAGATGCGAATGGGTCCTCCTTCGGAATTAAAAACATCCCAGCGCTGTGATGTTTTGAAATCAGGAAGTGTGTGGCCTTTGGCTTTGTTTTGAGTCTCAAAATTGCTTCAGCTTTTTGGGGTCCTTTGAGATTCCATGTGAATTTAGGATTTTTTTTTTCTATTTTTGTAAAAAATACCATCAGAATTTTGATAGGGATTACAATGAAGCTATAGATTGCTTTGGATAGTAATGGATATTTTAATAATATTAGTTCTTCCCACCCATGAACATGGGATATCTTTCCATTTATTTGTCTTCTTTAATTTCTTTCAGCAATATTTCGCAATTTTCAGCATACAAGTCTTTTGCCTCCTGAGTTAAATTTATTCCTAAGTATTTCATTCTTTTTAAAATTATAAAAGGGGTTGTTTTCTTAATTTCCTTCTAACAATTACTCATTGTTAGTGTATAGATATGCAACTGAATTTTGAGTATTGATTTTGTATTCTACAACTCTGCTAAATTTGCTTATTAATTCTAACAGGGTTTTTGGTATAATCTTTAGGGTTTTTCTATATATAATGTCACCTGTGAATGGACATAATTTTACTTCTTCCTTTGCAATTTGGAGGACTTTTATTTCTATTTCTTGCCTAATTGCTGTGGTTACGACTTCTAGTACTATTTGAAGTGACAAGACAGAGTACCCTTGCTTTGTTCCTGATCTTAGAGGGAAAACTTTCAGTTTTCACCATTGAGTATGATATTAGTTGCAAGCTTTTCATACATGGCCTTTATCATGTTGAGATAATTTCCTTCTTTTCCTAGTTTGTTGAGTGTTGTTGTTGTTTTTTTTTATCATCAAAGGGTGTTAAATTTTGTCAAATGTCTTTTCTGCATTTGTTGAGATCCGTTATGTGTTTTTTGTTCTTCATTCTGTTCATGTGGTGTATATTACAATGACTGATTGAGGAGGGAAATGGGGGAACTCAAGAGTTGGGATTTAGATATTTTAGATTAGAGATTCCTGGGAGATTCCCACACAGAGATGTTTGGTGGAGAGCTGCACCTACAGATTCAGAGGTTAGAGATGCCTGAGAAAGCAGCACAGGGCACATTTAGAGAAAAGAGAAGAAGGTGAGGTAGCCAGAGCATGGTGTTCACCAAGAGACAAGACAGGGAATAAACGCAGAATGCCTTCCTAGAGCTAGATTATGGTGTCGAGCTCCAAAACTTGGATTTTATTCTCTGTAAACTGATTTCTGTAAAAGGTTTCTTTTTTTTCCCCCTTTGTATAATAGAGTTGTTTATTCATGGCTTTATCTCTAATTTAAAAAGTAATATATATTCATTGTGAAAAAATGAAAATAAGGAATGGTATAAAGACTAAAATACGAGGCATCTATAATCCCACCATCCATCTATAATTACCACTAACACTATAGCCTATTTCCTTCCAAGGATTTTTTTTCTTACTTTTCATACCCATATTTTGTATATATTAAAAAAATTAAATTACACTATATATAATAATTCCAAATCCTATTTTTTCACTTAATATTTTGCCATAAACATTCAGTTATATAATTAAAGATTCTCTGTTAAACATAATTTTAATTACAATGTAATCTTATATTGGATAGATACAAGATAATTTGACATCCAATTATTGTGGACATTTAGGTTTTTAAAATTTTCTATAATGGGGCACCTGGGTGGCTCAGTCAGTTAAGTGTCTGACTATTGATCTCAGCTCAGGACGTGATCTCAGAGTCGTGAGACCAAGTGCCGCATCCAGCTCCACACTGGGCATGGAAACTGCTTAAGATTCTCTCTCTCTCCTTCTCCCTCGGCCCCTTCCTCCCTCGCTCTAAAAAATCAATCAATCAATCAATCAATCAATAAAATTTCTATAATATATGGACCTATTATAAAAAAAATTTAAAAAAATAAAAAAAATAAAAACATCCTAGGATGAGCTAACTGTAATGTAACCCAGACAGAGCAGACAGAGGCCTCCCCATGCTCTTGTCAAGAATCACCTTGCTCTCGGGGCGCCTGGGTGGCTCAGTTGGTTAAGCGACTGCCTTGGGCTCAGGTCATGATCCCAGGATCCCGGGATCGAGCCCCACATTGGGCTTCCTGCTCGGCGGAGAGCCTGCTTTTCTCTCTCCCTCTGCCTCCGCTCTGCTTACTTGTGCCCTCTCTCTGTCAAATAAATAAATAAAAATCTTTAAAAAAAAAAAAAAATCACCTTGCTCTTGTGTGTGCACTTACCACCAGTAAGAACAAAACCTGGAGCCCACACATCCACAATGTGTGCATAATAATTTACTTAGAAATCACATAAACACAAATGGAACTTTTAAGTGGATGAGATCACAAACAGATGGTATGAGGTAACAGAATATATGTGAGTGTGTGCGTGAGTCTGTGTCTGTCGGCTCCTAGTTCCTGGCACAGAGATCCCAAAACCCTTGTAATTTTTTCACTGATGAGAGTACTGGGAGCACCTCTTGTTCTCATATTTGTCTTTGACCCTGTCCCTGACATAAGGCTCTTAATACCCTTATAAATTCTTAAGTGATTAGAGCACTAGGAACATCTTTTTTTTTTTTTTTTATTAAGTGGGGTGACCGTGGGCGGGTTCCTGCATGGCTCCTGGATGGGAGCTGGTCACCAGAAGGGCCAAACTGTGGTTAGAAGCTCAGAATTTTCCACTCCACCTGTTGTCCTCCGGAGGGGGAAGAGGGGCTGGAAAGTGGTATTAGTAATTGGTCCTGTCTGATGAAGCCTCCATAAGAATCCCAAAATATGAGGCGGAAGAGCTTTCAGGTTGGAAAACAGGTGAGGTGGGGAGAGAGTGGTGTGATCAGAGATGGCGTATAAGCCCCCAGCCCCTTCCCACATCCCTTGCCCTATGCATTTCTTCCATTGCTTTGGTTGTATTCTTATTCAGATCTTATATCATAAACTGATAAACAGTAAGTAAGCAGTTTTCTGAGTTCTGTGAGCCTCTCTAGCAAACTAATCGAACCTGAGAAGGGGTACCTCAGATGGATAGCCGCTTGGTCAGAAGCCCAGGTGTAACCTGGACCTGTGTTTCCCGTTACTGAAGCAGAGGCCATCTTGTGGGACTGAGCCCTAGCCTGTGGGTTCCAACACTGTGCACATAGATGCTATCAGAATTTAGTTAAATTAAAGGACACACAGCTGGTGTCACAGAGAATTGCTTGATGAGGGGGAAAATCTCCACACAGTTGGTGACTAGAAATGTCAGAAGTGACGTGTTCTGTGAGAATAGTAAAGAACATACATAGTAGGGAAGAACTGAGTTCTTCTAGTACAAATGGAAATTCTAATCATTTCTTTTCATACACCAGAAGTTCATCTTGCACATACCTCTTTTTTTTTTTTTTTTTTTTTTATTGACATATAATGTATTATTTGCTTCAGGGGTACAGGTCTGTGAATCATCAGGCTTACACAATTCACAGCATTCACCATAGCACATACCCTCCCCAATGTCCATTACCCAGCCACTCTATCCCTACCCCGCCACCCCCCAGCAACCCTCAGTTTGTTTCCCAAGATTAAGAGTCTCGTGGTTTGTCTCCCTCCTTGGTCCCATCTTGTTCCATTTTTTCCCTTCCTACCTCCCATGACCCTCCTGCCCTGCCTCTCAAATTCCTCATATCGGAGAGATCATATGATAATTGTCTACTCGGATTGACTTATTTTGCTTAGCATAATACCCTCTAGTTCCATCCATATTGCCGGATGAAAATGAAAAAGATTTCATTTTTTGATGGCTGCATAGTATTCCATTATATATATATGTGTGTGTGTGTGTGTATATGTGTGTGTATATATATATATATATATATACATGTATATATGTATATATATATACATATACACACATACCACATCTTCTTTATCCATTCATCTGTTGATAGACATCTAGGTTCTTTCCATAGTTTGGCTATTGTGGACATTGCTGCTATAAACATCGGGTGCACGTGCCCCTTCGGATCACTACGTTTGTATCTTTAGGGTAAATACCCAGTAGTGCGATTGCTGGGTTATAGGGTAGCTCTATTTTCAACTTTTGAGGAACCTCCATACTGTTTTCTAGAGTAGCTGCACCAGCTTGTGTTCCCAGCAACAGTGTAGGAGGGTTCCCCTTTCTCCGCATCCTCGCCAACATCTGTTGTTTCCTGACTTGTTCATTTGCACATTCCTCTTGGAAGCTGCTGGTGGGGGGAATGAGGCTGGCCTCATGTTCAGTCCCCAGTGTATTTGTGCAATTCCACCACTCTCAAATAAATCTGACTTTTGCATGCTCCCATGGATTCCTCCATTTAAAAAGAAAACCAAAATCACTTTTTATTATATAGTATATCAAGGATATGCAAATGTAAAGAGCATAATATAATGAACTCCTGTTGACCCATCATCCAGCTTAACGGATTATCAAAGAGTGGTCAAAGTTGTTCATCTGTACAATTTCTTCTCACCCCATTCTCCTGTCCTCAGTATATTATTTTGAACCAAGCCATATAATTTAACTTACAGTATTTTATTTCACACATTGAAGAGTTAAATACTTTCTTAACCCACATAGTGCTACTATCACATCCACAAAAATTAATAGCAATTCCTTAACATTCTAAAATATCATCTGTCTTCAAATTTTCACAATTCTCTTATGTATTTTTAACTGTGTTTGCATCAAAAATGAAAATAAAGTGTATGCATTTCAATTGGTTGTAAAGCTCGTAAATATTCTTAAAACCTCCAGCCTTCTATCTTATTTTTTGTTTTTCAGATTGTTTGTGCAATGAATTATTTTTGTTTTTGATGGTTTGTTTTGGTCCTTTGAGTTTTCTGTGGTCTGGATTTTGCTGATTGCATCCCTGTGGTATTTTTTCAAATGCGTTTCCCTATACCCTGTATCTTCTGGAAAGGGGTAGTTAAATCTTTTGACTTGATCAGATTCAAGTTCAATTGCCTTCATTTTCTCATTCCTCAAATCCAGGTCAAGTGTAGCAAACTTCACTGATGGTTCAAGTATTAGCTATCTAGGGGCGCCTGGGTGGCTCAGTTGGTTGAGCAACTGCTTTCAGCTCAGGTCATGATCCCGGAATCCTGGGATCGAGTCCCGCATCGGGCTCCCAGCTCCATGGGGAGTCTGCTTCTCCCCCTGACCTTCTCCCCTCTCGTGCTGTCTCTGGCTTACTCTCTCTAAAATAAATAAAGAAAATCTTTAGAAAAAAAAAAGTATTAGCTATCTATTGTTGTGTGCCAAATTACCACAAATTTAGTGGCTTAAAATAATACACATTTATTATCTCACAATATCTGTGGGACAGGAGTACAAGCGTGACTTTGTGAGGTTCTCTGCTTAAGAGTCTCGCTGACTGCAGTCCTGGTGTTGGCCAGGGCTCTGGTTTCATTTAAGGCTTTCCTGAGGAAGGATCTTCTTCCAGGCTCACTTAGGTTGTTGGCAGAATTCAGTTCCTTGCAGCCTCAGCACTGAGGGCTCGGTTTCCTGTGGGCTTTCTGTTGGGGGCCCACCCTGGAGATCTAGAGCCTGCCACAGTTTTTTGCCACATGG
>CM053606.1:111712036-111736175 GCA_028646535.1 Procyon lotor
TTTTTTTTTTTTAAGATTTTATTTATTTGACAGAGAGAAACACAGCGAGAGAGGGAACACAAGCTGAGGGAATGGTAGCGGGAGAAGCAGGCTTCCCGCTGAGCAGGGAGCCCGATGCGGGGCTCGATCCCAGGACCCTGAGATCATGACCTGAGCCGAAGGCAGAGGCTTTAACCCACTGAGCCACCCAGGCGCCCCTGGTTCTTCTGAATCATAATAGATTTTTCTGTCTTCCTCTTTCTGACTGGCTATCTGTTTTTAATTTTGTATTTATATTTATTTGTTCAGAATCTCGATTTGTTTCTGCCTGCCTGATTTTGAAGTGCTCAGATGTTATTTTTTGAATGCCTTGCATTGTTACTGATTGGCAGACAAGTAGAATCGTCCAACTGCAGAGTTAACAGGCTCATCTTGGTTCTCCTTCCTTTTAGTGACAGGACATCAGTGTTATTCAGCCAGAGGTGGGACATCAAGGCACTGCTTAAACCTCGACTGATTAGTGCCTCTTCCACTCTCTTGGGGGGGGGGGGGGGGGAGAAGGTTTGAGTTCTATATATCTTCCTGATAAGGAAAGTAAGTTCCTGTGCTTCTCCATTTTACATATGGAGACTACAGAAACAGGTGGGAAGGAGAGGGAGATAACAGATCTTGACAAGGATGGGAACCTATGTAGAATTGGGGGGAGGAGGAAATTTTCTTGATCTACTCGTATGTGTTCACCTGTGCATAGTCAGTATACTGATCTGCTTTTCTGGGCATAATTAAGTAGGGACTTGAAACTTGCAGTGCTCCTCGGAGGATAGATGAGACAGATATGGGAGGAGAGTGGAGAGGAGAGACAGGCAAGTGGCAGGTAGGGGCCCTGGAGTGAAAGACAGCCACAGGAAATGATCAAACCTGGGTTCCACACAGTGGTTTTTTTTTTTTTTTTAATATTTTACTTATTTATTTGACACAGAGAGAGATCTTAAGTAGGCAGAGGCAGGCAGAAAGAGAGGGGGAAGCAGGCTCCCTGCTGAGCAGAGAGCCCGATGCGGGGCTCGATCCTAGGACCCCGAGATCACGACCCGAGCCGAAGGCAGAGGCTTTAACCCACTGAGCCACCCAGGTGCCCCTCCATATGGCATTTTAAAGAAGAAAGTTGCCATTAACACCCACATTGTAGTTTTTAACCATACTGTAGGGTATGCCTCAGACACCCACAAACCTTCAATAAAACTGCACTACATAAAGCAACCTTGTATTTGAGGCTGTTCAGGAAGACACAAGTAAGAGGATCTGTGATGCACATTAAGGTCATCTTGAGTCTCAGAAGAGAATATCCATAGGAATGGATGCACAGGACTCAGGTTTCAGTGGATAAAGAACCCTAGGGCGGAGCTAAGATAGCCGTGCAATGGGAGGACCCTAGCCTTGCCTCGCCTCTTCAACACAGCTAGATAACTATGAAATCATCCTTAATACCTAAGAAATTGATACAATGACTGATAGAACAAACTGCACAACTAGACTGAGAGAAAAGTCCATTTCGAGAAAAGTAGGAAGAGCGGAGATGTGATTTGAAGGAGAAACAGATCGCTAATTTCATCCTCATTGAGGAAAAACTGAGAGCTTTTCCTCTGTTGTCAGGAACAAGAAAGGTATGTCCACTCTCACCACCATTATTTAGCATAATACTGGAAGTCTTAACCTCAGCAAAGAGACAACCCAAAGAAATAAAAGGCATCTAGATCAGCAAGGAAGAAGTCAAACTTTCACTATTTGCAGATGACATGATACTCTATGCCAAAAAACCCAAAAGACTTCACCAAAAAATTACCAGAACTGACACGAGTTCAGGATGCAAAATCAATGTACAGAAATCTGTTGCATTTCTATACACCACGAATGAAGCAGCAGAAAGAGAAATCAAAGAATCAGTCCCATTTAAAATGGCACCAAAAACCACAAGGTACCTGCAAATAAGCCTAACCAAAGAGGTAAAAATCATACTCTGAAAACTACAAAACACTGACGAAAGAAATTGAAGATGACACAAAGAAATGGAAAAACCTTCCGTGCTCATGGATTGGAATTATTATGTCAGTTACCATGCAATACTTCATTAGTTTTTGATGTAGTGTTCCATGATTCATTGTTTGCATGTAACATCCAGTGCTCATAAAATATGTACCCTCCTTAATACCCATCACCATCCCCTCACCCCCCAGAAATCACATCCCCTGTGAAACCCTCAGTTTGTTTCCTGGAGTCCATAGTCTCTCATGGTTCATCTTTCCCTCTGATATCCCCCTCTTCATTTCCCCCTTCCTACTTCAATGTCTTCCGTGCTATTCCTATGTTCCACATGTAAGTGAAACTACATGATAATTGTATTTCTCTGCTTGACTTATTTCACTCAGCATAATCTCCTCCAGGCCCATCCATGTTGATGCAAAAGCTGGGTATTTATCCTTTCTGATGGCTGAGTAATATTCCATTGTATGTATGGATCACATCTTCTTTATCCATTCATCTGTTGAAGAGCATCTCTGCTCTTTCCACAGTTTGGCTATAGTGAATATTGCTGCTATGAACATTGGGGTGCATATGGCCCTTCTTTTCACTACATCTGTATCTTTGGGGTAAATATCCAGTAGTGTGATAGCTGGGTCATAGGGTAGTTCTATTTTTAACTTTTTAATGAACCTCCATACTGTTTTCCAAAGTGTCTGTACCAACTTGCATTCCCACCAACAGTGTAAGAGGGTTCCCTTTTCTCTGCACCCTCTCCAACATTTGTTGTTTACTGCCTTGTCAATTTTTGCCATTCTAACTTGTGTAAGGTGGTGTCTCAGTGTGGTTTTGATTTGAATTTCCCAGACACATGAGAATATGCTTACTGTCAATCATCATCAGGGAAATACAAATCAAAACTACAGTAAGGTATCCCCTCACACCAGTCAGAATGGCTAAAATTTACAAGGAAAGGGCAGGTTTTGATGACGATGGGGAGAAAGGAGAGCCTTCTTACACTGTTGGTGGGAATGCAAACTGGTGCAGCCACTCTGGAAGATAGCATGGAGTCTCCTCAAAAAGTTAAAAATAGAACCACCCAGAAGTTGCACTACTGGGTATTTACCCAAGAAAACAAAAATACTGATTCAAGGGATATGTGTACCCTGATGTTTATAGCAACATTATCAACAATAACCAAATTATAGAAAGAACCCAAATATCCATCAGCTGATGAACAGATAAAAACGTGATACACACACACACACACACACACACACACACCAGAGTATTACTCAGCCATAAAAGAATGAAATCTTGCATTTACAACAATATGGATGGATCAAATGGTGTTTCAGATCAAATGGTGCTTCTACCTATAAACCACACTTGTAGAAAGATACTTACTGTTGTATTGCTTGTTTGATAAATCAGACAGCTCAGCTGGTTTGAGTCTCTGCTAATGAAACCATTCATGAGTTTACCTTTCACTCCAAGCATTTCCCCTTGTGCAGAGGAGAATTCCATGCCAAAGTTGGGACCACTCACAAGTGACCGATACACAGCAATGCAAAGTCCTACTGTGTTCCAAGCCCTGGCAAATGCTGCTCCTTTTGCCTGAACTCGGTCCCTGCCTCCCCACCCCCGACAAAGTGTACTATCACCCAGTTGGCAAGACTCAGCAGAGAAGTTACCTCTCCATAAATCTTGGTATGCTCCCCACTCTAGAGAGAATGTCCTTTCCCTCATTCTCCCCCATCTCACTGTTCTCTACTTGGCCTTCAGTCACTGCTCATGAAGCCCTGTAGGGAAAGTCAGCCACGGTCAATGTATAATGCTGGGGTAACTAGTAAGGACTTTTAAAGGGAAAAATCCTTCAAATATTCAACTAATTAGCATTCTGTAATACTTGGTTACATTGCACTATTATGCTTGTATCATATGCCGGGCTCTGTGTATGATGCAGTGAATCATTCCAGGTCCAGGGACCCCGTCTTCTCATCCTTGAACCCCACGTTCTTCCATAACAGGTGCTTATTTATAAATGCGCGTTACAAAAATAAATAGGTGGATGAACAGATGGCTGGATGAAAAGATAGATAAATCCCTTGCCCCCTAACACCCACAGTGTCCCCAGAAAAGGCCAGGCTTCTTGCTGTTGCTATATTTTGCTTCAAAAAAAAAGGCAGTGGATGGAGATGAAAATATTTATCTGTGAACTAAAGTAAACTGAAAAGGAACTGCTTAAGACCAGCCTTGTCCACAATCATAAAATACATCTTATATAACCCTCTCATAAAGGAGAGTAAGAAAGAGATTGTGAATGGATTAGCAAGTAAGAAAGTAAAATCAGAAGTCAGGAGGTTAAGTTATATCAGTTTTGTGGTGGAAAGAGTACCTCCATTTAGAAGATGTATTTGTACGGGAAATATATATATTTCCTATATAAAAATTCTTATATAAAGTTTTATATATATATTAGAACTGAGAACAGGACATGCCCTGTAATACATGGGGATCTGATGCATAGTGAAAATGCAGAGCAAAAATTCAAAAATCATTCAGGATTTTCAGACAGCGACAGTAGAGCATTAAACCCAACTCAGACTCCTTCGAAGTATGTAGGTCCTATGTCACTGTATGGTTGGCATACCAGGATTCAGCCCTATGATTATTCCTTTCTCTACAGTCTTTAGATATAATACATTTTTGTTTGCTTACAATTATGTATGGTTGTGTGTCATGCTATCTTCAACTGGAGGCTATAGAATATATATATATATATTCTATATATATATATGTGTGTGTACATATATATGTACATGTGTATGTATATATATTACATGTGTATGTCTATATATGTATATACATATAAACGTACATATATAGACATACACATGTAATATATTACATGGATATATTCCACTTTGTGGCTGTTTTACATATTCTTTATATCCTCCAATACTGATGTTTTTGTGT
The DNA here is from genome assembly GCA_028646535.1 of Procyon lotor. Taxonomy (NCBI): domain Eukaryota; kingdom Metazoa; phylum Chordata; class Mammalia; order Carnivora; family Procyonidae; genus Procyon; species Procyon lotor. The sequence goes on from CM053606.1 coordinate 111,717,011, forward strand.
TCTAATCATCAAGATTGTTTACATAGGGTCCTTGCATGGCATGTAGTAAACTCTTGATAAATGTTTAAAACAGGAAAAATTATCTATTTCATCTTAATAAAAGTTTCATCAGTGTCCATGGATATTGGCAAATAGAGGTTTTTGTGAATGATAAATTTACCATACAATATGCATTTATATATGTAAACTGAATACATATGTAGTGTTTGGGAGCTATATTCTAAAACCTTCCTTCAATTAAGACAAGGGTTAAATATTGCATTTTATAAGAAGTTCTGATGAGGTCAATTACATCTTAGTTCCTCCTTTCAAGGCACACGTACAAAGGAATGGAGAATGACATTTTCTACTCTCTGGAAGGTGCTTTTGAAGTCAAGACTGTTAACTGGAGATGTTTTGCTTTGGCCCCACCCAGATCACTGATTCCTCTGTCCAGTGGTAGCCAGTGAAGGCTAGGAGTTTTCTATGTGTCATTTGGGTACCGGATTCTGTGTTTGGTATTTCTTTCATCAGTTCCATTGTTCTACCTAATGTGTGACTTAATCTGACTTAGTCTGAGTCCTCTTAGATCAGCTTTAAAATATCAGCTTTATTTTTGTAGCATTTCTTATATACCAGAAACTTGCTTTAATCTGCTGCTTTAATTCAGCTATTAGCACAATCCATCTGACACTTATTAATTTTTCTCGATGCCTATGATATACCAGGTACGATATTAGACACCTGTACCTCCATTATCTAAAAGCCAGAAATAACTGGGACAGATAGAGTAGAATCTTATTATAAAGAATTGAGTATTTAAATGTTTTATTAAAACTCTAGGAAAAGGGTTTATCCAAACAAAACATATATTAAAGTTATTAGAAATCTAGAAATCACATGTAAAACCCCTTCTTTGTATGGCCTTGGAAGATGAGAGGATGTGAGGTCTAAGATAAAGTTTTTCCTCATTAGCTCTTAGAAAAATATGCAATGGTATGTTTTTGTGGCCTCTGGGCCTAAATGATTCCCTATCACTTACATTTCTCTTTTCATCTGATTAGCAGGTGAAACTGGTATAAAGCCCTTGAATAAGTATTTCTTACATAAGTGGGACTGATTTATTAGACTTAGTAAAATCGGATCTCCTAAGGACTCTCATAGCAAAATTTTCTTCAGAAGCATCATCACTGATGTTGATTATGCCTCTTCACCCTAGATTCCATAGCACATAAGAATTGTTTAATTTTATTCAAACTCTACCTCTTTCTTTATAAGCTATTTGGAATAAACCAACACAGACTAAGAACAAACAATGGCAGAACGTATCTACTTTTCTTCCCAGTGGACTTCCAAAGGTTAATTCAAGGTCGCAAGTGACACATCTTGGCTTCCCAAAGAGCCATGCTGGAAGGTTTGGTTCCCAAGGAGACAGCTGGAAGACACTAGATAAAGAGTAGACTGAGTACCTGATTTCTTGGTGTGGCAGTGCCTTCTATAAGAGAAAAGCGTAACTGCTTCCTGGTGGTGGCAGGGGGGATGACGGGCTGGTAAAGGGTGAGCAGGCTATAGATGTGTAGTCAGAGAGAACTAGAAGAAACAGCAGATTCGGACCTTAGAAACATCTTGGTGTAGGTTCTACACATGTATTGTTTATAATCTGAGCCACGTTAAAATATGCTGGAAGTAAGGGACTCTCGCTTAGAGACTGAAAAGATGAGATAGAGATAAATGGAGAAAAATAAAAATTCTAGAACAGAACTGCGATTACATGGTATTATCTCTAAATTTATAGGTATGTCAGTTAGGAATCTTTGGCTCTGAAAGACAGAAGGCTCAATTCAGACAGGCTTAAGTACAATGGAGGCTATTGGGTTCCTTAACTGGAAGTCCAAAGGCACACTGGGCTTTAGGATGGACTTAATAAGCAATTTCTGCTCCACTTGTCTGTAGTTTTCTTACTCTTTCTGCTCTTCTAGGTATCAGATTCATACTTGGGCTAGGAATAAGATGAGGGCAGCATCTCTGGGTCTTCTGTCTATATATGACAACTTCCCCACAAAGGAAGAAAGGATCATTTCTTGAAATTCTTTGGACATGGGACAAAAGAACAGTTTAGAAGCCTCTTCTTCCATTTCATTGGCCTGTATTGGGTCATATGCTGACTCATGAACCAATCATTGGAAAAGGGGATGGTATTCTTTCTCTTTAACAAGGCCTATTTCTTTCTTTCTTTTTCTTTTTTCCATGAAATATATTTTATCTTTGTGGAAAACATTCCAATATACATCGGCTATTGCAAAGTTTACTCCACAATCTCTTCCATAACATTTTATTAATTACTGTACTTTCCAGCAGCTGTTCTGGTAAAGAAAATATAAGATGGTATTTAGTCCATTTTCCTCGAAACTAACTAGCCTGATGGGGCCCATTTCTAAATCTGAGGTTTGGTTAATTTGAGATCTCACTGGGGCCTGCATGAGAACTCTATCAACTGCCTAACACTGGGCTCTTTTCCCCCTACAGGATATAGAGTTATATTTAAGAATATTTGAGCAGCATATTTTGTAGTGAAGCTCTTTCTATTGTAAGAGGGGAAAAAAAAACCACAAGGGTTTCCTTAGAAATAAAGATTTCGGGGCGCCTGAGTGGCTCAGTGGGCTGAAGCCTCTGCCTTCGGCTCAGGTCATGATCTCGGGGTCCTGGGATCGAGCCCCGCATTGGGCTCTCTGCTCAGCGGGGAGCCTGCTTCTCCCTCTCTCTCTGCCTGCCTCTCTGACTACTTGTGATCTCTCCCTGCGTCAAATAAATAAAATCTTTAAAAAAAAAAAAAAGAAATAAAGATTTCCTTTTCTTATAATACATGTTATTTTTTTATTATGGAAATGATATTACTCCCTTTAGGAAACTGTAAATATGGAAAAGTATAAAGAAGTAAATAAAAGTTATGTATAATTTCTCACCATCATTAGCATTCTGAAAGCTTTCGTTCGCTACTCTGTTTTCTGTGCGTATTTGTTTAACCCGCATTCTATTTGTTGTTAATGACATAAACCCATTACAGACTGACTTAAGCAAAAATGAGAATTTATGTAAAGTACACCAATGATTCTCTAGGGAACCACAAGGACAACAGAACCATAGATGGGACTCGTACCAGAAACCGGGAAACAAGTGGATCTTTAGGAGTAAAGGCTCCATCCTTTCCTTCCTTCCTTTTGTAGCATGACTTTCTTTGCTTTGGCAGGCAGATCGTCAAGGCTAGCCACCTCTTAGGTCCCAGCTGTGCACCTTATTATTTCTCCCCCTTATTAAGAACAAGCCCATGTTCCTGGGGAGTCCTTCAGTTTTCCCAAGGTTGTGCGGAGTTCACCCTGAGTTCGATCAACCGTGGCAAGGGAGCACTCACATGGAATAACATGGCAGGTAAGGCTCCCTATGTGTAGGTAGCGGGTCATTTCTCAGAGAAGGAGGACCATTGGCACCCGAACTGATGCCTCTAGGGTGAGGTGGCATACTTATCGGTTCTGAGGATTAGGGCATGGACATCTTTGGGAGGTCATAATTCTGCCTACCGCAGATAGGAAATGGAGGAAACTTGGCAGAATGATTTGTTTTTAATTAATGAAACTGATGTTTTAATCATTTTCTCAAAGTGAGAAAAAAAGAGATAAGGCTGGGACCATTAGAAAGGATGAATATCCAACTTTTGTATCAACATGGATGGGACTGGAAGAGATTATGCGGAGTGAAATAAGTCAAGCAGAGAGAACCAATTACCTTATGGTCTCACTTACATGCTGAGCGTAAAGAAAAACTTGGAGGGCATTGTGAGAAGGAAGGGAAGGGTGTATGGGGGGAAACCAGAGGGGGAGATGAACCATGAGAGACTGTGGACTCTGAGCAACAAACTGAGGGTTTTGGAGGGGAAGGAGTGGGGGGTTGGGCGAGCCTTGTGGTGGGTATTGAGGAGGGCACGTATTGCATGGAGCACTGGGTGTGGTGCATGAACAATAAATTTTGTAACACTGAAAAAATAAAAATAAAAATAAAAAGAAGCGAAATGAAAGAACACACAACTGGCAATAGCTTTGGCCAGCATTAACCATCAATTCGGATATAGCGGAATTAACTGATACCCCAGTATAAAGATTGCTTTGCTTACTTGTGATTGTTTAGCTCCTTACTTACATTTATTTGTTTAATGTCTGTTTCACCCTTGGTTTATAAACAACACGGGAGGGGGTGGGAAGCAGCTGTGTCATTTTTTTCCACAGCTGGATTTCCTGTACCTAGCATCGATAGTAGGCACTAAATAAATATGAATTGACTGAGTTGAATAAAAGCCCTACTGGATAGTCTGACATTTCCACACTGGCAAATTTCAGTGGTTTTACTGGCAATGAAACCCGAAATCTTCCGCAATCATCTACAGCTCAAAGGGACAGGACTCCCAAACCATATGGTTCAAAGGCTTTCCTAAATTCACCAAGCCCAAATTCCTCAGTCATTGCCTTGGCCAGCATGTGCTGCTCTGGATTTTCCTGGGCTTTCCTAGGCCCCTATAGACATGCCAAGGTGGGGTTTATCTTGATGTCTCATGGCTTATTTTTCTCATCAGAGTCCAAATCTCTGAGTTCACGTCCTGGATTAGATAGTCTTTTCTTCTGAAAGTATCCAACAGCTTACCCCCAGTATAGAAAAGATATTTTTAACAGCCTTACTCAGGTGTAATTGATATGCCAACAAAACAAAACAAACAAAAACTATACATATCTAAAGTATACAACTTGATGAATTTTGACATATGTATATACCCTTGATTGAGTAATAAACATATCCGTCACCTCCAAAAGTTTCCTCCTGCCCTTTTGTTTTTTTCTGTTTTTTTTTATTTGCCATATTGTGGTGAGGACACTTATCATGAGATCTACCCACTTAACATTTCTAAATGCACAGTAGTATTTACTACAGGTATAACGTTGTACAATAGATTTAAAAGTAGCTTCTCAGAGAGTAACGCTTTCCTTCTTCACAAACTTTTTTTTTTTTTTAAGATTTTATTTATTTATTTGACAGAGAGAGAGATCACAAGTAGGCAGAGAGACGGGGGAAGCAGGCTCCCTGCTGAGCATAGAGCCCGATGCAGGGCTCGATCCCAGGACCCTGAGATCACGACCTGAGCCAAAGGCAGGAGTTCCAAACCATTGAGCCACCCAGGTGCCCCCTTTCTTCCCAAACTTATAAACTGACCCATTTACTATGAGGTGCTCATGGCAGTATTTCTGGAGTAGCCAGTTATGCCCATGTCCTCCTCTCTTTCCTCTTTGGGTGAAGTCATCCTTGTGGGGCGGAGGTAACCCTGACTCTAGAGTGGCTCTTGGGACCAATGTTTAATCAACAGTAGCTATTACCTCATATTAAATTCCAGCCACAGTGCCACGTGCAATCTGGCCATGGCCCTCACAATTCAAATTGTCGTGGACTTGGATTACGTAATTCCGAGCTACATATTTCCTTCAGACATGAAGTTGGCTCTCCTGAGTCACTGAAATCAGGGAGATTTCTAAGGGTTGTTTTTCTGTTTGGAATGATAGATTGGTGTTGATCGGCTCAGTTTTTTTTGTGCTTATCAGGAAAAAAATAGACCATGAACTGAGGCCAGGAGTGATCTGTTATGATCAAAAATAATAAAGGTAAATTAATCCTTGGTGACTTAACCCTTGGTCATATAAGAAATTTTAAGACTATAAGTAGTTTCAAATATTAAATACACAAAAAATTCATTTAATTTTGCTCATTAGAAGGCCACTCCATTCAGAATCCCGTAACAAGAGAGTCTGTAAGTCCTAAAAGGAACAAATTCAGTTTAATCAGTTTAAAATTTCATCTCATTCCCTACAACAGCAAATTCTAATAAAACTTAAGAGTTAAACTTAAAATTAAATAATAAATATAAAAATAGAAGCAAATATTCATCAAAACTTTAGGAGAAGAAATGTTAAGCAACAGAAGAAATTACAAAAGATTGAAAGATATATTTACACAAAAGATAGATTACATCTAAGAAAAAAATATAATAGCTTTTTTTTTCCCCACTGCCAAGCAGTGAGGAGCTCTTATCTACATTCTCAGCCATACAGTCCAAGGGTCCTCTGCAGTCCACGCAGGTCTTTGGTGGCAAGAAGACGGCCACAGTCCCCACCCCACCAAGGTGAATGGGTAGCCCCAGCTGCGTGTGCTGCAACACAAGCTCCCGGAACCCGCTCTGCTTCAGCCCAAGGAGCAGTTTGCCAGGGTGGATGGACATCTGGGACCGAGTAATGGGTGGTGGACACACGGCCCAGGTTGACGCAATCCACTCCATCTCCAAAGCCAATCCATCCATCTCCAAAGCCCTAGTGGCCTATTATCAGAAATAGTGGATGAGGCTTCCAAGAAGCACATCAAAGACATTCTCATCTAGTACAACCTGTCCGCTGATAGCTAATCCCTGGCCCTGCGAATCCGAAGAGTTTGGGAGTCCCGGTACTGGAGCTCACTACCAGAAAGCCCACCAGTAAGCCCATCATGAAGATCAGGGTTCACCTTTTTAATGAACAATTCTCATGGGACTTAAAAAAAGAAAAAATAATAGAAATTAAAAGTCAGATAGCATATTGGAGCAAAGCATTTGTTATACCAGAAAGGATTATTAATTTTTATATAAAAATATAATATATTTTGATAAAAACAATGGAAGCTGATAGAAAGTAGGCCAAAAAATAAGGATTCTCTTGAGTAATAAAAGAAAAAACAACTGGTTGATAAAAATACAGAAAAGTGTTCTACCTTGTGGTCACTAATGAAAAGTTTTTAAGACCCAAGATACCATTATTCAATAGGTGAGTCACTCAACCAGCCTTTTTTTAAAACAGGAAGAGGCAAGGTGCTATGGATTATGTGATCAGACACCCCGAGTGCTTCTTTCAGTGAAATTTCAGCCCGTTGGAGAAAGGCCCAAACAGAGAAGAGGCACACACACACACATAAATAAAAGGGGTAAAATGAACCATGAGAGACTGTGGACTCTGAGAAACAAACTGAGGGTTTTGAAGGGGAGAGTGGGTGGGGGGTTGGGCGAGCCTGGTGGTGGGTATTGAGAATGGCACGTATTGCATGGAGCCCTGGGTGTGGTGCATGAACAATGAATCTTGGAACAATGAAAAAATTAAATTAAAAAAAAGGAGTAGTAAAATATACCTGGTGTAGGAAATAGTTTCAGAAGTATTTCACCTCATTAATAATATTGCTACTGGTGATAATTTGGTAAAGATGGGTACCCTTATACTGCAAATAGGAGTAAAATCACTATGACATATTTGGACAGAAATTTGTCAAATTATTTTAGGAACTGTAATTCATGAACTCTAAAGTCATACCCTTTGATCCTACTATTATTTTTCTGGGCATCTAGTCAAAAGAAAGGGTTCTGTGTTCTGAAAAAAGAACACTCACGGGGTGCCTGGGTGTTTCAGTCGTTAAGCATCCAACTCTTGATTTTGGCTGAAGTCATGATCTCAGGGTCATGAGATGGAGCCCTATATGGGGCTCCAGTCTGGGTATGGGATTCTCTCTTTCCCTGTCCATCTGCCCCTCCCCTCAAACTCGTGATCTCTGTTAAAAAAAAAAAAATCACAAAGATTTCCATAACAGCATTATTGATCAGTATGAGAGCAAAAGATTGAGCGAAATTCTCCAAATTGTAGAAAATTATGGTTCCTCCGCTTAATGAAATATAGCCATTAAAAATAAGTTTCACAAAAAGTATGATATAGGGCACCTGGGTCGCTCAGTTAAGTGTCTGCCTGCCGCTCAGGTCATGATCACAGAGTCCTACCCAGGATTGAGTCCCACAGCTGGCTCCCTGCTCAGCAGGGAGTCTGCTTCTCTCTCTGCCCCTCACCCTGCTCGTGCTCTCTCTTTCTCTCATCCTCAAATAAATAAATAAAATCTTAAAAAAAGAAAAGTATGATATAAAACAAATATTTGAAATCTGAAATCGTATACATAAAAAATAAAATCTATTTCATAAATAAGCTGTATCTAAAAATATCCCTGAGTAAAAATGTTAGCAGAAGTTATGATTAAAAATAGCAGGCATAGGGGCACCTGGGTGGCTCAGTCGTTAAGCGTCTGCCTTTGGCTCAGGTCATGATCCCAGGGTCCTGGGATTGAGCCCCGCATCAGGCTCCCTGCTCGGCAGGAAGCCTGCTTCTCCCGCTACCATTCCCTCTGCTTGTGTTCCCTCTCTCGCTGTGTTTCTCTCTGTCAAATAAAATCTTTAAAAAAAAAAATAGCAGGCGTAGTAAAATGTTATTGTTTCCTTTTTTGTTGTTGTTTTAAAGATTTTATTTATTTATTTGACAGAGAGAGAGGGGAAAGCAGGCTCCCCGCTGAGCAGAGAGCCCGATGCGGGGCTCGATTCCAGGACCCTGAGATCATGACCTGAGCCAAAGGCAGAGGCTTTAACCCACAGAGCCACCCAGGCGCCCCAAATGTTATTGTTTCTAATGATTCACTTTATTCATAACTGTAAGAGTGTTACCCACTTTGTCCCATTCATTCTGGTTTTTGCCATGTGACTTGCTTTGGCCAGTGGAATGTGCATGCCCTCTATCCCAGGAGAAGCTTTCAGTGCAATTTCATGAGAATAGCACATCTCAAAATAAGGACTCCTCCAGCCTAGCTCTTGGAATAAGACATAAATCACCCCCACAAACCCCCCGTAATGTGATAGGGAAATGAAGATGTTATTTGAAGTTGCTAGAGTTTTAGAACTGTTTATTTCTTCAGCAAAGCCTAATTAATACAGAAACTTTATTTCACTTTTTAGAATATTGTGTTTTCAGAAATTTCTCAGTCAGCACTTAATGACTTTCAAAGTTTCAGATACAAAAAAAGTATCTCTGCCTGAAAACTAACCATGGCCCTGGAGGGAAATGAAAATAGTTATTTCCACACAAGAGGGAGGATCATGTCTGAGTATCATGGGAAATTATTACGACTTGTCCTGAGGATTAAAAAAAAAAAAAACTCAGCTAAATAACATTTTTTCACTCTTAAACTTAGTTTATTTTTTTATTTTCTTATTGAAAGTGAGGGGGAAAGCCATTGGGGACTGACAATCAGGAACAACTAGTGAAGATCCAAATGCAGGAACAAATTATATCCTTCTACAGTGCGTTCTTTCTGTTCCTAGCTCATTCTTATACTTTCCAATTAATTTTCTCCTTATTACCTCAGAATAATGGGAGTCAGCTCTGCCACCATATGCTGGCAACGAGTGCAGTGGTTTTGCCCTGTTGGCAGGGGCGACAGCAAAGGGCCCCTAATATTTAAAGTACGGAATGAGCCCTTAACAAATAGTAGCAAAGAATACTCAAAATATTCAATAGAGACAGTGTTTTTCTTGTTCCAGAAATAAGAATAAAAGCCAGTCTGCTGCCAATACTATATCTAAAATAGTATACAGGAGATTTTATCATAAGGGAAATAAAGAGATTTCCTTTAACGAAGGATTGTCAGGACTACCCAGGGAAGAGAAATGTCAACCACGAGTCGTGTCTAGAGAGTGATCCGATCGCTCAAGCAGGTGGCACAAGCTATTTTAAAAGGAAAGATTTATGTTATCCAAAGCCTCAATGAGAACAGCTTCATAAGTAAAATTTATCATGCCTCAGTGAATTAAATTTTTTTTTGATTTTGCAAGCAGCAATGTCATGTGAGATAATAATTGTTCAAGATTTGCTTTCAATCATGTGCTGTTATGTATACTTCCTCGTGATTGCCCTCATGGCTCATTATATAAATCCGTCTAGATTAGTAACACCCATTATTCTTAATGCACTAGGAACATTCCTTTCAGACGAGTGTTATCATTTTTAGTTATATGTCTGTAAAATAATTTATTTAATATTCATTTCATCCACTAGACTTATCACCATATTCCCAGTGTCTAGTATCCGGGAAGCACTGAATACGTATTTGTTGGTTCGCTGATTGAGTGACTGATTGCGTGAGTTAGAAAGTTAGATTACATGACTATAAAAGTTGTGGTTTTATGATTCCCATATTTCTGCAGACAAGGATTTCTATGCAGTCTGGATTTCCCCCTGCTTTCCCACAGCGAGAAATATACCTAAATAAAGTTAAAGCTCAGAGAAGTTGGTTTTCTGCCGACCACACCATAGTGGTTGAGAGCATCTGGGCTGGCTTAGCCCCACACTGCTTGTTTAACCCATGTACTGGTCTCTGCCCCTGGTTCCTGGCATGGAGATCCTAAAACCCTGGTAAATTCCTAAGTGTTAAGAGCACTAGGAGCATCTTTGGTTCTATTCTGGGTGGGTTTCTGGATGGCTCCCGGAAAGGGGCTGGTCACCAGAAAGACCAAACCTTGATTAGAAGCTTGGAATTTTTAGCCACCCTCCCCACATCCTCCAGAGAGAAAAGAGGGACTAGAAGTGGAGTTAATAATTGGTTATGCTTATGTAAGAAAGCCTCTATAAAATCTCAATAGTACGGGGTTCAGAGAGCTTGCAAGTTGGTGAACACCCCCTAACTCCACAGAAACAGAAGCCCTCTGCCCTCAGGACCCACCCAGATCATGCCCTATTTATCTCTTCATCTGGCTGTTCATCCATATCTTTTATTATATCCTTTAATGTACAGGTGCATGTAAGTGTTGCCCTGTGTTCTGTGAGCCACTGTAGCAAATTCAGTGAACCCAAGGAGGGGGTCGTTGGAACCTCTGATCTACAGCTGATTGATCAGAGGCCCAGGGGATGACCAGGGCTTGCTGCTGGCATCTGAAATGGATGGTGAGGGTGGGGAGCAGTCTTGTGGCGCTGGGTCCTTAACCTCTGGAATGTGGTGGTGTCTTCCGGTGCCTGGTGGTGTGGGGAAAACAAAACCCCATGTCTGGTGACCGGAAGTGTCAGAAGTCGAGTGTGTGAGGGTCATAGAGGAGACTCACAGGAGATGCACGGGTGGGAAACTGAGTCTTTCTTATCCTGTGACTATGCATAGTCACTTAAACTCTCTGTGTCCCAGGTTTCTCTTTTGTAAGTTGGGGATGATAAAAGTACTTACCTCATGGGGTTGTTTTAGGATTTTTAAGTCCTCAGAAGAGAGTCTGATACATAGTAAGTGCTATGTAAGCGTGAACTATTATTATTAAATAATTGAAAATAATCTAGACTGATTCCTAGCATCCTGAGTCCAACTATCTATTTAAACACTCCCTTGGCATTTTCTGTGTGAGGTATGAATCTAGGCTTTGATGATGCAAAAACAATGTAGACAGTCCTTGCTCTTAAAGGACTCATGCAGTTCTGGAAGGACAAATAAGCCAAAGAACAGATATCCCAGTGAAGTCATGGTAAATGATACCGCTGAATTAAAATCACAAGTGCTCCTGGAGTATAGAGGGCAAAATAACCAACCCTGCTTGATGTGAGATGAGGAATATTTACCAGAGGAGTTGCCACATCAGTTGGGCCATGAAGGATGAGTAGGAGTTGGATAGATAGAGCAGATCCACATTCATGACACTCTCTGTTTTCTGAAAACAGAGTCTTACTTTTTCAAGAACCCCATGGAGATTTCCTAATCTTCAGGAAAGTAGGTCCCTACCCTAGTCCTAGGGGGTATATCGAAATTAATTTAAACCAGTCCTGGTAACATCTGTCCTCTTCACCAGCAACTGGTTCAATCTGTCAAATTAGATATAAGGAGAGGCTGGCTGGAGAAGGCTGTCCTTCCTGAATTAAGCAGACAGGTTCTTATGACTAGAAGGCTGCCATTTGCTTTTCCCTTCCTCCATCTGCTGGTACACAGATGCTCTGCCTGGGGGGAGATCAGAGAGGTAAGAACCACCGGGCCTCAGAGGAGATGAAAGGAAGCCAGTTTCCCTGACACAGTTGTTGGGTCACCACAGCATCCCTGAACTTCTTACCTTTAGTCTTGTTAAGGGAGAATAAAAACACCCCAATTTGTTTAAACCATTGCGGTCAGGTTTTCTCTTACTGAACAGCTGGAAGCACTCTCAACCGACACAGAGAGGCAAAGCGCGGATGTATTTAAACAGAGCAGAATCTGGGCAAGAGTCAAGAGTCTGTTTTGCCTACAGATAGGTCAGAAGCTTAGGAAGGCAGGAGTGAGTGTGGATAATAGAAGGAAGAGAGAAGAGATGCGGGGCTATACATGTAAGTCCCTAATGCGATAGGTTTGAATTTGGATTTGTATCTTATAGATGATAGCAAGCAACAGAGCACTTTACAGTTAAATAATGTGATTGATACTCTTATATAGGAAAATAACACAGGAACTTGTGTACAATGCACTGGAAACCAGTTAAGAAATGGGAGTAGCAGTTTAAGAAAAAGAAATGAGTCCAAGTAGCAATATGGGATGAAGAAGAAAGGTCAGCCCCAACAGACCTTCCAGAGGATCTTATTTTGGCACCAGGAGGCTTCCATATTGTATTACATTGGTCCCTCAGAAGCCGGGAAATTAATGGAAGGAGTTGATGCGTGAACTTGGCCCCTAGAGTAGGATGCCTGAGTAGAATCACAGCTCCTCTGCTTGGCACCTGTGTAGGCTTCCAAATGACCCTCAACCTCGCAAAGCCAGTGTTCTCACCTGTAAAGTGTGCTCCATAATACAATTATTTTTATTTACTTAATAGGGAGTTATGTGCCACTCACTGTATGCCAGGAAGTTTCCAAGTGCTTTGCAAATATTACAAAATTTGATCCTCATAACAAACACAGAAGTACTACTAATATCTCTACTTGTAGTATCGCCCCCTTATTGTGCCCGACACACTGAAAACCCTCAATAAGCACTTTCTTCAGCTACTCCTTTTCTTTCTGTTGAAATTATTACAATGAAATTTCTCTTTTTATTTCTTACCCTTTGCATGTAAATAGAAATACAGAAATTTCCCATTTCTTCTCCCTCTCTCTCTCTCCCCCCTCCCTGTCCCTCTCTGAGAGGGAATGGTCATGTTTATTGCAATATAAATTATGTGCAGTAAATTTCACACTTTAAACGACGGGTGAGTTTTGACAAATGTGTGCAGACATGTTGACAATACCAGTCTGGAATACTTCTGCCACCTATTTCTATCACCCAAAAAGTTTCCTCTTAGTCTTTTGCAAATCAACACTCTCCTCCATCCCAGAGCCCCTAACAAACTACTGATCTGATTTCTTGCCCTCTTTTAGTTTGTCTTTTTCCCAAGTGTGATCTACATGGAATCATATAGCATGAATTATTTTGTTCTGACTTTTTTCACTCAGCAGGACACTCTTGAGATGCTGTTGTGTGTATCTGTAGTTCAACCTCAGTATGGCTGAGTATTGTTTAACGTATAAATGTACAAGTCCTTTATAAATAAATAATCTTCGAATATTTTCCCCCAGTCTGTGGCTTATTTTACACTCTTTCCAGAATGTCTTTCAAAGAGCAATAGTTTTAATTTTGATAGTTTGTGCTTTTTTATCTTAAGTCTGTAGCTCTAGGTCACAAAGATTTTTCTCCTGTGTTTTCTTGCAGAAGATTTATGGCTTTATGACATATATCCAGGATTGTGATCATGTTTGAGCTGAATTTATATGTGGTAATAGACATGGGTTAGGAGTCATTAATTTGCATATGGTAACAATAATTTGTTGAGTAAGACTACTCTTTCGACTACCGAATTACCTTGGTACCTTGTTGAAAGTCAATGTCTGTACATTTCAGTTTATTTCTGAATGCTATTCAGTTTCACAAGACTATACTTTTCCATTCTGTCTTAATTACTACAGCTTGTAGCAAGTTTTGAAGTTAGGTAGTGAGCGAGTCCCTGACTTTTATCTTTTTCAAAAACTTTGGCTACTTTAGGTCTTTTGATTTTCCATGAAAATCTTAAAAAGAGCTTGTCAATTTCTTGAAAAGGAACTGGTGGGATTTTGATTGAGATTGCAATGACATATAAAAACCTATAGGTCAGTTAGGGGAGGATTGACAACTTAACAATTTTAAGTTATCTGACATGTGAAATGATATATTTCTCCAATATTTAGAACTTATTTAATTTCTTCCAGTAATGTTTGTCTTACTAATATTTTAGATCTTACACATATTTAGTTAAATATCTCCCTAAAGATTTCCTGGTTTAATGCTATTATACATGGTATAGATTTTTATATTTTCATTTCCAATTACTTTTTGCTACTATATAGAAAAACAATTGATTTTTTTATTTATTTTCTATCCTGTGAATTTGTTAAACTCACTAATTCTAGAGGTACTTTTGTGGATGCTTTAGATTATATATAGATGATCATATCATGTACAAATAAAGACATATGTTTCTCTATTTCCAATCTCTGTCCCTTTTATTTAGTTTTTCTTGCTTTAGTTCACTGACTAGGACCTCAAATAAAAAGGAAGAAAAGTAGTGAGAGTGGGTACCCTTGCCTTGTTCTTTATCTGAGAGAAAAAGCATTCAGACCTCCACCATCAGATCTGATGTTAGCTGTCAGTTTTATGGATGACTTTATTAGAAGTAGAAGTTTCCTACTATTCCCAGTGTAGTGAGAATTTTTATGATGAATGGTGTTGAATGTTGTCAAATTATTTTTCTCTACTTATTGAGCTGAGCACATGGTTTTGCTTTTATAGTCCGTTAAAATGGCGAATTATATTGATTTGCAGATGTTGAAACCACCTCACATTCTTTGGATAAGCTCTATAGTTCATGAAGCACTATTCTTTTTATACATAGCAAGATTCAGTCTGCTGGCATTCTGTTAAGCCTTTTTATCCTATCTGTGTTCTAGTTTCTGGAAGAGTTTGCATAGAATGTGTATTATTTCTTCCTTAAGCATTTTGGTAGAATTCACCAATGAAGCCATCTAGGCCTGAAGTTTTCTTTATGGTAAAGTTTATAACTACAGTTCAATTATTTTAATAGATATAGTGCTATTAAGGTTATCTGTTACTTCTTGAGTGAGTTTTGGTGGTTTGTGTCTTTCCAGGAATTTGCCCATTTCATGTAGGTTATTAAATTTATTGGCATAAAGTTGTTCATAATACCTACTTGCTATATTTTAATGTATGTAGAGTCTGTAGTGATGGCCCCTTTTTCATTCCTAATGTTAATAATTTGTTATGATTCCTCTCCTTATGCAGTCTGACTAGAAACATCAAATTAGTTGCTCTTATTAAAATAACCAGCTTTTTATTTCATTGTTTGTTTAAATTGTTTTGCTGCTTTTTATTTTATTGATTTTTGCTCTAACATTATTTTCTTCCTTCTTTGTGTTTAACTATATCTTCTCTTTTTAGTCTTTAAAGTGAATGCTTAATCATTTGTTTAAGAGCTTTTATCTTTAATTTGCTAATATAAACATTTGATGCCATGAATTTCCCTCTCAGTACTACTGTAAGTGGGCATCTCACAAATTTTGATAGGCTCTGTTTCTTTTTCATTCACTTCAAACTAATTTCTGATTACTTTTGAGTTTCTTCTTTGATCCATGAATTATTGGAAGTATATTTAATTTAAATATTTATGGATTTTTCCAGGTATCTTTCTGTTCTAGTTTAATTTCACTGTGGTCAGAAAACATTTTTTATGATTTCAATCATTTTAATTCACTGAAATTTGCTTCCTGATTCAAAATTTTGGTAAATGTTCCAAGGGTATTTTCAAAGAACATGTCTTCTGTTGAAGTTTGGAGTGGACTCTAAATGACAGGTATAGTTCACTGAGAGTGATGTTCAGATTTTCCATATATATGCTGATTGTTTTAAACTTCTTTTTCTATCATTTGCTGATAGATCAGTTGTGATGTCACTGAGCTAATTATTGACTTATTATTTTATTTTCACTATCAGTTTTTACTTTATGTATTTTGAATCTCTGTTTCTAAGTATAAGCATATTAAGACTGCTTTATCTTCTTAATGAATTGATGCATTGATAAAATGTAATGGCTCTTTTTATCCCTGACTGTATATATCCTGTATTTTGAAGTCTACTTTGTCTCATGTGAATGTGTTCTTGGTTAGTTTTTCCGTGTTACATGTTTTTCATTTTTTTTCTCCTTTAACATCTACATCCTATATGTTTAAATTGAATTTCCCTGCAGATGATATAATTGAAGTCTTACATTTTGATCCAACTCGATCATCTTTGTCTTTAATCAAGATGTTTAGGACATCTAAATTTAGTGTAATGATGAAATTTGATTGGATTTAAATCTGTCCTCTTCCCAGTTTTCTATTTGTCTCATCTGTTTTTTGTTCCTTTCCCCCCTTGTTTCCTGCCTTCTTCTGAACTGAGCATTTTTTGTTCCATTCATTTTCACTATGGCTTATCAGCTATCCTTTCTTTTTCTCGTGGTTGTTCTAAGGCAATGGTTCTTATTAAAGCGGGGCACTTTTTCCCTCAAGGGGATATATGTTAATGTCTAGGGACATTTTTGACTGTCATGACTTGATGAAATACAGCTGGCATCGAGTTGGTAGAGGCCGAGGTTTTAGCTAACCACCCAACAATACATGGGGCAGCCCCCACAACAAAGGATTATCAAATGAAAATGTCATTGTATGTCTGAGAGGCCCTCTGTGACTTCATATTTCTCTTATTTCTCCTACACAGTCTAACAGCCCTCTCATGGCCTATGATCTCCTCTTGTCCTTCATGAAGCAAAGAGAAGCTATCAGACACAAAGCTACTCCTCTCTCTTAGACTACAGCTGCACAACTCACAGCCACAGTCTTCCCAGTAGATGTTTCCTCAAGTCCTGTCTCTCCAGAACTACTCAGGATCCCATTCATCCTCATCACCATCTCAAGGGCTTTGCCCCCTCAGTTGAAACCTCATGCTCTTGCACCATCCATCAATTTCTGTCTAAAGGACCATTCTCAGGGCACCTGGGTGGCTCAGTGGGTTGAAGCCTCTGCCTTTGGCTCAGGTCACGATCTCAGGGTCCTGGGATCGAGCCCCACATCGGGATCTCTGTTCAGCAGGGAGCCTGCTTCCCCCTCTCTCTGCCTGCCTCTCTGCCTGCTTGTGATCTCTCTCTCTGTGTCAAATAAATAAAATCTTTAAAAAAAAAATAAAGGACCATTCTCATCATCATACTTATATGCTCTAGTAATTCCTTTTAAAAGCAAGCAAATATCTATTGATCCCACATCCTTCTCTAACAACTACCATTTTCACTCTCCCTCTCACAGCCAAATGTAGTTGAAGAGCTGCCCATATCTAGTCTCTTCCTACCCCCACCCATTTCTTCACTTCCAGTTTCAGCTTATATGTCTCTCAGAGGGGCCGTCTCCATGCCCCTGCCCAAAATATGTCTTCTTCTCTTAGTCTCTCTCTCAAACCACTGCTTAATTCCTTCCTTCCACTTACTACTACACATTTTTTTCTGTGTGTGTGTGCATGTACGTGAGTGTGTGTGTGTTTATGATAGGCTGGTTGTTTGCTCCCTCACCAGAATATAAATATCATGCAGACAGCGACCACGTCCAACTTGCCTACTACTGTATTATATTATCATCTGTGACTGGCATGGAGCATGGCATATAGTAGAGTCTCAGAATATTCCATGATAACCGACTGACAATCTGAGTGAATAAACAAATGGAACAGTGCCATTGAAAACAGGATATTAGTTGTGATGTTTAAAATATACTCTTTGGAATGTGGCATGGCTATTTTAAAAATTTCATTGTATTATTCATTATTTTGAACTTGAAACTGCTGAAATGACAAAATTGTAGCAGTATCAGCTTGTTCCCTTTACATATTTTTTATGGGTAATTTAATGGTGGAAAAAAGGTATATATATTTCATTATTTTCCAAACACAGCTACAAATCCTTCAAAAGTTTCTAATTTCCAATTTTAAAGAATCCAGAACTAAATGATTTACAGTGTTCCAGTCCTCTGTGAGGTACCTCTTCCATTTTTTCCTCTTTTTCCTTAATCTTGGATCCTGTGTAGAGTTGCAATCTACAAAATGGCAGGCAACAATTTTATAAAATATATGCTATTGTCGTTTCAAACTGGCTACAATTTAACTTTATTAAGATACTCATTTATCAAGCTTCTGGCAGTTTTCAAGGAGCACTGTTGTAAATTCAAATGAGCTTTAAAAAATGCTTTACAAAAAGCCCATTAAAATACCACATGCTTCTTTTTGCCTTCACTATACAAAGTCTGCCATTGCTAGTGATAACCACCAGAATATTTTTATATAAATCAAAACTCTCTCCCTTCTAGTCTACCCACCTTCTGGATTCATTGTACAGTGTTGTCGTAGAGCAGTGTTTATGACATCATCACACTTTATCAGGAAAGCGCACGTGACGATGTGAGCAAAGGTTAGTGTGTCCGGTTCTTTTATCTGTAGCACAATTTAGTGATGGCCTTGTTCTCTGTTGGACCTTCTCAAAACTTTGATAGTGAAACTGTCCTTAGAAATAAAGGTTTGTATTCAAAACTGTATCATGTTAAACAGAAGCAATTCAAAAGGAAAAGGAATGCTACAAAAAACTAAAATCACCTCATCTTCCAGTGTTAGAAATATCAAGAAAGCAAGAATTCTCCCCCCACACTTTCCACAGATCACCCCTTCGATTTCAGGTTGCAGCAGAAATGTCAAAGCAGGCAAAGCAAGGATGCACAAAAAATCCTCTGAAAATATTCAGCTGCTTAGCCATCTCATAAGATTTCAACCAGTCTCAGCTTCATTTTCTGAAAAATGTCTAAGAAATTGAGTTCTAGTTTTTTTTTTTTAACAACTTTGCTGAAAACAGAGGCAAAGTCGTGAATTCGAAGGGGAAATTGTTGGAGCCAAAGACATCTCTCATTTTTATATTTCAATTCCTTTATTTGAAATGCTCTTCCATTTCAAAACGACTCAATTATCAGTTTCTTCTAGCACCATCATGTTTGAGCAGTGAAGGGGCAATGCTACATTTTGATTAATGGTTTCCAAGAAACTAAAGTCATCAGTGGAGCCAGTGTTGCTCATTATTTTAGGAAAAAAATGACCTTTGTTCTGATTTATTATATACATTTTAACAGGGCTTATCACATCGCTCCAGTGATTTTTGCCTTGGAGAAATATTTTGAGTTTC
>CM053606.1:111736675-111757878 GCA_028646535.1 Procyon lotor
CACTCTCCATAATTCTTTGTTGAGATAATATTAGATTTAATCAGCACCCATTATGTATACTCTGTGTTCTAGATGGCATCACAATATACATTATAGCCACTGGGCCTCAGAACAATAGTATTTTAATTGCAGCTTCAACAGGCACAATAACCTTAAAAGGGACATTTTAACTCACTTTTCTTTTCCCTTATCAGTTTTCACGCTATCATTGGTTCAAACTTGGAGGTCAACTCCAATTCAATTCTAAGACAGCAATATTACAGACACCCTATTTTCTTATTTATTTTTAAAGTTTATTTATTTCATATCTACACCCAATGTGGGGCTCAGACTTACAACCCTGAGATCAAGAGTCACATGCTTTTCCAACTGAACCAGCCAGGCTCCCCAGTATTACAGATTCTTTAAAAGAGATCTTTGCTTTCAGGTATCATCTGCTTCAGTTCTTAACTACAAAAGCTATTAGGAGTAAAGAAGGTAAATTTTTTAAGTGCCCAGTGCTATTTTCTAACTTTTCCTCACTATTAGGAGTATGATGAGAATCACAGAGGACAAGAATGTTGTGTTAAATTCAAAATTTGTCCACAGGGTTTTGATAATCCTTCCCTTTAAAAGTGGGTTCCCCTCTCCTTCAGTGTAAGCTAGATTTAATGTTGATCCTAATATGGCAGAAGTCACCATGTATGAATTTCAAGACTAGCTCATAAGAGGAATTGTGACCCTTGCCCTTGCTTTTGGATCCACCATTCTGGGGGAAGACAGCTGCCTTGATATGAGGACACTCAAGCAGCTGTATGGTGAGGACCACACAGTGAAGGACTGAGGCCTCCAGCCAACAACCTTATGAATGAGCCATTGTTGGAAATGGGTCTTGTAGTCCCATTCAAGTCTTTAGATCAACGGTCAGCAAGCTACAGTGCATGGGCCAAGTCCCTCGCTAGGCCTGCTGTTATATGGCACTCAAACCTAGAATAGTTTTTTCTTCTTTTTCTTTTTTTAGGATGTTATTAATTTATTTAGAAGGAAAGAGAGAATGTGAGTGGGGGCAGGGGCAGAGGGAAAGGGAGAGAGAGAATCCTAAGTGGGCTCAACGCCCAGTGCAGAGTCTGATGTAGGGCTTAATTTCACGACCCCAGAATCATGACCTGAGACAAAAGCAAGAGTTGGTTGCTTAACCCACTGAGCCACCCAGGCACCCCTAGAATAGTTTTTGCATATTTTAAAGAATGTAAAAAAGAAAGAGGTGGAGGAAAAGGAGAAGAAGGAAGACAAGAGGAGAAGGAGAGAAGAAAAAGGAGGAGGAAGAGGAAGAGGAGAAGAATGTAGGACAGTGTGACAGAGACTAGTGGAGCTTAACATACTTGTTGTGTGCTGACCCCTGCTTCCGGTGACTACAGCTCCAAATAACGGCCTGATCGCAACTTCAGGATATACCCAGAGCGAGAACCACACACCTAAACTGCATCTGAATTCCTGACCCTCATATAACTGTGTGAAATAATAAATGTTTATAAGATAATAAACTGTTTTGAGCTGCTAGGTTTGGGGGTAATTTTGTACACACACCAGACAGCTAACACAGCTAGTTATAATATGAACTCTTTCATCTTAGTCGTTTTCCCCACCAACATTTTCCCCACCAACATTTTATTTTGAAAAACTTCACACGATCTTGATTTAGTTGATTTCTTTCTCAAGATTAGATTCAGGTTAAGCATTTTGTCAAGAACAATATGTCCATTATATTCTTTTCCCTACTATCTTTCCTGCTCATCCATTAGATTGTAGATTAAACACCTCTTTTGCAAGAAAGTCTTCTTTGAGGCTTTGTTCACCTCTAGTATACAGAATTTTCCTTTGTAACGCTCTCTCATACAACAGTATTTTCTGCATCACACAATCTTAAATATTAATATTGATTAATATCTGTTGCACTCACACTGTGTACTCTACAAAATCAGGAATTGCGTTTCTATTTTAGCCAGTATTAACACTGTCCTTGGGAAGGAGTAGATACTGAACTAATAACAAATAGATTGTTCAGTTATTTGTTCAGTAATCTTTATGAATAAAGTCATCGATTTATAGCTATTTTATTCAGTTGTTTAAATTTGCATATTAATTTTACCTGACAGTCATTGGATGCCTACTATGTGTTAGGCCTGTGTTGGGTATTTTTAAAAATGGGCAAATTCAATGAAATACACAATGTTCACTTATTATTTCATTCAATAAATTACTTTTAACTGTGTACAGTGTGTAATATTTTGCATTAGGAACTACTGGCTAGTTGATGCAATTATGAATCTCCAATCTTTTGAGCAAAAAAGTAAAAAAGGTCTTCACAATTTCTTGTTTTAAAGAATACAAGGAAGAAACTATATGTTATAAAATTAGTGAGAAACAATGATGTTCCAAAAGTGTGTGGTCTCAATCCACCGGCTAATCTAGGTCCAAAAGGAGACAGACACTAAGCCTTCTGTTCTTATTTCTACAGAATTTGGGGAATTTGAAACAGGTCTCCTTCTTTGATCTATGGAAAAACTGATTGTTCAGTTTAGCAAAGATATTTATGAATTTTGTGATAAAAGACTCTGAGCACAGATGGTCAAGAAAAACAAGAGATGAACATGAAGAGTTTAATGGAAGAAATTGAAATTGCTAAGTTGGGAAGGGTTTGGTGCCAAATGTAACACAGAAGCAAATGCATCAGTTCAGGGACACATTTATCAACTTAACACATGCCTGTTGTGTGACTACATCACACCTGACGATACTGAGCATCCCCACTCAGTGGATTTGGCTGGGCCCTCTTTACGTGTTTATTTTTCAGTGTGAAAATCTGTGCTCAATGCTCAAAAGTTCTCTGGTTATACCAACCATATCAATTACGAAGCAAAAACAAAGGACAAAGGAAACAAGATAGCAAGTGACAAAAGACCCAGATGCTCTTCCTCTAAGGTGCTGTTTCCAATCAATATAGAGGAACTAAGAATGAGCATGAAGGTCTGTCATCTGGCCAAGAGTGTGCCCTCAGAGGACATCTGATTTTATTTTTTCCCTTGGGTTCATATAGGCAATCAGTCAGATAAGGCAAATCACACTAGATACTTCCTTTTTCATATTTTTATATAAATAAAAAATCAAATTAACAGAAACATTTATTGAGGGAAAATGGTTTAAATTAAAAAAGTAACATGTTTATGACATGCTAGGAACTATTTTACCATAGAGGTATGTGTGTATTTTCCTTTTAACCACCCCTCCACACACACACATGCACATGTGCGCGCACACACACACACACGCACAATTTATATACCATAACCAGCTTTGTACACCATAGCCAAGTTGGTGGGATGGCATACAAAATAAAAATGGAAAGAAACTACCTGTAAGCCTATTAAATCTGAAACATAATGTTAATCCTCTTATGTTCTAAATCTTTTTTAGTATAACAAAAATGATAAACTCATCATGAAGACCTGAGTTTGGCCATTAGGTATAGCTAAAAAAAAAAAAAAAAAAGATACATAAGGTATAAAGTTGATAAATTAAGGTCATAGAAGAGCTGAGATTATTCTTAGTTGACATCTTGGAAATTTATCCAACTACATAAATTAAGGTTAAGAGGTATGGACTTTGTAGAATTCCTTACTGGATCTGGGTATTGCTCACTCTTGTTAGGGAGTGGATTAAAAGGCTTAAGTTAAATAAAGTGCCCTTTGGAAGATTGATTCATCTCTAGAACCACCAAGGGACTGCTGTGAAAGAGTGGATACTAGTGTTTTTTATTGTTGTTGTTGTTGTTTTCCTCTTTTTTTTTTCTTTTCAACCCAATGGGTAGAACTCAAAATATGGGTAGAACTCAAAAAACTTTAAAAGGAAATTTTTGGTGTTCTCAGGATAATAAACTCAATAACTTAATGCATTCCATTTGAAATTTGTGTCTCCTTTTAAAAGATTTTATTTATTTATTTACTTATTTATTTGACAGAGAGAGAGAGAGATCACAAGTAGGCAGAGAGGCAGGCAGAGAGAGAGGGGAAAGCAGGCTCCCTGCTGAGCAGAGAGCCCAATGCAGGGCTCGATCCCAGGACCTTGAAATCATGACCTGAACCGAAGGCAGAGGCTTAAACCACTAAGCCACTCAGGCGCCCCTGTGTCTCCTTTTTAATAGACTACAGTCCTGGCATCTTTTCAAAATTCTAGCCAAGAAGCAGATAGGCCTAGTGCATGGCATTTCCATTATGGCAACTATCATATATTTTCCTATTTTAGAGAAATCTACTGAGAATGCTACAAGGTTATTTGCAGTTTTCTTCTTCCTTTTTTTTTTTAAACCTTAGCCTTTGACTTAGATAATTGGCTAATTATGGGCTATGATGGATGGTTTTACTACAGGTTCGCATCTGATTTCCATACCAAACCCATAGTGTAATGCTATTTCAGGAGTTTGGGAAGAATGACATCTTGAAACACAAAACAATAATTTCCAGTTGTCATTTAAAAGATGATGTGTTCTGTCATCACTCATTGCCAACCTCCCTCGTTTTTTAAACTTTTACCTCTTTTTTTTTTAAAGATTTTATTTATTTTTTTGACAGAGAGAGAGAGAGAGATCACAAGTAGGCAGAGAGGGAGGCAGAGAGAGAGAGGGAAGCAGGCTCCCCACTGAGCAGAGAGCCTGATGTGGGGCTCCATCTCAGGAACCTGAGAACATGACCTAAGTGGAAAGCAGAGGCTTTAACCCACCGAGCCACCCAGGCGCCTCCTAAACTTTTACCTCTTATTAAGGAAAAATTCAAACATACACAAATTGGATGATATAAAAAACTTCCATGTATCCAGCTCCAACAGTCATCAACTTTCCTCATCTGTATTCCTCAATATACTCCCCACTATTCCGTCAGATTATTATTTCTTTAGAGTCCCTTTTTCCACTATTCTTTTTAATTTGTAGCTTGACCATTTGATGTCACCTCTGTGTGCGGTGGATGCATGCCTCCTACTATTAGAAACAGAAATAGAAGCATTGTTGTATAGACAGGGACAAGGATTTGTTCTGATCTGCCTTTATTAGACCACAGGTCCTGCAATGCAATTCCTGCTAAAGAGAAGAGCTGCAGATAACAATTCTGAAAATAAAGTCATTGTTTCCTGCCACTGACTGGTTTGCAGCTGGCCCAGTATTTCTCCTGCTCTGGGAACTCAACCACTGTCTTTGTAGAACCTATTTCTTGTGGTTCTAGTGGGGGCAACTCTGCCCTGCCCACGAGTAAACATGTGATCCAGACTGTCCAGGGAACTCCTTTCCATGGTGATTGGAATTCATGAGCACGTGATCATGTGGACCCTTGGGGTAGAGGCTCTTACTCTGCCTTTGAGATTGTGAGCTATGAGTACTACATGAACATTCCAAGTTAAAGGCATTTACCATCAGGAAGAGGGAGCCTGGGGCACCTGGGTGGCTCAGTCATTAAGTGTCTGCCTTTGGCTCAGGTCATGATCCCAGCGTCCTGGGATCGAGCCCCGCATCGGGCTCCCTGCTCAGCAGGAGGCCTGCTTCTCCCGCTACCATTCCCTCTGCTTGTGTTCCCTCTCTCGCTGTGTTTCTCTCTGTCAAATAAATAAAATCTTTAAAAAAAAAGGAAGAGGGAGCCTAAGAATGAAGCAGTACAGAAGAAAGAAAAGTAGAAAGACCAAAGGAGACAGAAACAGATGGAAAGAGACTGAGGGAGACAAAGAGGAGAGAACAACATCATTTGGACACTTGAATATCCAGCTGTGCCTGGGGCAGTCCTGCCTTTTTCAGATACATGAGGCAATAAATTCCCTTTGTTGAGTAAGTGGTGTAAGTTGGTTTTCTGCCACTCAAAACAAAATCCTAATACAGTCAATGTCTCCCAACATTTGCTGACCACCAGCCATAAATACTGCACCACAAATTCATTCAGTGTTTCCCTACCTGACAGCATATTTTCCACCCACCTTCACGGGGGCAGGGACCTATGTAGAGCCGCTATGTAGAGAAGCAGACTCCTGGCTGAGCAGGGAGCCCAGTATGGGGCTCAATCCCAGAACCTGGGATCATGACCCGTACCAAAGGCAGACGCTTAATGACTGAGCCACCCAGGTGCCCCTATTATAAAGATTTTTAAAGTAAAATATACATTTTAAGTTTTAAAAATAATCAAAATATTTAGGAGAATTTTGTTAAATATATAGAAATCTAAACAAAAATTTTCATTATGAATTCTATAATTAATATATTATTATTATCATCATTTATTATCTGTCCTATATGTCAGGTTTTACTGGAGAAAGCTATCTCACTTTCCATTCACTGGTTATTAGTCATGTTGTGAATCCATAGAAGTGACTTGTGTCCACATATGGAACTGAGGGAAAGTTTCTCATCCAGAAACCCGTGCCCCTAACCACTCCACTTCATCACTTATATTTTTCCACTTCTACGCCAATGAATTTGCCATTTGGCATTGAGGGAACCTTTTGAAAGTTGTTAGTGTCCTTGTTGGTTTCCTGCAACTCTGCACAACAGGGTGACCTCAAAAAGTTAAGGTTTTGATAGATTGAGAGAGACCAGGAGAAAGCCATTCTTCCTGATGTCTATGATTTAGATGTTAAAAGTTTGGCTTTTACTTTCCTAGGTTTGGGCTGAAACTTTATAGTCATTCAAGGAAGATGAGAGCAGTTCCCTGGCTTTTCTAGAAGGCTCCACCTTATCTAACCTCCTTACTTGTCCATTAATCCCATTCCTTCTGTATTATTAAGGTTTTCTTATCAGAACCACTTTTTGGATTAGGAGGACATATAGAAACCCTGGATTCTGGGGCATGAAAAAATGGTAATGTGCCTCTCCTCACTGAGACAGCCAAAAATGTGGGGCAAATTCATCTATTATTATAGAGGCAGTATGTTTATAATCTGCAATACAAGTGTTTATTATTAGCAGCAATAATAATAATAATGAAGTCATTGATCAGAATAGCTACTTGCCATCTTTTTTTTTAAGATTTTATTTATTTATTTATTTATTTATTTATTTATTTATTTATTTGACAGAGAGAGAGAGAGAGAGAGAGGATGCAAGCAGGCAGAGGGAGAGAGAGAAGCAGGCTCCCCACTGAGCAGGGAGCACAACTCCGGGCTCGATCCCAGGACCCCAGGATCATGACCTGATTCAAAAGCCAATGCTTAACCGACTGAGCCACCCAGGTGCCCTGCTACCTACCATCTTGAAGAGCAAAAGGGATAGTGATAGTTGGAAGGCGAAGTAGGAAAAAGTTGACAAGCAGACAAAGACTTTCCCGGGCAAACCAGTTGTATGGTCACCTTAGGCACACAGGGAATCCCCGTATTAGGACAACTGAGGACTTTCTGAGGAATTTGGACCCCTGGAGGTGAGCCCTGCAGAAGGCCGAAAATGACCGCTTCTTCCTTAACCTTTCTGTGCAGATTTTCCTTGCTCAGCACACAGAAGAGAATTCCCATCCTAGGCTACTAGAACTAGGCAAATGTCGGAATTCAAATAGAAAAACTAGAATTTCTTCTCTGCCTGGATGAAAAGCCAAAATTGTTTTGGTAGCCTGATATGTATTCCCCCCCCCCCAAAAAAATCTCCAATTCTAAGAATTCTAAAGATTGAGGAGGTAAAGAAAATGGCAGGCAAGAAGCTACTTGCAGACAGATCAACAACAACGGGTTAAGGATACACGAGCCATTGCTGGAAACAACATGTTAAGAAAGGGAGTCACAGGGGCGCCTGGGTGGCTCAGTCGTTAAGTGTCTGCCTTCGGCCCAGGTCATGATCCCAGGGTCCTGGGATCGAGCCCCGCATCGGGCTCCCTGCTCGGCAGGAAGCCTGCTTCTCCCGCTACCATTCCCTCTGCTTGTGTTCCCTCTCTCGCTGTGTTTCTCTCTGTCAAATAAATAAAATCTTAAAAAAAAAAAAAAAAAGAAAGGGAGTCACAGGTCTTTTGACCTTTGAACAGTTACATAACAGTATGTCCTGGGCCTGGAACATTTCCTTATGGAGAGATAAAGAGCTCTCTCAGCCTAGGTCGGGCATGTTTGTTTCTATGTTCTGGGTTTGTTCTGCTTCATTGTGTGCATCGGAAGGCACCTGACCCATCCCACCGCTCTATCTATTCCTGGCAGGGAGGGAACAAAGTCCTTTGCCTGCAACAGAAATCTTCCTGCATTAGCTGCAAGGTGAGCCCCACTGGCCGATGGGGGACTGACATTCACTATTAAGGCTGATCCCGCTTTGTCTCTGTGTGAGGACAGTGTTGCTCCTCATGCCCGTGTGAGTGTGAGTTGTGTCTTTCTTGGTGACCCTGACCTAACGGTTGTCCTCTTGGGATTGTCGCTTCTAGTGGAAGGCAACAGCTTTCACTTGCTTGACACGAAAGGCATCTCTGGTGCCCTCACCCCCACCCTCAGCTGAGCCTGAGTCCTAGAGCTCCAAGTTCATAGCCAAGAGCCAAATCCCATAGGTCTCGATTCTATGGAATCGAGGAAAAGTGCTCTTTTCCACCAGCAGTCAGTCAAAGGCATTGTTTACCCAAAAATATATTATTTAACCCATCTGAGATTTCTATCACTACAGGTTAAACACTAAAAGCAAAACAAAAACAGTCCAGAAGCTCTTGGATGTATGTATAGCTCTGGGGAATAAGGCTTCGTCCCTACCCAGTTAAATAAGGCGAAAATATTGAATCTAGACTGCACCGTTTCATCTGATCACTGGCCCGATTCTCCCCTCCTCTAGCACATTAAAGCGTATCTCAACCACTCCAGTGCTCAGTTAAGTATTACAAGGCGGAGGGTACCTGGGTGGCTCAGTCGGTTAAGCGGCTGCCTTGGGCTCAGGTCATGATCCCAGTGTCTTGAGATCGAACCCCGCATCGGGCTCCCTGCTCGTCAAGAAGTCTGCTTCTCCCTCTCCTACTCTCCCTGCACGTATTCCCAATCTCTCTCAAATAAATAAATAAAATCTTTTAAGAAAGTATTGTAATGGGGAATGAGTTCCAAGTTCAGGTTCAGAGAAAATTGTACCAATATATCCAAACTTGTCCCTCGTAGAATATGGTTTCACATTAGGGTTTTTTTTTTTTTCCATTACCCTTTACATAGTTGTCCATGCCAGCTGATAAATAATGACAGCTAATATTAACAGAGTATCTTCCGCATACCTGAGGTAACACTGAATGTTTCACACATGAGGTGGTATGGATCTCATTCCACATATTCAAGTATGCAAGAAATAGTTCCTATCTTCATTTTAAATACCTCAATTTAAACTTTATTTACATGCCCATCCCTCTGGCTGGCAGGAAAATTAATGACGGTCATTCTTGGGTTTTTCTCCCCTACCATCCAGAATTGTGAGACTGTGCTGAGAGCCTACAAAGAACCAGAGTGGGGGGACCCTTGCTCCTCAGTCATGCGTTCTCACAGTTCCCACTGAAACATGGCTTCTTCCTTCCCACGTGCCTTCTCGGCCCCAGTGGTACTCAGTGGCTACCAAGCTACTTTTGGGTCCCGGGGAACCGCTGTGGAGCTTCCTAAGGCCTCATCAGGCTCTACCTACCATGTAGTCATTCCTCTCTGGGGTTTTGCTGCCTCAGTGGACACAGCCAGAAAGCAGCATGAACACCACTGGCTTCTAGAATCCACAGTCCTCTCTCTCCCTCTCACATCCCAGGGTATCAGTGTAGTAGACTGAGAGAAATCCTTCTTCAAATTTTTCCGGATCCTTTCCTTTTGCACACACCCCTTTCTTCCTTTTCTTCCCTTTGGCAAAACCTGTAAGTTCTCCTTAGGAACTTATGCTCGTGGAAAAATAAATCCAGACAGAGTCTCTCAGGCTACTTCTACTTCCCTCCTTCCCCGACACCTGCCCCGAGGAAGTTAAGACAGTCACTCGTGGGAACTGACAGAAAGAATGAGGAAGACGAGGTCAGGAAACATGCAAGGAGAAAACGTTAGCCTCAAAATATCCAGCTGTACGTCAAATCAGCATAGTGCCCAATGAGACATGTGTTACCATTTAAATTTTATAAATAGGAAAACTGAAATTCAGAGTAGTTACTCGGGTCGCATGACTGACTATTAAATCCCAGGCTGAAAATGTAACTCTAGGACTATTCGAACCTGGTATGTTCAATCTCACTTGCAACGTTCTTTGTAAATAGTCTATACCATAGAATGTAGACTATACTTATAAATAAGTATGGTCTATAAATTAGATACTTATAAATAAGTATTTTTATTTATTTAATAAATTTATTTGGATTATTTGGATTATTCATTTATTTGGATTATTAGGCCTAATTGTTTTTTTTTAATTAGAGGAAAGAAACTCTCTCAGCAGTGTTTGAAACTGACATACCACTGTATATATTAAATGCTTTTGCTTCTGAAAAAATGTTCCTCACGAACTTGACTGAGATTGCATTAACTCTACCAGTACCAACCTGGGAACAAGTATTTTCAAGGCAGCTTGACAAGTTTTCATACTTAGAGGATTTGAACAAGAACCCTCACTCAGCGGGTCATTCTTGCCCAGGCTCTCCTGCCCGCTGGGTTTCTGGCTTTTAGGCATTTTGACAATATGTAGTCTTTAATTGGCCTCTTTGCAAATGCCTGCTCGTCACTTTTGGCATTAATTGCTAATTAATAAAAGCATGAAAATGTCAGTGTGTCAGGGTATGCTCCAATATCTCGATGTTGAGGAATTAGGTAGAAACATAGCATTTAGATTTGGGATAGGAAAAATTAGAAAAATGTAACAGGTTCCAGCATTCCTTCCTCAAACATACCTGAAGTGTTAGGAGAGTCAACTTTCCCAAGACCCTCGAACTTTCCCTTCCCCAAGAGGCTTAGATAAGAAGGTTCTGCAAAAGCAGGATGCTGGGTCACTCTTGCAACTCTGTGCATGGCACTCACCCAGTGACGAGAGATTTGGTTGACCTGAAATCACTGTTAAACTTGGGATGCTTTAGGTACAATTATAAATACACCCTTGATTGGTCCCATTACTGCAGTTTTTGGTACTTGGGATAAGATGTGAGTTTGTCCTTGGAAAGGAGGAGAAGCTTTCCCCTGGGCCATGAACCCAAGCCACAGACATAGCCCTGGTTTTCAGAAGGCAGAAGCCCTTCTGAAAATGCTGTGAGTTTAAAAGGAAGGAGGGAGGGGTGCCTGGGTGGCTCAGTCAGTTAAGCATCTGCCTTTGGCTCAGGTCATGGGCTCAGAGCCCTGGGATTGAGCCCCCACCCACAGGGCTCCCTGCTCAGCGGGGAGTCTGCTTCTCCCTCTCCCTCTGTCCCTGTCCCCCGCTCCTGCATGCTCTCTCTCTCAAGTAAAATCTTTTTTTTAATAAACTTTTTTTTAAAAAAAATATTTTATTTATTTGACAGAGGGAGAGAGATCACAAGTAGGTAGAGAGGCAGGCAGAGAGAGAGGGAAGCAGGCTCCCTGCTGAGCAGAGAGCCCGATGTGGGGCTCGATCCCAGGACCCTGAGATCATGACCTGAGCTGAAGGCAGAGGTTTTAACCCACTGAGCCACCCAGAAGCCCCTCAAATAAAATCTTTTTAAAAATAAAATAAAATAGGGGAGGGCCTAGCATTTTCTGAATATGGCAGATATTATAAAAATATTGTTTTGAAATAGGCTCTCTCTTATCTTCCTTGTAAGCACAGCCCACCTCCCTGTATCCAGCAACTGAAGACTTTATCAACTGTTGATAAGGGGCAGTGGGTATTGGGCAGGGATGATTGTTTCAGTTCTCCACTTTGCTTTCATAAAAAATAAATTTACTTTAGAATATTTTTACAGAAAAATTGCGAAGGTAATAGACTGTTTCCTATAATACCCCTCACTCCATTTCCACGCATGTGAACATTTTACATTACCATAGAAATCAATGTTGGTGCCCATTTTTAACTAAACTCTAAACTTTATTTTTATTCCACTAGCTTTCCCACCGATATCCTTTTCTGTGCCGGGATCCAATTCAGGGTACCACACTGCATGGAATTTCCTCGACTCCTTCGTCTCCTTTGGTCTATGATAGATTCTCTCTCAGCTTCCTTGCTGTTCAGGGCTTTGCCAGCTCTGAGGTGTGCGGGTTAGGTATTTTGTGGAGTGTCTCTCAGTTTGGATTTGTCTGATGCATTTCCTAATGATTAGACCGGGGCATGGGTTTTATGGGAAGAATATCACAGAGGTGAGATGCCCTTCTCATTCTGTCAGAAAGGTATTTGAAGTGTTTGAAGAGTTATTCGACAGCGCGATATAACATGGGGATCTTCCCCTTAATAACTTGGTTAAGATAGTATAAGGAAATGGTAAGGGAACATTTTTCCTTTTTCCCTTCTAGGTTCTTTGGCTGGCCTAACAATTAAATCGACATAAGACATATGAACAGGAAAACAAAATTTAGCTTTGTACACATGGGGCCGCCTAACAATATGAGACTCAAAGAAGTGCCCAAAGTAGGCAGCATTTATACATTTTAGACAAAGAAACAAATCTATGAAGAACTGACAGGACATGGGGGTTTGAGCTTAGAGTAGTAAAATGGTGAAAAAGTAGCAGCAAGGTTTGTTGACACATCCTTCATGACCCTAAATTCTCTATTTCTGGTGATTGGGATGTCTTCAGTCCTCTAGGTCAGGTGGGGTCCCCTTCACACGAGGGATTTATTTCCTAATTTCAGGAGGACAGAGGAGGGGCAGAATGCTCTCCTTGTACCAGCTCTTTCTTACTAACTTAAATTCAAAATAAAAGTGGCATATTTGGGGGTGGCGCACTCTGCCCCCCTTCAGTAGTATTCACCAGGTTTTATAACGTGGAATTACCATTACTCTCTTCCCGTACTCTAGTCCTCTGGAGTGAGTCACTAAGTCCAGTGCACACTGAGAAGGGCAGGGATTAAAATCCCCCTTCCAGAGGAGGAGGAGGGAATATCTACATGTATTATTTGGGTTTAAGGAGGGTTTGTCCCTTCTCTGCCATGGATTATTCATTCGATCATTTTTTTTAAAGATTTTATTTATTTATTTGACAGAGAGAGAGAGAGCACAAGGAGGCAGGGAGGCAGTCAGAGAGAGGGGGAAGCAGGCTCCCAGCCGAGCAGAGAGCCCAATGTGGGGCTCGATCTCAGGACCCTGAGATCATGACCTGAGCTGAAGGCAGAGGCTTTAACCCACTGAGCCACCCAGGCACCCCATCATTCAATCATTTTTTTGAAATCAGCATGAACTTATCTATATTATACTTTGGATTGTACATTAATTTTTTTTTTTTTAAAGATTTTATTTATTTGACAGAGAGAAACACAGCGAGAGAGGGAACACAAGCAGAGGGAATGGTAGCGGGAGAAGCAGGCCTCCTGCCGAGCAGGGAGCCCAATGCGGGGCTCGATCCCAGGACCCTGGGATCTGACCTGGGCCGAAGGCAGACGCTTAACGACTGAGCCACCCAGGCGCCCCTGTACATTAATTTTTATTTTGCCCCAATTAGCTCAGCTTTGGCCATTGGCAGCTCTTTCATGTTGGCTCTGTGTCTGTCTTATATGCTCCTTTTCCTGGTGTTTTGAGCACTGCCTTATTTTGGGGCACAGCCTGAGGATCATCCTATATTTTCCCTACCCCACCCCTAGACTCAGTCATTTCTCCAAGCAGCCTCATTCCTCCATTGCAGAATGATATTTAGAAACCAGGCTCTGGGCACTGAGGTGCTCATTGCCACTGTACTTAACATGCCTCTAAGGCCTCCGAGCTGATCGAGCTAGAATAGAAATATATTATCCTGAACCATGCATACCTACACATTGACAATTATTTCTATATTCACCTATATAAATATTAGGATAAACAGGAGTTCTTTTTGATGTCTCCAATTCTAATCCCATATTGTAAGATTTGTTCTAATTTCTCCCCCTTGCTTATCTGTAACGTCTCTATGCAAAAATGAGAAACCCAGCTCCTACCTTCCACAATCTACATACTTATTCATTCAACTCCTTTTTAAAGCAGAGAAAATCAGAATAGCTCATAATATCAAAGATAGAGAATTAATGTACTAGTCTGTGTGATTCATGAAAAATAGACTTTTAACCCTCCCCCCACATAATGCACATAAATTCAACTTGAGTACTATTTTTAAAAATAGTTAAATTCCATATTTGTAAAAATGCAAAGAATAATAATTTCTACCTCATGAAATTACTTGTGAGAATTTAAATGAGGCAACGCATTTAAAGATTTTAGTAAGTAGTAAGTTTGGGATAACTACTGGCTATTATTATTACAAATAATAACTCAAGCTGTTGAAATGGAATTCTTTGTAAATTTGTCTTATGAAAATATAATTTTCTCCTCTACAAAAAACCCTGAGACCCCTAAACTCATGAAACAAACTGGGGGTTGCTGGAGGGGTAGGGGTGTAGGGATAGGGTGGCTGGGTTGTGGACATTGGGGAGCATATGTGCTATGGTAAGCGCTGTGAAATGTGTAAGCCTGACGATTCACAGACATGTACCCTGGGGTAAATAATACATTATATGTTAATTAAAAATAATAATAATAAAAATTTTAAAAAAACTCTCAAAAAACAAAACAAAACCCTGAGACCCTCATTTAGAACGAACTGGAGGGGCACCTGGGTGGCTCAGTGGGTTAAAGCCTCTGCCTACGGTTCAGGTCATGATTTCAGGGTCTTGGGATCAAGCCCCGCGTCGGGCTCTCTCCTTGGCGGGGAGCCTACTTCCCCCTCTCTCTCTGCCTGCCTCTCTGCCTACTTGTGATCTCTCTCTGTCAAGTAAATAAATAAAATCTTAAAAAAAAAAAAAAATAACAAACTGGAAACAGGTTTGGAGACCAAAGTGGTAGGGAGGCCCAAGCTAGCCCACAAGTACTAAAAGACAGTGTTGTGGGGAAACTATGGTTCGTTCCCACACTGCCTTGGTGGGCTCCCCAAAGATTGGGGGCCTGAGACTCATCTGAAACCAAAAAAGTAACAAAAGTTCAGTGAGTACAATTCAGAAGTTAAAGGAGCACTGGGAAATTAAGCCAAACACCGAGGAAGACAGCCCGAGCACAGCTTACTAAAGATAAAAAGAGGAGTCTTGTTTTTCCAAAATAGATAGAGCGTACCGTCTCCCACTCGGCAGTGTGCAAATGCAAAGAGCCAAAGATATAATAGAGATTAAAATACAAGCACAGAAGATGAAAAACAAGAGCAGATATGAGAGAAAGCCGCAACACCGTCTCCTCTGTGAGTGAGGCTGCAAGGACCGAAGAGCCGGCAGTCTGACGGTGCTGCGGTGTCCGAAGGTCAATGACTCTAGAAGCATGCTTCCCAGCCCACTGCTGTAAGGGTCTTGCAACTGGCGGAGACTGACACACAAGGAAAATCCTTTCTTTAGCGCTTAATCAGTTAGATTATGGGCCTGTCTATCGATACTCATTTTTACACGCAACTGAATCACTTCCAAGGAGCTTATTGGGTGATTAAAGATCGTATAATAAAAGGAGCACATTAAAAGGAGCAGGTCCGGCTGCCTTGTGAAGCTGGGGAAGACTAAGAAATGCTCACTGCGTGCCCGCACCCTCAGATGTCTGGATTTTGCAAATGAATCTTTTTTTTTTTTTAAGATTTTATTTATTTATTTGACAGAGAGAGATCACAAGCAGACAGAGAGAGAGGAGGAGGAAGCAGCTCCCCGACGAGCAGAGAGCCGGATGCGGGGCCCGATCCCAGGACGCCGAGACCACCACCCGAGCCCAAGGCAGAGGCCCTAACCAAATGAGCCACCCAGACACCCCAACAAATCATTTTCTGAAAGGACCATTCCTTCTGAGTGTAGGATGGAGGTTGGGTAAAGGGGAGCAGAATACGCCACCCCAAAATGTGCCACTTGGCATAGGGATTATTTTGAGCTGAAGACGATCAAGACCCAACAGAACCAGGAAAAGCATTTTACCTCCCCCATAACTGCCTAAAAGTATTTGGAAAGGAGGCTTCCACCAGGGAGAGAGCTATTACCAGAGATAACATTTTCATCCGAGACACCTGTCTGCATGGTCTGGCAAACATTTATTTACCAAACATTTCCTCTTTTCACCTTCCCGTGAATTGCTTTCCACCTCTTTGAAGCCCCAAACCCCCCTTCCTTTCCTTAGCTCAGGATGGTATATGAACCTCCATTGCTTTGGCTGCCTTTGAGTGTCATATCTTTATGGGGCCCCCATACATATGGAAGTAAATTAGTTTCTCTCCCATTAATCTGTCTTCTTATTATAGGAGGGTCTCAGCTAAGACCCTAGCAGGTTAGAGGTCAACTTAACTTGGTCATGTTTGCTTTTCATTTATAAAACACTCTCAGTTTCATTTCTTTGGTCAAGTTTAGTCAGAGATTATTTGGTTCATCCTGTGTTGATATGTAACCATAAATCATTCACACCATATTGCTAACAGAAATACCCCGCAGTTGCCAATATTCCCGCCATAACAAAACAGACGTGCTTAGAGCATGATACTTAACTGTTCCCACCTACCTTTTTTTTTCTTCCTACATGAAAGGTAGAAGTAGAGAAAGCAGTGAGTCTTTTACACTAAGCTACTGAGCCAAGACAAAATAAATGAGGTGGAATGGGGGATCACATTTCTGCTGTGTACATTGCAACTTGTTACCAGTGTATGTTTGACAATCGTGCCGTATTGTGATACTGCCCAACCATTTACTTATTATCAAAGTTCAAATTAAAGAAACTTATTTAAATAATGCGAAAGTAGAAAAACTCTAACCAAGTGGTCCCAAGAACCCTTTGGGGATAGTCATAGTAACCAAGCTCAGAGCGCCTTGACTGCCTCTGTCTCATTCTGGCTGACGAAGATTTTTGCCAGGAAGCAATAAGTTTTCCCTAGTATTTAATACCAGTGATCGCTGAGGAGTAGTGACCTCACAATCACCCTGGCTAATTTTTCTTCTAGAGACGAAACTGAAAGTTTAAACTTGACATCCTTCTGGCTTCTATCTGTTCTTGGAAGTTTGTATCTTTTCTCCTCCATTTGATGTCTCAAGTGAAAAACTGTAATTGCCTTAATATACATCTCATTCTCCAATTTGGATTTTGCAAAACCTAGTGAATTTGAGCAAATTCTCATTTGACGATAGTTTCTGAATTCCTCCACTGAAATATTTCAGTTGTGACTCATAGAAATATGTTAAAACAATGTCTTAGCTCAGAATCTCCCCCAAGCTGAGCCTGAGATAAGAATTCAGTTGTAGGTGGCTTGGGAGTGGATTCCAGGGATGAGAGAGAGAAAACAGTGAGATGGGGAAAGAGGGAAAGCCAAGAAAAAGACTAGCTATCTGCTGAGACCAGATTCCCCAGAACCTCCGAGAACTGCCAGTTCCAATGGCGGGAAGTAGGGCTTGACCCACTGTGGGCTCCTGCCCCATGGGCTGAGGGTTGCTCCAAGAGATGTTTTTGCCTTCCTACTTCTGGAGGAGAAGGCTCCTGTGGCTTTAGGAAAACATGGAGGCACAAAGTGAGAGATTGAGGGTAAGCTAGAGGTGGTTGCTGGCATTTGAGTCCGTGCACCCACTGAACTGCCCCCCACAACCACAGCCAAAATCAGAGGGAGGCTAAGGGTATATGTTGGGGCACCAGACCATCTGCTACAGATGCACCGAGACTGCTCTGTCCCATCGCATGGAGCGGGAATTACTCCATTTTAGCTATTACTCTTACCTCTTTGAGGATGGACCGTTTCATTCTCTCATCAGAATATCTAGAGACTGATAGACACCAAAGGAGAGTATCATGTGATACGAAGTGTCTTCATGCTTTTAAAATTATATACCCGATCAATTAAAAAAAAGTTGAGAAGTTAATCCAAATATATGTACATTATTATTTATACATCACACACATGTACTGTCACACTAATAAACCATCTAAATAGTACATATGTGTGTATATAATAGTATACATATATGTGTATAAACAATGTACATAAACTAATATCAACAAAGTCTTAATAAAT
The DNA here is from genome assembly GCA_028646535.1 of Procyon lotor. NCBI lineage: Eukaryota > Metazoa > Chordata > Mammalia > Carnivora > Procyonidae > Procyon > Procyon lotor. The sequence goes on from CM053606.1 coordinate 111,754,765, forward strand.
AGCAATTTAGGTTTAGTGACCCACTCTTGGTTTCAGCTCACGTCATGATCTCATGGGTCCTAGGATCGATCAAGTCCCACATCAGGCTCTGTGCTCAGTGGCGAGTCTGCTTGAAGATTCTCTCCCTCTGCTCCTCCCCCACTCATGCTCTCTCACTCACTCTTGCTCTCTCTCTCTCTCTCTCTCTCTCTAAAACGAAGAGATAAATCTTTTAAAAAATATACAAATAGAAGTTTAAACAATTTTTTCTTAGCCTCAGTCTGACATATTCCTGAATATCATCTGACGTATTCCTGTTCTGGAGAATAGAGATTTTGATATTTATACATACATCTAGTTTTCATAACTCAAGTCTGAAATAAGGAAATTAAGGTTGCACTGTTAACCCCTGTTTAAATTTGTTTGTGTCTGGTTACTAAAAGCCACCAATAAATTTCATTTTACATGAAACTCTTTAATGTTATAAACTCCATGAATATATCCTAATTCCTTTATTCTCTGGTAATAACATGCTGGTAAAAGGAAGTATATTCTTCTGCTTATTAGATTTACTGTCTACCCCGAAGCCAAGGCCATAACTCACTAATCATGTTTGGAAAGACGTTCTCTTTGTAATTTGTGAGTGAAACGAAAGTATACTAATTATGTCCCTGCAATGTTGCCAATGTATGCAAGTAATTACATACTCAGAAGGTCTCAGAAGGAAGTTTTAGCAATTCCAGACACATACTAGAAATAGTCACTAATATTCAAGCTTACAAGAGGTGAATTCTCATGTTTTTTGAAGAACAAATATATGAGCAATGAACCACGAATTGTCCTCTTTACATAAACACCTCTTGTTTTATTAGCAATAAAATTGCTAATGAAAATTAGCAGTTAGCAATGAAAATTGCTAATTGAGCTATTTTTGTGGAGGCCAACTCTGAAATGTAGACTCACCTGATGAAGAGTTCATGGGAAGTGTAATCTGACCCTGTTCGTCATTTTATAATCAGCTTTTAGGGAGAGCTGTTTCCTACCTCATCCCTAATCTCAAAATCAGTATGTTTTTCTTTCTTGCTCATATCAGGTTTTTCAGACTACTTTGTCCTTGTCTCCTTTGTTTAAACAATCTTTTTTTTCCAGTCTGCTGCTACGTAGCACTGGCCTCAGCATGATGCCACAGCATCTCATTTTTTTTTTTTTTTTAAGATTTTATTTATTTATTTGACAGGGAGCGATCACAAGCAGGCAGAGAGGCAGGCAGAGAGAGAGGGGGAAGTGGGCTCCCTGCTGAGCAGAGAGCTCGATGCAGGGCTCGATCCCAGGACCCTGAGATCATGACCTGAGCCGAAGGCAGAGGCTTTAACCCAGTGCACCACCCAGGCGCCCCGGCATCTCATTTTTTGAGGGTTCTTTAGGAAATATGTAAGGTATCGTATTTATCTTTTGATATCTTCAGCTCCTCTTGATTATGAAAGATAATTAATGGTTACTCAATCTTTTCTAAAATTAGCCTACACATATTCACAGGGCTTACTTCACTTTGTTTTCAAACTAGGAGTCTATGTGAACAGATGGCAGGATTTTCCAACATTTAGATTCCAGTATTGAAAGAATTCACAGAAGTATGAGCTTCAATCATGAAATTATATTTCAGTCAATGATAAAGCAATATTTATACTGATGAAAAGCAAATGTTCCATGTGGTTAGGCAAAAGAATTGAACCAGGAGAAGGAGGAAGGAAGAAGATCCCGAGGAGTCAACAAGGGGCGGAGGTCTTTGAGGTGATTAATAAAATATCCTTTTCATTTTTTATCACTGTTTTTCCAGCCTCCGCAAAGACGGGCACTATAGTTATTGATTTCGTTGTCATTCTTCTGGAGGAGAGGTGTTAGTGGGGAGGACAGGCCCAGCGAGAGAAGGATAGGACCTCAAGTCTACCCTGCATGAGGGAGAGAGGCTGCTTCCCGACACACAAGGGCCAGTAACAGATGCATCTTTTGCTTTTGCCCTGAGGATTCTGCAAAACCCCGTCGAGTTACCTCAGTGGCGAATATTAGAATGGTTAAAAGCATGCAGGCTTTAGCTAGAATGCCTGGATTTGAATGCCAGCTCCCTCTCTGACAGCTCCAGGATTTTAAGCAAGTTATCAAACCTCTCCGCGTCTGTTTCCTCCCCTTGTAAAATGGAGACGGTATGAGCGCTTATCCTGTAAGGATGTTATGAGGATTAAATTACTTACATATTTGCAAATGCTTTCAAGAGTGTCCGGTATTTAAAAAATCATACGTGTTTTGTTAAATTAAAAAAGTATAGTAAGTAGGGGTGCCTGGGTGGCTCAGTCGTTAAGTGTCTGCCTTCGGCTCAGGTCATGATCCCAGGGTCCTGGGATCAAGCCCCGCATCGGGCTCCTTGCTCGGCGGGGAGCCTGCTTCTCTCTCTGCCTGCTCTCCCTGCCGCTCCCCCTGCTTGTCCTCTTTCTCTCTCTCTCTGACAAATAAATAAATAAAAATCTTAAAAAACAAAAAACCTTCTGATTCTTCTCATCTCACACAGAGTAAAACTCCCAAGAAGTCCTTCCAGTGGTCTGTCCTATGAGATCTGTCCCCTGTTCCTGTGTGACTTCACTCGGTCTCTTCTGGACTCTGCTACATTGCATTTCTAAGCTCCATGGCATTCTGTGAAACCACGCAGCTACTAGTGGCCATAGCATGTGGCCTAACATGATGCACTTCTAGGCCTGGTTGACAGCCCCCAACCATCCTGGTGCACCGTCCCCATTTTTCATTCCAGAAGTCCCACATCCTGGGAAACCTGGCAAATGGGAAACAGTCAAGTTGTCCTAACCCTGGCCTAGAAAATCAAAACAGAACAAAACAAAGCAAAAATACTCTCATACTCTTCATACTCTCTTCTGCCATCTGCTGTATATCAATGTCCAGAGTGACCTTGAAAGTCACACTTAAAGATGACAGAGCCACCATCAGTCTGGGCTTCTGAATGGAGCAGTTACTGTCTCCACTGCCCACTGGACTTCACGTGAGCAAAAATAAATTCTATTCCATTAAGACTAATGAAACCATTAAAATTTCATTGCATTAGCTTAACCAATAAACTGATTACCATGC
>CM053606.1:111758378-111826917 GCA_028646535.1 Procyon lotor
GAAGGTTGTAAGAAGAGGAGCAGTAGCCAATGTGCCCTTTAGAAAGTTCACTACTCTTCTGTAAAGAGGTGGAGGAATTTTGAATGGTTAGAACAAACGAAACAAACTAGAAGTCCAAGAGACCTATTTCGACAGGGCTTACTTGAAGTGGCTCAGTGATGGTGGTGACCTAAAAAGTGAAGTGGTGGCCATGACAATGGAGGGAAATTAGAGCTCAAGCTGAATACGTAGATTGGTGGTGCCATTCAACAAGCCTGGGGACACTGGGAGAGCTCATTAAAACAGTTTGGGAGACTCAAAAATTTGAATTATTGGTAGGACCACTGAGAAGACACCCATCCTCTGTGTGTCAGCTTCAGGCATTCCTTAATCTTGTTAAAAGTCCAATTAGGAGGAAAAAATGATTCCTCTTTTTCACAGACTTTCAAATTTTCAACTGCTACCCACGCACAAAAATGATATTTTACGTCATTATACACATGTACACAGAAATGGCAACAAAATACCTACAAACAGCAATTACCCTCATCACATTCAGAGTGCTCTGATGTTTTTCTGTCCTGCTACCATTTTTACTGTCTCTTCCGCAGGGTACACGTCATGGTCACGGGCACAGAAGTTCAACTTGACAGGCATGTGGGTGGCTCAGTAGGTTAAGCATCCAACTCTTGGTTTTGGCTCAGATCATAATCTTGAGGTCCTGGGATCGAGCCCCGTGTCAGGCTACATGCCCTGAGGAGTCTCCTCCTCATGTGAGGAGTCTCCATGTGAGGAGTCTCCTTGGGATTCTCTCCTTCTGCCCCTCCCCCTACTCATGCTTACACAAGCTCTTCTCTCAAATAAATAAATAAACAAATAAACAAATAAATAAATAAATAAAATCTTTAAAAAAAGAGTTCAACTTGAGTAACAAGGAGTGCTCTAAGGGCATTTTCTTCTTTTGAACTCAAGTCCTTACACAGGAAAATAAGCTGGAGAAAGACCTGGACCTTGAAATCACACAGATTCCTGCACTAGAGTCACAGGTTACTAACTATGCTGCCTAAGGTAATACCTACCCCTCTAAGATATATGGTAATGCTACCAGCTAATGCTACCAGCTGTCATTTAATAGGTATTTTCTCCATACTAGGCATTGTACTAATCTACACACACACACACACACACACACACACACACACACACACACCCCACACACACACCAAAAACCAAAACCAAAACCAAAACAAAACAAAAAAACACCAAAGTAAGGGCAAAAAACCAATAATACCAAATTAGAGGATTGTTGTCCTGATTAATGGGAGGAGCTCTAGTGTAGGATCTGGTCTGTAGTAGTTCAAAAATGAGTGAATAATGTAAAGCATTTATTAAAACCCTTATTAGGTACCTGGGTGGCTCAGTTGAGTGTGGGACTCTTGATACCGGCTCAGGCTGCGATCTCAGGGTCATGAAATCCAGCCCCTGATTGGCTCTGCGCTCAGCCAGGAGTCTGCTTGAGATTCTCCCTCTCCTTCTCCCTCTGCCCCTCCCCACCCATCACTCTCTCTCTCTCTCTCTCTCTCTCTCTCATAAATAAATAAATAAATAAATAAATAAATAAATAAATAAATAAATAAAATCTTTTTTTAAAACCCTTATTAAACAGAAACTGTTATTATACAGTTTCAGGCATTAAAAGAATACACACACCCACACAGATGCATGATTTTTTTTTTAAAACAAAACAGACCATTTTTATTCCCAACTTGGGTGGCAGGGTGGAGTTACCCCCAGGTCAGTCCAACAGCAGAGATACTGGGAGAAGCAGATGGTGCAGGGACTCAGCACTTGTTCTCATCCAGCCCAGCATAAGGGGTTTAGGCAGCCAGGCCTGACCTTGGAGGTGAAGTTAGGATGTCCTCATCCCCTTGTCCTTCATCTCCAGTAAAGCCCTCCTCTCCCTCCTCCTCACAGGAGCTGCTCAACTCTTCCTTTTCCTCCTCCTCCTCATTACTTGCTGGCCCACCCTGCCCTGCAAACCCACCAGCTGTGTGGTCTGCAGAGGGGACTCCCAGGTGCCTTTCTGTTCACTGCAGCTGGGGGGGGGGGGGGAAATGATGATGACAAACCGGAAACATGTGCTCAGCAATCAGCCTAAGAAATAAAATCTTAGCAATATCCTTGAAGCATCCTGTGTGTTCCTCCCCATCTCACTGACCTTCTTTCTCTTCAGAAGTACTCACCATCCTTAATTTCATGTTCATTTTGCCCTTACTTTGCTGCATTGTTTTCCCACATTTATATGAATCTTTAAAAATATATTGCTTCCTTTTGCATAATTTTGAGGTGACAGATGTGGAATCACTCTGTGTATATATATGTCTTCTGTGACTCGGTTTTTTTTCCTCCGTTGAGTTTATGATACTCACCCAAGACAATGTATGATAGGAGCTCATACACATTTACTGTTTGATACTCTACAATTTATTTACACATTCTCCAGCTGATACATGTGTGAATTATTTCCATTTTGCTTGTTTTTATATTACAAACAATATTCCTAGGAGCAATCTTGCACATGTTTCCTGGTACACATATGTATGAGTTTCTAGTGTTGCCAAATCAAAGAGAGGACATCCAGTGAAGTTTGAATTTTAGAGAAATGAGTAAATTTTTTAGCATAAGTATGTCCCCATGCGGGGCACTTGGATGGCTCAGTAGGTTAAAGCCTCTGCCTTTGACTCAGGTCATGATCTCAGGGTCCTGGGATCGAGCCCCACATCCGGCTCTCTGCTCAGCGGGGAGCCTGCTTCCCCATCTCTCTCTGCCTGCCTCTCTGCCTACTTGTGATTTCTCTTTCTCTCAAATAAAATATTTAAAAAAAAAAAAAAGTATGTCCCCATGCAAAATCGGGACATACTAATACTAAAATTTATTGGTTGTGTTTCTGGAATTAAATTTATCTAGGTGTCCCATTATTTTGTTTGCTAAATCTAACAAACATATGATTTTCTTACACCTAGGAGTGCAATTGCTAGGCTACAGGGAATGTACAACTTCAACCATTAGGGTGCTGTCAAATGTTTTCTAAAATAGGTGAAATAATTTGTCACACATGCCACCACCAGGGGATTGAGTTTTCATTGCTATATATCCTCACTGCTATGGACAGATATATACATCCCCCAAATTCATAGATTGAAGCTCTAACTCTCAATATAATTGTGTTTACATTTCGCTCCTTTAAGAAAGTAACTAAGGTTAAATGATATAATAAGGGTGGGGCCCTAATCCAATATGACTGCTGTCCTTATTCCAAGAGGAAGACATGTCAGAGCTTTCTCTATCTATACAAAAGAAAAGCCATGTGAGGACACATTAAGAAGTTGGCTGTCTGCAAGCTGGGAAGAGATGACAAGTTGTACTTTGATTTTCATTTAGTTCAAGATATTTTTCAGTTTCCCTTGAGGTTTCTTTTTTGAACCTCATGTTAACTCAAGTGTGCCGTCTGATCTCTCCAAGTATTTTGGGATTTTCCATCTATTTTTATGTTATTGATTTCTAGTTTAACATCATTGTGATCTAAAAGCAGATATCGTATGAGTTTTAGTCTTTTAAATTTATGAAGTTGTGTTTTATGGCCCAGAATGTGGTCTATCTGGATGAATGCTCCAGGTGAGTTTGGGAAGAGCGTGTATTCTGCCATTGGATGAAGTACTCTGTAAATGTCTGTTATATCTAGTTGATCGATGGCACTATTAAATCCAACTAAGTCCCTACTGATTTTCTGCCTGCTGGACCTGTCCATTTCTGATAAAGGGGTATTAAAATCTCCACCCATAATAGTGGATTTATCTATCTCTCCTCACAGTCCTATCAGTTTTTGCCTCACATATTTGGATGCTCTGCTGTTAGGTGCATACACAGTAAGGATTGTTACATTTTCTTAGAGTATTGACCCCTTTATCATTATGTAATGCCTTTCTTATTCCTAATAACTTTGTTCTCGATGTCTGCCCTGTCTGAGATTAATAAAGCTCTTCCCATTTTCTTTTGATTAGTGATAGCATGGCACATCTTTCTCCATCCCTTTACTTTTGATCTATATGTGTCTTTATATTTAAGATAAGTTTCTTGTATACAGTATATAGTGGGTTTGCTTTTTATCCACTTTGACAGTCTCTCTTTTAATTGGTGCATTTAGCCCACTGACTTCCAAAGTGACTACTCACACAGTTGGATTACTATCTACCATACCTGTTACTGTTTCATAATTGTTACCCTTCTTCTTTGTTCCTATTTTTATTTTCCACACCTTTTCTTTTTTGGTTTTAATTAAGCATTTTATGATATTATTTTCTCTCCTTTCTTACTAGATAAATCATACTTTTTTTTAAAAAATTTTATTTATTTATTTGACAGAGAGAGATACAGCATGGGAGGGAACACCAGCAGGGGGAATGAGAGAGGGAGAAGCAGGCTTCCCACAGAGCAGGGAGCCCGATGTGGGGCTCGATGTGGGGCTCGATCCCAGAACCCAAAAAGCCCATCAAACCCCTTATTCATTTCTACTGTCGTGTTTTTTATATCTAGCATTTCTTTTTTGTATTCTTTTTTAGAATTTCCATCTTTCTGCTTCCATTATTACCCATCTGTTCTTGCACATTATCTACTTTTTCCATTAGAGCCCTTAGCATATTAATCATAGTTGTTTTAATGCTCACATTCTGACAATTCCAGCCTCACTGCCATATCTGAGTCTTTCGCTCTGTCTCTTCCAACTGTGTTTTTGCCTTCTAGTATGCCTTGCAGCTTTTTGATGAAAAGCAGACATAATGTACTCCAGTAAATATACTTTTAGTTATGTGGTGGTAACATTTCTGGAGAGGGAGAGTATTATATAGTCTTATGATTAGGTCTTGGTCTTTAGGTCTGCCTTTGTCTGTCAGCTGCGAACTTCATAAATGCTTCTCAGTTTTTTATTCCCCTTAAGTGGGACAGGATAGCTGGAGTGGGCTGGGGTTGGGTCTTTCCCTTCCCCTACATGGAAGGTTAGAGGAGCTCAAGATCAGTATTTTCCTTCTCTGGGTAGATTAGACACTGATAAAACCCCAATAGCTTACACTCTGGTAAAATAGTGTCTCTTGAGGGAAGGCCTTATTAAGGAGAACAGAAAGCTCTTGACTATTTTAAATGGTTACATTTCCCCCTCCCCTCCCCTTGCCTGAAGCACAGTGGGATTTTTACTCCTTTACTCACTGTGAGGAACTATTAGAGGTCCTGGAAGTAAAACACACAAAAGTGTGAGGGCCTCTTTATTTCTGGGTCCCTCTTGACTTTTAAACCCTCACATTTGTCCTCTCTGAGCCTCTAGCAATTTGTCAGTTATAGTTTAGGTTTTCCCAGCCTGATACTGGTTGTCGTGAAAATGTCTACTTGTGGGCTCCTATTCTGGTAAGTTGTGATTCTTTGTCTTCACCTGGCTGTCTCTCCAGTTTTGGGGTCAGCAATTTTCCAGTTTTGGAGGCAGTTTTGGGGGCAGCAACTTTCTCACTTCTCTGATGGACCTAAGAAGAATTGATGTCTCAGTTTTAATTGTCTTTAGTCTGGAATGATGATTTCTAAGTTCCTACATTCCAGACTGAAAACCGGAAGTCCAGACATCTTTTATTGGTATTAGTTCTATAAATTTATCTATAGGCTTTATCAGGGTTTTCTATGGAAGTAACCATACTATCTGTTAATATAACCAGTTTTGGTTTTCTTCCACAATTATTTATTTATTTTTCTTGTTTTGCTGTACTGTTGAAGAGAAGCAGTGATAGGAGTATGGTTGTCTTTTTTATAATGCTTCACCATGGACTACAATGTTTACATTTTATTCCTATTTTACTAAGAAGTTTTTTTATATGAATAAATGCTCTATTTTATTAAACATTTGTTGTGCATGCTTTGAGATTTCATATAATTTTTCTCCTTTAATCTGGTAATGTGATAAATGATAGTTTATCATTTATGATAAATGATAAATGATATGATCGTATGATAATTTGATCAGATTTCATATGAAATTATCATTTCATATGAGAATATCATATGATAAACATTTATCAATGTTAAGCCTTCTTTGAATTCCAACTTGGTTAAGATACAATCTTTTTTAAACATCACTAAGTTTGCTATCATCAAATTTAGGATTTTTGCATCTTTAAGCTTGAGTGAAATTTTACTATATATATTTTTTATTCTACTGTCCTGTTCAGGTTAATGTTTCAAGGTTACACTATCCCTTAGAATGAGTAGGGAAATATATAGTCAGTTTGTGTTTTGGTAACAAATGACTCCAGAATTGAAATGACTTAAATATGAAATATTTACTTCTTGCCTAGGGTCTGCAGATCACCTTCAGCAAAGCTGCACTAGGCTGTGCTCATTTGAGTTCTAGATGTCTTCTTACTCTAGGACTAGCCTGAAGAGCAGCCACTCCTTGAGACTGATCCTTACACATCCAAGCCCAAAGCCAGTGAGAAAGCCACCTAAAATCTACCACAGGGAGTATTTCCTTTTACTGTGTTTCAGAAAACCTTGTAAGCAATTGAAATCATCTGTTTCTTGAATGTATGGTGGTACTGTTTCGTTAAAGCACCTGAACCTAGTGTTTTCTTTGTAAAGGAATTTCAACTATTAATTTAATGGCTATGTGTATTATCAGATTTTTATATTTCTTCTTGAATCTCTTAAGTAAGTTACATTCCCCTAGAAATATCTAAATGTCATTTAGCTTTGCAAACGTATTGGAATAAGGTTGTGTTTAATGTTATTTAATCGATTTTTAAACCTCTGCTGGATTCACACCAATATATGCTTTGTCATTTCTAATGCTACTTGTCTTTTCCAACTGCTCCATATCACCATAGATTTGTCTTTTTTAATAATTAAAAAAAATTTTATTATATTGATCTTTTTTATATTATCTTTATTTCTCTTTACAGTGGATTTTTAATCCCATTTTCTTTTTTTATCCCATTTTCTAAAAACACTTGAAAGTTATCCTATATATAATGAGAAGCACTTATTTACCTCTATTCTGTATTAAAAAAATGATGCCCAAATTGTAGACTAGTATCCTTTTATAATTATGTCAGGGGTTGGAAAAGTTGTTGGTAGATTGAATGCAAATATTTACAGTGCAAATTATGTGCAGTATAATCATCTTCCATGCAGCCTGTAATAATCTTGACAAATTTAGGTAAGTTCTTAAACTAATTAAAAAATACCAAACAGCTTTTTCTGAAATAACTATGTACATGTCACAGAGATTCTATTTTTGTTTGGAATTTAATAATAACTATATGTGTTATAACACACACAGGTATGCTTTTTTGTTACAGTAAATGTCACTTCTTTTTATCAGTGCTACACAGCATGACAATATGCATGAGGAAAGAATATTTTTGAAAAGTAGGTGTTTGAGAATAATTATTTAAACAATTTTTTTAAAGATTTAGTTATTTTAGAGAGAGAGTGGGGTGGGGGAAAAGGGGCAGAGGGAAATGGAGAGAGAGAAAAATCTCAAGCAGACTCCCTGCTGAGTGTAGAGCCCAATGTGGGGCTCAATTTCATAACCCTGAGATCATGACCCTGAGATCACGATGACCTGAGCCAAATCAAGAGTTGGACACTTAACTGACTGAACCACCCAGATGACCCTTGAAATTTTTAAAACATATCATCATCTATATTCACAGTGGTTGTGTATGCATCAGAGAGATCATAATAAATCATACAGCTATCACTAAAATTTTTTTAAAAAACATTAAATTATTTTAAGGTTGTCTGTTCATTATTCATATTTTCATAAATTTTTAAATGTCATCCTTATTCTAAATCATGGCTCACTAGTTTTTTTTCTTTTCTTCATTATATAAGCTCTCTCAAGCCATGTGCTATCTATTCTAGTTTATTCTCATTCTTTTATATTAAACACTTACACTGAAGGATCTCTTTCTTATTTCAGTTTGCCAAAGTATACAGTAACTTCAATTGTATTTTTGAGATTTATAAAACATAGAAAAAAAGAGAGGAATACAAATAAACAGAAGTTAACAACAGGTAATCTTCTACCTTGTGCATAAGACAACATGGTTTCTTTTGTTTTTTCAGGCAAAGTAGGAAATATAGGACATGTTATTATATCTCATATAATATTTCTAAGATATAAATATAGGTAAAATTACTCTATATCTCTCAGCATGATATATTTTATTGCTAAAATATTATTATAATCATTGATTTATTCATTAAGGAATACCCAACATATAAGTGAACAAGGAAAGTTACTTTACGTTTTATTCTATAAAATACTTTTCACAATTCATAGGAAATTTTTCAACTTCTGCAACACATTGAAAATTATGAAATTGAGGGGTACAAAGTCATTTGATAAGAAAGTTGAAAAAAAAAAAAAAAAAAGAAAGTTGAGAAAAATTTTTGCTACCAAATTAACACTGTAGTCTCATCAGAAAGGAAAAATAAAATTGAGGCAGCAAATATGGGCATATTAATTTAAGGTCCCTGAAGATTTTCTTGTTTTACACAAGATGAACATACAAAACATAATAATTAAACTCCTAGGAATGAAACTTTTCTTACTTTTTAGTCTTTTTTAAAAAAAGATAATTGGGGGTGCCTGGGTGGCTCAGTGGGTTAAAGTCTCTGCCTTCGGCTCAGCTCATAACTCAGGGTCCTGGGATTGAGCCCCACATCAGGCTCTCTGCTCAGCGGGGTGCCTGCTTCTTCCTCTATCTCTGCCTATCTCTCTGCCTACTTGTAATCTCTCTCTGTCAAATAAATAAATAAAAATCTTTTTAAAAAATAAAAAAAGATAATTGTTGAAAAAATAATGATTATGTCATTATTATGCCAGGTCACAGGTCAACCAGTAGCCATGTCCCCTCAGTGACCTCCCCCAACAGTACATATTTAATATCAGAGTTTTAAAATACATAAAGCAGAACTGAAATAAGAAATAGATGAACTCACGAGTATAGTCAGAGATTTCAACATCCCCCCTCTCCATAATAGATAAAACAAGTAAGGTTATAACAGAAAGAATTCAACAGATTTGAACAAAGGAAGGCAAGAGGAGGCTGGAAGTATTTTATTAAGTTAGAGAGCCAAGATCTTGTAGGAAAAGGAGAGGGGATCAGCAGAGGGAGAGAAAAACAATGCGACAATGTAAGCATGAATATGGTCAATGAGTGAAGACTCCTACAAATGCTGGAAGGGATGGGAGTAAATGCAAGATTGATGAGTTAGTCAAGGCAAAAAGATAAAAGGGAGAATGAAGATTAAGAAGCTTTTGATTTGAGGGTGAAATTAAAGAAGCCTATATACCCTCCTCCCATCTTATACTTGGGTTGCTTAGTACCACTGCAGATACCATGTGGTCCTGTAGATGGATACTGGTACAGATTTATGGTGTCCAATCATTACTGTAGATGTTTTCAAGGCTCCCTCTCTTCTGTTTCTTCAATCATCCCCTCTCTTTCTCATGCTAAGTATTCCCCCTGGACAATCATATACGTGTTAATGACTCTAATTATAATCTTGGTACTTAGAACTCGTAAATTCACAGCTAGCACAAATGACTTGCCCTTTCCAGAGCCTTATGTTCAATGTTGATGCCTTCTACTCTGCTCTAGCTGGAAACCTCCCCAACTCAACATGTTCAGAAGCATACCTATGGTTGACATCTATTGTCATATAAGATGGCACACAGATGTCCACTTACTGAAGCCAGAAACTTGAGGGTCACCCTAAATTTGTCCTTTCCCTTACTCTATATTGAATCAGTCATCAATTTCTATCAGAACTTCCTCTTTTATCACCCCTACCACTGCCATTTTCCTACTGCTAACATATTGTGGGGTCTGGTCAGTTTCCTCTTATAGAAGAGCAAGAACTTCCTGATCATCAACAAAATGAAAAGGCAGCCTACTGAATGGGAGAAAATATTTGCAAGTCATATGTCTGATATGGGGTCAATATCCAAAATATATTTAAAGACTAACATAACTCAAGAGCAAAAAAATAAATAATCCAGTTTTAAAATGGGCAGAAGATCTAAACAGAAATTTTTTTCCAAAAAAAGACATGCCGCAACCAATAGGTACATAAAAAGGTGCTCAACAGCATTAATCATCTGGGCAATGCCAATCAAAACACTCCCTACCTCATTATTCCTGAAAATTCCTATTCATCCGTTAGCTCTCTCCTCAAAAACCTTCCCCATGAAGCTTTCTAAGATTCTGCCACTCAGGCTTAAGTGCTCTTTCTCCTATATACCTATTTGCACTTTGACTTTCATAAGATTAGTTGCTGAAAGAATTTGGTACAAGTAAAATCATAATAAATCAGAGCATGACTTCACATCAATAAGATTTTACAAAGATTCCCAAAGTAAGAAGGCGGGAGTAGGAAGGAAATTTCAGAGGAAAGGGAGTTTAGATACTGGTTGAACTCTGTGCCATTTAGACTGAGCTCTGGGAGAGAGGAAAGGGTAGGGGACAATAAGGCATAATACAATGTCCGGATGGATTGTAGAGTCTGAGAGTGGAGATCAGAGCCTCCCTTCCTGAGCAGATTCTCAGGGAGGGATGAAACAATAGGAGAAAAATGGCAACATCATGTATCTCTGCAGACAAGGCTGCTCAGGATGGAACAGAAATAGGATAATGACATCATCAGCCTGAGAGTTCCTCATAGACAGGGTCTCAGCCACACAGCGGATTTTCAGGACCCATGGGTCTTGTGGCAGCAAAATTGATTTCTGTGCACCAAGGAAGGGTGCAGAAGTAGCAAGAAGAGCTGCCAAAACTCGGGTTCTCACTCACTAGAACCAGCAATAACGCATCATGACTCCCTGGGCAAATGACTATAGATTTATCCCTGGAGTTGCTTAGGTGTCCAACTTTTTTCCTTACCTCTAACTCCAAAGGTAAATTGTAACTGGTAGCTGGTCCTGGTAGCCATGCCAAGTCAATGGGGGGGGGTCTAGAAAATTCTTTGTTCACTCCACAGGAGGAGTGAACAAACGGACTGGAAGAGACAGTCCCTTTCTGTCCCTGAGCATTGCTGTCTCTTGACATCTCTGTAGCCACTCCAACCATTTTACAGTCATTAGGCAAGACAACCTGAGAGCAAAGCTGACATAAGGAAGAGGCAGAAAAACAAATGAAGAACCAAGGTCCTTCATGATGTTGAGCTACTGTAACAGTTCTGAAATCTAACCTCCAATTAGGTGAGGTAATGTATTTTTCTTTATTTTTTAAACCATGTTGAGTCAGGATTTTCTGTTACTTGAAATCAAAAGCATTTCAATTATATAATTATATAGCCTAAATTTGTCCTCTGAAAACCAGCACCATCCTCCTCCTCCTCCTCTGCTCATTTACGAGAGTTTCATTATCAATTGTATGCTATTTTCCGTTGAAATGGTTCAATAAAATATCAAATAAATGGCAGAAAGGGAGGCCAGGATGGAGTCCATATACATAAAAAAAACACATGTATAAAAACACTCAGCTGAGGGGCGCCTGGGTGGCTCAGTCGTTAAGTGTCTGCCTTCGGCTCAGGTCATGATCCCAGCGTCCTGGGATTAAGCCCCGCATCGGGCTCTCTGCTCTGCGGGAAGCTTGCTTCTCCTGCTACCATTCCCTCTGCTTGTGTTCCCTCTCTCGCTGTGTTTCTCTCTGTCAAAAAAATAAAATCTTTAAAAAAAAAACAAAACAAAACACTCAGCTGAAGGTTGTGCAGACAGCCTACATTGGTTGAGAGACCTTATAGAGGAGGGAACTGAGACTCACTCACTCCTTGAGGGGGTAGAGTTCAGTCTGCACTGCGAGTTGTCATTGCCCAAGGGCGCATAAGAGTGATTGGCATGCGGAAGGACATACATGATTGTTTTCTTAGGAAGCCTTCTCAGAGAGAGAGATTATACATTCAATCAACTAATAATTTTAGATAACCACAAAATTAATCAGTGCTGCATGGTTGGCCTCAAACGGGATCCCTACTCAGTGCACTTTCATGGTCTCTGTTCTCCAGAGACTAGAAGCCTAAAGAACAGAAAAGGAAGCAGACAGTGGGAGTCACACAGGCTGGGGGTAGTAAGAATCTAAGAGAGGGAAGGACGGAGGGTTGGAGGAGGGGGAAGGAAGGTTAAAATGCAAAGGACTCAGGGTGGCGCTGATTGGTGTTGAACTCTATCTGCTCACGAAACCTGGTTGAGGAGGGCAGCAAGTAAGGGTAGAAGAGTATGACTGTCTGAAATCATTAGGAAAGGCAAGTAGATGTAATAGCAGCAAAGAAGTGGCAGAGATGGTGGGCCAAAGAGAGATCTGAGAGTCCGACATCAAAGAGACAGACGTAGAGCACAAGGGCTACGATGTAACTAAGCTGGCTGAGTGAGCAGGGAGGATTGGGGACAGTGAAGGACAAGGGGAGAGATACTGTGTTGGCTTATTATCCTGTCATCTGTATGGATGGAAAAGAAAGGCCATTTCAGAAAATAGCATAATCTTTCATTATTGGCCAAGGATTCCACATGCAGAGATAAAAAATTGCATTATTGAAGGTATTTAGCATAACACTAATCATCTCTTTTTACTTTGAAAACACCAAGAGATACTATGCATATTTTATTAAGATGTTTGCCTTAATCTGCTTCAAAATACAGTCACCATACAGACTGGCTTACTGAGCCATTTCTAAGGGAAAACTATGGACTTGTTGTAAGGGCTGTCTGATTAGCCTAGACCTAACTGGCAATATTCTTTTTTAAATTTCCTTTGGGGGTCGGGGCGCCTGGGTGGCTCAGTCGTTAAGCGGCTGCCTTCGGCCCAGGTCAGATCCCAGGGTCCTGGGATCGAGCCCCGCATCGGGCTCCTTGCTCGGCAGGAAGCCTGCTTCTCCCGCTACCATTCCCTCTGCTTGTGTTCCCTCTCTCGCTGTGTTTCTCTCTGTCAAATAAATAAATTAAAAAAAATCTTTAAATTTCCTTTGGGGGCACCTGGGTGGCTCAGTGAGTTGGGCATCTGCCTTCAGCTCAGGTCATGAACTCAGGGTCCTGGGATCAAGCCCTGCATTGGGCTCTCTGCTCGGCAGGGAGCCTGCTTCCCCCTCTCTCTCTGTCTGCCTCTCCGCCTACTTGTGATCTCTCTCTCTCTGTCAAATAAATTAAAAAAAAAATTTCCTTTGAAATGCCTGATATTTTGTGACAACTTTCTGCTCTGCTTACTGAGAAAGGTTGAGATGAAACAAAAAAATTTTTTAATCTCTCTCTTGTTTGTTTCCTTCCCTGTGATGACTAGTTTCTTTTTGCTTTTGTTTTTCCCTTGTGTTTGTTTTTGTTGTCATCCAAGCAGAACCTTTGGAACCCAGAGAAGCTGCAGCTTCAACTTCAATACAGACTTTGCAGCCTCCTGAGCACCATCAGACCCTGCCATTGGACACTCAGAATGAGAGCATCGGACCACATGTCCTGGATGTTTTTGAAGACCTAAGGTCTTTGTTTCAGTATTTTCCTTGGGGAACTAAGACTAGTATATGTACTACAGAATGATGAAATAACCTGGACTTTAAGATTCAATGGATCTTGTATTTTTTCCTCAGTACAGCTTCTACAGAAATTTAGCCTTCCTTTGCCTCAGTTACCTGTCTATAAAAGGGGTGACAATAATGGTCATCATCCACATGTCTTACGACGAGTAGGTAAAATAACATATTACGATATCTGATTAAAATAAGCATTCAGGGGCGCCTGGGTGGCTCAGTGGTTAAGCCTCTGCCTTCGGCTCAGATCATGATCTCAGGGTCCTGGGATGCGCAGAGAGCCTGCTTCCCCCTCTCTCTCTGCCTGCCTCTCTGCCTACTTGTGATCTCTCTCTCTCTGTCAAATAAATAAATAAAAATTTAAAAAAATAAGCATTCAATGAATAGTATCCTCCTTTAATTTTCTTCAGACAGGTAGATTCAATTTTTTAAACTAATACAAATACTTTATTTGGGTCTTTTGTTCCGATCTGTTTATGCTTCTATGGATAATGGGAAATTGAAAATTTGTTCCCAACCGAGCTCTCATTCTAGACTTCATGTCTGATTTCGATTTTCATCATCCAGCTGTCTTTTAAATTATTTCTTTTCTTCAGATAAGTCATTCAGGTCCCCTTTTCTAATGCACTGTGCAATTGGCATGCCTTCAAATAATATGCCAGTCTCATTAATACTGAACTTGCTAATGAAAATAATTTTCTCTCATTCTGGATTTTTTAAAGTACAATATGGATGATGTGTGTCTCTTTGAAAAGTTTTCCATAAAATGCTGCTGATATTTTCTTTCTCTTTAGTCGCCTTGTCTTAGCAGCAGGGGCATTCCAACCTTATCACCAATCATTATCACTGAGGGACAATTGCTGCATCTTACGGTGGGAAAAAGCACCGAAATGGAACTCAAGAGACTGCGATTTAGCCCCAGCTCTGCTATCAACCAGCTGGGAGAAGCTGAACTAGCTCACTAAATATTCTGCTACATTAAGTTATTAGAACAGAATTGCAGACTTCCCAATAGTCTTGAGAACAGACTTGAGTCTTAGAACAGACTTCCCAATAGTCTTGAGCACAACATTAACATTCTGTTAATTAAGAAAAAAAAAAGGAAGAGCGTTTCATACCAGATTAAACAGAATAAAATGTTTCTAAACTGCAGAACTTCTCAGGGCCTTTAGTATGCTAATGAATATGATGAATCTTTAGAAAAATATATTGCTGGATTTCCCAAATTTTTGAATCAGTAAGTACTACATCATGATATTACTGCTAAGAAAACAGAGGACAATTTTGGAAATTCTGAATGGGATAATTTCTAAAGTCCCTTCTTCTTCCATAATGCTGACTTCTGATTGATTAATGTTTAGATGACATTGAATTAGTTCTTGCTATGTACCAGACAACATGCTAGCACTGGGAACACTGGTCATACTGAGAAGAAAGATATATCCTCTTTCTACAAAGATTTAGTAATCTAGTTAGGGAGAATATGATACCAGAGTTACTCAAATCCAAATCATTTCTTAATTTTATTCATATCCCCGCCTCATATCCGTCCTCAAAGACAGGTGAAACTAGGTATGTGTAGAATAAGGGTCAGTCAAACGTCTTTAGTGACAGTAGGCTGTTTATGCCAGCAAAAGAAACCCTTCTGCTCATTCCCACTGCTGTCCTTGGAGAGACGCTCAACCACTACTGCTCATTTTAGTGACCTCTAAAGGGAGTGGTTGTTGCAAGGGATATTCTCCTACATAAAGAGATCTCAGAGACAACAAGAAAAATACAAATACTTCATTAGGGAGAATTAATAGAGAAAGGCTACATGAACTAAACATCTACAAAAATAAAATAAGCCTTGAAATGTATAATATAATATGATATGATAAGATATGACATACACACATACACCAAGCACCACGCTGGGCATTGGAAGTGAAAAATGACTAGATTTAAGGGAAGACAGAAAAATGACTGGTAGATTTAAGGGAAAGAAAGAAAAGAAAGAAAAATGACTAATAGATTTAAGGAAAAACAGACACATAGACAAGCAATTATAAAGCACCATGGTAATGCTAAGCGTCCTCCTAGAGCACAGAGGAGAAGTTATCTTTCTCTGTACCATGCCCATACAGTCATCCCAGAAGAAGGAGTGTCTTAGCTGAGTCTTGAAGGACCCAGATTGACAAATGAGGGAAACAAGTCCAAGCCAAGTATTCATTCTTTTCTGTGAATATTTTCATTCATTCTGTAAATACATTCATCCTTTTCTATTTATCTAAAAATAGTATGGCCCAATAGGCCCCAAAACATGCAAAACTGAATGATTGTCTCTTCCAAGTAGAAATAAAGGGTATCTTTCTATTCTTTGACCTTCTTCCTAAAGCTTCCTTTTGTATATTTACTTTATAGAGCATTAGTCCCTTAATACACAGCTACTTGAACTCTGAGACAAGGAGTTGGCTGCAGGCAATTTATTTCAGAGATTATTCTAGGAAACAGAAGTGAAGAAATACAAAAGTGAGACAGGCATATTTATTTCCTATTGCTTCTGTAAACAGTTACCACAAACTTAGGGGCTTAACACAATACAAATTTATTATTTTAGAGTTTTGTAAATTAGTAGTCCAACAGAGGTTTCAAGGGACTAAAATCATGATGTCAGTAGCCTGCATTCATTTCTGGAGGCTCTAGGGGAGAGTGTCTCCCTGCCTTTTTCAGCTTCTAGAGGCCTGCCTATATTCCTTGGCTCATGAATCCTTCTGCCGTATTCAAAGCCAACAACTTTGCCACTCTAGGACCATTCTTCCATAGTCACATCTCTCTCTGACTGTAGCCAGCTCTGCATTTGAAGGCTCCTTTGATCAGCTTGGGCCCCCCTGGAATATTCAGGAAAATCTCCCCATCTCATGGTCCTTAAACTCGATCATATTGTCAAGGTCTCTTTTGCCATATAAGTTAATATATTAATGTATTCTGGGGGTTATGATGTGGGCATTTTTGGGGGACCATTCTGCATACCACAGAGTGAATGGTGGAAGACCAATCAATGGTGCTTTGAGAGTATATTAACCTGTGGGATGCAATTTTGCTGGTGGTCCTCTGAGGAGCTGTGCAGAGTGCATATCAGAATTGTCCCACTTCAGGACAGGGAGACTGAAGCATTCTACCACCTCCTGCTCCCCATGGATTGAAGCCTGAGCTTGGAGACACCATCACCTCCCCATTTTGAGGTGGTCCCTGGGCATAGGTGAGTGGACTCTACAGCTTAAGGAGTAGCCAAGCAGAGAGATGCAACAGAGAGCACATAACTGTTCAGTATTCCTTGGCTAAATAAGGTGGGTCAAGAGGATGCAATATCATATCTAACAAATAAGCCTCCATCTGTCAAACACACTTCACTATAGTCCTTTATTAGAAAAACAGGTTAATGAAGAAATTTAGGGCTCTGCCCTAAATGCCCTTTATTGAGGCAATAAGAAATGCCAGTTGTTGGGGTCACTGTCATATTTGGATAATGCTGATTGTCTTCTGAGGGCCATGGTAGGGAGTAGAAGATACTGTCACGGGACAGAATCTATAGTTTCAGTGGAGATGAGAAGCTTCTAGAGTAGCAGAAGTCAGAAGACACCGCAAAGGTAGACATAAGTACCATAATGGGTAGTTAAGCCAGAGTGGTCAACAGTGCACCTTGGCCTATCTTGATCTATCATGATGACTTAGGGATCATTATCTTAGGGATGAGATCGATGGTCAGCTGACTAGGGAATTGCTTGATTTGTAAAACAAGGAAACAAAATTCAGAGCTGGCAAGAAGAAGGTTAACATGCACTGCTTCAATAGGGTATTGCAATTCCTTGCTCAGTTCCCACATCTGAGTCAAATCTCAGATGCAAGTGACATTGATCAAAGCAGAGACTTTTTCTTCTCGAGGAAGTACCCTGATTGTCTCTGTAAGTATACTCAATAAATATTCCTCCAATACTTCCCCGAAGGGATGGGATGCTGCATATCAGAGTAACTTCACACTGAATGAAGGGGAAAATTCAAACTTTTTGGGAGCTGTTGTATACAAGGCTTGAAGTGGCAATAACACCTGGGGGTCCCAAATTCAACCATAGGGTTGTCATGGATGTTTACTGAGGCCAGGTGATAACTATATCCTAAACTATCACATCTTAGAGCTGCTGTAATGGTTCTGTGAACCAAACAAATATTTATTGGAAGAAATCAACAAAAGCTCCGGGTGCCTTACTATTGGTATTGCTCTAATAATAATTCTTTTTAATCCCCATCAATAAAAAGAAGAAGTAGCTTGATTTCATATGGAGAAAACATCAGTTCATATTCAATGTCTTTTTCAGGGGCTGTGTTAACTCTCATGCTCTCTGTCACAACATAGTAGGACACTGACTGTCTTAAAATTCTGCAGAATGATACATTGCTTCAATGTTCTGATAACTTCATGTTAAGTGGAAAGTGGAAAGTACTCTGGATGCTCTGCATCCAGAGCAACATATTTGCATGTCAGAAATAGGAAATAAATTTATAGGTCCATTATATTGGTAAGTTTTGTTTAAGTCCATTGATCTGAGACATGCCAAGACAACCTCTCTAAAATATAAACTGTTGCTCCATGTACCCCCCTAACATTAAGAGGTATGGTGCTTATTTAGATTTTGAGGCAGTATAAGCCATACTTGAGAATATTCCCCCAACCCATTCTCCATCAGGTGACTTAGAAGGCTATCAGTTTTAAGGGGGACCCAAATCAGTAAAGGGTTCTGCAGCAGGTCTAAGCTCTAGCTCAACCTTATCTGCCTCTTAGGTCATAGGATCTTATAGATCGAATGGTGGTCTTTGGTCTTTGGCAAGCCCTAGCGGAAGGGTCCTAGGGTCCTAGGGTTCTGGAACAAGGTCCTATGTTCTTCAGCAAAGAGCTGCTCATCACTTGAAAACTAGGTCCCGGCATGCTCCTGAGCCCCAGGAGGACTAAAAGCTTGATAGTGGGCTATCAGTGACTATGCAATATCAGTGACCATCAGATAGTCAAAGTCGTAATGTTGAGTAGGTGCAAGAGCAATTCCTTGTATAGTGGAAATGATCCCATGGGGATCAAGCCCAGGCTGGTCCAGAAAGCATTAGTAAAATACACGAACATGTGGCTCAGACTCTCATTTCACGTATTAGTATTGAACTGATATTGCTCCCTCACTTTCTACCTGAGAACTCAGGAATTTTCCTGTCACCAGCTGATGAGGGAGGAAAAGTCTCAGGCCTCCCTTAATGGATGGGTTGGCTCAGTACATTGGTGCAAGCCAAAAATGGACTGCTGCTAAATTACAGTCCCACTCAGAGTTGGCCCTGAAGGATAATGGTGCAGGAAAATCCTCTCAGGGGGTGGAGCTGCAAACATTTCAGGTCATCAAATTTAAATGAAGGAAGAAATGGCTTAGGAAATAATATAAGCAGACTCTAGTGGCTTGGATGGTTGATCAAGAGCCTGGAATATTAGGAGAATGGAAGCAAGGAGTCTGAGGGTGAAACACGTGGATGGAGTTGTGAAGTGGCATAAATTGGGAAGGCATCTGTGCTCATGGCATTGCTCCCCAGAGATTAAACTTCATGGAGGATATACTCATGAGTCCAATGAGCTGGACATCAGTCAGGCTCCATCTTTGGTCACTCCAAAGATGGTATATAAGAGGACTATGAACAGAGTACCCCTTGTGGTAGAGATGAACCTATTCATGGACCTAAAACATGAGCACCCTTTCACCAATTCTACTGCTGAAGACTGACCTGTCAGCAACAGGGACCAAATCTTAGGGAAGACTTCTCCCCTGGACACCTGACTTGTACAGCCAACTTCCTCTTGGCATTTCCGCATACATACTGAATAAACATCTCAAGAAGAAAGAAATGATAGAAGGAAGGGAGGGAGAGAGGGGGGGAAGGAGAGAGGGAGAGATGGAAAGGAGGGAGGAAAGTGTAATGGATTGAATAGTATCTCCCAACAAGATATGTCTAAGTCCTAGGTCCAAGGACTCATCTCAGGATGAGAACCTTCTAGATTTGGGGTGGACCTTACAAGAGAAAGGAGAGGGAGATTTGAGACACAGAGATGCTGAGGGAAGAGACAATGGGAAGACAGCAGAAGAGATTGGAGTTACACTGCCACTAACAAAGGACTACTTAGAGCCACCAGAAGCTGGAAGGCAAGGAAATATCCTTCCCTAGAACCTTCAGAAGGAGCATGGCCCCACACATACCTTTATTTCAGACTTCTGGCTCCCAGAACTGTGAGAAAATAAATTCTTGCTCTTTTAAATCACCAAGTTTGTGCGAATTTGTAACAGCAGCCCTAGGAACCTGATACAGGGAGAAAGAAGACACATAAACAAGAACTGCAAATACTTGATAAGAGCTTCATCTTTGATCTAATTTATAAATTGAGAGATAGTAAGTGACTGCAATGATTCCTTCTAGCCCTAAACATTTATGAGCCTAATCAAGGTCTTGCACTAAGCATCTACTATATTTTGAAGGAACTAAGGGAAGACCAGAGAGATGGAATTCTTATGTGTTCCCTCAACTGTGCTACCTTGAGGTTCCCCGGCGGCACAGGTTGTGTCGACTGACTGAGTAAATCTTTCCTCCAGCAATGGAAATAAGACAGTTTCCTTGGCATTGTTCTGTGGAAGAAGTATATGTGGGAAATTGCCCTGCAAGAATATAGTGAAGACTATTTGATTCAAAGTAGTGAACACAATTTTTAGATGCATAGAAGAAAGAAAATGGATTTTTAGTCCTAATGCTGCAGAGATCGAAGAAAATGGAAAATACCGATAAATGTAATTCAGGTCTAAAATATACAGAGGAGTGAACTTAATAAGCAAATTGGCCTCCGGCCCTAACATTAGGTTTCATTTCTGCAGGTAGGATAATTATGTAAAAGAAAATCTAACATTTTTGGTTCTCAACTTTGTTAATTAAGCAGGGAAGTTGCAGGTAAAAATTTATTCTACTGATTCTTAGGCAGAGATGTAGTGTTTAGAGTGTGCTTCTCAGAAATTCAAATATAGAGACAAACATACAAATGTTCTGGTACTTTTCGGGTGTTGATATTCAGGTGTAAGTAATACAGATTCACTTGCTTATATGTGATTTTATTAACTACACTTTTTTGCTATCCACAATCACTCCCTGGTGAACTCATCTAAGTTTCATGGCTTTAAAATACCGTTGTACTGCTGACAACTCCTAAATTTGTATCTCCAGTTCAGACTTCTTCCCCAAACGCCAGACTCACACATCCACCTGCCTCTTGACATCTCCACACACGTATTGAATGAACACCTCAGACTTAACGTGTCCAAAACCGCCGATGTCCCCCTCAAGCCTGCTGCAACTCCTCTCTTCTCTGCATTCATTAGTGGCATCTCCATTCTTGTCACCATTTTCTGGCATCCCACACCCAATCCTTCATGAAATTCAGTCATCTCTCCTGTCAGAATACATCTAAATTCTGATCACTTCAAACATTGCCACCCTAAGCCGATTCCATCACCCTGACCTGAATCTTGCAATAGTTTCACACTGGTATCTCTGCTCCCACCTCCCTACAATCTAATTCTCAAATAGCTGCAGCAGAGATCCTTTTAAAACGCTAAGTGAGATCATGCCATTCTTTTGTTCGAAATCCTGCAGTTTCTTTTCTTCTTACTGAGAGTAAAAGATGGTGCACCATCTTACGCCCTTCCTTCCCCAAACTTACTTCCCCAAACTTTTCTGCAGCTACTGGATTCTAGCCCATCCTCCCTTGCTACACCAGCCTTCCTCGTCTCTTTGAGTAGCAGGAAAGGCTCCTCTCAAGGCTTTTGCTACTGCTGTTCCCTCACCTGGATGGTCTTCTGTTGGTCCAAGCCTTCCAAGAGGCAGACACCAAGATGGGATTAAATGTGCCTGGATTTTACTAGAGGAATTCCTATAATGCAACTCTGACCCTGGTGAGGGGGAGGGGGATGGAAGGTTGAGTGGTAGCATCCTAGAATGCCACATACACTATGGAAGTTTCCATAAAGCCCTCAGGGAGTTCTCAAGCCCAAGTCAGCTGTCTGGAGAATCTCAGGTGTCTCCGGAATGGGCCTGCCTTGATGCTGGCACCCTGAACCTTGTGGAAGTCAGAATTCTGCAACACTGCCCCCCCCACCACCAAGATGTTCACATCCTCATCCCTGGAACCTGTTTTATTGTTATTATTATTATTTTTTTTTTTTTTGCCAATGTAATAAAGGTTAGACACCTTAAAGTATGGAGACTCCTAAATTGGGGACAAATCTAACCACGTAAACCTTAAAAGCAAAGAACTTTCTCTGGCTAAGGGCAGAAGAACTATGACGGAGGATAAGTCAGAGAAATTCAAAGCCTGAGAAAGACCTAGTGTACTGTTGAAGTCCAGTTGGAAGTCCAGATAGATCAAGTCTAGACCTGCCTACTCCTTGATTTTAGCCCTGTGAAACCCAGAGCAGAAGAACCAGCCAAGCCCATCCAGGCTTCCGACCTATAGAAACTGTGTGATAATAAGTTTGTATTGTTTTGAGCGACAAGGTTTAGGGTAACTTGCTGTGATGGCAGCAGAAAGCAAACACACCCCATAGCTGGAGGTCTGTGAACCCCATTCTGCAGGCTTCCATTCCATCCTATGGAGAGGCAAGGCCCAACCTTTTACTCCCCAGTCCTCCCCTGCCTTACTCTCTATAGCACGCATATATCACTTTTTAATACTCCTTATCATTTTCATCCGTGTGCTCACTGGTGGGCTTCTGACAGTGCCTAGAACATAAGAAAATGCTCTTTAAAACTGAAAGAATGACTATTAATAATACTCTTACATTTGCATTTGGTTTGGATTATGGCAGAATGTAATGAATTGAATGCATAGGACATGGGTCAAGAAGTCCAAGTACACCCTTATGTAGGGGTGCCTGGGTAGCTCAGTTGGTTAAGCAACCAACTCTTGATTTTGGCTTGTGCCCTGATTTCAGGGTTGTGAGATCAAGTCCCATGTTGGGCTCTGCAATGGGCACGGGTTCTTGAGATTCTCTCTCTCTCCCTCTCTGCCCCTTCCCCCTAAAAAAAAAAAAAAAAAGCAAAGAAAAAAAATTAAAGCTATAAAAGCTATAAAAATTGAGTATCAGTGCCATTGATCTGCTGTCTTCCTACCTAGGAATTATGTGGTCACTGATTATCGGCGTGACAGCATCTCCTACATGTATGCTCACGGACGGAATAGTAATTTACAGAGAGGGACACCTCCTACAAATCTTTTGGCTCACTCCTTGACAGGGATATGGCTAGCCCCTTCCCCTCTCCCCCCTCCTGGGGAGGATATCCTGGATATCCTGGATATCCTTGGATATCCTGGAGCTACCCACCTAGTCCAAGAGAGCTGATAAACCCTGCCTTTGGCATTTTATAGTTTGCAAATCACATTGACACCTGTGATCTGATTATTTTGATGAGGTCATTCACCTCAGGTCCAAGTGATACAATCTACAATTTAGAGATAAACTGAGGCTCAGAAAGACGATCGTTTGCTCAATGTTATGCAAATAATTAGAAGCAGACCCTGCACTCAAACCCATAATTTCCAACTTCAAATCCCGTGTTGATCACGTTGGGACAATGTGCCTTTTGGCTTTTGGCTTGACTGGTTTAAAAATGATAAATGAGAAAGAAGGCATGTGGGAACAAAGAAATCAGTTTAAAAGAGCTAATTTTAATAGAGTAAGAAAATTTTGAGAAGAGGAAAAAAAATTCGGGCCTAATAAATGTAGGAAGAGAACCAAAACGCTTTATTTTTGAACATGCCTAAAAACAGACGACATGCATTAAATATGTACACAATCACTGGTGACTCACCCATATAATTCATTAACCTGGACATGACCCTGGGAAAATCCTAATGAAAACCATGACTTTATATACTCTTTTCTCAATGCACTGAGTACAGCATGAGGAGAGAATGCTGAAGTCAGAACATCTTAAATTATCATCTCACCTCAAGGTCACTGTGGCTTGCACCTGACCAGAGGAGAGCATCAGGAACACATCACTAAGGGTTTCTTCATATCCCACGCAGACCGCAACCTAGTTTTTCTTGTAAAATGGAGGCTGTGGTAGGGTGCCTGGCTGGCGCCGTTGGTTACATCTCTGATTCTTGGTTTTGGCTCAGGTCATGATTTCATAGTCCTGATCTCAGGGTCGTGAGATCAAGCCCCACGTCTGCTTGAGAGTCTGCTTGAGATTCTCTCTACTTTTTCCCTCTGCCCCTCTTGTGCTCTCTCTCTCTCTCAAAATAAAGAAATCTTTAAAATAAAATAAAATAAAATGGAGCCTGCCATGATGGTTCCTATAACATGGATGGTTAAAAAAACATGGGGAAGGGACAATTATAAAATTAATAATTGGTCATTTTAGAATATTTGAAAAATAGAGAAAAATATAAAGAGTAGGAAAAATAATTTACCTCCAGAGTGCACCCTCCAGAGTCTCTGCCTATTAACATTTTAGTATTGCATGGAGCACTGGATGTGGTGCATGAACAATAAATCCTGTAACATTGAAAAAATAAAATAAACATATTTGGGGGAAAAAGACATTTTAGTATACCTCTGTCTAGTTCATTTTGTGAATTTTTGCACCTTTTAAATAAAATGTTATAAATAAAATTGAAGTACATTGAGGAGGGCACGTGTTGGGATGAGCAACAGGTGCTATATGCAACTAATGAATTGTTGAGCACTACAACAAAAACTTATGATGTACTATATGCTGGCTAACTGAATATAATAAAAAAAAATTGAAGTACTTTAAATTCTCCCTCCCCAGATCCATTCTCCTGTATCCCCAGAGGTAATCACCTTCAAAAATGTGACACACATCCTTCAAGTCAATATTTATATTTTTGTTATGTACACATATGCATTATATTATTTTTGTTTTTAAATGTTTGCATAAATGCCACCATATTGTTCTAAAGCTTTCTTCAATGCAGCTGTCTTTCATTCCACCTATTCTTAAAATCTATCTTTATTGTCAAAGGTAAATATATTGCTTATGAATTTTAACTGCTACATAATATTTCATTATATGACTAGACTATGATTTATTTATTCCTTCTGAATAATACCTAGTTCTTTTCAATTTCTTCTCTTATATTTAAAGAACCCTACAGCTGCAGTGGACATTCTTAAAATACGACTTCCTGGAGCACATTTGCAAGAATTTCTCTGGCAATATTTTTAGAGGAGAAATTCCTGGATCATAGGTATGCACAATTTTAGTTTCACTTGATATTGCCAAATTACTCTCCCTGTAATGGGTGTGCCAATTCACTTGGGTGAATGAGAGGTCTTTTCTTCACATGCCTACCCATGTTTGGTACACACACACACACACACCCATGTATAAACATACACACTCATATATATACACAGACACACATATTATACACCTATACATACATGAATATTCTGGATATGAATTCTTGTTATTATGTTTCAGTTATCTTCTTTCAATCTCACACTTGCCTTTTAAACTGGATTATCATACAAGTTTTAAATTTGATTATAGTCAAATTTATCAGTCTTCTGCCCTAAGAACTGTGCTCTTTTTTATCTTATCCAAAAATGTCCCTTTCTTGACTCTCAGTCATGGTGTTGTCAGATAGCCACTGTTTGCCCTTCCAGATTCACCCTCCACCCTTCTCTACGCTGTGCTCTATGCCAGCTGGGCTCACTTGGCCTCTAGCTTCCAGTTGAGTCTCGCCAATGGGAAACATCTGCAGAACGAGAGGCAGGAAGAGAGAAAAACTGAGGTATTTATATTCCCGATTTATTCCTTGTCATATGAAGGTTTGGCAATATTGCATTCCTCTATTTTAGGTCGAGCTCCTGCTGAGTCGCCCTTATCTGTAGCTCCTACTTTCCCTTAATTGATCCCTTCCCATTCCCTTTCAAGCCTAGGGAATGTAACAGGATTATTTGCTGTCGTCAGTCCCAGAATGCTTCATTATTCCCTGTTTGTTTGCCTTGACTGGACCATTTACAAAGCTGTGGGGACAGCTCTCTTCAGTTACCACTTTTGAGTGACTACCTGTTTCCTGCCCAGACCCTGATCAATATAGTCATCAATATTTTCTTATATATGTTCTTCTAATGCTTTCAGTGTTGCTTTAGAGTTTGTTTATGTACAGCATATGGTATGAGGTCAGGAACTAATTTCATTTTTCCCCATATGTATGGAAAGCCGTGTGTCCAACATCACTTACCGAAAAGTTCTAGTCTTTGCCACTTACTTACAGTGCCTTCTCTATCATACACCAAGGTAGCACATACACTTGGGTCTGTTTTTAAGTCATTTATTCAGTTCCAGAGAGGCAAGACCCTTAACATTTCCATGC
Organism: Procyon lotor; assembly: GCA_028646535.1. NCBI lineage: Eukaryota > Metazoa > Chordata > Mammalia > Carnivora > Procyonidae > Procyon > Procyon lotor. Next base: position 111,784,429 of record CM053606.1, read on the forward strand.
AGATGGTACTAATGTGTACTTCATATTGTTGTTGTGAGGATTAAGTAAGTTCATACTTATCTGTTACTTTGATCAGTAGAGGGCACAGAGTAAAAGCTAAAAAAAATTCAGCTATTAGTGTTGTCATTAATATTCGTAGGTCTTTGCTACAAAGTACTTTAAATTCTCCCTCCCCAGATCAGGTTTGGGGAGAATTTGATTGATCCCCAAATCAGAGCCTCTACTCTGCCATAGTTACACATGCACGAACCCACTACATAGCACTGAGGTAGCCAAGGACAGCGACTGACCATCATTTTCTGGACTAATTATTCAGTTCACCTGTATGCTAGTGTCTCTTCTGTAGTGGATGCTCCCCAGGGGATGTTAACATGTGATGCCAAGACTCTTGAACTTTGTGCCAACTTCCATTGGTCTATCAACATGCACTCTCCATGATCTCCTTGTGCCCAATCTTCCAATCTTACTCCTCTGGGCCCTAACCAACCATTGAAGACATTGACCCCCACCCATAAATTCAAGTAAATTCTTATCTCATGTATTTTTATTTCGACACAAAGTGGATGACCAAATGGTCATTAGGAAGATTTCTACTTGCCATTATCTTTCAAAAGTACCCTTAAATGGGACTGTACTGCAGTGTTAATCCATTTCCAGTTCACCAACATACTGAACCATGAATTAAGCTCACTTTTTTCTCTTCCATCAGTCAGTCACAGGCAATCCTCCATGAGGTCATAGACAGACATAGAGCTAAGGGAGAGGCCCTGTGCAAAAATGATGAGTCTGAGAACTCCTTGGGTCTGAACTCAGATGTATCATCTTTATTGCACAATGGAATAAAACTGAGCCTTAAGTCTTGGTGGGTCTGCAGCACTCATCTTATGATGGCCAGCCTGGCCTGCACAGTTACAGGATGTCCCATGGCACAGACACTCAATCTCTACCAGGGTCCAGAATAATATTATTGTTATTTTCTTTTAAATTAAAATTTTTAATTTAAATTTAAATTAAAATTTAAAATAAAATTTTAAATTAAAGTTAAATTAAAATCTCAATAACATTGAGAACAAGTTTTCAAGGGTATACAGTTCTCTCTCCAGATGACATGACCTTGCTCTAGAACCCAGGAATCTGTGCTGTGACATTCCTATTGCGACTTGCCAGAGACTCCATGTGGCATTTTTATCTTCCAACAGATCCTTCTATCATGATAGGATTTGCCATGTTTATATGATTGGCATAGTACAGATGTGATTTCAGGTGAATCCCAAGGCTTAGCCTGATCCTGTAGGAAGGTCTGGAGTGTAAATAACAACATAGAATCTACTGTGTTTTCAGGAAGTAAGCTGGTCTTTCATATTTCTATATTAGTCATTGGGTTGCTCCAGATTAGGGGAAGAATGGGTAAATTCCTGAGCACCTCCACCTCTCAGTTGACTATGTAAAGCAACTGGAGTAGCCTAATAGTGGTTCTTGAAGAAAGGTGCAGGAACAATCTAGTAAGAATGAACACAATGAAGTAGGGGGAAGGTAAAGAGGTTCTGGGGGGATTTGAGCAGAGTACCAGCATCGTTCATTATAGCAAGCCTATCCGTGGAATTACTGAAGGCATAAGTCGATGGGGCCCAAAGGTCTAATAAATGTCAGATGCCATAGCAAATCCTTCAACCAAAACCAATCCTTGTTACCAGTAAAAACATGTATTAAACCCAAAAATCCTATCTAAGCCAAGTTCTGTATTTTGGTATAGGATGTATATAGATGCATATAATATTTGTCAATCCCCTAGTCCTTACATTTTTCTTGTTTTGACTTCTTGTTCATAAAGGAATTTTCTATGTGCAAAATTTGTTCCTTTTATGCCTTGGAGTTACTTTTTTTATTCTAATTTAACAGATGACATTTGGTACCACTATTAGTATTATGGAAAATCTTTAGGCCTCATGATATTTCATTTCCTAGGATTAAACCTAATATTTTGGTGTGAAGTTGAAATTACTGATAGTATTTTCACCAAAATAACTTTTGATTAAGGTTGATGTTGCAAAGAATTCTCAGTAATTACCCTATATGGCTCTGATGGGTATTCCAGTGATATAATAAGAAACTATTTGTGATGATGACAATTCTGAAGAAGGAATATATGAGCATAATGTCATTATAGAGGGATGAACGTTACTTTTGTAAAAATAGGACAAAACAACTTGTTCAGTATGATAGAACCAAACAGATAAAAATGAATACACTTTTGGTGATAGCTATTTTACAAGAAAAGAATTCTCTATTTTCATATATACTTGAAGAAGATTATATAGTGTTTAGGGTCATATACTCAGAAAAGGTGTGATAAATGTTGTGACATTTTAAAAGTATAGTCATTGGGCTAATCTCAAGTGAAAAATGAAGCGATTTGTTGTATTAGACCCAAGAGATCACAAAACCTAATTATTCCATTGCTTCCTTAGGCATAATCTCCATGTCTGTTGTTGTAAGAAGCTAATTCTCTGAGGGTGCTATTAGTAACTCACTTCTGCACTGTTTGTCTCACACTGGAAATAGTGCAGGTGTTATAAATGTCACTGTGCTTTCAAAGCACAAACCTCCACTAGTCTTTTATATTTATGGTTTATCAGGAAATAATGTTGCTAAGTGGGAATAGGATATTATCAGGATAAGGCAAACAGGATACTGAGGAATTTTTAGGAACAACGTATACTTTCATGCCTCTGTCCCTTAGTTTGTGCTATTCTCCTGGCCCAGGTTCCTCTTTATCTCTCTCTGCTATTGAATTTCTGCTTGTATTCAAGGCCCAGATCAAATATCAGCTCTCTGAAGCCTTCTTTGTAGGTGCTCCCAAGTATAAAGCACTCTCCTCCTCCCGTTTGCTTATGCAAATATTTCAGTACTTAACAGGCTCTGACCATGTGCCTCTCTCTAGTTCTGTGCCTGCTTCTCATCTGTCTACTCTATTACATTTTAAACTCTCAAAAGTGAATCCTTCTCATCTTTGCTTCCTCCATACCCAGAACAATGCTTGGCACACAGTAGCCACTCAATGAATGCCTATACCGTGTGTTGTTATTTTTCTGAAGGGTCCCTTTGCTCCACCCATGCCTTTGTCAGTACCTGTCAATATGGATACCTCTTGGCAAATGTTTGTAAAATCGAACAGAATCCATTTACATGTAAGACAAATATTTGATGATTATTTTAATCTTCTTAACACTATCCAAATGGCACTAATAATAGTAGGCCAATTCTTATTTCTGTTGCTACAGGCAGTCCATAATGGCACTTAGGAATGAATAATTGGCTTCAACTTTTTTCAATAAAAGCCTAAAACTGAAACCACTATACATGTATACTGGAACTGGACAATTAAGTAAATGGATGGTAGAAGGTGGAAGCCAGGTTTCTCACTGTTGTAGTGGGACATTACAGACAAGCAAGGGGAGAAGGCTAGAATGATCCATGTGACAATAGATTAGAACTAGAGACATCAGTGTGAATTAATGTGTAGCTTAATATAAATAGAGAGGGACATATTTATACATGTAATATATACATACATATATATACATGTATATATATTTATACATACACACACACACATAAACAGGGGTTTGTTTGCACATATATATTTCCTTGCTTTGTCAACTGAGAGGTCTTAGAAGTAAAACACCCCAGTAGCAACAAGCACATTTACTGCCCAGATCTTGATTCCTAATACCATTCTCCAAAATAGGAACCAGGCAACCTTGGAGAAATGGCTAATTATAGAACTGGAGCAGGAAATACAAGATGAGCCCAGAGCTTCTTACAGTGTCAGAAAGTAAGAAAGTTCTCAAAAAACCAACAATGATGGGAATATGTCAAAGAGGCATAGAAGTCAATGAAAACAGCTCCCGATAGCCAAAGTGGCAATAATTTGAGCAACAAAATAAATTAGCATTGGATTATAAACTGAAGTATAAAATGAAATCTCTAAGTCCATACCAATATAAGTAAATGATGGATAAATAAATAAATAAATAAATAAATAAATAAGCAGAAAAGACAGACTTTCTCTGTAGAAGAATTTCAATGATTTATGTTACTCCATTCTCAAGAGGGAAGAACATCATTCCTTGATCTTTAAATGTGAGCTGTTCAATGACTGCCTTCCCCAAAGTACAGTATTTAAAGGTGAGAACCTAGAGGACAGACACCTGACAAATAGTATCTCAGGCAGGTGGTCAAGAGCAACATCAACAATGCTTAGTTAGGTGGATATTATGTTATGATGAGAATCCCACTTAACCTCTGTGGGTCTTTGATCTCTTTTGGGATCTTCTCCCCCAAAACCCATAACCCCAATTTAATCATGAAGAAAAATTCCATAAAACTCCCCAAACAGGTACCTTCTACAAAATACCCCACCAGTATGTTAAAATTTTCAAGATCATAAAAAATAAGGGAAGTCTGAGAAAGTGTCCTAGCCTAGAGGAACATAAGAGGACATGACAGCTAAAAGGAATGTGGCTTCCTGAATGGAATCCTGGAACAGAAAAGGGACATTAGGTGAAAGCTAAGGGAATCTGAATGAACTTTTGACTTCTGTTAATTTTTTAAAAAAAGCTATAAGTACACAATGTAAACCTGTAAGTACCAGAATGCAGGGTAGGGACTGGCATGTAGTGGACATTTCATGTGTATTAGATAAAGGGGTGTGGGAATGACTGGCCCTCCCTTAAATTTATGCTTCTCACCCAAACACATATAAGGCCCATAATCATATAGACATATATACTTATACATCTTATATATACCTCTATGTGTAGAATAAATAGTAGTAAGTAAAAGTATTTAAGCAATTGTATACATTTCTGGCATTTTAGTTTGACCTTATTTTTAGATCCTAAGCCCTTTATTTTTATTCTTCCTCTGTCATTTAATAGAATATAAGAATTTCTACAGCCCGAGTGGTGACACAGTTGTAGGCCTGTTGCTTCTGCATTTCTGTAGAGCTCAGAGATAAAGATGTAAAGAAAATACTAAGCCACTCTACTGTGAAAACAACTGCCAAGTGTAGCTGCAGATCGCTTCTTTTAACATCCCAGTGGTAAATGGCCATTCACTCACATCTTTCACAGGGATGCTGGACCCACCACTTTTCACAATCCCTGACCACAGACAGCTCATTCTCTGTGTACTGAAGGACACAGACGGGCAAACAAGCAAGTCAAGGCACTGTAAGAAGCTGCACCTGAAGTCAAGGAAGGCTGAACCAAAGAGGTCTGGTTCAGTTGGACTTGAAAGATAAGTGGATGTTCAATCAGGAAGAACAATCATACTAAAGGTTGAGAAAAAAGGAACACTTAGAAAAACGATTCCTTCTGTGGCTCTACGTGAGGATGGAAGGAGAAACCTAGGAATAGAATTACCCTGCTAAGGAAAAATTGAGGCAAAATGGCAAAATTGGTGAGGGTTACTTTTTGGTGCTTCCTGCTCCTAGGTGAGGAGAAGTGTGTTTAGGATCAGGCTTAAGAGAACCTTAGTTTATAGCCCAGCTCTACTATTTATGACTGAGTGAGCTATAGAAGTTCTCTATGCTCCAATTTCTCTTCTGTCAGATGGGATAATAACAGTGCCTACCTGGTGTATAGTATAAGATAATATATTATCTTGCATAATATATTATCTTGTATACTATATTATAATATAATATAATATAATTAATATAATATAAAACAGTGCCTACTTCACCTGGTGAGAGAATCAGTGAGATGCCATATACATCAAACATTTGGAGTAGCGTGGGGCACATGAGCATTCAAGAAAAGTTGTTTTTATGTTAGTGCTGTTATCGATAATACAGGACAGTCCTACTGAGGCGGCATGGTCTCTTTTGGATGGTATGTCTACATTTTGGGACCCACCATCAGAGCATCAGTGGGACCTGCATTTGGCCACATAGAGGCTACTTTTTTGGCTTTACCCAAGCATTGAAAATGAATGATCTTTGTCATAAAATCCTTTCCTCTCTGAGCTAAGATGCTGTCTCTATCATAAAATAAGTTCCTACATGTTTTCGATCTAGACAATACAACAGTGCATCATAAAGTGTTATATATGAATTTCTAATGTTGATGGATGGTAAATGCTAGAGTATCCACAACCCTGAAGGAGTACATTATTGTGACTAACTGCATCTTCCAGAGAGCTAAGGGAGCAGTATCTCAAGATTCAAAACTTCTAGAATTGTATCAGTTTCAAAGGAGTATTATTCTATATGAAATATCCCTATTTTATCAAGAGTACTTTTTATTTATCCTTCAAGTTACAACTCTAATACCTGTTCCCTATAATATTTCAAACTCTAAGGGGAGAGTCACTGTGGCCCTATTGCAGACTAACAAAAGAAAATTTCATGATTATAAATTCATAGAGATAAAGGATGAAATATAACCAAATTTGAAAAAATACATAACAAGGACACCTGGGTGGCTCAGTTGGTTAAGCAGCTGCCCTCAGCTTAGGTCATGATCCCAAGGTCCTGGGATCGAGTCCCACATCGGGCTTCTTGCTCAGCGGGGAGCCTGCTTCTCCCTCTGCCTCTGCCTGCCTCTCTGCCTGCTTGTGCTCTCTCTCTCTCTCTGACAAATAAATAAATAAAATTAAAAAAAAAAAAAGAAAGAAAAAATACATGACTGAGCTAGAAAAAAAGAGAAAGAAAGTTTCTGGTGCTAAAACTCACCAGCTAGAGTTGCAGGAACCCACGGGATATAAAATCACAAATAGAGGGAGGGTCTAGGAACTGGGGTTTTAATCGACATGCCAGGACAGAAGGTGTAAGTTACTTTGGGGCTCCATCCATTCACAGTGTTTAGCTACAACTGAGACACTTGCATGTAACTGAGCTCTAGAAAGCCTGGCCCCCAAAAAACAGAACTTCAAAAACTTGTTCTGCCAATACCTCTGTCCAGGAAAATGATAAAAAGCTGTGGATGAAGAAGGAAATAGAAGTCTGAGCCTTGTACCCATAAATCTTACCTAATGGATTGTAAGGGAATTATCACAACAAGAAGTTAATGCCAAAAACTAGTCCAGATGTGGACCAACAACTGGGACACCAGGCAGAAGCAAATGCATAGCCTCTCTATGTCATGCTTCAGCCCAAAGGACATGTGGTTCTCAAGAAAAAATGATTCCCCATTGAAGGTAAACTCACCTTTCAAAATTAGAAAATGTACAAGGAAATCATCCAGCTTAAGCAAAAGTCAATGGACAGGAGGAAGAACCAGATTAGACTTCCAGAACATTAGTATATATAAAGTCACAAAAGCAGTTGTATCTTGAATGCTAAAAATGCTTTTCAAATGGAAATATTATAGGCAAAAATAGGATGTTGTAAGAAAATAAACGTATTTTCTTGAAAAGGAACATCCAGAAATAAAAATTTCAACTATTTGATATTAAAAACTTTGTGAATAAATCAGATTGTAGATTCATTAGAAGAGAGAGTTAATGAACTGCAATATGTTTCTAAGGAAATTCATTGTAATGCAGCACATTGAGAAAAATAGATAAAAATATGAAACAGCTGTTAAGAGACAAGGAGTAAAGAATCAAGAAGGAGAGTGTATAATGAACAGGAATATTAAGAGAGATAACTTATAAATACTCAGAACTTAAATAAGATAGAAAACCACAGATTAAAGAAAAAATACCTAGTCTAGTTAGAATGAATAAGAATAAATTTGCAACTGGAAAAAATAATAGTAAAAGTACAAAACATCAAAAACAATGGGAAGATTGTTAAAGATTACCCAGAGATAAAAGCTAGATTATCAGCAAAGGAATATTTGGGCTGATGGCTATTTTCTCAAAGACAATAATAGAGGCTCAAAACCAATGGGGCAAAGTCAAATTACTGAGAGAAAATAGCTTTGATCCTCTAGTTTTAAAAGTATCTAAACTACCATTTAAGAATTAGATTAAAAAATACATTTTTAGGCAAATATTTTAAAAAATACTAACAATGTACTTTAGGAATCAGTAAAGTGACTGGGAAGGAATAGGATAGGATGTATGGAGAAGGGATGAACAAAGGCATTAGAATACATCTGGTAAATCCAAATAAACACGCTGTTAAAAACAAGAGCAAAGACTAATTTGAAATGAGAGGATTTAAAAAGAAGGTAGAACTAAAATATTTCTCAGTCATGACACAGACCACAGGAAGAGCTGTAATTTGATTACAAGTGTTCTAAAATGCTTCTATAGTGCAAGCTGAAGTCAGACCTTTTGATTATTAGCTCTCTAGATTCAAGAATGCATGTCAAAAATTTAAGAATAATGATTAAATGATGATAAATAAGATAATCATTATTAATTATCTTAATTAGATAATCATTATTAATTAAATAAGATAATCATTATTAAATGATGATAAGAAATAAGAAAAGAATCTGTAACTCTCAACCACTTGATGGGTAAAATGGTGAGAAATAAAGAAAATTTGATCAATCTAATAGAAACGTTCTGTGATCCTATAATTCCGCGTCTTGCTACATAACCCAGAGAGACTCTGGCACACACGTTAAGAGATAGAGACAATGTGTTCATTGCATCATTCCTCTCCATCAAGAGCAGAATAAGTAAATTGTGGTAAGCCTATACAGTAGAATATTATAGGCAATTAAAATGAATTAACTACATCAACATTGTCAAGCTGAAAAGGAATGCTGTATATGAAAAAGTAGAACCATACGTAAAAATGATACCATTTATGTAAACTTAAACACCAAAAGAGATTTGGGATGTTTATGAAAGCATATGTGAGCAGGTGAACTATAAAATCATGCACAGGAAGGATTTACCCCCATGTTAAGGTAGCAGTTACCTCTGGGAGGAAGAATGGGAAAAGGAATGTGGGTAAATGGCTTTAGCTCTATGATACTTAAATCCTTTTGTAAAAAGAAAAATGCAGGAAATATGTTAAAGTATTGACATTTGATATATCTAAGTGATGGAAAAAGAAGTATCAGTTATATTTTTCTGTACTTTGCCATATGTTAAAGTTAATTTTAAAATATTAAAAAACAATTCAAATAATTTATAAGTATACAAAGCGAATCAATCTTCTGTCCATCTCCTCTGGCAATTTTATCTTTCCATATTTTCTTTTGCTTGTGTAAGAATACATATTATTTTGGAACTTTTTTTGACTCAGTATATTATAGATAATTTCTTTTTTTTTTTTAAAGATTTTATTTATTTGACAGAGAGAAACAAAGCAAGAGAGGGAACACAAGCAGAGGGAATGGTAGCGGGAGAAGCAGGCTTCCTGCAGAGCAGGGAGCCCGATGCGGGGCTCGATCCCAGGACGCTGGGATCATGACCTGAGCTGAAGGCAGACGCTTAACGACTGAGCCACCCAGGCACCCCGATAATTTCTTTTTTAAAAAGATTTTATTTATTTATTTGAGAGGGAGAGAGAAAGTATGAGTGGGGCAGGAGGGGGGCAGAGGGAGAGAGAGAGAAGCAGGCTCTCCACTGAGCAGTGAGCCCCCCTAGGCAGGGCTGATCTCAAGACCATGACCTGAGCTAAAGGTAAATGCTTAACTGACTAAGCCACCCAGGCACCCCTAGATAATTTCATCCAGTCAATGTGTATAGATTTACTTCATTCTTTGTATTTTTCCACAGCATGGATATATCATAATTTGACCCACTGGTTACCATATTAATTAGATTTCCAGGAATGTTTTCATTTGTTGGTTTGTTTGTTGTTTGGGGAGAAATTGCTATTGAAACAATTCTCTAATAAGTTGCTGCCCTCTTATTTTTGTCAGATAGATTCCCAGAAGTGAGACTTTGGGGTTAAAGAATGTATACACTTTACATTTTCATAATTATTATGAAATTGCTTGCAATAATAGCTGTAATATTTTATAGTCCCAACGACTGTGTTTGAGAATGCCAGATTCATGTATCCTGGCCAGCCCAGAAACTATCAATCTTTTACATCTTTGGCATTCTAAATTATTGGGTTTGGTTTTTTTTTTTTTTTGCATTTCCGTAACAACTTACAAGTTTCAACATCTTTTGTATATTCACCAGACATTTGTATTTTCTCCTTTGAGAGTAGCCTATTACTATTCTTCACTCTGATTAAAAATAACTTCATAACTTCTATATAACTCACTCATTTTCTCAGTAAACATTTATAGAGTCGATAGTGAGGGTCTGGGACTAAGCACCAATGGCAATTAAGATACAGACTGTGGGTACCCAGGTGGCTTAGTTGGTTAAGCCTCAGACTCTTGGTTTGGGTCATGATCTCAGGGTCTTGGGATAGAGCCCAAGCCCTGCATCAGGCTCCATGCTCAGTGGGGAGTCTGCTTGAGGGTTTTCTCTCTCCTTCTCTCTGCCCCTTCCCCTGCTCACTCTCTCTCTCAAATACATAAATACATAAATCTTTAAAAAAAGATACAGATTGTACCCTCAAGGAGCTTACCATGTAGTACAGAGACTTAATAATAACATGCTACAAACACTGCCAGAAAGGTCTGTCTAAACAGAGTGCAATGAGCCACCTTCTGAGACCCAGGAAGGACAGGAAACCTTAATCCAGCTAGTGGATGCTTCCACTATTGGGTCTTAGAAATGAGTAGATATTGGCCAGGCATTTCCCACAGCTTGGGATCTGTGCAAAAGGAAGACAATGCAAATAGGAGAAACTGTGTATAAAATCATGCATATATGAGCAGTGTAGATTAGTGCTTAGGAGTCATGCCACTGAGATAGGAAATCAGGATGAGTTGTAGCTTCCAGAAGAGAATGAAGAAGAAAAATTGGAAGTGCCTATAGAATATCCAGCTGGAGACATCCACAGTTGAATAAGTACGTCCAGAGTGCAGAAAAATGGTCCGTTAGAAATCCATTCTTGAAAGTCATCTACATATAGGTAACAGTTTGTCATTCATTATAGCAATTTTGAAGCTCCATCAGCTCTCTGGGGTTTCTAGTATGTGGGGCAGTTTGTTAGCAAACTAAATGGCTTCCAACTGCTATTTTTTTTAAAGCTTTTGTGCTTACTTTATCGTTTGAGGTTTTTTTAAATGTCTCTTCCCTTGCTTTTAAAACTCATTCTTAATGCTGTGAAGTACCTCCTATTATATTCCCTTTTCTGCCTACTTATGAAAAAGTTCTGCACATAGAGATTGGCTACTCCTCCCCCCAAATTTGGGATTGTGTGTATATACTGATGTCAGTATCTATTAATATATCCAGTAGGAGGGGCATGAGGAGCTGTCTTGGTAAAATACCGAGATGTGGAAGTGTTGCCTTTTTTTTAAGTTTTTACTTAAATTCCAGTTAGTTAATATACAGTGTAATACTAGTTTCAGGTGTACAGCATAGTGATTCAACACTTCCATACATCACCTGGTGCTCATCATGCATGCACTCCTTAATCCCCATTATCTGTTTAACCCATCCTCCCCCACCTACCTTCTGGTGACTATCACTTTGTTCTCTATAGTTAAGGGTCTGTTTCTTTGTTTGCCTCTTTCTCTTTATTGCCCCCTTTGCTCATTTTTTGTTTGTTTGTTTTCTTTCTTAAATTCCTCATATGAGTAAAATCATATGGTATTTGTCTTTCTCTGACTAACTTATTTCACTTAGCATAATGCTCTCCAGCTCCATCCATGTTGCTGCAAATGGTAAGATTCTATTCCTTTTTATGGCTGACTAGTATTTCATTATCTATCTATCTATATAGATAGATACATACATTTCCATAATTTGGCTATTGTAGTTAATGCTCCTATAAACATTGGGGTGCATGTATCTCTTTGACTTAGTATTTTTGTATTCTTTGGGTAAATACCCAGTAGTGTGATTGCTAGATCTTAGGGTAGTTCTATTTTTAACTTTTTGAGGAATCTCCATACTGTCTTCTAGAGTGGCTGTACCAGTTTGCGTTCCCACCAACAGTGCAAGAGAGTTCCTCTTTCTCCACATCCTCACCAACACCTGTTGTTTCTTGTGTTATTGACTTTGGATATTCTGACAGGTGTGAGGTAATATCTCATTGTGGTTTTGATTTGTATTTCCCTGATGATGAGTAATGTTGAGGATCTTTTCCTGTGTCTGTTGGCCATATGTATGTCTTCATTGGAAAATTGTCTATTCATGTTTGCTTCCCATTTGTAATTGGATTATTCATTTTTGGGGTGTTGAGTATTATAAGTTCTTTATATATTTTGGATACTAGGAGGTTTTATCTTCTAAGAAGTTTGTAATTTACATCCTGATTCTTGTGTGTTTTCCAAGGATATATTAAAAGGTCAGATACTTGAGTTCTGGATTAGTGAAGTTTTGCTGTTTATAGACTCAGACACAGTATCAGCCTTTTTAATTGCCTTCACTTTATAAATTAGTTATTTATGAATTGACTTTTTCAAGAAAATCATTTAAGCAAATGATTTACATTTTCATTTCAGACACACTTTAAGATGAATATTTAATAGCTCTCCTCTCATTTTCTAGTTTGAAGACCTTCTTTATCAAGCAGTTTATGATCCAGGACTAATGATGAAATGCAGATGGCACCCTCACTATTTAAAAGATGTCCATCACTGAATCCCTAGTAAATTGAATAATATTTTGTAATCAAATCAGTACCCCAAATTATTCTGATTTATGAATTCTAATCTGATTTCACCATTTCTTTTTGTCATTGCACTTTGTATTTCACTTTACAATGTCAAAACAAAATATGCATGTGGTTGCAAAGTCAAATAGACTGAGAGTCTGCTGCTGCATCTTTCCAACCCACCAGTTTGCTCTTTAGACACAACCCTTAAAGATGTTTGTTTCTAGTTCTTTTGTGATGCCTCAACAATCTCTTAACTTGCCCACTAGTGCTAATTGCCCATTAGAGTTTGTTTTCATAACAGTTTTAGACAGTATCTACTGACATCCTACTGATAGATGAGGGTTTATATCATATATATCTCCCTACTTCACCTTCCCTTTTTCCTTACCTCCCCATCATTTATCACTATTTACACTTCTTCTACTGGATACCTCTGCAATTGTAAACAACTTATTAAATCTCTACTTCCTAGCGCAACGACCACAGCCATTAATCTCTTGACTTCCACTATAAATGATCAAGGCATGGACACACCACTTTTCTATCCATCTCTTCAACTCCAACCCATCTCCTTATTTCATACCTTTTATGTTATAAAGATGGGTAACATTTACATTCTTTCTTATAGTACAATTAAGTCCCTGATTTGTCTATGAGTTAATTTTTGTAATTGAAAGTTCAATGAACAATTTAAAATTTACAATATTATGAATATGTAAATTTTATTTCCTATAGAGCCAAGTTATATGACTGGATTATATTTTTCATACAGATCCAATGTCATGAGCACATTCCTATAGTCAGGTTCAAATGGATTCTCCTTTCTCTGTTCCACCACATGTCTTTACCATATTCCCAAGCTTATCAAAACTCTCATTCTATTTAATCAATTAATTCTCCTTCTCCTTCTAAGTCTGGATTGGGAAACCTTGGTTCTTTGCTCATATCTGGACTAGTTACTCTTTATGTCTCAGTAAAACTATGATTTAAGGATTATATACCATTGATCTTCTGGTTTGGTACTTCTATCTCTTAAAGCCTACCTTGTCTTTTTTCTTGCTTTAGTTGGAACACTTCTATAAATAACTTTAAAAATTGGTGAGCATTATAAAAACAGACAAAAACCAATGGGATAGAAGAGAGAGCCCCCCAAAAACCCTCATATACGTGGTCAAATGATTTTTAACAAGGGTGTCAAGATCATTCAATAGAAAAAGGACAGTTTTTTTTTTTTTAACCAATAGTGCTAGGAAAACTGGATATTACATGCTAAAAATGAAGTTGGACCCTTACCTTATATCACATGCAAAAATTAATGGATCAAAATGAATCCAAGTTCTAAACATAAGAGCTAAAACTATTAAATTCTTAGAAATAAACATACAAGGGAATCTTCATCACATTGAACTTGGAAAGACATCAAAAACATCGGCAATAAAAATAGACATCATCAAAATCAAAGCTTTAGAATATCAAAGGGCCCTATCAACAGATTGAAAAGGCAACCCACACAATTGGAGAAAATATTTACAAATCATCTGATAAAGTATTAATATCCATAATATATAAATAACTCCTACAAGTCAACAACAAAAACAACCCAAATAAAAAATAGGCAAAGGAAAAAAACATGGACAAAACCAAAGAGTTTCAATAAAACCTTATATTCCAAATTGGGGGGAAAATAGGCAAAGAATTCAAATAGGCAGTTCTTCAAAGAAAATGCATAAATGTTCATTAAACACAAGAAAAAAATGCTCAACATCACTAAGTATTAGGGAAATGAAGATCAAAACCACAATGTGATACCATTTCATACCCTAGGATAGTTATTATAAACAAACAAACCCAAAAATAACACGTGTTGGTGAGGATGTAGAGAAATTGGAATGCTTGTGTGTTGCTGGTGGGAATGTAAAATAGTGCAGCTGCTATGCAAAACAGTATGGCAGTTCCTTAAGAAAATTAAACATATACCAGAAATTCCACTTCTGGATATTATTCAAAATAATTTAAAACAGGGACTCAAACAGATATTTGTATACCAATGTTCATAGCAGTATTATTTGCAATAGCCAAAAGGTAGAAATAATCCAAACTGCTATTGCCACATGGATGGATAAATGAAATGTGATATATACATACAATGGAACATTATTAAGCCATTAAAGGGAGGACATTTTGATACATGCTATGACAGGGATGGAACTTGAAAACAAATGACATAAACCAAACACAAAGGTCAACTATTGTGTGATTCCTCTACGAGGTATCTGGAATAGTCAAATTCACAAAGGCAGAAAGTTGAATAGCAGTTATCAGGGTCTAAGGAAAGGGAGCAATGCATATTTGTTGCTTAATGTGTATAGATTTTCAGTTTGGGATGATGAAAAAGTTCTGGAGATGAATAATAGTGATGGCTGTACAACCACTGAATGTACTTGATGCCACTTAACTCTACACTTAAAAATGGTTAAAATCATAAATTGTGTATTATGTCTATGTTTACCATAATAAACAATTACAATTATATGGAAAAAATAAAGCAAGCTACTTAGAATATTTTAAAATAAATGAAAAGGAAATATTTTGACTTCTTTGGAAAGTCTAAAAATCTCTTTAATTTTTCTCTGATTTTATTGATAGTTTAGCCAAATATAGAATTCTAGTTTTAAAATAGTTTTTATTCAGAAATCTGAAGACTTTTTGCCAGTAAGAAGTCTCATGACGACCTGATACTTGTTCCATTTCTCTCAAAAGTCCTTAGAAATTTAGCATGGGCTCTTAAAAATAAGACGTACCTATTGCAGACCTCAAAAATTCAAGATGGCCTTTTCCCTGATGTTTTATCTTATTTTTTTAAAGATTTTTTTATTTGACAGAGAGAGAGAAAATGAGAGAGGGAACACAAGCAGGGGGACAAGGAGAGAGAGAAGCAGGAAGTAGGCTTCCCGCTGAGCAAGGAGCCCAATGGGGGCTCCACCCCAGGACCCTGAGTTCATGACCTGAGCCAAAGGTAGATGCTTAATGATTGAGCCACCCAGGTGCCCCACTGATGTTTTAAATTACAGTTAAATATGGACCTGCAACTCTATGGTCAACTAATCTTTGACAAAGCAGGAAAAAATATCCAGTGGAAAAAAGACAGTGGAAAAAGACACCATTTATCTTCAATAAATGGTGCTGGGAAAATTGGACAGCTATATGTAGAAGAATGAAACTTGACCATTCTTTTACACAAAGCACAAAGATAAACTCAAAATGGATAAAAGGCGTCAATGTGAGCCAGGAATCTATCAAAATCCTAGAGGAGAACATAGGCAGTAACCTCTTCAACATCAGCCATTTTCAAGACATGTCTCCAAAAGCAAAGGAAACAAAAGCGAAAATGAACTTTTGGGACTTCATCAAGGTAAAAAGCTTCTGCACAGCAAAGGAAACAGTCAACAAAACAAACAGGCAACCTACAGAATGGGAGAGGATATTCACAAATGACACTATAGACAAAGGTCTGATATCTAAGATCTATAAAGAGCTCTTCAAATTCAACACTTAAAAAACAGATAATCATGTCAAAAAATGGGTGGAAGACATGAACAGACACTTCTCCAAAGAAGACATACAAATGGCTAACAGACACATGAAAAAATGTTCATCATCATTAGCCATCAGGGAGATTCAAATCAAAACCACACTGAAATACTACCTTACACCAGTTAGAATGGCCAAAATCAACAAGAGAGTAAACAACAAATGTTGGAGAGGATGTGGAGAAAGGGAAACCTTCTTCCACTGTTGGTGGGAATGCCAAGTTGGTGCAGCCACTTTGGAAAACAGTGTGGTGATTCCTCAAGAAATTAAAAATAGAGCTACCCTATGACCCTGCAATTACTACTGGGTATTTACCCCAAAGATACAGATGTAGTGAAATGAAGGGCCACATGTACCCCAATGCTTATAGCATCAATGGCCACAATTGCCAAACTGTGGAAAGAGCCAAGATGCCCTTCAACAGATGAATGGATAAAGAAGATATGGTCCATATATACAATGGAATATTATGCCTCCATCAGAAAGGATGAATACTTAACTTTTGTATCAACATGGACAGGACTGGAAGAGATCATACTGAGTGAAATAAATCAAGCATAGAGAGTCAACTATCATATGGTTTCACTTACGTGTGGAGCATATAGAAAAATATGGAGGACATTGAGAGAAGGAAAGGAAGGGTGAATTGGGAGAAATTGGAGGGGGAAATGAACCATGAGAAACTGTGGACTCTGAGAAACAAACTGAGGGTTTTGGAGGGGTCAGGGGTGGGGGGTTGGGTGAGCCTGGTCTTGAGGAGGGCACGTATTGCATGGAGCACTGGGTGTGGTGCATGAACAATGAATCTTGGAATGCTGAAAAAATGAAATTAAAAAAAAAGAAAGCCATAAAAATATAAATTACAGTTAAGGCTTCTAACGTAAGCTATAGGCATCTGATCTGTTTAGAAGTCCAAAGATTGGTTATGGTATTTAAAAATAACTCATTCTCACAAACTTCAGAGTTCTGCAACTAAGTAACTGAGCATATCATATTATTAAGAAAAGATTTTCCATATGTATTTGAACAAAGAGTTTGAATCCTATATTGGTACTTGTTTCTTTTTATGCTGTTATAACTTAGAAGTAGTGAAATCCTACTGCCTAATCAAGCACTATAGATTCTAATATTAAAAAAATAGCATGAAACACTGTAAAACTACTCATTGACTGAAAAGACAAAAGCACTGTTGGGGCTGATTTTATCAATGGAAACTGTGTAATATCTTTTGATACTGGAACTTTAATTAAAAGTAATATGTATTTTGATTTTTCATTTTTTCCCTTAAATGGGAAGACTGTCAAGCCTGAAGACTTAAATACAAACCAGAAATAATTAAACTATATAATCAAAGCTAGACTTTTGAGTAAACTTTTTTCATATCCTTATGCTCTGAGTTCATTTTCAGTAAAAGGCTAGTGATATTAACTTAGCTGGGTTGTCTTCTAAGTATCTTGTATACATAATAGACATTCCAATCCAGACATTTATAAGCTTATTTATTTATATAATACTGCTTTTGTATTACTTATCGTTACCAAAGAAACATAATCTTTTTTTCTGCAACCAGAAAGTCAATGATGAATGCCCCTAAATGATACCAAGAAACATAAACAATATTACTAATTAGGACTTGTTCCTTAATTCTGTTTACAATGTGTGGGTATTTTCAGATTGTTGATTTCTGAACTTGAATTGAATTATCTTTGCTCCATAAAGCCATACAAGGTTTAAGGCCTAATTACCTTTGCATCTCACATGGTTGTTCCCATACCTGAATATGGAAACACAGCAATGACTCCACATGGGGGCTTCCTCACCACCATTCCCTTTTTGGTCCTTCAGGCTCCAAGCACATTGCATGTTTTTGTACTCCAACAGTCTATTGAATTTTCTGCCTACTGGATTTAGTTTCATTTGAGGTAATGCTATTACGTTTTTCCAGTGGTCAATGTTGTCTTACACATTTAGTAAACAGTCAAGTTACATTATTTTGTTTCATGGCATTTCCACCTGCTTTTGAAATCTGGCAGCACCGAGACCAGAGAATGAAAAAGGGACAACTAGCAGTGAAATGCACCCATCCTATAGGATTTACTGCATTTGGTACTGTTATTTTCTTTGTACCGACAGCCCTCCTTGGAAATGGGAATTCAGCCCACCATTACTTAGTTGTTAAACTCCCGTCACACCATAAACATAGACCTGCATCTTATTTTGTGTGTGTGTGTGGAGACTTGTAAACCATACAGTGTATCTCACCAAATCTAAAGAATACTATAATCTAAGAAACAGGACACACATTACATTGCATCACTTTTAACATTTTACATTCATGGGGTACTTCATATCTTATGAATTATATTTTATGTATTTAATCATATTTGATCTTCAAAGAAATTCCATGAGAAGAACATTATTAGTCTTATTTTACAGATGAGAAAACAGAAGCTCAGAGAGATAAAGAGATTTGCCTAAAGTCACGTAACTATTAACTGTCGAGGCCAGAAATTTAACCCAGCCTTCTGAAAACAAGTGCATGCTTTTGCAAATATCTAGTACCTCTTCTTCCCCATGGTTCTTACCTACATATTACAAGGGGCGGCAAGTTAAAAAGAGAGCAGTAGTTCATGGGACTCTCAGGTCGAGTGTTTCAGCGTGTCATATTTCAGAATAAGCGGGAAAAACAGCCCATAGCCTGACAATCCAAGCTTTCCGCAGGCTTGCACCAGCCTACATTATCAACCTTATTACTCTTTGTCATCTTGCATGCACTTTTGGTCTAGCAACTTCTTTCCTAAGAAATGTTAAAAATTTGAAATTGTTACAAAAATTTCATTTTTTGACCAAGTCCCCACGGTGAGTAAGCTACTCAGAGAACACAAAGAGAAAAGAAAAAATTACATTTACTGAGAGTAACTTACATTACTTCCGTGGTTGCTATATTTATATTATCTTAATTAACCTTTAATATGCTTTCAAGATACATATATTCTCTTCCTTTTTGCAAACAAGAAACCTGAAGCTTAGCAAAGCTAGGTAACTTCCCCATTCTCATAATGATGTCCTCGGATTGTTTTGAACTTCATAGATTATTGTAATTTCAAAGCTAGTGATTTTTAATTTTTTCTTTACCAAATTTTTCTTAAGTTGCTTATCATCTAATTAAAGAAAGAGGTGTCCTTTGAAACTCTCTTTGAAAAGTAATTATGGGGGCACCTGGGTGGTTCAGTGGGTTAAAGCCT
Source organism: Procyon lotor (assembly GCA_028646535.1). Lineage (NCBI taxonomy): Eukaryota > Metazoa > Chordata > Mammalia > Carnivora > Procyonidae > Procyon > Procyon lotor. Next base: position 111,803,914 of record CM053606.1, read on the forward strand.
CTGTCTTCAGCTCAGGTCATGATCTCAGGGTCCTGGGATTGAGCCCCACATCAGGTTCTCTGCTCAGCCAGGAGCTGCTTCCCCTTTTCCCTCTGCCTGCCTCTCTGCCTACCTGTGATCTCTTTCTCTCTGTCAAATAAATAAATAAAATCTTAAACAAAAAAGAAAAGTAATTATGAAATAGCATTTAATACACACATTACATTAGAAATCTCGTATACTATAGGATAGATGAAAGTATGTCTATTCTAAATGCTACAATTTTCTAGGAAAAAAGAGTAGCAAATAATGTGGTATAGTTTAGGAGAGAGCAAGAGCTCTTCTGCCTATAGTAGTCAAGTAAGTTACTTCAGGGAGTAAGGAGGATTTCAATAGGTTTTTCCAGAATTCTGGTTGATGGAGAAAGAAAGAGGGAGTATTTCAGGATAAGAACATGGTATGGTTGGAAGAGTGAACTGGGCAAGGTCAAATCTCTCAGGGAAAGTCACTATAGGAATGAGTGTGGGAAATGAGGGTGGAAACATAGGTAGAGTCAAATCATGGAAAGGTCTGAACCTTAGGCTAAGGGGTTGGACATTCATTTCCATATAGGCAACAGGGAGAGATTTTTGAGCCCAGGTTGACAGTAGTGTTTGGGGAAGGTGAGAGTGGGAAAATGTTCATCCTGGAGGAATCTGTGGAAATGGGGCAGAGTATGAGGCTCTGTGTGTGTGTGTGTGTGTGTGTGTGTGTGTACATTCAAGACTGGGTTAGAAGCCATTATGAAAGAAAATTCATAGTACTTGGTTAAGTAGCTGAATGTGGGAGGGAGCAAGCCATGAGTTAAAGATGGCTGCCAAAGCTTTGATGCAGATAATGGAAAGAACAGTGGTCAGGCACGGTGATCAGGTGGTAGAACTATTTCAGATGAATTAATTTGAGGTAATGGCAGAATATCCAAGTGAAAAAATCCAATACACAGTTGGAATGTAACGCTACTTGGAATGATAAAGGATTAGAAAATGGGCTTGAAGAGTCATCTGCATATGGATGAAAGTCTTAGGGATAGCACTGGTCATGGCAGTATAAAAAAGGTGGGAGCATCAGGAAGGAGGATGTGGTCAACTTTGATTCTGGCTTTCCTAATTTCCTAAATTCTATGCAACTTTCTAAGGGGTAACCCTACTCGTGGTAGAAACTATTACAAATTTTTAGCTACTAAAACTGTTTCTCTAGCTATGACAGATATAAAATTGTTCATAAGTGCGATAGTGTGAAGGAAATAAGAAGGGATATCCAATAGGAATGCTGAAAACTTCGTGAAATCCACACATTTCTTAAGGAAAAAATGCATGACTTTGTACAGAAATCATTTACTTTGAGATAGTCAAGTAAGTTTGCATTTAGACAGAAGACTTATTAGAATTTTAATTCTCTAAATCATAAATAATTTTGGAATATAGCAATGGAACAGGCAATCCAAATACTTAACAAAGTCAATGTCTATTACTCGATATAATACATATTTTCAACATAAGATGGGTCCCCAAAATATATAATGTGCCTTATTATTTAAATGATTAAAAAGAGGGGCACCTGAGTGGCTTAGTACATTAAGTGTCCAACTCCTTATTTCAGTTCAGGTCATGATCTCAGGGTAGTGAGATGGAGCTGCCGTGGCTGGCTAGATGCTGAGCATGGAGCCTTCTTAGGATTTTCTCTCCCTCTCCCTCTGCCCCGCCTCACCTCACTCAACAGAAAAAAAAAACCCAAAAAACAAAACAAAACAAAAAAACATGATCAAAGATCACGATCAAAGAAAGTGTCACAGTTCTTAGTTGTCCATTACCTTAGTGAGTTTTATTAGGAAAAAAGCTCTAATGTACTTTTTTTTCCTTAAGAGTATAGGAAAAGTAGGGGCGCCTGGGTGGCTCAGTCGTTAAGCAACTGCCTTTGGCCCAGGTCAGATCCCAGGGGCCTGGGATCGAGCCCCGCATAGGGCTCTCCGCTCTGTGGGAAGCCTGCTTCTCCCGCTACCATTCCCTCTGCTTGTGTTCCCTCTCTCGCTGTGTTTCTCTCTGTCAAATAAAAAAAAAAAAAATCTAGAAAAGAGTATAGGAAAAGTAACTCTTTTTCATGAATAAGTTACATCCTTTAAGTCTAAGTATCTTTTTTGTTTTATTTCACTTTTTTGTTTTAAAGAGGGGCTTACTAAATACTCTGAGAACAACTTTCTCTATCTTATAAAATGGTATTTTAAAAATAGTGTAGTTTTCTTTAACCTCATTCTTTAATTATATTTATCTGAAGTCACTGATTATTACCTCAACATTACCTCCATTCATACTTATGCGATCATTCTTAAGATACAGGATTTCTCTATCTCTCTTTCCTCATCATTCACTCTGGTAGTACAACTTAAACATTCTTCTTCCTATTTTCCTCTTTAATCATTTGTTACTCTTTTCCAAATTCCCTCATCTGGCCACATTCTTCTGGTAATAAAGTGTACAGAGTGGACTGTAATTTTCCAGGTCAAATCTTAATGGAGTCATTTAAATGTCAACAGGCACATTTATCAAATGGGGACACCAAGAGTACTTTACAGTTCTTCAAGCCAAACAATAATATTGTCTACGGGCACTCAAATCTCATGCTTCAGGGAGTAAACTGGAGAGTTTGTAAAAAGACAGCAAAGTCTATCTTCCTTCCTCAGTATTCACATTTCAGCTAATTCAATTTATCCACTTGGCTCTTTTAAGTGTGTGTGTGTGTGTGTGTGTGTGTGTGTGTGTGTGTATCTCTAGTTCTACAATTATTGGCAATTGCCATAGGCAACATAGAGAATTATATAAGCCAATAACCTTAGACCATATTGAAAGTCTTGTGCCTGGGACCAAACTCTCTTGAGCTTGTCATTCTTACTAGGGAAATTTCATTTTATGTATTAGATAGAAACATGCTCTTTTCAATTATTTCATGATATCCTATAAGGTGCCCTTCAAAATTTCAAATGAATTCTGTGCAAAATGATGAACTTTCAAGCTTTCTCCTGAGAATATAAGAATTAGAAATGTTTAAAGTAATGAAATCTGTAATGGAGAATATGATGGGCCTTACACTAGATTTCTTTTGTGTCTCTTGTTATCAAAGGCAGTTGTCACAATGATTGCATTTGGTAATTTCAAAACAGAAGGCCACACTCATCTTTGTGTGTAATCTAACTAGCTAACCCCCCCCCCCAGTACCAGTGATGCACCCCCACAGCGAATATCAGGGACTAGTTCTGGAGGGAAACACAAATAGTGAAAGAGGAATCAAGAGAGGTTCTCTAATACAGGTGAGATTTTATCCTCCTACTCCAATGAGCATTAACCACAGAAAACATGTGGTTTTGGGCTTTATTCCTGTTCTTGGGAGAGGCTGGTTTTCTTTGCCCTTGCTTTCTTATGTGGCGGAAAGGGATATGATGGAATGAGTCATGGGTAACTTAAAGCTCATGAAGATTTGCTTCCTTAATGATGTCAACATGTCTGTCAACGCAGCACCATGTGAACCCATCAACAACTAGAGCAGTGGGGGAGCTTATTTGATAACAAGATGAGAAAGTCCAATTAAATGGTTTTTGTGCCAGTTAGACTGATTTAACAGGCTGAATTTCCTTGTTTCCTTGTTTGAATTTCCATCTTTTCTCCCATGTGTGATTCTCACTGTGAGCAATGTGATTAGCTAAATCAAATATGAAATATGACAAATGCTAAAACCTACTTGGGTCTGCTTTAGTTATGCATAGAGTAGAAGTGGTGGGGGGGTGTAAGAAGTTGTCGTTTTTCAAATTTTTTGTTTCTGAATTTTAAATTCTGGTCAGAATCACTAGTTCTCGTGTTCCAAAACATACCGCGTTTGTTAAGACAAGTCTTCATTTATTTTGCATTGAAAAGGACTAGATTAATAAAAAGAACCAAACACGTAAAATACCCACTGACAGTATTTAACTTCAAATAATCTAGGTAGCATAATAATATATATTATATGAACTAAAATCATGAATATGTGTCATAATTGGCATATATATTCCATTCCATAAACTGACAATTTGCTGGTAATTAAGCAACCTGAAAGTTAGAATTATTGAAAAATAGTCAGTTTTCCATTTCTGTAATATATTTTAATGAAAATGTGCTTATATCTGAGCTTGTATTTCTTCTCATAAGTGTCTATGAATTTTCACTAGTTATATCTATTCATTTTTAATACTTAATGCTTTTCAACAAGTACTATGTTAAATTCTTGATATAATTTTGGTGAATATACAATGTTAGGGTTCTTTGAAAAAGCTCTGATTTTTTTATCATTTATTACATTACATTTATTACCATAATATATTTTATTTAGAACAAAACATAAAAGCATGGCCTTAATTAGTAGTGAGAAATGATACTTTTAAGGCTACAGATCCTAGTAATGATTAATATTTCTGCTTGATACTGCAAAGAAGGTTTTAAAGGTTCAAGAGTGCCAATTACCAGGAAGACCAAAAAATATGGCAGCGTACTTTTTTGTCATTCTGAGAAATCATGGCCCTATTGGAAGTATGTCTCTGTTGAATGTACTGTGAGCTCAGACTTTATTCTCAGAAGGGCACAAAGGCACTGTTAGAATTACCACAATTTAAATCCAATTGCTTTGTTGAGTCCTAGATCTACACAGAAATTTTTCAGAAAAGACTGTGGGTAACTCATTTAATTTTGCTTGTTGTGGTTGTGATCTTGGCTTCCGACAGTCAAGATCCTTGCCCGGCCATGAGAGACATCTTACATCATTATATCCACTTTTTACTTAGAATGATGTAAAGTCTGGGCCTGAGAATAATGACCTCGTAATTGCAAAGAGGGCTCTTTTCAAGTGTGACTGGTTGTACTTCCTCTACTATTGGGGATTATTCCATTTCCTACTTATCCCCAACCTAGATTATACTAAGAGCCCCAGAAGCTTTCTGATCTACCATGCTGGTGGTATGTTCACAACGTGAGTTATTTACCCCTTTTGGGTAGATTGCGATTCGCATGGCTGCCTTCCCTACGTGAGCCTGAAAGCCTTTGTCCTAGTCCATGGCAATAGCCTCATTGGTGGCAACAGCCTCATCCCAGACGTACCCAGTCTTGTCAGGTCACAACTAGTGAGTGGTGTGGGCAGCATCAATCTACCTATTGGGAAAACGAAAGGCGTACATCCTACCTTCATCCCCCTTTAGAACCAGGAACACATCCTTTTCTTCTCTTTCCTTTTCTTTTCTTTAGGTAGATTGTGCTTGGCAGCTCCCGCATTTATCTTAGCCAGATTTCCATCCTGAAAATTTAAAATAATATCTTATATGATATATTCCCACGTGAACCTGAGACCACCTAGTGAAACAGGCAGAAAGGTAGTATCAGTGTGGGGTGAGGTCAAGGGGAAAATAGTCTAAAATTTTAAGGTCACACTACCTCAGTCAAATTCTAGTTCTGACAGTGTGAGCTTAGGCAAATAATTTAAATTCTGTCTAGTTCATTTACTTCCTTTATTGAATAGAATAATAAGGATAGGACCTACTTCAAAGAACTATTACCAGGAGTAAATGAGCATATACATGTAAGGAATTTATCCCAGTGCCTGCCACGTAGTAAATGTCTTGGTAAAACTTACTTGTTATTATTACACAGCACAAATACAAAACAGACATAGAACGAAGATCTAACTAGGAATCCAATCCTTGTTTCATCATGTCCCAGAATAATAGTTACATTTCAGATCCTCTGTAGTATATTTTTGTAATTTGCAGTTCACTGGTCCCAGAAACCCCTCAACTTAAGCCTCTTAGATTCCTATGAAGAAACTAAGTTCCAGACTCATAATGTCTGGAAATATCACTTAGGATGGATGCAAACACAGTACTTACATTCCTGCTACTATGTGGCAGAAAAATGTTGTGTTTAAGCATCTGGCATCTTTCAAAAAGTTCATGCTCAGTACAAGAACTGTTAAAAAAAAATACAAATTCAGTCAGTCTAGAGTTTATCTCTCACTTTAAATCTTCAAAGGACAGCCAAATCTGTCTCAACTAAATTCAAAAGAATCAATGAGATAGTACTTATCTCCTCAATGAAGAACACACAGACAGCTCATTTATTTTTCAAGCCTTCACTGCAATGTGCAAGTGTAGGATTTCAGTGGCTGCTAAGATTCTGAGAGTTGCTCTAAACCATCCCAGCTTTCCTGCATTTTCCTTTAGAAGGGCAGAAGAAAGCATATCAGGTCAAAGAATGTGATAAATTCCAATTATTCCTCAGTGGTTGCTTTCTTGTATGATGACAAGCACCACAGTAGTATTAGCCCCTATTTTTAAAAAGTAGTTTCAATTTATTTGATTTATGATTAAAAATGTAGTATCCTCATGATGCTGATGCTTAAATAAGATTACTATTCATCTATCTTTTGGTATAATCAGGTCTTAACAAATAAAACAAAACCTGCCTCTCAAACTCTTAGAGATAATTTCTTTAGCTTGTTAATGCATATCCTCCCAGAATACACACACACACACACACACACACACACACACACACACACACCACATTTACACAAATGTTTGTAAATTTTCCCCTTTAATGGGACTTGGCATCATTTTTAAATATTGTTCTTTTAGAACTTTTTTTTATTTTGGTTTTACTCAATATACGTCCTATACTTCTTTCCGTTTGACCTTCTACAGAAACTTAAATTCAACTTTAATTCTTCAGTCTCCCAAACCAAAAATTCTTACCCTTATGCTTTTAACATTTTAAAATATGTTCATCCTAGAGCCTTTACTACTTTATTTTAATCTATACAGTCTCTCTCTGCAAGTCAATTCACCAATGAAATTCCAACTTGAAACATTAAAGTGTAGTCAGTAATGATGTTATTCAGGTTAGAGTAAATATTTTCAAATACTTTATTCAAAACAAAAAAATACCAAAAGTCTATTATGCCTGATATTTTTTGTGTATATAAATATATATTCCAACATATCCACATTATGATGTATGAGGAAACACTTCATCTAAATTTTATCAGCTGATGTGCATAAGACTATTGCAAGTTAAACTTACATTAAAGTTATTTATTTTACCAAGCATTAGGAGGGAAGCATTATGACATACAAAACATTTATCCCCTTTCTTATTAATATAATTCCATCAAAACTCAAGATAAATCTAAGAAATTGAAATACAAACAAAAGGAATGTTTCCATAAATATCAATAAATGTAAAAAAAATAGCTTAAAGAGCAATGTGAAAACAAGTCTGATTTTTCAGCTAGATCATTTTCATTTTTGCTTTGGAGACAACTGAAAAAATACAAAACTGTATATTCTAAGGCAGTAGAACTACATGGTGATAATCAACACAAGAGTCATTGCAACATCCAGAATTCAAGCTGCACATATGGAGAGCTCAGCTATTCCAAACAATTTGTATATTAGGGGTGATTCTCCATAACCTACTTGGGCCATGAGTAATTTATTAAGCAGAATTAGATTTTTACTTCCAAAGACTGTTTTTCATATCATCGCACGCTTGTAGACACAATTCAGGCATGATGGATACGGTACTCCCAGAACCCTACTTCCACAAAATGGAGATAGTAGCAATGTCTTTTAGCCAATAGATAATTTGATCTCTTGACAAATGATCACTTAATAGGAAAATGGATTTGGATTTCTAAACTCTAATGGAAACTTAAAGTAAAAAAAAAAAATAACAAATTACTAAATTCTTACTGCAATGACCAGTAATGTTGTGTAAGGCCAGTAAGTAAGGGGATTTTCACCACCTGTAAAATTTATGAAAGAACATGCCACTTAAATTTAGGCACACCGGAAGTGAATCTTAAGTGGTTTTTGTGACCTTAAAATATTTTATAAGTTCTTTTCATTTAACAAAGAGTGCCTGAGAGAAGTTGCAAGATAAATGTTCAGTGGATAAATAGGGATCTCTTACATATGCAGCTTTGGGTTAAATGTAAATAATGCAAACAAAGTGATATGGAATCTACCCTGGAGAAACCTACTTAAACATTAAGACCCGAGATGCCTGGGTGGCTCAGTTGGTAAAGCAACTGCCTTCAGCTCAGGTCATGATCCCAAGGTCCTAGGATCAAGTCCCACGGTGGGGCTTCTTCTCTGTCTGCTGCTCCCCCTGCTTGTGTTTTCTCTCTCTCTCTCTGGCAGATGAATACATAAAATCTTTTTTAAAAATTAAAAAATAAACAGTAAGTCCCGAACAGGGGGAGTACATATATTCTTTAGGAAGGTGCTATGTCTTTAAAACGATAGCCGCAACCATGTGCTATAAATCAAAGGGGAAGGGTTGGAGAAGGCTGAGTTTAAAGTGGGACTTTAAAATGCTGGGATGATTTGGATGTGAGAAGGGGAAAATGGTGTCCTAGAAGGAGAGATTTCCACATGCAAGGGCACAAGTGGGCAGACACTGGTAGGGAATGGGGAACTAGGGAAACTTTGTGATCAGGAAAATGTGATGGTCAGGGTTGTACTTGGGGAAGACCAATCTGCAGAAAGCACATGAAATGTATGGGAAGGTGGAAAGACTGTAGGCGGAGGAGCGGACATCCTGCACAGGTCCCTGGAAACGTGGAGCTGAAGAGGGGGAAATGTGGAAACGAGTCAGCTTGGTGATAAAGGTGTAGGAATCTGGAAATCCTCTTTCTCTTCCTAGTGTCCATACTTGAGAAGCCTTAAGAAGAGCAAAGGACTGGGACAGGTCCTGGGCGGAGGGGGATGGGGTGTGAAGGGCCAACTTCTACACAAAACATCCTTCCCAACATCTGGCACCTGGACAAAAACAAACACCCAGCACAAGGTAAGGCCCATGGAGGGGCGAGAAATCAAGGTGTAGAGAATCCTAGATGACAGGGCCACTAAAACAGAAGCAAGGACTTAAGGAGATCTATATAAAACTGAGTGCATTTTGACTCTCTTCAATACCCATCTTTCTTGGCCGAAAGAAACTCAGAACGGGATCCCATCTTTAAATATACTATCACAGCCGGGGCGCCTGGGTGGCTCAGTGGGTTAGGGCCTCTGCCTTCGGCTCAGGTCGTGATCTGGGGATCCTGGGATCGAAGATCAAGCCCAGCCTCGGGCTCTCCGCTCAGCGGGGAGCCTGCTTCCTCCTCTCTCTCTCTCTGCCTGCCTCTTTGCCTACTTGTGATCTCCCTCTCTCTGTCAAATAAATAAAATCTTAAAAAAATATACTATCACGGCCTATATGCTTTTTATAGGGTGTTTTAAGCTACTTTGTTTTCCTAAAAGCCCCTCTAACTGTGCCCGTTAAGGAGCACACGGCTCAGGGAACTGGAGAGCCCACTGATGTTTTTATTCAAGTTCATCCTGTCTTCACCGCGCCCTGAAGGTGGGGAAAGGTCTGGATGTCCACCAGGCGGCCTCGCCAGGGAGGAACTTGGCACAAATTCTCCAGATCGCCGGGAGAGCGGGCAAAAGCAAGCAAGCCCGAGTACGAATAGCGCCCCCGTGGGAAGCAAGAGTTAGGGCTGCCACCAACCCACCCGGCTTTTCCCTCAAACCCAGGAAAGAGATAACGGGGGAGGGCTACGGCCTCTGAACGAACCTGGAGGCGCTGGGAGGAAAGTCGGATCCCGTCTGCGCTCGGGGTTAGCCCTGACTGCTCCGGGAAAACACTCTGGGCCCTATCACTCAGGAGCGATCTCTCCTCACCCTAGGTTCCCCGGGTCGAGCAGCGCGCCCCGTGTGGGGGTCGCATCGGGGCGGGCGTGGGGAGAGCCCAGCAGCTGGAAGCACCGGGGCCCAGGGAATCCCGCGAAGCCACCACAGCACTCGTCCGCGGGGCGCCCCGGGCTTTCCCCGCCGCCCGGTGCGCGGCGCCCGCCGAATGCGAACCCTCCCGCCCCGCAGAGCGGGAGCCACAGAGGGAAGCAGGTGGGTGTGGAGCCGGGCCCGGGGCCCGAGGGAGCCGCAGGCGCGCCCGAGGAGAGGGAGGCGCCCGCCGAGGTGTGGGCGGCGTCCGCCCGCCCGGCCGCGCCCTGGGCTCGGGGGGCGCTGTCCCAGGCCGAGCGCACAGCTCCTGCCCCGCGAGGCCGAGCCGGGGCGTCCCCGGCGGTGCCCGGCCGGCCGCCCAGCCCCGCCACGCGGGCCCGCCGCCCACCTCGAGGGCCGCGAGCGCCTCGGAGGAGGAGGTGGAGGAGGAGGAGGAGAAAGAGGAGGAGGAGGAGGAGGAGGCGGCGGCGGCCCCTCCAGCCCGCGGGTGCGCGGAGCGCGGGAGGAGGCGGAGCGCGAGGCGGGGTGGCCGCGGGCGGGTGTGCGCGCCGGCCCGGCGCCCCCGAGCGCCCTGCCTCGCCTCCCGCGCCCAGCCTCTCCCCGGCTCCGCCACAGACACACACCCACCAAGCACCCACCACCCTCCGCCCCCGCCGGCCGCCGCCGCCTCTCCGCCCGCAGCCCGAGCGAGCGGCAACTCTCCGGCCCGCGCGGCTCGCCTTCCCGGCTCCTTCCGCGCGGCGAGCTCAGCCCCGCTCGATTTTTCCTTTTCTACCCCAGCCCTCTCCTGTCTGGGCGGCGGCGGCGGCAGCGGCGGCGGCAGGGGGATGGGGGCTCGCGTGGGGAAGGGGGCGAAGATCGATGAAGATTATTGTTCTTTTTAAGGATACCTTAGCTTCCTCCCGCCGCCTCTTCTTTGAGCTTTCCTGCTAGAGACCGCGAACAGAGTCAGGGATGTGAGGAGAGGGGGAAAAACGCCAGGAGCTCCAGCCAGCCGGGGAGACCCTCCTCTCCGTGGAGGGGAGGGGGATTTCCAGCGACAGATCATTGGCGAAGGGGACCGTCGCAGGGAGAGGAGCCCCGGAGGGAGCGGGGAATCCCACAGCCCTTTGTGGTGCCCGAGCCCGTGCCGCCTGCTGAGCGGGGTCTGTGGGAGCTAGGTAAGTGAAGGGGCATTGCTGCTCCCCGGAGGGGGTCTTCCTTTTAAGAATGAATCGTCGCGGGCAGCCTAGCCAGACTTGAGTTGAGAGAGGAATTGGAAACTGCCATATGGCGCCGAGTGGACTTACACACAAAGCTGAAGCCGACTTAGCTTGTTACGGGGTTGTTAATGTAGGGCTCTGTCCCCGTGGGGAAGGCACTCCAGCGTTAGCCCCTGAGAAGGTTCTGAGCAGCCTGCCTGGGAAGGGATGGGGAATGTTATTTCTAGGAGACGAGCTCTTGTTGCCTTCTGTTCATTTGTTGGTAAATGCCACACTCACATGCACACACTTGTGGGACCGGATTTAGGGAGTGTGATGTCTCTGATGTATGAACAGTGCTCAGGGCAGAGACATGCATGCGTTGTATCCTTGAAGCGGTGCGCGTTCTCCGTTCTGTAGCAAGGTTCCTGCGAGGGAGAACGAGTCTCTAAGGAAAGAGCTTCATGGCTGTTTCCAACACACTCTGCTAGGGGACTTGAGAATACAATTGCCCTGAATGGCACCAAAAGACACCGACCATTTCCCTCATCATTTGCTTCCAAGGCTTAATGAGCGTTTTCAAAATAGTGTGCTGCCATCCATTTTCTAGAATTCTAAGCATTTTCGTGTATTCATTCATAAAAATTGTCAGTGTGCAATATGCACAAACATGCCATTTATGCATCATTTATGACTGCACAGGTGATATAATCATAGATACAAGATTACACTGAAAAATTTAGGGTGCTCAGATGTACACGGGTTATTTCATGCGGGTTCAACGTTGCTTCTAATCAAGTTATGCAATAATGTCAATATTTTAAATAACATTTCACATTTCTGTTTTTGCACTGGTTATTGGATTTTGTTGGGATTTGATATTTTACGCTCAGCTCAAAAGAGAAGTAGAGATTTGTTATTGTTTCTAAATGTGTGGCATTGTGTGGGACAGTGGTCTCTTATGTTTATCAGTAAACATCAATTGAGATGATACATTTCATAAGACAAGAGAAAGGTAAGTGCTGGTCAAAAATCTAAAGGACAACTTGTCAATTCTGCATAACTTTCAGGAAAGATTTTCAAAAAATAGGGTAACATTAAAAAAAATACGTATATATGTATAAAATAAAGTTTTACTTTATTTCACTCATTAGAGGGTGTGTGTGTAAATAAATATAAAGTTGTCCAAAGCTTACTTGGAAGACATGAATTAGATTGATAGACTCTAAACTATAGAGTTCTGGATTCTTAAATTAACTAAAACTTAAACAGTTGAGTAATCTGGCCCATTATGTATGTGTATGTACTTTTAATTGCTGCTAGGGGTGGTGTTTTTGATGTAGGACATGAATAATGTGCTTGCTTATGTGTCTGCGTAGACTTTCTGAGAATATTGAGGGTATGGTATATAAATAACTTTTTTTTTTCTCCACTGAATAAAAAGTATCGTCTTCACCTAAAAGAATGAATATGCTTCCACAAAGTAAATACTATAATCCCCTCCCTCTTGCTGTCAGGTTCAGAGCAGTTGTTTACCATGAATAGAATTCGGTCTAATGCACTCTTTTTCCTTTTCTGGCACAGTACAGACTCTTGGAGAAAGAAGTGAATCAGTTGGCAGTTCTCTTTGCTTTCTTCCTCCTTTTAACCTTCACCATTCCTTCTCCAGGGTAGTGCTTCCAAATGTCCCTCATGTACAAACACACACACACACACACACATACACACACACACACACACACTGGAAAAAATAACTCCATTGCCTGCCACTTTGAGAATTCTGCCGTCTGTCTTTTCTTTTTCTCTGGTGTTTTTCTAAGTAGAATCAATCCATGTGTCAGTTTAAACTATTTCCAATTTCACTTTTCTCCAAATTCCACAGTTTAACTTTCCAGGCATACGTGTTTACTGAATATTCAGATGGGAAGTAGTGAAAATTATTACCTTATCTAATCCTGGCTGTTTGGCTTTTAAAGTTTCCTTGTTAACACCATGGAGCAACTGTGAACATGAACTCAGGCTTCTCATTTCCAGCACGGTAACCAAAGTGAGACAGCTAGAAAAAATGCAATGGCAGGATACGCTTTCAGTAACATTTCTTGGTAACTCAAAATAATATCTGCCCAGGTTCTTTTTCCGTAACTGCCTATATATCTGTGGAAAATCTTCATTAAGCGTGGAAAAATATTTTTTCTTGAATTTATATCTGGCATTTTGAAATGGTATTCTAGGGAGATTGGGATATGTGCATACATATTATGAAAGTAGACCAAATTACTGGTAAGATCTAGGAGACTACAACATCTATTCCTTCTAACCTCATGCATTTTTTTCCTTGGGGAATTATAAAGAAGTAATTCATTATTTGAAACATGCTATCCCTTAGAGACTAAAATCCTTAAAGTTCATAAGACATCTTCTCATGTACATTTTAAGGTAAATACGTAAGATTAAGATACTGTTTACTTTAGAATGTGATATTGAGATTTGCTTATATTCATCAAGTAGATTTTACATAAAATCACAATGCCTGTTATTTTCACAAAGGCTTCAGAGAAGATAAACATGCATTATAAGTGATATTTTTTCAGAGTACTTTTTAAAGTAAGAGCTTATGACCTTGTTACTCCCAAAGTGATAAACTTTGTAGAGCAGCACAGTCTTAAATTTTTTAGTTATATAAGTATCTTCATACTCGAGACCTATAACCCATTCTTGTTCAGTGGTTGTTTCCTCTTTGTGCTTCTTAAATACAAATTCCCACCAATTACTGTAAGCCCAGGCTGTTGAGCAAAAGGTTACCTTGTTGTGTGTGTGACCAGAGACTCCTTGGCCTGTGTAAACCAAACCCTACCATACTATCTTTTTTTTTTTCTATCATATTATCTTTAAGGGAAAAGTACCTGTTCCTGTAGATTGAATTGTACCTATCTATATTGTGATTGAATGTTATGTATCTACTTGCTAACTCATTCATTAATTCATTTATTACTCATTAAGTGTGTGGGAGGAGAAGAGTGCTTAATTAGAATGTAACCAGTGTAAAACAGATAGAAGACATAATCCCTGCCCTTCAAGGATTTTTTTTAAGTGTAGAGAATAAAACTTGAATATATAACTAACCGAAGAATCATATATATAGTTCAAAATCAGGGATCTCTGGCATATAGACATGCATTTAACAGTTTCATAATTAATTAAGGCAAATCTTGAAGAGGATCATGAAAAATTTGTCATAGTCTATGCTTTTTATTAAAAAACAATAACAACTCTTATTAAAGTGATTACTCTTCAAATTGAAATTAAATTAAAACATTATAAATATTTATATTATATTTTATAATTATATTATTTTATTTATATAAAGCAAATAAATTTCTTTTTACTATTATTATTTTAGGAAACACTTCAGCTAGGAAATGTTTTCAGTGTTTTACAAATATTCTCACAATATTTATCTGAGGCAGCTATCACTAATCCTCTTCATTACGCAGAAATGAAAATTCAAGTACATAGACTTTTCTTGTGTGAAGTCACATAGGAAATAAATGGTACAAACTTGAACTCAGGCATTCTGGCTCTACTTAACCACTATGTTATTGAGAAATATTAAATGTGATCCCAAACAGAATAAGAAAAGATGTTTGCAGCTTCTAGATTTATTTGAAGCTCTATCTTCCCATTAAAGGATATGCCCATAGTTATGATGACAGAGATGCTTGGAATAGGTCAAAAGAAGAGACTTTCTGTAGGTAAAAACCCCCAAATTTTCAAGATAAATTTGAAATAAGAAGCTAGATTAGCTGGAGGCTGATCTTTAAAAATTGGGTAGACTGTTATCAGAATGCCGAAACATTAGAAAGTACTGCTCTTAGGGTGACTGCAGAGAATAAAGCTGGCTGAGAGGTGACTGGCCAATTTTGAATGATAGTTCATTTTATTTTCATTTTCAGTTTTTAAAAACTTTTGTGAATTATTTGAAATAAATTATTACAAATATTTTTAACTTATTATTTTTAGGATTATATATTCGTATGTTAAAAGAAAAATTCTTAGTTTTTCAATATGTAATTTTCATTTACCTGTGGCCCCATATTTTCCTCTGTAACATGTACCTCTCATATATTGTGGAAATTGGAATACAGTCACTTAACACGTTTACTTTCTAGTAGATTGTCTAGAATGCATTTATTTTATTAAGTGACAACTATGATTGTGAAAGCATAAATCAGATTATAAGTCACTGAGATTTTCATCAAGAAAAGCTTATATAATAATTGAGGTGAAGTTTTTTCTAAATAGCCACTGCTTCTGATTGTGTGAAAAATACCATCTGGATTAAATTTGGAAGATAAAATGGCCAAATATTCCCTGCAGGATGCCATATAATTAAATATTTAGATATATCCTCATGATTGACATTTTAATTTCTCCCACAGATGTTAGGTCTCATAAGCTCAGTCACATACTGTATAGACAACTCTCAACCTATAATTGGCTTATAGCTTATAAGTTGATTTTAGAGGATTGGTTTTTTTGGAACTTGTATTGCATTTAGAGAGGCAGTACTTTTTTGATGTTTAGGTCTCTAGCCCAAACCACAAATGCCCTTTTTTAAAATCAGTAATATACCCAAAGTATGGTAATATTAGTACTAAAAACCTAACTATTATGTATAGCAATATTCCTGGGGAATAATTTGATTTAAATAATATTTATTGACTGTTTCCTCTGCACAGGGCTCTTTGGGGCCATAAAGGTGAACATTGTACTGCCTGGGCCTACAAGGAAGAGAGAATATTGAGTTTGTACCTAACTCACTTTCACGTTAGGCAGAATGAAGAAAACTTAATAATATTGGTATAGGCAAATAGTGAATAATTGATTCAGAGATCTATCATAAGAGCCAGGGAATGCCTACCTCCTTAGGAGTCTCATTTGGTCTTTCGTCCTCAGGATATCTACTGAGCTTCTTTCTTGATGCCAAGCCCTAAGCTAGGTGCTGGGGACATAAATATGAATCAGACAGCATGCACTCACAGCCTGCACAGACAAGTAAATCATAACAAAATGTCATAAATGCTGTTGGCAGAGCAGAATGGCAATTCAGTGGAGTAGTTGCCTAACAGAAGCATCCCGAGAGTAAAAAAAAATGTGATTGCTCTGAGTTCCTAGATGTCTTGAGTCATGATTCACTACTCCATCAGACCCAGTGTCCCCTTTGCGTAAGCAGGGTTTTGTGATGTCCCTTTTGCTTTCCTGAAATGATATTTGTAGATAATATAACCTATCTTCATATGTAATATTTGAAAAATCAGCATGCTCTTTATCTGTAATCGAAGCCAGAAATCAAAGGAAAGCTGCTTACGATAAACTTGTAGGGATATCAGTTTGCATATGCTCAGGCATAACTCTACTAAGAGGTACTAAAGTAGTCAGATGCTTGCTACTTAAAATGTATAAATTTAGGTTTAAGAGAAAACATTCAACTAAATATCGGTGACACTTTTGTATACTTGGCATTTTTGAAATAAGAATGAAGTAAATATATCTATTGCATGTAACAGCTACAATTGCAAACATGTGGGTGTACTCTATTAGTGAATGAGTTCCCATGAGCAGCATTGTAGTTGGCGACATGACTCTCCAAAATGGTGAGCAAATCTTGGTGAAGTTCCAAATATGATACTTTCCTAGAAAACGCTCATGTAGAGAACATTTGTTGTACGACAGGGTAAGATTCCACTGGTACTCAGAAGCAAGTTTTTCATGTACATATGTGTTTGATCAGTAGTATGAAACTTAGGGGGCACAGGATTTCTGTACACGTTATAGGGTTTCTGGTATTCCTGGGCCTTACCTTCCAAATGTTTCACAGTTGTAGAAAACTCATTCAAAAGACTGGAGTAATCTCACTCAGCAACACTGATTATGGATATAATTTCCCACGGAAGGCAGCCAATCTCATTCTAATGCATCACTGGGCTGTTTTGAAAAAGCAGGACTCTCTAAGTTTTTAGTAAGAAGAACTATAAACTGAAAGGCTGACTGAATAACAAAGAAAATCAGACCGTGTAGATAACTGAATAATAGAAACACCCCAATAGTAGGCACAATACGTGAGGCTGGCTCATCCGATCATAAATGTCAGGATTCCGTCTTCTCTGTGGGGGTGTCAGACAAGACTTCACAGATGAAGTGACAACTGAGTTAATTTTTAAGAGATGAGTAAGCATTTTCCAGGCTAAAAAGGAGGCAGATGGAGAACGTTCTCGGCAGAGGGAACAGCATTTGCAAAGCAGTGTCATTAAAAGGGTGTGGCTGGTAGTTGGGGCTCAGCATTGTCAGCTGCAGGGAAATGAGGGGAGATGAGATTGAAGAAGGTTGGAGATTAAATGGGAAAGGTGGTGCGTGTTGGTTTATATCACTTGGATTTTATCCTATGGGATGGGCAGTGGGGGGTTAACTTCAATTTTAAGTAGAGTGACATGATCCATTTTCTGTGGTGGACGGTCTCTGAGCTAGCATGAGGAGGATGGATGGTAAGAGGAGAAAAAATTGAAGCCCGGGAGCCTCGGTCGGAGACTTTTGAGGCATACAGGTAGGATAAGGGCCAGGACTTACCTTAACAGAAATGGTGAAGAAGAGGAGGGTCTGAATTCCCTGTGGCAAACATTTGTAACCCAGGTGTCCCTAAGTCTTTCAGCTCACAACCTGGGTTGGAATAACAGGGTTGGAAACCCACTCGTTCTTCTTCAAGGGCCATTGTCTTGGTCGTGGTAACGTGAACTTCTGGAATAAAACTCCGTATTTCAGTGATTAACAGAGTAGAAGTGTATTTTTTGCTCATATGAGAGTCCAGTGTGTGTGTTTTGTGCAATGATTGGGGGACTCATATTCTTGCCAAGTTCTAGGGATTTGGAGTTCTCTGTATCTAGCGGGCAGTTGTGGCTGAGAATGAACATAGAGGTTTACCTAAGAAGTGACACACCTTGCTTCCATTCATATTCTGTTGGTGAGAGAATCACATCATGCCATCTATATACAAAGGGGGCTGGAATATCTAACCTCTGGCTGGCTGGCCACTCCCCAGCAACATTTCTGTATCGTGGAAGGAGAAGCAAAATTTTGCTGAACAGCTATTTCTATCATATTCTGCCTCTCTGGCCACATGTAGCAAAACTTCAGCCCCAGAAAACTACCTGAATCCCCCCTGGTCATTGCATCCACCTCAAAGTCCAGGCTGTAAGGGTGATGCTAAGTCCTCCCCATGAAGTCTGGCCCCTCATATCCAGAACCCTTTATACTGAAAGACAGGTTATTGGCCTCCCCTCACATGATGTTAGATCCAGTATAGAATGATTGCATTCAAAAATTCCCATTTGGAAAAGGGAAGAAAGGGAAGAATGGCCTGTAACGTGGAAGAATTCCTGCTAGACATTAGAAAGACCTCTTGTTCTGGCAGTAAGGGAAATTCTTTTTTTTTTTAAGACTTTAGTTTTTCTATCTTAGAATAACTCCTTTGTTCATTGTTATCTGTAGCCCTGGTCGCCCTCGGAGAGGTTCTTCCCTACCCATTACTCATCCAAAATGGATGTTGGGAAGTATGCCCTTCTTGGGAATTATATTACCCTCTCAGCACCCTTCTTGCTGGCCCAAGGTTGGGTGTCTTAGGGGCTGTTTTATAGTCACTGTTTCCAGTCCCCACTGCCCCTTAGGCCAGGCTCCTAATCTCTTTGACAATACAATTCCCTCAAAATCTTCATAGGCTTTTAATGTATTTGCTTTGTGTCAGTTACACTACTAACGACATTTAAAATTCTTTCCTATTCGTACTTCCTGAACCTGCTTCATTTCTTTGCTCCTGTCTCAACCACCTTGTCTCAAGTGGTTGCTTTGAGGTCATCCGAAAGAATAGCCATGGGTGGTTGGTGACTTATTAATCAGATCTTTGTTGCAAGACTGAGTCATTTTGTCAAAAATAGGTTATCTGTTATCCGCAGCCCTTTTCAGCGTTATTCCTCACTATTAGAGTCCCTGAAGCAATGTGCTCTTGCAGCTTCATAGTCTTGGATTTCTAGAGTTTGGCTCTTTGCCCTTATCTCTGCTCTCAAACCAGCCAATTCTTTCCTGAGTTCATCCATTATCTTGTAACACCTTGCTGTAGGCAGTGAGAAGCAGCCATCACACACAAGCATTCTGGCTCTTTCTAGCCATTTCTTCTGGAGTTAGTGCAGTTTTGCTAGGGCTGAAGAGGATTCCAGGCCTCAAGTCTCCTCTGTCTGTCTCCTGACTGATGGCCACGCTACGTATTTCGATTTTTATAAAGGCAGTACCCACTTTGAGGTATCAGCTTCAGAGTAAGTTAAGATGATGGCAGCTGCTGTGACAAACTGAAACGTTAATGGCTTGACATAATATAAAGCTTTCTCACCCACATATCAAACGGGGAGAGGGGTTTATGTGGGGAGGAATGGAGAATTGAAAAGGCACACCTATTTCTTAAACATCTTGACTTAGAAATGATGACAGCCACACTTCCGCTTATAATCTGCTGATGAAAACTAGTCAGATGACCCCCTAGATGCAGAGGGGCTGGGACATGCAATCCCTGGTTTAATAAGAGCTTCCCAATGACTGTTCTCTCTTACAAAAGTGAAGCATAAATTCAGACAATTAGCCCATTCCAGCTGTAGTCATCTTCCTCCAGATAAATTAGAGAGGAAAGGGTTTGAATTACATTCACTCTCCAGTTAATCCATTCTACGCATGGCATTGCCCCACCGCACTCCTGTCTTCTTATTGGCTCTCCTTCCAGACTTCTGGGGCCAGCATAGTCTTTCTTAGTTCCCTGAAGCATCACTGGTGTAAGGCTTTTACACATAACAGGCTCTGGCTGAGTGCTTTGGGACAAAGGCTGGTAATTCTACCATAGACAAGAAACTAGTTCTAATTGAATGTTAGACATCAGTCCTTCTAGAAACGTCTTTACCATTCCTTACCATGGGGGTTTGCTCACCAGCCCGGATCTCTCTGGGGCCCAGATACAAGCCATTTGCTAGGCATTTTTCTTCCCCTAGGCTCTTCTTCACATCTCTTTATTTAAGATTTCCCCTCTAACCCTTCTCAAGGTGCAGTGGACTCTGTAAGCAGGTCCACAAAGGGACTTACCTGGAATAACCAAACAGTCCATTATGGTTTTTTTTCCACCCAAAACAAAGCAGTAGTTCTTTCTCTGAAAGGACTTATTGCTTTCTCATACCCCAGCTGTCTCCAAATTGTAGCCAGCTTTTTAAAGACATGCACCTAGCAAATATTTATTAAGTACTTTTCCTAGGTAAATCGCTCTTCTCTGTCACCAGGTTAAACAAAATTGGTCATTACGCTCACAGTGCTTATAGTCTATTTAGAAACAAGAAGCCCCCAGATCCCTTTTCAGTGGCAAGGGCAGTGAGTCTCCCCCAGGTCCAGAGGACTGGGGATTCTTTATGAATCATTTGGAAAGGAGAGTGATGGGCAAAGGCAAGGCTGCTGGAAATGAAAGGCTGAGGGACTTGTGGACTGAGGAGCTGCAGGTGGGCTGTGGTGTGCCAAAATGGGGGAGTTGAGACCGTAAGCTGCCATCACTACCCAAAGATACCTTTGTGCTCTGCTTCTGGTCACCTGATTTGTTTTTTGAGGACTCGGGTCTTGAGTTCTTTGCTTCTTTTTCCACTCCCTCCTCCTCTTTTCTAGCAGTGGGCACTCAGTCATGTCAGGGCCCAGGTAAGCTGGTCCTAAGAGGAAATCGCACGTGGCGTCTGGAGAGGCCAGAGATGGATGGGCGGCGGCAGTCCAAGTGGGCAGGAAGTTAGATCTGTGGGGTACTGGGGGAAGCCCCGGCCAAATTATGGGGAGGGAAGTCTAGGAACAGGTAGTATTTGAGATTCAGACAGGTAGAGGCAGACGGGGCGGGCAGAATCAGGAAGATCCAGCCCCAGAGGTTCAAATGCTATGGTTTGTGAACACTTAAGAATTTAGAAAGAAGTCGGGATGCCTGGGTGGCTCAGTTGGTTAAGCATCTGCCTTCCGCTCAGGTCGTGATCTTGGAGTCCTGAGATCGAGTCCCACCCACATCAGGCTCCCTGCTCAGTAGGGGGCCTCAAGAAAACAAAAAACAAAAACCAAACAAACAAAAAAAGAATTTAGAAAGAAGTCTATTGTATGTAGCTAGCAGGAGTCCAGACTAGTTTAGACATGGGTGTCTGTTGTCAGGAAAGCCATGTGTCACATTATAAATGCAGGGTTTCAGGCATGATGGACAGGGCCGTTGCCTATGCCATCACCAAACTGCCCATACCTTTCTGGACTTCCACTAAAGCCTATTAACTAGACTCCTCGCTTCTTTTCTTGTCCCCTCAATCCATTTTGCCCTTTGCTTTTCTTTTTTTATAAATGGCAGATCTGATCATATCGCTCCTCTACCTTAACCCCTTAAATGATTTCCCCCTTTCTTAGGCTAAAGGCCTCAATCTTTAACTTGAGGGCTACCATATTCCTTCTTCGCTTTCTAAAGCATCACTAGCATAAGCCTGTTGTTTATAGAGGCTCTGGTCAGTCTGGCCCCTGTCCGCCTGCCTCATTTCAGGCCATTCACCCTTCGTAATCTGCTATGAGTTTGACTTTCTGTTAGTTTATACAAGGTGCCTGAGTTTCCTTGCCACAATGCGTGCACAGGTGGTTGTTTGGGGTGCTCTCTCTTCCCACTTTTACCTACCTAACTCTTACTAATGTCCCTGATCTCAGATCCAAAGTCATTTGATCAAAGAGGTCTTCTCGGGCCCCCAGAGGAGAGCACAGGTCTCTCCATTATTCCCTTTCTTAGCACCTTCTCTTCTCCTTTGTAGCACTTATCCCAATTCTAAATTGTGGGTCATTTTCCTGTGTCGTTTCGCTGTATGAAAATGTCAGCTCACTAAAGGCAGAGGCTGCCCTTATTCATTGCTTTATCCATAGCACTGCCATATAGTTGGTGCTCATTGTTTATGTGTTGGGTCAATGAGTGAAGGAATGGATGGAACCTAAGTCCAGTTCTGGGTCACAGAACAGCTCCCAGCAGTGCTGCTACCAAGAACTGCTGCCCAGGGTGGACCAGAGTAGGACTAGAGTAGGGCCAGCATGTTGATGGACAGCCAGGCCATGGCCCTACACTACTTTATACTCAAACACTTCCCCTGCTTCTTGACAAGGGCTAATATGGTTCTAGAATCTGGGTTGAAACAGTTTGAAAATGGAGGTTGAAGGACTACCACTGGTAAGAATGGAGGCCACTGGTGGAATGAGATGAAGAAGAACATGATATTTCCGATAGAATTTTTCTCTCATCCCTATTTTCAGAACAGAACTCAGCTTCATAACTTCACAGGAGAGTTGTCTAGATCCATGCTCTCCGATAGAACTGTTGTGATGATGGGCATTTTCTATATCTGTGCTCTACGATTCCACAGACACTAGTCATATAAGCTATTGAACCCTTGAAATGTGACTTGTGGGACTGAAATTAAATTTTAAATTTAAATATCCATATGTGGCTAGTGGCTACCATACGAGACAGTGAAGGCCTGGGTTATTGTTAGCCTGAATTACTTTAGGAAACACTAAGTTTCAAAGGCAGTATGGTTTAAATTCTAGAAATACCCACTTACAACCAACATCAGCCTCCAACTAACCATATATAAACATGCAAGCCATCTGTGGAGTCCAATGCCTATTTTGACTCAGATGCGTATCTCCCAGGTACATCCTAGTGAAGGGATTTGAATGCACTATGATTTGTTTCTATGCATAGGAATTGTTCTTTATTGAAGGCATTTCTTTCTTTATGTGAACTACAAAATGTAAAATATTATACAAATATAGAACATTATCTTTGTAAGTGTCTAATGTGACCTTAAGTGCTTTCTCATGCCCACTCTTCCCAGACAGGATTTCCTTCCTCCTTTTTCTTTTCTTTCCTTCTTTCCTTCTTTC
>CM053606.1:111827417-111887293 GCA_028646535.1 Procyon lotor
TTTCTCTTTCTCTTTCTCTTTCTCTTTCTCTTTCTCTTTCTCTTTCTCTTTCTCTTTCTCTTTCTCTTTCTCTCTGTCTGTCTTTCATTCTTTCATTCTTGTCCATCTTTTCTTTCTGTCTCCTTCTTCTATTCATGTTTCTTCCTCTATTCAAGTTTCTTCTCTAACCTCTAAAATGACACAGACACAAAACTGTGTTCTTTAACAAGTTCCTTTCCTTTTGCATATTGATTTCTTTTGTGCTTATTTATAAGAGCTATTTTATCAGTTCAGATTATTAACAAAAAAATCCCTCTGAAATGATAATAGCTCTTGACATGCCAATTGATATATTTTTGGAGATTTGTCAGATACAATAATTTCAATATTTATTATGTAAAGCATGTTATGGTGAAGTATTGTGCTTTTCTTTTTCACAGTTATAATCTAGATAACATTAGAGTTGCTTTTAATCCTTTGAAAGTTCCCATGTGACTGGATCTCTTGAATTCTTTGTTTTGCTTTTCACAAATGAAAAGCACTATCTTCCAGAAAGATAATGCCGGAATGAGAAAGTGGTATTTAGAAGGTACAATTCTGAAATATAGCAGTAAATAACATTTGAGAAGAGATGGCCCATCTTTAGTCCTATTCTCTAGTCTGTATAGTTGAGAAAAAATGTGTCTAGGGGTTTCAATGCTAAATGTCTTTAGTTCATAAAATCACAATTATTAATTAGACCACCATTAAATATTAATTTACTTTTGAGATAAATGTCATTTTAAATTTGGAATCCTAGTTTTTTTTCTAAATCTAAGGAGAGCATTTTCATTAGGCTTTATAGCAAGAGTGCACATAGAAAGCTCAGAAGCTATTAAAAAATTACTTCTTAAAATTGTCTTCTGGTTTCATTCAGGCCCAGCAAAATACTTAATAAAAACATGGCTTGTAATCCTATATGTGCAGCTAAAATAGAATGTTTTATTCTACGGGTCTTTTTTCTTTTTTATCTTTTATCTTTACTTTTTTAGGGAGCTGTTTTCTGACAGGCGTTTTGTAACACAGTGTTTGATACGGTTGTAGGTGCTCAATAAGTCTGTGTCGAATGAATTAATGAAACAATCCATTTAATTCATTTAAAAACTCAAAGAGCTTTTAAAATTGCAAATGGTGGCCAAGGCTATAGCTCATATAAATGAACATTATGTTCTACAAAGCCCCATGAATTAAGACATCTGTGTCATTTGCTGGCATTTTATACTTTTCCCTTTCTTCACATTAGTATGTTTAAATCAGGTAGAAAACATTAATTAGGTGCCAGTTAAAGAAATATTTAAGTTCATAATATTATCTGAGCCTATAAGACATATGCTAAAAGCACAAATCCAAAAATTCTTGTAATATTCTTTGCAGTAATCCTATGGGTTCTTTGAGATCAAGGGCTACCTTACCCAATTTTGTATCTTCTGCATTCAGTATATAATGATAGCCAATTAACATATTGTTTTGAAAGGAAGGGAGGAAGGGAATGAGAAAGGAATATTGTACCTAAATCAATATGTATTATTTGTAATTTATGATCTTTTCCCATTCTGACCATTATTGGAATAGGAGAAATTACAGATTTATGTTTTAGTGAGGATTAATTAATAAGTAGATTCAACTCATCAGGATTTTTAGGTTTAATTGAATATGAGATAGTCGGATTGCTCTTACTTCACTTTTTCTCTTCCATTGTTGTACTTATATATTTATTTTTGGTTCTCTAAGGTAGCAAGGTCGAGTGGAAAATTAAAGACTCAGGAACAAGAGTTGACTCCTAGCCCTTACGCTGAATTGACCGTGGGAAAATCATTTAAATCTACTAATGTTGCCCTTCCAAATGCTATGAATTTTACATACATGTTTTTGAAGGATTTTATTTATTTGAGAGAGAGAGAGAGAGAGAGCACAAACAGGATAGAGAGGGAGAAGCAGGCTCCCTGCTTAGCAGGGAGCCCATTGCGGGGCTGGTTTCCAGGACCCTGAGATCATGACCTGAGCAGATGTTTAACTGACTGAGGCATCCAGGTGCCCCTGAATTTTATATTTTTAAAGCATTTATCTTGACTATAAATCTTCAGTACTAAGGCTAATAATATTACTTTCCAAAGTCACTTATTAAAATTTGTTTAGGGGGCGCATCGGTGGCTCAGTCGGATAAGTGTCTGCCTTCGGCTCAGGTCATAATCCCAGGTCCTGGGATGGAGCCCTGCATCGGGCTGCCTGCTCAGTGAGGAGTCTGCTTCTCCCCATGCTCTTTCTCTAAAATAAAATAAAATAAAATAAAATAAAATAAAATAAAATAAAATAAAATAAAATAAAATAAAATTTGTTTAGTTTTAAAAATTTAGAACTACAAAAATAGTTGCCAACCCTACCATCTCTATACATAAGAAAATTATAACATTCATATATTTTATACATGCCACTTAGACCAAAGGATAGATAAAATGGTATAAGAATTATTTAAGTTTTTAAACTGAGGGTTGCTTGGGGTTGGGGGTAGGGATAGGGTGGATGGGTTATGGACATTGAGAAGGGTGTGTGCTATGGTGAGTGCTGTGAAATGTGTAAGCTTGATGATTCACAGACCTGTACCCCTAGGAGAAATAATATATATATATTTTAAAGATTTTATTTATTTATTTGATGAGAGAGAGATTACAAGTAGACAGAGAGGCAGGCAGAGAGAGCGAGGGAAGCAGGCTCCCTTGCTGAGTAGAGAGCCCAATGCGGGGCTCGATCCCAGGACCCTGAGATCATGACCTGAGATGAAGGCAGAGGCTTTAACCCACTGAGCCACTCAGGCTCCCAATACATTATATGTTAATTTAAAAAAAAAATTAAAATTAGGGGAAAAAAGAATTATTTAAGTTTTAGTCTTCTATATCATGCTAAAAATATCCCTTAATATTGGTTCCATATTTCCATTTATTTATCATTCTGAGGCATCCAGAATCCTGCCATTCAAGGAAGATTTTTTATGATGTTAAAGACATGAGGGGCTTTGCATTAAGATAGTGCTGGACTGGAATCCCGGCACCAGCACTTACAATTTATGTTATCTTGAGCAATACCTTTCTGAGCCTCAGCTTTTTTTTTTTTTTTTAAGATTTTTAAAATTTTTTAAAAGATTTTATTTATTTGTTTGAGAGAGAGCAGAGAACAGGGTTAGAGGGGCAGAGAGAGGCTGACTCCCCACTTAGTAGGGAGCCTGATATGGGTCTTGAACCTAGGACCCTGAGATCATGACCTGACCTGAAGGGAGACCCTTATTCAATTGAGCCACCCGGGCACCCCTTGAACCTCAGTTTATTTATTGGTAAAATAAAGATAATACCCATCCCTAGGTGGATTGAGAATTAATGAACATGTTCATTCTGAAAATTAAACTTAAGGGATAAGCATAGTGGCTGCATATAATAATCACCCAACATGTGGTAGGTGATAAAAATGGTAATTATTAACAAAATTCGCAAAGCAAATGAGATCTAACTTTGGCTTTCCTTCAGATACATCTCCAAGAATATCCTTACCTTCTAGGAAATACAGTTTCTACTTATGGGCATTTTGATCTTAAGCTGAAATAAAATCCAAATTGTAAATCTGAATCCTATAGCAATAGCTTATTTTAGGTTGACATGCTCTTGGACTATAATCCTGACTACATGAGGCTTCTAAAAGTGAAAAAGAGTGTTTTAAGTATCACCATACCTAAACCCAATATTATTGACTCTTTCCTTGAAGAAAAAACATTGGGAAAATAATATAACAACATTAAAGAAGAACCAAAACAAAAGGGGAGGGGGAATCCATAGTTTCATCATTCTTAAACATACTTTCATTCAATGAAAACAATAGGTGTCCTTTATTTATGAATATTTTCACCTTTTTTCAAAATGACATTCCCTATGTACTATCACAACCATAATTTTTATTATTTTTTCCACACTGTTTTCCAAATTATTTATTTCAAGATTGTATCATCTGGTATAAGTCACATGAACTCAAGGCTTTCAGTCATCCATCTGTGGTCCCAATTTTCACATTTTTATTTTAGAAAATGTTGATGGGATGTGATTAGCTCATTTTCCTCATCAAATGCTTTGATATTATCTTATCAAATTGTGCTAAATTATATTATTAGCAGTAAATTTAGCATCCTAAGATTCTTAGATGTTAGTAGGTTATCTCATCCATCTGCCTTATGCTCTTATCATTACTTATTTATTATCATTGTAGTTCCCTAGCATTTTGTACAACAGAGACACATGGTAGATTGGGAAAGGGAGCAGGGGCAAGGGGAGGAATATTTATAAAGTGCCATACACAGATGGATGCTTAATAAATGGTGTTTAATGATCGTCACTGATGAAAAGGGTGGATGGAAAACATTAATTATAAGGGATGTGGAGATGGATGTCTATAGTTCAGTGAGCCTCTTTCCTTTTCTACTTAATGCACAGAATAAAAATCAAGCATACGATTACTTGTGACACATTCTGATTTTTTAAATTAGTTTCATTAATGAAGGATACCATTGATTTGTTATGAACTGTTTTTGCATGCTAGAAAATACATGACAGTATTTTGAATATGGACAGTCAGGAAAGGTACCTATGGCTATGGCTACACTGAGCTTCCTAAAGCAAATTTTGGCCATAGTCTCCTTTGAGTCTAAAGATGTGGCCACCCATATATTGTGATTTGAATATGTTGGGAAAAATTTCTACCTTTCAACTTAAGCTATTTTCCCAACCCAAATACTGCTCTGCTTGTATTTCCATTACCATTGGGTCATTCCTTTGATTAAACTTTCCCCCTCCTCATATAGTCTTGCCATGGCAATACTTTATATTACTTAGAAAAGATCATTGTTAAAGGATGTAAGCTCACCTCTGGGGGAAGAAAACAAGGACTCACTAACTCTGATACTTTCTTTTCTTTTACTCCTTATTTTTTTATTGGTGGAGAATTCAATCTGACTGTCTCTTCTAGCTTGCATATTTCTATTTCTTGGCTTACACTGAGAAATAGAAAATTCACTTTTGAAAAATTTTAAACTTAAGAAATGTAAAGGGTAGGGGCCCCTAGGTGGCTCAGTCGGTTGAATGTCCAGCTCTTGGTTTCAGCTTAGGTCATGATCTCAGGGTCATGAGGTAGAACCCCGTGTCAGGCTCTGTGCTCAGTGGGGAGTCTGCTTGAAAATTCTCTCCCTCTGCCCCTCCCCACACTTACATGCGCTTAAGTGCTCTCTCTCTCAAACAAATAAATAAACCTTAAAAAAAAAAAAAAAGAAATTTAAAGGATGAGCTTTTTCCTATTCTTTACCTGTCCAGTGGACTAGCTAGACGAGTGGTATTCACTTAAATCTTATGGAACCATAAAATTTGAGTGGTAGAAGCCATTTTGAAGGCCATCTTCTCCATCTCACAACAGGGTAGGAGTTTCTTCTATGCATACCTGACAGGTGGTCACGCATGGTCTGCTGGAACATTACTAGGCCCAGTAGTCTTTTCAGGTAGCATATTCCAATTGGGCAGCAATAATTGTTAGAATTTTATTTATTAATCACTTCTTCCCTATATATGTCCAGAAAACCTAGTTCTTCTCTTGAACCCAGGCCTTGTCAAAATAGATAAAGAAGGACCAGTAGAACTTATAAACAAATTGGAAGTCACCAGAATAAACTGACAGTATATAATATTAACCAAGACATTTGACCAAAAATAAGGATAATAGTGCCTTGAAATTCATTATTCACTCATTCATTCATTCTCTTGGGTAGTCCATAAAATTGGTAAACATTTGCATGCCGAAGTCATAAATATGGATAAGAGAAGCTTACTACTTTTTTTTCCCCAAATATGTTTATTTTATTTTTTCAGTGTTATAAGATTAATTATTCATGCACCATACCCAATGCTCCATGCAATATGTGCCCTCCTCAATACCCACCACCAGGCTCGCCCTTCCCTCCACCCCCTCCCCTCCAAAACCCTCAGTTTTACTACTTTTAAGAACTCACAACCAAGAAGGTATTTTCAGTTAAAGCTCGCATGGAACCTTCTTCTCCAGTGTTTTTTTTCACAGTCGTAGTCAGTTGTAGTCAGTTTCACAGTTGTATGTTTGTAGAATACCTATCTACCTCCACTAGAATATAAGCCCCATGATGTCAAGCAGAGCAGGGCTCATATATATTTGCTCAATGAATGAATAAAAAGAATGAATAAATGAATAGTTATGATATAAGATAAAAGCATTTTAACATATAGAACAAGCTTCTAATCCATTATGGCAGAAGAGATTAATTCACCCTGGAACAAAATATTTGTTCTTAATCTTGAATAATGAATAAGGTGTTTATCAGATGGAGAATGTAGAAAAGAGCATTTCACACATGAAGGTCATATTGGATTTGGGGAGTGGCAGGTAATACGGGGTAGCTGGAATGAGAATATGATTTTTAAATAAATGTTAAGTAAAATACAAATCTGATCATTTACTTTTTCTTTCAAAAATACCATTGTGGATCTACTTCATGCCAAGCATTTGCGATGCAGTGGTGAATAAGGTGAGACATGATCCCTGCCTTCAGGGACCTTAGAGTCTATTAAAGAGGATGTGTATTAATCAGCTAATCAAAATACTCATCCCAGGGGCACCTGAGTGGCTCAGTTGGTTAAGCATCTGCCTTCCCCTCAGGTCATGATCCTAGGGTCCTGGAATTGAGTCCCACATCGGGGCTTCTTGCTCAGCAGGGAGCTTGCTTCTCCATCTCCCTCTACCTTTCTCCCTGCTCATGCTCACTCTCTCTTGTGCTGTCTCTCTCTAATAAATAAATAAAATCTTTAAAATAACTCATTCCAATAAATATAAAACTGCTGTTGTGACAAGTGCTGCAGGTGCAAGGCACCTAATTCTATGTAAGTTCTTAAAATTATTGCAGAGTCAAGGTAATCAGGGGATATTATCTAAGATGTGATTCTTGAGTTGATATCTGAAGGTGAAGAGGGGAGAGAATAGAAGATGTGCAAATTCCCTGTGGTAGAAGGAGAATAGCACGTGAAAAGAAATGAACGAAAAAGTCAGAACACAGAATGAGAGGGAATAAGGTACATGATAGAAAACTGTGGAGAGAAGTCAAGGACAGGCCTGAGAGTGTCTCTTTCTGGAGAGTGGAAAGCTTGGGAACATCGTCTATAGGAAGTGACCCCAGTCTGCTGCTCTTGGGGCAGCAGTGTGCAGAATTGTCTGAAAGGATCTATAGCAGAAGGGGTAGTTAATCATAACAACTAGTACTGTGAAAGGAGAGGTAATGAAAGAATGACTCTGTGAAGTTCACCTCTCTTCATAAGAGCCAATCAAATTGTTTTACTACAGCCATTAGCCTCTAAAGAGATGAACAATATATAGGAAATATCACATCTCAACTTAGTGTAGTTGGAATCAATATTTTGACATGGGGGTAGACAAAGAAATAAAAGCTTTTAAAAACTATAAGGTGAAAAGCAAAGAATAATGAGGTGGGATGTAATAGAGACTTACGTAGGCATTTATAGGTCTGGGTTCTAGTCCAAGTTCAGCAGCTACCAGAGAGAGGGGGAGAGAGAGACAGGAGAGAGAGAGAGAGATCAGCCAAGTCACATGACCTCATTGGATCTCAGTTTGGAAACCTGGAAATGAGTAATTGGACTAGATCACATACAAGTTCCCTTTGCCACATTTTGTGGTTCTAGTCTCCAAACTGAGGGGATATAAAGTATGGTATAATGTTTAGGTCATAGAAACTAATCTCAGATCAGACTGAGTATTTGCACTTTTAATAAAAACCACATTGTCTGTAACATGTTTGATTATGAGAGGTAAGGGACCAGAAGGTAATTGGAAAGTGTATTTTATCTATTAAGTGGAGCCCAACTGAGAGAAACATCCCTTGTCAAGAATGTTACTACTGAACATTCCAGATCAATCATTACATGATCTAAAAGCTAATTTTATTGGAAGAAACTTAACAAATATTCAAATCCTATCCAAACTTAATGAACATTTTTTTTTCTTGGTTTTATAGAGGCTGAATCTAACTTGGGCCAAATACCCAGAGGGCATATGAAATTTAAGTCCATCACCCAAATTGAAGATTGTATCATCCACATAGAACTGAAGTTTGTGATTTTTATCAGGATATGACAGGGTGGCCCAGCCTTGTCTTCGTTTTTTCCAGGGGCACCAGTAGTTTTTCCGTTGGTTGCCTTTTTCATTTTTCTCATCGCCTTTGATCTTTATTTATCCTCTTCACTGCATTGTGACTTGGGAAGATGTTTGCAAAAAGAAACATTTAGCCTTTTTGTGTGTTTGGAAACAGATTGAAAATTTCAAGCCATGGCTATGCCTTGTAGTTTATAAAAGGCCCAAGATGGGGCGCCTGGGTAGCCCAATGGGTTAAAACCTCTGCCTTCGGCTCAGGTCATGATCTCAGGGTCCTGGAATCCGACTCTCTGCTCAGCAGGGAGCCTGCTTCCCCCCCCCCCCACCTGCCTCTCTGCCTACTTATGATCTCTCTCTCTCTCTCTGTCAAATAAATATATAAAATCTTTAAAACAAATAAACAAAAATAAAAGGCCCAAGATGCATTATAATATCAATATTATATTTCTCGAAGTAGAGAGGATTTTTTTTGTCAGCTATGTCTTATAAAAAACCCTGTTTCTAAAGGCAAATGTAATGTTTTACTCTTTAATTATAGCAAACATATATATGTATATATATATGGGATCTAATTATTTAAATATTTCTCTATTCCGATGAAGAACAATCATAATATGCATCTAAATAAAATGGTTTATTTATAAATTTGGTTATTCAGAGACATCTGTGATATTGAAAGATGCTCATATTGCATATTCTACTTATTACTTGTCTTTTCCCCTTCTTATTGCAACACAATGCTTCCTCTGACCACTGAAAGCAAAGCTTTTAGGATTTTGTTTGAGTGTATCTAAAAAAAGCATGGGTTATATCAAGGATAAAAGTCCTGGATTTTTTTTTTTAAACTAAGGACTGAATATTTGTGCTAAAACTGAGGAATATATTGATATTAACAGCTTTTGATTGCAGAAAAGAAATGCTACCTTTCACCTTTCTGATGACGAGGACAATGTAGCAGTTATTACTAGAATTTGATATATTAAAAAACAATAAACACTATGAAATTCATTGATATTTCTGGCCAGGTTCTAAAGTAATTCAGCGAGTTTGTTGAATTTCTTAGGAAAGCTGAGTTTCTGGGACTTTCCTTTAAAGTACTGTCTTCCTCCAATGAATTTGATTCATTTTTCTTTATTTTTATTTTTTATATTTAATTTTTTTAAAGATTTTTTAAAATTTATTTATTTGACAGAGAGGAGAGAGATCACAAGTAGGCAGAGAGGTAGGCAGAGAGAGGAGGGGAAGCAGGCTCCCTGCCGAGCAGAGAGCCCGATGTGGGGCTCCATCCCAGGACCCTGAGATCATGACCTGAGCCGAAGGCAGAGGCTTTAACCCACTGAGCCATTCAGGCGCCCCTTAAATTTAATTTAACTTAATTTTTTCAGTGTTCCAAGATTCATTGATTATGTACCACACCCAGTGCTCCATGCAGTATGTGCCCTCCTTAATTTTAATTTGTTGTAATTTTATTTCTTTTTGTTAGTAAATTCTGGAAGTCGTTTCAAAAATTTCAGGAAGTACTAAAAAATATTTTTAAGATACATTGATTACATTTTCAACTAATAGTTATAGTGCTTTTCTCTCTAGCTAACTACTACATATAAACTTTGTGGCTCTCTGAACCAGACATAGCTGTTGCCAAAAAAGATCTCTTTACCACTTGATACCATACATGAAAATTTAAGAAAACGCGTTAGCTCTACATAGAGTGATTTAGACTTTAAGGTCTCAGAGCTACTTGTGTGCAAATGCCTGCTCAGTGTGTACTAGCAACACAGAAATGAAATGTTAAACATCACTTAGATCTTTAGAAAGATTGGCTTTGCATCTTCGCAGGATCACACGTGAGACTTACCCTGCCTTGCTGCCCTAAGGAAGTGTTAAGTTTATGACATAATGGTAGTATTTTTGAGACTACAGTAAACTAACCAACACACACCCCCCCCCAAGCCACCACAACCCAGAGTCTTAGGCTGTAATTACGATGCCATGATCAGAAAGTTGTGTTTTGTCAGGTTTTGCCCTGAACGGGTTGGCAGCATAATTTCATGCTGCTGGTAGGAGCACAGTGCAGCTGTGCAAAACGAGAATGTTTGTTGTTGTTTATTGTTCAAAGAGTCGCTTTTTTTCTCCAACAGACTAATGAAGGGAATTTTAGTACATTTGCACGGGTCGACTGATTGTTGCAAGCTTGACTTTTCAATTGATCAAGTGAGGTGAAATAAATCAACAAACTGCCATGAGAAAAGGTTCACTGAGATTTTGCCCTTGAAATAAAAAAGTCTTCAGTTCATAACTATTTGTGGCTATACATTTTACACAGTTGCATAACATCTACATCGTTTGAACATTGAATTATCACATTTTATAGTATACTTTTATACTAAATTGAACCAGATTATAAATTTTTATGGAGTAAAATGAGGATAATAGGCATAATTTCACTTATAAAGCTAAATGTGAGAAAAATGTTGCATCATATCCATTTTAATTACTAAAATTAAAAACATAAATTTTGCGAGCTCTGAAGAGTGTCAAGATGCAGTATCTAACCCAGAGGAAACTGACAGGTTCATTGTTAGAAGTAAAATTGATATAGCAGAAAAGAACGTAGATGAAAAATGAAAAGTCAAAATATAGAAAATTAAACACTAAATAAAAGAAGTGAAACTTTTATGATGTTCTGAAGGTAGTTTCAAGCACTGGTAAATACTCAAGGGTTCTTTCAAGGAAACATGGAAGCCGCCTTTTTAAAAGAAATTAGACAGGAAAAAATTTTTTCATTGACTCTGAGGTAGTAGGGATATGTTTACTTTTATCTAAAGTGAAGATAATGATTGGAGTGGAGGGTGGTAAAGATCACAGAATCATAGTGGGAGGAAAGATTAGCCAAGTGTCATAGGATATTAATGATCTGTAGGCATAAAATGCCATTATTTAAGGGGTGAGGAAACAAGTCCAACCAGAAAGGTGAGGGGGAGGCAGAAACTCAGCCCAGCTGGACCCAGGGGTCCTGAGCCTCTGAGCAGAGCCCCTTGTGCAAACTCATACAAGTTCCCATGCAGAGCAGCTCAGTTTAGACGTTTTTCTCTTCTTCTGGATGGAGACGTGGCATTTCCAGCTTAAGAGGCTTTCATATTAAGACTATAGAAAATTTTTTGAAGTGGGTGTAAGTTTTAAATTATAGTTTGGGGGGCGCCTGGGTGGCTCAGTCGTTAAGTGTCTGCCTTTGGCTCAGTTCATGGTCCCAGGGTCCTGGGATCGAGCCCCACATTGGGCTCCCTGCTTGGCAGGGGGTTCCATTCCTTCTGCTTGTGTTCCCTCTCTCGCTGTGTTTCTCTCTGTCAAATAAATAAAATCTTAAAAAAAAAAAAAGAAATTATAGTTTGGTTTTGTGGTTCGTCAAAGGCTCTGAGGATAGGGGCGCCTAGGTGGCTCAGTGGGTTGAAGCCTCTGCCTTTGGCTCACGTCATGATCTCAGGGTCCTGGGATCAGGCCCCGCATCGGGCTCTCTGCTCAGCAGGGAGCCAGCTTCCCCCTCTCTCTCTGCCTGCCTCTCTGCCTACTTGTGATCTCTCTCTCTGTGTCAAATAAATAAATAAATCTTTAAAAAAAAGGCTCTGAGGATAGAAAAATCTAGGGAACAAGATCAGAAGAGAGGGAAAGGAATGGGAGAAAGGTAAACAACATATGGAGCAATAGACACAGGAAGGTGGGAGAGAAAATCCACAGAGGAAGAAAGAGAAGGAGAATGACAGGCAGGGGGGCAGACAGAAAGGCTCATGCATTTCAGAGGTACTGAACTCTGCACTTGACTTCAACTCCAGTCTCCAGAGGTGACCATTTGTTTTCCACGATTATTCTGAGCACCTGATGAACTCTCTCAACACTATTCACAGCTCTTCAGCTGCTCGAGAACTTAGGCCTTTGAGCCCACACATCTTATCAGATAATAAGCAGAACGTTCTGCCAAGGGAACATAAAAACTTTTAACCACAGTAACAGTAATCAGAGCAGACCATCTTCAAGTCCTAAGAAAATCAAATCACTGGGTCACATTCTCTCATCCTAAGTTTCTCTACCCCCGCTTTGAAGACGGGGCGTTAAATTTCAGCTGCCTTTTATTCTGGGATTTGCAGTCAACACTGGATTTCCTATAATAGAAAGTTTTTGATCAGTAAAAGATACTGTGAAACTTAAGACTTATGACCTCTCTTCACTTAAGACACACAACCTACAAAAAGAAAAATTCACTGTAAATCACCTGTGAAATTATCTGAGACAAATGGCGACTATGACATAGCATTTAGGCTTTTAAGAATGACTTTTATAAGAAAGCAAGTCACACTAAGTGCTGGTACTGGAACAGGAGATGTTTGTATGAGCGTTGGAGTTTGTTCTCACCCCTTCCAGAAAACCGCTAATCTGATATTCCAGTCAGTTCAAAAACTGCTTATCTTTTTTTCACATTAGTATGACAGGATATTCCAGAAAGAGTAAATTTATTTTATGTGTATTTGTAGCCAAATTAAAAATGGATTAGCCTTTGTTTATTATTCATGTGGACTGTTCACATAATCTGTGTGGATTGCTGAGATGTCGTTGAGTCTACAACCAAGTTATTTAACGGAGAACAAATAATCAGATTCGCTACTGGAACTGCCCCATCTCTAATAATTTTAGTTGTTTTCCCTGAACCTAATACTGTTGCTCAATTTTGTGTATGTGTATATATACATATTCCCTTGTCACCTGAATACAAAATTTGGACACGGGCATCAATGGCATCCAAGATACATGCTGGGAGGTACAGAAAACGTGAGACCAACAGTTTTTGGCCTTACAGACTTAAAATTTACTGGAGAAGACAGAGCATATGAATAGGGA
This sequence comes from Procyon lotor, assembly GCA_028646535.1. Taxonomy (NCBI): domain Eukaryota; kingdom Metazoa; phylum Chordata; class Mammalia; order Carnivora; family Procyonidae; genus Procyon; species Procyon lotor. The sequence goes on from CM053606.1 coordinate 111,840,534, forward strand.
AACAGTTAACCGCTAGCATTTACTTAATAGACACTGGAGTAGCTTTTAATCTCAGTTTTCTTTCAGTGGCTGGAAAGCAGACTTAAAATGAGAAATACAAACTTTCTTATTCTGTTCAGCTATACCTCCCTGTAGTGAGCACTTCACATAAACTGTCTCATTGAATCATCATAATACTGCCTGTAATACTATAGATAGCTTTTTCCTCATTTTGTGGTATAAGAAATTGAGGCCCAGAGAATTTATTTGCCCAATCACTGTGGCTCTTCTTTATTTTTGTAAAAATAGGTATTTTTGTCATCTGTGATGATGGTGTGTATGTATTTACCTAACATATTTCTGTCTCTATGTGGTTGAAAAAAAACTCAATTCAAGTGTATTTATGGACCATATATGAAACATTTCTTACATAGTCTAGCTACTTTTTTCATAAATATGACTTATTTTACTTTGAGAGGATACTTGACTTCCAGATGGAGAAATAAATTTAACTTAACAGGAGTAGAGAAATCAGAGACATGCAGACATTGGTATGTATCTTAGGAGAGAGTTCTAATTATAAGGACTCTTAAATCTAAGAGTTTTTCCCTTTGGTATAAGGACATTGGCTATGAAACATGGTGTTTTACATTAAAAGTGATGTTTTGGATGTATTGCTTGAAGCCCTTGATTTTCTGCAAAAACAGAAGATCAAATAAGAAGATCCTTGCTGCTAAGATCAAAATAATAGATCAGCAAGAGGGAATACTAGAGCAGATACATCTTAAAGAGTTCGTACCCTGGAGAAAAAGCTATGGAGCAAAAGAATACACACACACACACACACACACACACACATTCTGACATGTACTATGTACCCACAAACATATATCCATATAACATGTAAACATAGATGCATTTTAGGCAAGTCATTCGAGTAACCGCATTTATGCATTTTTCTGACCATATGCATTAGCTCTGTTAGATCTTTTGTCAGTTGTTTTGTGGAAAACAAAGAATTGATTCATTATTTACACTCTCACAATCTATAAGCTCTGTGCTCAGTGATAAGGATACGACAGACAAGATAGTCTTTGTCTTTAAGAGCCCCCAGCATCTTGTGGGAAAGGTGTTACTGCATTGGCATGATGAAACAGAATGGACATTCACAGAGGTTTCATGATCCTAGAGGAGGGATAGCATGGAGGGCTTTCTGGAGGAGGTGATTGATGTCTGAGATGAGTCTTGAAGAGCAAGCAGCAGTTAGAAGGAAATGGGAAAGGTAAAAGCCCTTCCAGGTTACAGCATGAATAAAGTTCCAGAAACTTGGCACAGAAGGATGTGTGTAGCTTGGAGTTGCTGGAATATAGTGATGTTGGGAGGCTGAGAGGTGACAGCGCAAGGGTAGGCCAGACCCAATAAGGCTAACTGTTCTTTATACTGCCAGTAATGATGAATCTTTGTAGGATTTAAAGCATGGAAGGAGCCAATTTTGTATCTTAGCAGATCATTCTAGTAGCTCTGTGGAGAATGGTTTTTAGATTGACAACACCAGAGTTTGGGATCCGGTTGAAGAGGCTGTTGTAGAAATGTAGGCAAGAGATGCTGAGAGTTTGAACCTAAATCACGGTTCAAGGGTAACAGGGACTGGATCACGGTGGTGGAACACTCAAGCAATGTTTAGAAACTACAGTTGGTTAAGACCTGGTTCTTAATCGGGTGTAGACGGATCAGGAGTTTGTAGAGTTTTAGCTCTGATGGCTGGCTGTGGGGATGTGGGGAGGGGGCAGAAATCTGAACTGGAGAAGGAACAGGAACCGACTGGGCAAGTTGGAGGTGGGGTCAGGCTAGTGTAAGGTGTCTGTGGTTCATCTAGAATGAGATGATCAACACATAGATATGTTAGTCTGGAGCTTGAGAAAGTGGTCTCTGGTGATAAATATGGGAGTTACCACCTTCTAGATATATAAAATTGAATACACAGGCTCTTCTGCGTGTGTAGTACATTGTCTTGTCTTTTCCTCTTTTCTCATATATCTTGAGGCAAAGATGTCTATCTCCATTAACCCACGGTAATCAATATTAGACCTCCTGGTCGTGCATGAACAACAAAGCGATCGCAAAGACTAGGAAATGCTTCCGGCAAGTGGAAGTAACCAAACGATGGTTGTTGCTTTTTTTTTTTTTTTCCCAGTTGTGTCGGTGGAAATGCCTGCCTCAGAGGGTTATCGCTTCAGCTGACCCCCCCACAGCTCATTCTCTCGAGGAGCCTGGGTCTGTGGCTTTGCCCAGTTCAACATGGCAGAGAAGGTCCCCCCTGGCTTAAACAGGAAGACTTCGAGGTCGACGCTCTCCCTTCCACCAGAACCCGTGGACATCATCAGGAGCAAGACATGCTCACGGAGGGTTAAAATCAACGTGGGGGGCCTCAACCACGAAGTGCTGTGGAGAACGTTGGACCGGCTGCCCCGGACGCGCTTGGGGAAGCTTCGGGATTGCAACACGCACGAGAGCCTCCTGGAGGTGTGTGACGACTACAACCTCAGCGAGAACGAGTATTTCTTTGACCGGCACCCGGGGGCCTTCACTTCCATTTTAAACTTCTACCGGACGGGCAAACTCCACATGATGGAAGAAATGTGCGCGCTGTCATTCGGCCAAGAGCTTGATTACTGGGGGATTGACGAGATCTACCTGGAGTCCTGCTGCCAAGCCAGGTATCATCAGAAGAAGGAGCAGATGAACGAAGAACTGAGGCGGGAGGCCGAGACCATGCGAGAGCGGGAGGGAGAAGAGTTCGATAACACCTGCTGCCCCGAGAAACGGAAGAAGCTCTGGGACTTGCTGGAGAAACCCAACTCGTCGGTGGCTGCAAAGGTATGAAAAGCGGAGTATTGCGTTCCTAGGTGTGCGGTCAGAAAAGGTGTTGCCGACCTTCCGGAGGGCACGATGGTCCTCTTTTGAGATGTTCTGGGCAGAACGGAACGTGGCCGTGGGGTGCGAAACACTTTTGGGGAGCCGATGTAGTCGGGGAGAGTTATTCTTCCTGTGAAATGGCACACAATGGCTTACTCTTTCTTTACTGTCGTATCCGCTCGGAACAGGGTCTGGAAGGGGGCTGGTGGCCGTGGCGCTGCATGGTGTGGGTGGCCGGAATTTGCAGAGAGCGCTAGCTGGGGTCCATCCTACGTGGAGTCCTCTGGAAGGCTGGGGCCCGGGCTCCTTCCTGGACCCGGGCGAGGTGCTGTCCTTGAGGGTAGAGGAGGTGCCTCCTCTCCAGGGAAAGAGAGAGCGTGGCCCCGTGTAGCTCAGAGGGCTGCTGGGCCCCATGCCAGGGAAAAGGGCCATGTCCTTAAGTTGTGTAAGGAGCGAGTCAATGTCCACGCTGTATCCGTTTACCTCCCTTGAGAGGTCTGCTCTGACAATGCTGTTTCTGACTGTTGGCATATGGTTTTGGTTTTTTCCACAATCGGCATATTACCCTACCTCAGAGTTGCTCGTGGTTGCTTACCCCGAAGGTAAATTCACATTTCCATTGTGCCTGCATACATCTCAATCTCAGAGTGTGTTTGTTTTGCCACGATTGCAGCATTGGATTCAAGGGCATGATTCTGTTTCTCTAATTTTATTTACAACTTTGAGGGTTAGCGCAAACTGATTTTCATCCCGTATATTCAGTTCTGTATTGCAGTATGAATTATGAATACGATGTCAAGGGTCATCTTGAAGTGCAGAGGGTCAGTATTGGTATTTTGTGCATATTAGATGAAAGAGGAATATGGAATAGAGAAAAGAAAAATAGCAGAAGAACATGTCATCATATGAATTCTTTAAACTGCTTTAAAGTTTTTCAGTGGTTCTCTCTTAAAAGCAGTGAAGATTATGGAAATGTAATGGACCATATGTGCCTTTTGCCTGGAAATTAAGGTCGCGTGTGATAATTTGCAACATGTAAATTATGTAAACAATCAACTGAAGGCAGACGGTCGTAAAACTGCTTCTGCCCTGTTTGATATGCCTAGTTTTGCATCCTGATGACTTCTAAAGGCATTTTACTTTCCGTCCGGAACATGGAAGTCAGTGAAATAAAATATATCTCTGTTGTACATAATGAGGAAATGCGCATCTTATGGCAAATGGAAAGATTTCAACTAGGTCTTTTTGTAGTTATGAGTAATGTTTACTTTTCTTTTATCCATAAGAAAGAAAGAAATGTGCTACATTTATGGGTTTGAGTTGAGAAAGGTTACTGCTCGTTGTCTGTTAAGTGTTAGGTTACATATCTGAGTCACTGCTGAAAGTATGGAGTGCATTTTAAAGATGAAGGAGGTAAACTCTGGATTTAAAGGAGTATTTTGGGTGCTAAATGAACTCTTTCAGACCTTTAGGCAACTGTGGTCTATGTCATTGTTCCATCAGATGTTCCAGAGGGTGTCAGCCTTATATGCAAAAATCAGCAGCTAAATCAAAGAAAATGTGAAGGTTAATATGGCTTATTTGCTTATAACAGTGTTATGACCCATATCTAAAATTAAGTACTGTTATAGAAGAAATCTTCAGGTAGATACATTTGTTTTTCTGAAGCATTTCCATTGAGGATAAAATACGGTCAACAACCTGATTTCCTAGATGAGGGAGTTCACTGGATCTCTAAATTTTAGAAGCAGCAGCCACCTCTTCGTCTGTAACAAGGTAACCTTGATAATGGCCTATTATGGTACACTATTCTGTACACCTATATCTCAGATTATTGAAACTCCCTTCAAATTATGTATGTACAGATAAGGTATCTGCCTATAAACCATACCCAGGGGCCGCCTGGGTGGCTCAGTCGTTGAGCATCTGCCCTTGGCCCAGGTCAGATCCCAGGGACCTGGGATCGAGCCCTGCATCGGGCTCTCTGCTCTGCGGGAAGCCTGCTTCTCCCGCCACCATTCCCTCTGCTTGTGTTCCCTCTCTCGCTGTGTTTCTCTCTATCAAATAAATACAATCTTAAAAAAAAAAACAAAAAACCAAAAAACAAAACACCATACCCAGCAGCTAAGGACATTGGTTTTGGAAATTTTACTGTAGCTATAAATAATAAATTTGTTTCCAAATTATTAATCAAGCCAAGTGAATCTTTGCCAACCTAAGTAGATTCTCTACTAAATTTTCATAAGGGATTGGTATTTGTTTATTTCAAGATCTACATTTTCCTCTCTGTTTGAATGGTGAAATATTATAGAAATTATTTACATTTGATTATACGGTAATTTAGTGAAAGTATTGTTCATTTGTCTGAGGTTTGGAACCTTTTAAAAACAGCTCGGTATGATGTCTTCTATAAATCACTACCTTTTCCTATACTCTTCTCGAATCCTATAACTTGTTATTCCTCTAGAATAGTTCTTGGTGAGGTGAGTGCTATGTGTGAATAATATTTTTACAACTTAGGAACAATCTGTTTTGTTAAAACTGCAGTAGGATGAGACTCTGGCCCTCACTATTTGGGTTATGGGTACATCAGGATCTTGCTTATGCTGTGAAGCTCTTATGTTGGAATGCTTGGAATCTGTGTGTTTTTCCGAACTTGCTTAGGACGTGAGATGTCCATGGAGGAGAATATCTGTTTACCTTGCCTCTGCAATGATTGCTTATTCATTTGGGTAGTTCAAGTTGAACATATATAGAATACTCTATGTGGGCAACACACATTAAAGTGGACATGGAGAAAAACACTCCCTTCTCTCTAGAACTGAAAATATATTCTCTTAGCTTGAACAGGAATTTCATATCCTTGAAACTATTTGTTTTCTTCCCTTTTGATTTTCCTGTCTCTTATAATTTATCGAATATTTCTGTAATAGAGTTTGAAGTTATGAGTTTACCCGCCAAATCCCTAGCATAGAAGGAAAAACTTGACCTTTTTTTTTTTTTTATCAAATATTCCACAGTGGGTTAAAATATCTATTCAGAGACATGGAATAAATCCTCAGTAATAGACCCAGTAATAATTGTTCAGCCCAGGCTATGTTCATCAACTACGATACACAAAATTATTGCAAGGCCCCTTGACCTGTTGTGTTTTGTCCTTGGGGATGACCCTGAAAATAACAACTTGGCTCTTACAGAACATGCTTCTTGGCATCACTTCTGATAATTGAATTTTGTAGTGTATAAATAACTGAAAAAAAATGCCAGAACAGATTTTAAACAGGTATATCTTCACTGTATTTCACAAATTAACATTTTTACACGTACACAGAATAACATGAAATACAGCTGTATTTTTCACAAAATAATAACAGGACTAATAGAAAGTGTTCTTTCATAGTTTTCTGTGATGCGGTACGATCTGGGAACGTGACATGAGTTTATATCTGTATGATGGACTTTGGGATCTTCCAGTCTCGTTAGTTTATGTTGGTGACTCTCTGTATACCCTCACGTAGAGATAATGTCCAAAGTTGAAATTTGAGGCTATTTGTGAGTGCGGGGCCCACCAAGTGGGCCTGCAGGAGGGCTGGCCCAAAGCTCTGGCTCACCGTGACATGGAATTGCTGCTTCTGGCATGCCTTTCATGGGAATGTGCAAGGGGAGAAGATGGGCTTAACTGGCTGCCAGTTTCCTGGGCAGCGAATTGGAATTCGACTTGATCCTGTACGTCGTCCAGCCCTGGGCAATTTAGTCAGCCTCTGGCTTGGAAATATTTTTTCTCCCTTTTCTTTGGCCTTTTCCCAAAGGGACTGCAGTAGCTGTTTGCCTTTAAAATTTGCATTATAGATACTTCACTCTAAGGGGTGTTTGAAAGCTTTTAAGGGAAGCGGATCCTATGGCATGTGGGATTGTCAGCCTTTGTGATGAAATGATAACCAACGAGGAGCAGGGCCTACCTGAGAGCCGAAAGGAAAGAGACTCGGTACTATGCAGTGCCTTCACTTTAGGTATCTAAAGAAGGTCAAGAACAAAGGACATCAACTGTGTCTTCAGGAAAACCCAGTTAGGAAAGGGCTCAGCCTTCTGAGGCAAGCCTCAACCTGGGCGCAGACGTGGGTATGGTGTTTGGGACAATGCCGGCCAATGGGCCCATCTCAAGTGTCAGGTCAAGAAGCTGGACTTCAGCCCTCATTTGATAAGAACAATACAAGGCTGCAGAAAGATATTTCTGTTCATCTGAATCCATACAGTGAGAACCACACGGCAGCCAGGTTGGGCAGGGTCCAAGATGGAGGGTGAGGCTCTGTTTCTTGTCGGCTTCCCTTCCCATTTTTCCTGTGTATTCTTAGCTACCACTTACTCACCTAAGGATTCCTCCCTTATCCTCTTGGGTTTTTCCCCATTCTCTCCTCCTCCTCTCTTTCTGCCTCTCTCCCTTTCTCCCTCCCTCTACCTCCTTCCCTCAGGAAAGGAAAGATGATTGACTAGAGAATTATTTCTCAACCTTTTTTCTTAATGGCTCCCTACGGAGATAAATTAAGTTAAATTTAAATTCTCCCTGAAGAGAGAACCTAAATACTAAGGAATAAGATTTTGTCACCTAGGGTAGAGCTTGGAGAGCTACAGACTGTTGTAACATCTAAGATTTTTTTTCACCCTTCCCTTCAAGAACTGATTTTCTCCCACTGGCAGTGACATTGATCCCATGGAGAATGGATACAATTGTGGAAAGGAGACCTGCCCCCAGCTCATTGCCTGCACATACCCATATGACGGTCCCCATTGGCATGGTGCAGCATAGCACCTCAAGCAAGCACGGGAGGGCTCTGGAGACCTTAGACATTGTTGGAGCAAGAGGAGGCCTATATTATAGGAGCAAGATGTACGGAATCTGCCCCTCGGACTCCAGGTCTCTGGAGAGAGCCAGAGGTCAAAGTTCTGAGTGTCTGAGGGGATGGTGCCTACTTAGTTGCCCTACTGGTGATAACTCCCTGAGAACCACACTCCACCTTCCAACTGAAGTAGAGTGTGGGCGTCGCAAGTCACAGAAATAGTGAAAAGAAAATAAATCCAAGGAGAATAAAAACTCCCGTGTACTCATAAAAGGGAAAAAAGAGTACATAACATTTTCATTCTATTTCTAGTTTATGGATCAGTTATTCTAATGCTTTGGATGAAAAAAAAAAGAAATATATTGTAACAGAGGCACTAATTATTTCCTTTTAGTCTAAGAACAGAACTTTTACATCTTGTGTGTGTGTGTGTGTGTGTACATGTACAGGTTCCCCTCATTTTCTGAAAATAGAGCATTCCTAGGAAATCCTTTATAAGCTAAAATGACATAGAGCAAAGAAGCAGTGATCATTTCATAGAAGTGAAACTCCTATTTCTATTTCTTTTGCTTAGTGAGAACAGGTCCTAGTGTATGTCTTTCATAAAAGCCAAGTGGCATAAAGAGAAATTACAGACGGGAGGAAACTGACATCTATGTATGTATACAAAGGCGCGCGCGCACACATACCGCAGGTGAACAGCTCTGCCTGTCCATAGCTCTGGATTGAGCTTTCCAATGACTGTCTTAGTGATAAACACCACAGCAGCCATCAGAACCATAAATGGGCCCCCTAACGAACTGATGCGGTGTGAGCACACATGGAAATCTCCCTACGTCAACATGCCTCTTGGTGCCTTCCTTGGTGGGACTTGTGCTGTCCCCCAGTTCTAATCTAGGATTGCCAGTGGCCTAATTAGTGTACCAGTCATGTCATTTCTGTATGGTTTACTGTTTTCTCTTCTTGCCCTTTCCTTTCTATAGCCCAGCTGTACAGATGAGGTTTGTGCTCTTCCAATAACATGGTGTAAGAGTTCAGAGGTCCTCACAGGGGAAGGCTTAAAAGAACTTGGCCTGTCTGTAGAGGTTTAGATTGGAGATATGTGGTTTTTTTTCTTTCTAAAATATATAATTCATGCAGACTAACTGGTTGAAAGCCTGGAATAAATTAGACTTAAAAAAAAAGAGAGAGAGAGATAAGATGGAAAATGTTGGGTTTTGATTAAAATGTTTCAAATATTCCATTCCTTAGCTCCAGTGGTCCTATTTTGAGATCTGTGCTCCTCTGTTTTCCCCGAAAGGCTGCCCTGAAACTGCACCACTTTTTGTCCACTTGACCACATTTGATTGCGTTGAGAATGGTGAGAACAGAATAGGATATTGATAAAAAACTCACATCGCACATTCTCTTACCTAGGGTGCCAAGGGTCCTGTTTTTACTGAGAAAGCCTTGGTTAATGCCTTTTGTCTGAGGGTAGTTATTAACAACATCTCCTTTCACTCTTAAGAAGTGTCCCAGTTTTGACAATAAATGATTACCTTACATGGGAATATTTTTGAAAAAAAAGAAATTATCCAAGAATCATGCACTTTTCCTCTTTGGTTCTTTGTTCCATTGGAGGAGGGCCTATCTTAATTTTCGAGCACTTTTTCCATCTCTTTTGAAAAATCATTTGTTTTCATTAACATTAGAGTAAGATTTTCGGATCCCTTTCAAGCTTGGTTTTTAAATCTCAGTAAGTAATTAGCATTTTCACGTAAAAAAAAAAAACCCAAAACAAAACCAAGGCGTTCTTTCTACATTATCTAATGTTATCACAAAACAGACTACATTGGCAGTATTTAAGTATTTAAGTATTCTGGTTTTGAAAACTCATGTACTCTGCTTTGGTTATTAACAGATTTGTTTTCTTTATTTCAAGTGAGAGACTTTACAAAGTGAATGCTGCACTATTTTAGGTAAGCATAAGTATTATGAAGGAATGGTCACAATATTTAACACTTTCCGCTTGGAAGACTCTAGAAGGATTTGACCAATACTTTAGAGTAAGTGTCCTTATCTGAGCTCTATCACTGTGAACTGACCATTCTAATGAAGAAAGATACTTTCAAAATGATCGACAAAGTTGATTCTGTAAGAATTACTGGAATAAAAATTGATCAAAGCATGATTACATAGAAGAAAAACCCTCCAGCTGCTGATGTATAATTCATGAAGTAACCATAGATTACAATAGATTTTTTGGTTTTGGCATTGATTTAGCATTGGTGGTTTTCTTCTAATTGACAATAACCCCGTTGTTCCATGACATTCAATAATCTATAATGGGATAAGGCATGAATCTGAATGCTGTATTGTATCAGATTGGTTTGCTGGAGCTGATTGACTTTGTTAGAGAGTGAGCTTAGCTGACCACTGAGCACTAGCCTAACATCATTTGTTTTTTTTTCTCTTCATTGTTATGTATACCAAACTCTTATTAAATGTTCCTGTATTTATAGGGGAGATTATATGGTACAGTATATGGTACAGCTTTGCAAAACTCTCAGGACACATTCCTCATTAAAAATATCCTATTTAGGTATTCCAAGAGTGACAGAGCTTTTTAAGGTAGCAGCCTGGAAATTATTCTTGCCTTCCAATAGCCCGGTCTTTACCTCTTTCTGCCTCAGCAGTGGACCAAAGAAGGACAAAGGAGTCTCTAGGCCAAGACAGGGGGCACATTCCACAAGCTGGACTTCCTGTATCTATCAGCAACATTCAGCCCTACCCAACTTACTCTTTCCCCACATCTCTTGGAATAGAGTTGATGCTGACTCTCTAATTTACAATCAGAACTTTGAAGAACTTGAGGAGATGGAGACTCCTCTGTAATTGCAATGTCAGCCCTGATACACAGATGTGACCAAGCTAGAATAAAGAACCTAGGCCTAGACCAACCAGCTGGGAACAAAGAAGTGTAGTGACTGGCACAGGGACAGGTGGGATAGTGGAAGAAGAAGACATTTGCTCTCACCTCTCCAAAACCTTTCCAGGAGGCACTAAAAGCTAACATCAGAACTATTTCAGATTTCGCACTTATGTATTATTTAGTTTGGGCTGTGTCTACATCTATGTTTACATGAAGTCTTCTGGTAATGTATGAAGCAAATGTATTTTTCCCCTTAAATCGTAACATTTTTATAAAGCTTTAAGTGAAAGAAGTCTGGATCTTACTAAGAACAGAAACCTGAAATATATAGATCCAACTAATGTTTGCAATGATGTTTGCATGTCTTGGGTGGGCAAATCAGGTAGTATCAGCCCTCACTGAGTCCTACCTGAACTAGGTCTGTTTGTGTGTGTGTGAGAGAGAGGGAGAGAGAGAGATGCATGTTATTTATGCATTAAAGCATATTATATTATAAAAATCTACCTCCACAAAAATATAATAAACTTCCACCCATATTTGGTGATTTAGGGTAGATGCAACTTTGTCACCCAAGTAAGACAGCTATTCAGAATACAGCTTTTGTGCTAACCTGATCAGGCATGAAGTCCATGGAAAGTGCTCTAATGGTCTAAGAATAGCAGGAAGAAGTATTTTCATTAGTCTCCTAGGATTTTGTTTCAGGATGCTAGAGGTCATTGCCACCCTGGGTTTCACGCTTTTACTTATGTCCCGTTGAGTCACTCCTGACACAACCACAAGTGTTGAATGCTACTTTAAATAGCTTCTCTAGTCTATGCCACAACACTGCCAAGGACAGCCAAGTATTCCCCTACACAGCTCGGAATGAGGCTGCTCAGTTGTGGCATCTTTCCTTGAAAGGAACCTCAGGATATTTGTACATGAGTGAAAAGAACTCCTAGGCTTCCAGTCACTGTTTTATCACTAATTAACGTAAAACCTAGAACTGACCATTCTAATGAAGAAAGATACTTTCAAAATGATTACAATTTTGTAAGTTGAGTACAATTTTGGATATTGAAATGCAGTTGTCTTAGCTGGTATCATCTAAATTAAATTCTCAACTATATTTGTCCCTTGAAGTATGTTTTTTCTCTTAAACATTCAAATTTTAGTTTACATTTTAGAGTTATACCGATGTTTCAGAACTGTCTAACTTTTACGGTGGTGTCTAAGCATATGGTTTCAACTAGAATTTGGTTGGATGGAAAAATAACTCAGTGCCACCATCTATGAAGTATAGCAACATATTTGTGTGGTGAAAAATAAGTGTATTTTATTAAAACAATGGAAATTTTCACTTTGGGAAACTAACAGGAGACCTTGCATAACATCCTTAAGGTGAGCAACCTGTTCCATTTCAGTGTAGCTTTTAGTTCAGAGGCAGAAAAACATTGGTAGGCAATTCTGTTTTTTCAAAGGTGATAATTTGCTATACTACAGATGCAATGACCTACAAATGTAGTTAAAGAAAATATGAACTGGTAGGCCAGAATCCAGTATAACATGAACTTGCTATTACATATTTGCTATGTAAAAAAACCTAGCACATCTTATTATATTTCTTAAGTGAGTTCTGCAGGTGTGAAAATTACTGTATTATGTAAGTAAAGTAATTGCATTGTGAGCAATATTAAAATTCAAGGCAAAAATCTCTTTAAGGCACTGGTCTTTATATTTCAAACTCTAGCTCATGAGCCATTATAAATATTTTTAAATTACACAGAGTGATTACAAAGTGCTAATCACACTCTTTTTTTTTCCCAAAGTTTTGTGTATAGGTTATGCATGAGGTAGCTGAAAGGGTAGCAAACTGTTTTGATAGGCATATTTTAACAATCCATGAGGTACAGGTGTGTGCTTGAGGGAAGAAATGTTGTATTTCAATGGAAAAAATTGTTTCGGGTTCTGTGTTTCCCTGTGTTTGTTAGGTTATCCAGCATATGCCAAAGCACTGAACTTTTTCTGTTCTGCTGCACTTTGATGCACACATCCAAAATTGAGTCTGAAGGTTAGATGACAGGTCTCTGCTGTTTATCAGGGATACAAAACCTGTCCTACTTCTCACTTCCTGCACAGCTCTACTGGTCCCCTCAAGAACCCTCCTCCTCGTGGAGCACTGGGTATGGTGCATAAACAATCAATCTTGGAACAATAAAAAAAAAGAAAAGAAAAGAAAAGAACCCTGTTCCTCAGAGAATGTCTTAGTTACATGTCCTAGAACAACTTTTTATTGTTATAAGTATTAGTATTTTTATTAAGGTGAATTGACATAGAACATTGCATTAGTTTCAGATATACAACATAATGATTTGATATTTGTATATATTGCAAGACAGTTGCCACAAGAAGTCTAGTTAATATCCATTACCGTACATAGTTACAAAAAATTCTTTTTCTTGCATTGAGAAATTCTAAGATCTGTTCTCTTAGCAACTTTGAAATGTAAAATACAGAATTATTAACTATAGTCACCATGTTGTACATGAACAAGTATTGATTTTTCTTTTAATTTCTTAGGCTTCAGTTGGATTTCACCTTTTTTAAAGCCCTGTTTTAAATATTTCATGAGGTGATATCTACTTGAATTTCAGTGAAATTGAATGTAGTGAAGTTTCCAAATTAAAGAAGGTGGATAAACCTGAAAAAAATCCAGACTTCACTTTGTCTTTAACTTATAAACACCTGTTTGTTTTTCCTTATCCCAAAGCATCAGAGTCCAAGAGTAGGTAGACTTTTTCTTCTAGATTCTTTAAAATCAGTATCTAAATAGCACTTTTCCTCTTTGTTTGAGAGACTCTGATTCTTCACCCATCCTGTACCCTCGCTTAATTCACGAGCTCTGGCTGTTAAAATTAAGCTGGATTTTCTTTTCACTCCTTCATAATAGTTGTCAGTATCCTCAGAGCCTTCTGTTTTGAGCAGAAATTTAATTCTGGGGGAAGAGACTGGTTAATTGATACCTGATACAGTAACAGATGCTTTTTACAAGGCTCGATTAGATTCTGTTTTCAAAGTCCTCTGTGAGGAAGAGCTGTAACTTCCTGATAGCATCAGAGTGTTCTTGCAACATGTATCCTGTCCTCTTTTTTTTTTTTTTAAAGATTTTATTTATTTATTTGATGAGAGAGAGAGATCATAAGTAGGCAGAGAGAGAGGGAAGCAGGATCTCTGCTGAGCAGGGAGCCCGATGCGGGGCTGAATCCCAGGACTCTGAGATCATGACCTGAGCCAAAGGCAGAGGCTTAACCCACTGAGCCACCCAGGTGCCCCTGTATCCTGTCCTCTTATTTGGAGACCATTTGTCTTCTAACAATATTGCTTCCTTCACAACCTGGAAAAAATGAACCTTGTTCCCTACAGCCCAGAGTCATCAAGTGAAGGCCACATTTTTCTTGTCCCTTCCATAATTAGCGTGACCTTCCTCAAAGAGCAGAAAGGGAACAATTTTTATTGAGTCTCGGCCTTGTGCCATACACTGAACTCAGGGGTGTTTCACACTGACCCTTCACAACAGAGGTCAGCCAACATTTTCTGTAAAGGGCCAGATAGTGAATATTTTCAGTCTCTGTCACAGCTACACAACTCTGCTGGTGCAGCGAGAAAGCAGCCATAGACAACAGGTAAACCAACAAACATCGCTGGGTTCCAGTAAAGCTTGGCGGCAGGCTAGATTTGGCCCTTGAGCCATAGTTCGCCTATTGCCACTTTATATCAATCCTATGTAAAAACGTCATTTATCCCATTTTACAGATTAGAGAGGCTACAACCCAGAAAGATCAAATTTGTGTCTCTTGTCCTCTACTAAGTGGCATATTGGAATTTGTATCCCATCTACCAGTGCTTCCCCATAATTTTTCCTCCTATCTAGTTGCATTTATCATTCCTTGCTCATCACTGCTCATAATTCCCATCACTATCTAATATTCATTGAAGACTTTGGTTTATGACTGAAAGGCATCTTAATACTGTACCCTCTTGCTATCCTGCAGGACAATGAGCTATCATAAATTCCAGCCTAAATATCCCCCATCTTGAACTCAGCGCATGGATGAAATGGCTCTCCCTTTGGAATCTGGAACTCTGATGACAACCACTGAGCCTTCCATTTCCCACTAAATCTGTACTTTGTCCCTGTTGCAACTGCTTTTGCCCTGACTTATCCCATTCTCTTTCTCTTCTCTCGGGAGCACTGGATCCATTGCCATAGGCGAGGCCTTGACCACCCCATACTTGGGTTGAGGCAATACCACGAACTGGACTTGCTCACTTCATTTCCCCCGCCAGTTCTAATGGATTCTCCAGGTAGCCAGCAGAATTGTCTTTCAAAACAGGGTTGGGTTACTTCTGAACTCTAAACCCCAGTGATTCCCCATTGCCCGCCATCTAGGTCAAACTCCTGAGCATTGCATGTAAGACTCTTCCCAACCTACCTGTCCAACCACATGCCTTGCCACTCCTCGTACATAATGCCCCAGTCATTCCAGACTATTAACCATAGGTGAAGGTGGGGCCCTGCTCTAGACAGATGGTTCACTGAGTTTAATAAGCAGAGCTCTTACCTGGCTACCTTCATCCAGAGGGGACATCCTTTCTGTCATTTGCCCAGGTGTGACTTGTAAACTGGCTGTGGCCAAACCTGCACACAGTGGACACATTCACGGCTCTGTAGCCACCATACTTCCCTGACCTAGCGCGCCCTTTGCCCCTTTTCAGCCCTTCCTTATGTCTCAGCTCATAGGTCCCTCTTCCATGATGTCATCAGAATCTCCCTCCTCTACTTTTCCCAAACTCTTCCTTCATACTTGTGATCTAGAGAGTCTTTCTGTGCTGGGCTCCAGCTAGGTTGTCATCCTTGAGGGATCAGACCATGTCCCTTCATTTTCAGTTACTGACACCTAGCACAGTTCCTGGCACACACCACTCAGTAGTACCTGCCACCAAATGCCACCGGAGGGTAGAAACACCAGTAGGACCAAATGTTTCACAGTATTTCAATTTCTCTGTAAGAATTGAACAACAGAGCTAGAGGTTGAATATCACATCCCAGTGATTATACCAGAATAAGGCTGGGTTTGTTTTAGGCACTTTAAGTAAGCTGGATGTCTTACCCATTTTAAATGGCTTTATGTTTTTGAAATAGGCGAAGAGCCATAGATGTGGGTTTTCCATTTTTACATTGTATAAATTCTCCATCTAGAATAGCGTGTAGGCTGCTCTGTATGCCACAGAGTTTATGCAGAGAAAGGCATCAGGTGCTGTTGAAAGGCAAGCTTTCACATGCTTTGCTTTGCTAAGATTGCTCATTTTATTTGAACTGAAGATTCTGGGAACTCTTGTTATAGGTAAAATGTAGCCTGGACATGAATTGGAGGCTGTGTATGAATTGGAGCAGGGGAAGGGCTTTATCTGGCCGCTCAGGGAGTGTGCGGTCCTTCTCTACCCTCCAGAGGATGGACAGATCATTTCTTTACATTCGACCATCCAACCTTTGGAGGACCTTTGGCCCCAAGTGGATTTATCCCATTGCTCAGAAAAAGTCACAAAGATGGATAAATCCAAGATTGGAATCAAGACAGAGCTCCAATGTGGTATCTTTTTTGTAGGAATATGAAGAGAGTCTGAAAAAATAAATTCTTAATGGCATGAAGTAAAAAAGGGAGATCAGGAATCTATTTTTACTACAAAAGCTAAAAGAATCATAATGGTTTCAGCTTAAAGGAACTGACTTTTATTGTAATCCAGAAAGGTATTTTCTGGAAACTTTGTAGTTTGAGTTTGTTTATTTTTAAATAGAAATTAGGCATTCTTTTTTAAGCTCAATATTGCTTGCTATCAGCATGCAACTTGGACATCAGGTAGGGTTCAAATATTATTCTGGTATTTCAGACTGCACTGGTGGGGTTTTCTCGGAGTTTTCTCACTTGGGTGGGTTTTTCAGAAAAAAGCTTAGTAAATCCCTTTTAAAATTTCCCACTTAGGGAGCATCTTTGACATATTTATGAACTTAATAATTCATAAAATTCTTGTTTAAAGAGCCACTTTGTATATAAGAAGCCTCTAAGTTTTATACATGTCTTCTAAGAATTTTAATGAGGTAGCTGCTAAGAGTAAAATCATTTTCATTTATTAAATCTTTTGACCTTATCATATCTCGGTTTTTAAGTTTTTAGTAGGTACTATAATTTAATTATTTTGATTTTAGTGCAAAAGGAAACTGTCAAGTTACAGTATGTTTTGAGTGCTGCTGTTCTAATTATTTATGCACCGACCAGGGGAAAGTAATCTTTAAAGAGATCATAAGACTTTATGGGAGACAAAACTGACAGATATAAAACGATCAGAAAATGTTCTTAATACCACAAATTTAAGTTATCTTTCATTTTGCACAACATTCAGAATTTCAAGGGCGGGATCAAATAATGTGAGATTCTAACAGGTAGGGAAAGCTTTGTAAGTGAGAGGAAACCAAATAGAAATAGGAAAAAAAATATTTCGAGAAGGAGGAGGAAAGCATAAACTTAGGATAAAGAAAGGGATTAGAGTGCCCAGTGCATATATGGGGCTTTAGGGAAATTGTCAGTATAAGGAAGTGGGTTGGAAGGGTTAGGGAGGGCCATGTACCGACACAGCTTGAGTGCCCGCCTGAGAGTCTGCATTCCCAAGGAAGGTCGTAGGTGGATGACATTTGGGCCCATAACTATTCATTGCTGGTGGGAAGCTGCTAGGGAGGTAGGGCCACAGAGTGGTAAGGAGTGTAGGCTCAGGGGTAAGACAAACTTGTGATGGAGAGGTGGCTCAGCAAACTACCAGCTGGTGACCTTGCTGAACCTCAGATTCTCAGTGGAGTGGAGAGGATACTCACTTGTACCCAGTGCAGCTATTGGGAGGATTAAATGAGCTAGTCAGCTAAATGCCTGGTATATAAGCACATCCGGAATATTTTATGTATTAGTGTTATAATTATTATTACCATTATTACTCAAAATAACTGATTTATTTATTTATTTTTTTAAGATTTTATTCATTTGCGAGAAAGAGTGAGAGAGAGAAAGCATGAGTGGGGGCAGAGGCAGAGGGAGAGGGAGAAGCAGACTCCCTGCTGAGCAGGGAACCTGATGTGGGGCTTGATCCCAGGACTCTGGGATCATGAGCTGAAGGTAGACACTTAAGTGATTGAGCCACCCAAGCGCCCAAAATAATTCATTTTTTTTTCAAAGATTTTATTTATTTGACAGAGAGAAACACAGCGAGAGAGGGAACACAAGCAGAGGGAATGGTAGCGGGAGAAGCAGGCTTCCTGCCAAGCAAGGAGCCTGATGCGGGGCTCGATCCCAGTACTCTGGGATCATGACCTGAGCCAAAGGCAGACGCTTAACGACTGAGCCACCCAGGCACCCCAATAATTCATTTTTTAAAAAGGATTTTATTTATTCTTTTATTTGAGAGAGAGAGCACGAGCAGGGGGTAGGAACAGAGGGAGAGGGACAAGCAGACTGCTGATGAGAGCCAGATGAGATCATGACCTGAGCTGAAACCAAGAGCCTGATGCTTAACCAACTGAGCCACTCAGGTGCCCCTCAAAATAATTCATTTTGAACTATTACCAAGAGGATTTTTTCCCCCATAAGTATTTGGCATTCTTCTGTTGCACTTTTATTAGACTGTGAAGCTAACGTCTCTGTGTAGGTAACAAGTTATTTTCATCTCATCTTTAGAACCAAACACTTTTAAAGTAGCTAATTAAATTGATGTTTACTGGTTTGTCCAAATTTTTGTGATAATGATACCTTAGAAATGGAACCTGGAATACATATTAAAATTTAAATCTTAAAAAGCCTATTTTGGGGAAATGGATCTTGATGAAAACAATGGAAAGAAAAAGAATGAACTGACCGTTCCAAAGTTTGATTACAGTGTAACATTTGCATTCATTGCTCTTCTCCTGATGGTCACCTTTGTGTTAATCACCATTCTAATATAACTGTCTGGAAGTTGAGCAGCTATAAATAGCTCTATTCTTGTTCACAAACAGTGTCTTTGCCCTGAGAGAGGGAAGTGATCAGACTATCACTTTGTGCTTTCCGGTTGGGCTCATTGGCTCATATTTCTTATCTAAGTATCTGTTAGTAGGGTATGAAATTGAACACAGATCATTGACCTTCTAAATCCCTTGTCATTATGATGCATTAACAGTAATATGTTTGATTGCAAATAATTATTTGGCTCAGGAAAAATTAGATTCAAAGTAAATGTAGTCTCAGCCGTAAAATTTTCCATGCTGAACCTCAAAGACACTCAAGTTCGTTAGAAAATGCTATAACTCGGGAGTGTTTAGAAGATTATTACACATAGAAGATAAATAGCTTTTTAATTACTAGTTTTCCATGAAGAACCACATTTTCTGAATTTAAGATCGAGACAGATATTGAACCCAACACTTGTTTTCTGATGTGTAGATCTACAATAAATGATGAACATTCTCTCAAAATCAAAATATCAGATTTTTAAATTGAGATTAGCATTTTGAAAAATCATTTTCTTGATTAAGGACAGGTATTACTAGATCTCACTTCCCCTAAATTATTCAGTGGATCTTGCAGAGATATATAACACGACAGGATGATAAATGAGTGAATGGATTGTGGCTAGATAGGTAGATGGACAGATGGATAAATAGACTAAAGGGAAAGACAGACTAAATAAGAAGCTAACCCAGAGAGATGATAGATGGATGGGTGGATGGATTGATAGATAAAAGACAGAAAGGAAATATGGGTAGAAAAATAAAGAGGAAACTGGGGAGATTGGTATATAAAATAGTCATGACACAAGTGCCCAGTACAGTTGGTAGAGGAGGGCAACAGGATTTGAGCATTCTTTTTTTTTTTAATAGTTTCCAATTTATTTTATCCTTCATGTACATGTATTGATGTTAATAACCACCCAATCTCCCTAGACCAAATAGTGTGGCCATCTAAACTATGAAATGCAGTTGATAGAGTTTCTACCATTTTCTTTTTTTTAAATAAGAGTTTATTTATTTATTTGATACAGAGAGAGAGAGATCGCAAGTAGGCAGAGAAGCAGGCAGGGAGAGAGGGGGAAGCAGGCTCCCTGCTGAGCAGAGAGCCTGATGCGGGGCTCCATCCCAGGACCCTGAGATCATGACCTGAGCCGTAGGCAAAGTCTTTAACCCACTGACCCACCCAGGTGCCCTGATTTTCTCTCTCTCTTTTTTTATTAACATATAATGTATTATTTGCCCCAGGGTACATGTCTGTGAATCATCAGGCTTACACATTTCATAGCACTCACCATAGCATACACCCTCCCCAAGGTCCATAACCCAGCCACCCTATCCCTACCCCCCTACCCCCCAGCAACCCTCAGTTTGTTTCATGAGTTTAGGAGTCTCTTATGGTTTGTCTCCCTCCTGATCCCATCTTGTTTCATTTCCCTCCCCTACCCGCCGACGACCCCTGCCCTGCCTTTCAAATTCTTCATATCAGATTTGAGCATTCTTAATGCTAAAGCAAACAAGAAAAATAAATAAATAAAAAGAATGAAATTACATGAAATCTGGACTTTGCAAGCAGGACTTATGGTCCTTTACTGAATAGGTCCATTGGAAGGGAAAGAAGTGTGTATGGATAACAGTTCAGATGACCATTCGCTTACTGAACAAATACTTACGGAGTACCAGGCTCTGTCCTAGGTGCTGGGGATCCAGTCTTGAACAGAGTAGACACAACCTACTGCTGCCATGGAATTTACATGGTATAAGGAGGAGAGGGATTATAAAGTAAATGAATAATTATGTAACAGACACACAAGTGATCACGGATATGGAGGAAAACAGCAAGAAACAGGGTTAGGGCGTGCCAGGGGGTGGGTGGTTTCATTTGAAAAAGAATTTCCAGGGAAGGTGAAGGCTTCATTGGAAAGCTTTCTGAGCAAGGTGCTAAGGAAGTGAGGAAGTCCTGTGGACATCTGGGGAGAGGGATCCAGCAGTGGGAGATGGGTGGCTGGCGGCATGGCTCTCCACCCGGGAGACTTTGTCCTTCAGGGAACACTTGGAAATGTTGGGAGAAGTTTTTGGTTTTCAGCTTTGGGGTGGGGTGCTGCCATCACGTAGTGGGTGGAGGCCAGGCCAGGCGTGATGCTGAGCATCCTGCAGTACACAACACAGCCCCCTGGACAAAGAACTATCCCGTCTGGACCATCTAGCCCCCAATGTCAATAGTTCTGAGGTTGAGAAGCCCTGATACACTGCAGGGAGGCTGCAGGCCAGTGAGCCTGGAGCAGCATGGTAGGGCCTGTGGTCAGACACAGAAAGGGAGTCCAGATCCTGGAGGTCCCGTCACCTCTTCCTGGGGCTTTGAGCTTTTCTCTGAGAGAGAATGGGAGCCAGGGGTGACCTCTGAGCTGTGGTGACCTGACTCACAGTGTAACAGGCTTAGTCTAACTCCTGTGTTGAAAATAGACTTTAGTGAGGGGAAAAGATGAAGCTGCTTGGGGCCTATCATAATTCTGGAGAGAGACTGAATCACATTAATGATTATATAATTATATACATATATATAATTATATATATAATATATTTTATATATATTATATATAGATTATATAGATTATATATATAATAACATATAATGTTAAATATTAACATTATATAGGGTGGATGAGTATGTTATTTATCCAACAAAATGTCATCCAGAACACTTACGTTTTATGTCTTTTATCTTAAAACTGGGGTTTATGGATATTTGCTTCTAGTTACCCATTTCTTTAAGTTATAGAGAAAAATTGCTATCTGTCAAAACTTGGGTTTCACCAGAGAATAGAGTATCTCAAAAACAAAAACAAACTTCTTTCAAAGAATAAACCAGTGTAAGGATGCTAGTAGTGGTAGATTTGTCTTAAGCAATCCTTACAATTAATTAACTTGTTTAGTGCTGTCTAAAAAAAGAAGCATTTAGGACAAAATAAAACCAAGCACAGATAAATCCAGATACCTTTTTAGGGGCATCAAAAGAGGGTTGCTTTTTTTAAAAAGTCAATCAGAGAAGATCGATAAATAAAGGTTTAAAAAAAAAGGCAAATCCAGATGAAGGTAAACATGAGGAATTATGAAAGCAGGCAAATCCAAAGTCAAGGAAATGCCATAGACCTTATTGGGCTCTGGTGCTTAGAGTGCACTGTGCTAACACTCCTACCGGCCCTCTCTTCCCTCAGCTTCTCAGGGCTAATTCAGTGCCAATGGACGATGCTCTTTTTTTCCTCTTACCTTTACTATAGATAAATAAATGCCTATTTATGTTCATGTATATAAATATGTATATTTATAATATTCCATCAAGTATAAGTAGCAAGAATGACTTATAGGAAGTGAAAAAAAACATTTTTTTTGGAATTTAGACCAGACTGAGACCAGATTGAGACTACTCTATGAAGCTCCACCTACTGACAATGTTATAAATCCTTCTCACTCCCCAAATCCCCCGCCCCACTGCACTACTCCTGCTCGGTCTTGATAGCCACAATAAATATCTGTGTAATCTTGAGCAAGTAAAATAATGTTCCTACTGTATGAAAAAGCCATGGTCTTATACATTTAGAATGTTTAAAATCATGGAACACACTTCGGTGTTCCTTTGTGGTTACTCGCTACTGACAAAACGGCCATCAGGAGCCCTGATTTGGAGCTATTGGAGTCACAAAAGCCTCTGCTCCTTTCTCTGTGCCCATCTGTCTTGGCTCCCCTCCCCCAGATTAGTAGAAGAAACGTGAGATGTGAAGAGAGGCCTCTAGAGACTCCCCCTTACCAGTCACGGCTCTGAGACTCAAGGGCACACTAGGCATTCGTGCAGGCAAGCCCCTGTGCCTTGCGCTCCTCGTCTGCAATGTGGGGGTGGTCACAGTCTGGGCTCACTGGATCTTGTTGAGGATTCAGTGTCTTAATACGTGTTATGTGCTTTGCAGAATACATGGTAAATGGAAAGCACCAAGCAAGGGGATTTGTTGTTGTTGTTCTTGTCACTATTAGTTTCTGTCCCTGGCCAAGTGGCCATGTGTAGGCAAAAGATGCCATCAAGCTTTGTGAACAGCTCTCAAGTAATAGGGAGAAGAGTTGCAAGTAATTCCCCAGGAATTGTTCATAATATCTAAATCGATAACGTTTTATTTGAAGAAATCATCATGCGTTTAGTTATCTGTTTCTTCTTGAGTTTTCTGTAGATATGTGTTCATATCCCCAGTTAGATCTTAAACTGTGTGAAGACTCAACTCCTGTTTTCCATTTCCCTCTCTCTCTAATATTCAAAGTCATGTTACAGTGTGGTTCGAAAAAGCATGTGATCTGTATAAATAAATCATTTGGGAATGTTTTCTTTAAAAACAAGTTACATTAATGGCGAGAAAAGGAAAAAAAACCCTAAGACTTTTTATGTAAATGATTATGATAGACTATGATTTCTTGTAACAGATACCCACTGGGTTTTTCCAAGCAAGTTCGGAAAATACCTTATTTCAGCCAAATAATGGCCTCTGACATTTGTTTGAATTTGTCGTTTGATGTTTTTTAAATCTACATTTTCAAAAAAGAAAGGAAACTAGCAGTTTGAAAAGGCAGTCATTGGAAATGTTTTAAAGGGTATGGCATTTCTATCTACTCAGATCTCTTCCAACAATTAATTGCATTTTGTATGTTCTCTGTCACTGTAAGTGGCCTCTGATAAGCCCACCGGCATTCCCTGAAAAGTGCCATGCTGATGTTCCTCCATGTGGAGCAGAAGAAATGTTCACCCGGCCAGAGAGATGCCTTAGGCTTAGCAGAATGAAGCCCTACATTTCTGCCCCCTAACTCCTTACTGCAGATCGGAAAAACTTTTACAAAATTAACTGCTTAGAAATACATGGGACTGGTTGGGACGTGGGATCAATGCAGAACCCATCACTAGTTTCATTCTACTTTGAAGGACTCTCTCTGAGGATGGCAAGATTCTATTTGTAGCTGCTTTTTTTATCATGGAGGAGTTCCAGGTGCTACTTAAATTAGGATTTCTCTTTTTGTATGTAAGCTCCAGGTAATTTAACAGTTCACCAAAAAGATAATAAGATGTATCAAGCGATATCACCTTTGAAACAAATGTGTTGAGTGTTTTGTAATTTCTGCACTTAGTTAAAAAAAAAAAATCTTCATGGAGAGAAACCAAGCAAATTGAGGAACATGGTGATAATGCAGAAATGTGAGATGTCTAGGAAGGAGACGAACATTAATTATCTGCCGTAATCCTTGTCCCATTGTCCTGTTTCATCCACACAGTAATCCTGCGTGTCAGGTGCTCTTATTATTACTTTGGAGGATGAAAATCTAAAGATCTGAGAGGTTAAGAAACAGACCTCGGGGCATTTCCAAACTTCAGATCCTGGTTTGAGTGACTCCCATCGCCTCTGCTGCAAAGACAGTATATATACATGGTCCTTGGATAAAGAAGGCAAACTGCAGTCAACAATCTGACCACATCACATTTATTTGAAACCACTTTGACTCCTAGAACTGCGGCCACTTCTGGTGGTCACTCATTTAATTTTCCAGCCACCGGGAAATAATTACCCTCACACTCTACAGAGTAGGTAACATACACTACCCTCTCTCACAGGTAGCTAGGGACTCTCGATCTGAGGTTAGCACCCCAGAGTTCTTTATTAAAATATGACCTATGGAAAGCAAAGACAAAATCTGGAATTTTCTCTTTGGGTACTTGCTACCAGTGCATTGCTGTCAAGAAAGAAACAGTTCTTTGTTGATGGTGTTGTTTTACTGGAATTCATGCAGTGTGTACAGACCAGAGAGTGAAGAAATTAAAAAGCTTGACTTTGTAACCTTGCAGACAGCTCATCAGCACAGCTGTAATAGATTAGGACAGCTTTACCCCGTGCTCGCTAGAGTCATATCATTTTGCACACTGAATGCCGATCCATGTGGGTCAGCTTGTCGCCCTCAAGAGACTGAGAGCTTGTTGAAGACGGGGATTGTCTCTCGTAGTTCATTATTTCCCACTCCTCCTAAATGACGGGAAATCGTCAGTGCTCTGTATACAGGGGCTCCGTGAAAAAAAAATGAATGAATGAATTTGTTACATTGAAATATGCTGATGCTGCATTTAGTCTAAATATTGCAAATGTAAACTTTAAAGCAGGATGAAACTTTATTCTAAAGTCACTTTTTACTTACAAGTGTTATGCTTTGAGCCCATTAGGAAGATAGGACTAAATATTACTTTTTAGCAAGCGTATGTGTATAAGCTACAGCCAGAGTTATCAAAATGGTTCCTTTAATGGAGGAGACTGTCTTTTCCCCATTGTATATTCTGGCCTCCTTTGTCATAGATTAATTAACCATATAAGCGTGCATTTATTTCTGGGCTCTCTCGTCTGTTCCATTGATCATTGATCTAGATTTCTATTTTTGTGTCCGTACCATACTGTTTGGATTACTACAGCTTTGTGCAATGAATAAATCATGGGAAGAAAAGCCACAGCATAGAGAACACAGTCAATGATATTGTAATAGCGTCGTAGGGTGACAGATGGTAGCTACACTTGTGGGGAACACAGCGTACTGTAGAGAAATGTTGAATCACTGTGCTGTGCACCTGAAACTAACATAACATCATGTGTCAACTATCCTCAAATAAAACTTTTTTTAAAAATAAAGCGAATCTTAAAATCTGAAAGAGAATAGATTTAAACATCTACCCATATACAAGAAAAAGGTTAATGTTATGCTCTGTGGGCGCTCTTTTTGTGGAAAGATTTTTACTGAAAAGCTATTTTCCTGGTTGTTGGATGAGAACAGAACTGGCTCCCTGAAACACGCTCGTGTCTTGCAAACCTGAAAGTTCTGTCTTTCTCATACATTTTTGCAGTGACATGCTTTGGCACTTACGATTTTATATTTCTAGGTTTTCTTCTAGTATACAGTGTCTGAGACCCGCTAGGAGGATTCTTCACCTTACAAGAGACTTTTGAATATCATTCATCTCTATTCCCTTGGACTGTGGGCCGACAATAACAGCCAACACTTAGTGAGCATCTGTTGTGCACTAGACACGGTTCTAAGCACTTTAAGGGGATAACTCACTTAGTCTACACAACAAACCAGAGATACTGGTATTTTTTCATCCCATTCTACAGATGGAAACATGCCCTGAGTCCCCGGGCTGTTGGCCAACCTGGATTTGAGCCCCAAGTCTGCTTCCAGATTCTCTGTACTGCCTTGCTGGGCATACTGCTCCACTCAGGAGGAAGTGGCAAAATATGCAGAAACCGTACCAACGAGAAGAGGACACCCAAGCCTAGAAAGGAGGGGTAGCTAAACTGAGCAGTCAACCAGGGTCCGCACCAGCTGTTGGTTACTCAGAGGCCACAGCAGTATTAGGGGACCCCTGAATGTATGAGTGTAGATTGCTTCTCCCTCAGAACACGTGGCATGGATGATGGCAAATAAATTAAGTTGAATCTTTTAGAAGGCTTATTTGTAATTTTGGCCGGTGCATCTATTGTCTGCTTTAAGTCAAATTTTGTGGTATGGAGAAAAGTATAAAAACATAGATATCTAGGGACACCTGGGTGGCTCAGTGGGTTAAAGCCTCTGCCTTCGGCTTGGTTGTGATCTCAGGGTCCTGGGCTGGAGCCCTACATTGGGCTCTCTGCTCAGCAGGGAGCCTGCTTCCCCCTCTCTCTGCCTGCCTCTCTGCCTACTTGTGATCTCTCTCTCTCAAATAAATAAATAAAATCATTAAAAAAAAAAACCACCAAAAAACATAGATATCTAGCTTTTCATCATAAACTTTCGTTTTAATATATGAGTCAGGACAATGGTTCTTAATGGATATGATGCCTCTCTCCTAAGGTGACAATATTGAGTGAGGACAATAGTTCTTAATGGGGGTGAAGCTTCTCCCTAAGGCGACAATATGCATGGGGGAGGTTGTCTCAATGATTGTGGTGCACTTAGTAAGTAGGGGAAGGGGTCCTCTGCCATTCACAAAGCCATACCCCCCAAGGAAGAATTCATAGGTTTGGGAAGCCTGTCTGATTATCTGAACCTAGGACCTAACTCTGTTGACATATTTATAAATCCAGTTTTCATCCACAGTGTTTTTCTCTGGGACCCAGTAGAAGTATACATCTAAAGACAAGTGCACTTACTTTCACTCTGATTTTTATAGATGTTCGACATTTCTGAAATCCCATCATCCATAACAATACTGCTCACGGTATTTGTGGCAGTAAGAACACACATTTGTAGATTCTATACTGCTTTCGTGGTGATTATACAGTAAAGAGCAGACATATGGCAGTTCCATTCCAATTGTCCAACCTGAGAATTTACATTATGAAAATACAGATTACTTTATTATAAATTCATTCCCTCTTATCTCTTTTATATTACAGTTGGAGTCTTATAATGATTTTTTTAAAAAAGTGAATGTGTAAGTAAGTTCAATTATCCATGAATTTCATTTCAATATAGTAAATGAGACCACACAAAATGATGTTTCTCAAAGGAGGTGTTGTGAGTGATTGAGTTGAGAATCCCTGGGTTCAGTTCCACTTGGAGCCATAAACACTCAGAGTCATTCATTTTACTCTTCAAAATTGTATAGCAACTTTAACTGTAGGTAATTGAATCACCTCAGAATTATCTCCTTTTTAAGTACCATGTGGTACAATTAACATATATATATATATATATATATATATTTATACCATCTATCTTCTTTGTAATTTGAGTTTCACAAAATCCAAAACAATACAAGAAGGGAGGTGTCTGAGGCCCCTGGGTGTCTCAGTGGATTGAGCCATTGAGCATCTGCCTTCAGCTCACCTTAGTCCCAGGTGCTGGGACCAAGCTACTATCTGCTTCTTTCTCTCCCTCTACCCTTTTCCACCATCTCTTTCTTTCTCTCTCAGGTGAATAAATAAATAAATCTTAAAAAAAAAAATGGAGATGTCTTCCTAAGATAATTCTCTTCATTTTCCTACTGCTTTTTTTTTTTTAACCTCATCTCTGGAAGAACACTGGAATCAGAAGAGAGCTAATACCATTGAGCAAAAGGGCAAAGTTACTTCTTTTAAAAGAAAAGCTCATTTTTCACCATGGTAACCAGCATATCATATGACATACACACATGGCCCGTGAAATATGAACCCTTTCAGAAATAAATTTCTACCAGAGCATAATGAGCTTTCATGTTAGCATAGCAAGGACTGGAATAAGGCGACACTTCAGGTTGATTTGGGTCAAATGATTCCTTTTATATCTTTTAGTGTTTTTCTCACAGTTTGCAAGAGGTAACACTAGCATTTAATTTTTTTTTTAATGCTTAATGAAAGTGAACCCAACGAGTCCTAGATAAAGCACGATTCCATTTCTTGTGAGTGTTAGAACCAAGAAAAGACCCTGAGATTTTGTCTTCAGTTTCTCAGAGTATGCATTTGTCGCTGCACACTCAAGTGGAAAAAAAAACAAAACTTAAAAATCACAGCTGGGCGTAGTGTGCCCATAGCTACTCCTCTTTCTTTTAATTATGGTAGCGAAAACCTTTGTTTTTGACTGAAATTTATGGTGCTTGACCAATGACTAATGACGAAAAGGAAGACGAAACCTTTCATAGGTATGCGTCACATCTTGGGAGAGGGAAAAATGAAAATGTTTCACTCAACTTTTAAATATCCTTTTGCCCTTTTCGCTTGGAGACATCTTTTGTTCAGCCAGCTCTTTTCAGTTAATTTCTTTGAAAATCTCTTCTAACCACAGTACTTCCTAAGTGTACTTTCCCAATGCTAGGATACTTTATATTCAGGTGGGCTAGTTTCATAGGCATTCAGAGGTTTCCTAGGTCCCTGAAAGCTCTGGGTAGCTTCAGATCCAATGACTCCCATAAGCACAGATTTCTATAGCCAGATACTGATCTGTCCCTTCCAGGGAATCCAAAGGGTCGTTAGTGAGTTTGGAACCAAAAGGTTTCTTTCCAAGTATATAAATCAACAGAAAATATCTTGATAATCTGGAGGAGAGCTGGAAGTTGATGGGCACATAGATTAAGCTTCTTTGGAAGCTTGCTCAGAAATGTAGAAGAAATTAAACATGTTACCTATTGTGAAAGTAGAAACTGTTTATTCTAGTAATCCTAATGGCAAAACTATCGAATCCTATCATAGGTTTAGTCATCAGTGAAGAGAAAAGTCAGGAGTTATATTTCTCTTTCTTACTCCAATTCCTTTTCCTCCTCTAATTTACCTGTCTGCATGGACATGAAGTTGCAAGATTTTATGGAGGAGATGCGAGAATGATAAGATTCTTATACACATTAGAAAAAAATTCACAGTAAGGTAATTAGACTAGACTATCAAACGATTGAAGATCATAGTTACATTTTATTCAACTTTGGATCCCTTGTGGGTCCTGTGGGGCTTAGCAGACCCTCAGTAGATATTTAGTGAGATAAACTTATTTTGGTTATTATTTTATGTAAAGCTTTTCCAATTATAATGTTAGCCTTTTGAATTATAAGAATAGTATCACTGAGAATAATCTTATATAAGCTTATGTAACTAAGAGCTAGATAATCTCTTGAAATGAATATTTAGCTACATCAAAGTATACATCTAAAACTTAAAGCATGAGAAATTTACATTTTGGCTTTAGAGATTCACATTATTATTGAATTATGCTATGTCCATCTGCTCAAGTACTGGATATATTTAGGCTCTAGTGAGCCAAAATGAAAGATTCAATGGATTATTCATCTGCCTCATGCTCTGATACATAGAAACCTTCTGATTTGTAATTTTACCCAAAAGTTGTCTTCTCTCTTAGTTTCATGGTAAGAAAATTATGAAATGCACATTTGGGTTAAGAATGATTTTGTGATTTTTCTTCTTCACTCTCAAAGAGAGGAAACAGAAGTAAGTATAATAGAATGAGTGCTTGCATTGATGCTGGGTTTGAGAATGACTTATCTTTTTCTTACACTAATATCACACGCAAATATAAACATAAATACGTATATATGTTCAGTATATGTAATATAATTTGGTATGTAAATTAAGTGTAAATGGTTCATTTCTGGATGCAAGGTCTACCTAAAATTGAGGTTGTCCTTAGTGCTGTTCACAACTATGTCTTTCAGGTTTCATGGCTATATGACTTGCATTGGCCAGTGAACCGTGACTATTAAAGTGGGTGTCACTTCTGAGTGGACACTTTAAGGTTCAGTTTGCACATTTCTTTTTTCCTGTCTTGGTAAATATGTAAGTGTTGTGAGATGGGTCTTCTGTGAGCCAGGTTCCCTCAGTGACTGTTGAGCAGAACTCCTTGAAGCTCAGTGTTAGTCCCATGTGTTGAGAATGATAAAGAGACTTTTGTGTATTGAGGTTCTGAGATTTTGATGTTCTGGTTTAGATTTGGTTTTGTTACAGCAGCATAACCTAACCTACTGAGGCCAAACCTGGAATACCCAGATGGGTCATTTTTGCCTTATGTCCCTGAGGGAAAATGTAGGTTTGTGTTTGTATAAGTATAAGCATTTATAAGAGGATCTGAGGGAATAAAAATAAATAAAAGAGTTTTTGAATTTGAGCTACTTTGAAATTTATAGGCTTTTATTTTAGGCTTCTTTTGTAAAGTTGTCGTTAAGAGAAGAGAACGTGTAAAAAAGAAGTTTTCTTTGATTACATTGAATATTTGGCATGCTTGGTCGTTGGTGGTTATAATTTAAATTAAAAAAATAACTAATTAGAGTTTGTGGTTGTTTATAGACATCTTTTAAAGTTTGTATAATATTTACATTTAGAAAGATATGCTGAGCCCTAAATATCTGTGTGGAAAGAAGCACTTTAAAGCACAAAACACTATAAATGAAATATGACTTATGGAAAGAGTTGCATTAAATTCTTTAATTGGGTCCTTGAGATTAACTGGTTTTTGTTTTGGGAAGTATAAGCACGTAATTTGAAGACGTGTTAGATCTTCCTTTTTGGCTAAGGAAAAGGCAAAAGAGACAGATTGTGGGATCTTTAGTGACCAAAGGAAAAGATACCAAAAATTCAGCTGAATGGGAGACAAACTAGGCTTTCCCAGAATGTGTCTCTTCTGAGGTGGGTGTTAAGAAAAGCAGGGTAACTGTTTTACTTTCCTATTTCTGTTATTTCCTTGGCAAGTAGTTGAGAACTGATGTGAGGTCATTGCCATGCTCTGACGCCTTTCTCATCTCGGTGATCCTTCAGGAAATGGAGTCAGATGTGGGACCACAGGAGTTTGGGACCACTTCAGGGTCTGAGTGAATTTCTGAAACTCCCCTTCCTGATCTGGAGCCATCATCTTTGCCAT
Organism: Procyon lotor; assembly: GCA_028646535.1. Lineage (NCBI taxonomy): Eukaryota > Metazoa > Chordata > Mammalia > Carnivora > Procyonidae > Procyon > Procyon lotor. Next base: position 111,871,618 of record CM053606.1, read on the forward strand.
GACTGAATTGGTTATGTGGTGATCAATTGTGAAGACCATTGTTATGGCATCTAAAATGATTGACTCTGCTGGGTTATGGTTAATTTCATAAATATTGAATGAGCTACAGTCTGCCAAGTGGCTTTGCTCTGTTTTTTTGCCTCATGGGAAGCAAATGGAAACCTGTTCATTTTTTTTTTTTTTAATTTTCAGATTGAAGAAGAAAGAAAATCTATGTACAATTTTGGTTAATACAAACCCTTCAGTAAGTTTCAGTGAAGACTGTTTTGTTTATCTCTACTCAACAGTAGTTAATGGAGTAAGATGTGCTAAACACTGTTGGGGATAGAAAGATGAGAAAAGTTAGCCTCAATTTCAAGGAATTCATAGTCTAACTGAGGAAATGAGAATCTAGTTATATACGTCATCTTGATATTTCTTATGAGACAGCTCCATTGATATTTATGATAGCCTTCAAAGAATTTGAACTAAGGGTGGCGGCGGGGGGGGGGTGTGTGAGGGGGGGTAGGGATAGGGAGGCTAGGTTGTGGACATTGGGGAGGGTATGCGCTGTTAAGTGCTGTGAAATGTGTAAGCCCGAAGATTCACAGACATGTACCCTGGGGCAAATAATACATTATATGTTAATAAAAATTAATAAAAAAAAAAGAAGATAATAAGTTCCTTATTATTGAAATGTAAAGTGTTTTCAGTTTGAAATATGCTGAAAATTCAACTCTACAACAAGAAGTAAAACAATTCGGTCCCCCCTTATCCTTGCTACCCACTGTCATTTAAAGGAATGTCTACCACATTCTCTGGTCTAGAGGACTGAGAATATATTTTTCAAACTAAATAGAATCAGGCAGAAAAAAATTTAAGTGCTTTGGCTTGGAATGAACAGTCTTGGAGGTATGACTGGGAGTGGAGGAAAAGGTAATATTTCAGGTATGTTTTGGCAATTATAGGAAGTAGAGTATTTGAGTTGGTGGTTGTAGCCGAGACATTTCTTTTGGTAATGACCCAAATTTCTAGACAATTGCCAGTAGAACAGCACACAAATCTCAGCAAGCTACCTGCTCTTCATGTGGCAGAACTTTTCTTTACCTGGGGATCATTGACTCAGCAATTGCAAGTAAGGAAACTCAGGGAGTAACAGAGCCCTCCATCCCTGCCCTGCATGTTATTTATAAAAGTTCACTCAGCTGATATATTTATTTTTTTTAATTAAAAAAAAGTCCAAATTTGAATAAGTAGTTTTAAATATTACAGCAGATTAGAAGCAGCCAACGAGATTAGAAAAATTCCCTCAATGGACTCAACATTAGTCAGAAGTCATGGTTGACAAACAACTAGACAAGCGGAGATGGAAAGGTTCAGAAAAACTATGCAAGGACAAAGAGCTCAGCGACCTAGACCAGTTAGCGGAAGGGAATTGTTCGTAGTTCAACAAACCCTGTGGATGCTGCTATTTTACAAACAGTAATACAGTCTGATCCTGTCAGGCTCCCAGTAAAACAGCAACCTCTTCCCATTAGCATCACCTCCAAACTCATTAACAGAACCCATCCTGGGCTAGCTGGTTTTGCCCTGCCCACCATCCTGTCCCTCTCCGCTCCAGCCATTGAACATCCTCAAATGCATCACGTATATCTCATGTCTCTGGGCCCTCTGGGTTTTTTTTTCCCCCAACTGAATTCCTTCTTGGAATTTGTACTCTCCCTTCGATGACCACCTCATCTGTCACTAGCTCTGAGATGTCACTGATCATCAGATGTCACAGAATCAGTTGAGTGGCCCTGCCATGTTGTGTTCCCATAACATCCGGTATGTCCTGTAATTGGCTCATTCCACATTATATTGTAATGGCCTGTTTCATGGTCTTGATCAGGGGTTGGTGACCTGTAGCCTGTGGCCCATGGACCAAATCCAGTTCCTGCCTATCTCTGCAAATAAAACTTGACTGGAACACAGCCGTGTTTATTTTTATGGCTTTTTACACTGGCAGAATTGAGTAGTTGAGACAGATACCATTATGTCCCACCAAACCAAAACTATTTACTGTCCAGGACTTTTACAGAAAAAGTTTTCTGACTCCTTGTCTCAAGAACAAGGAATATGCCTACATTATTCACTACTGAATCTCTAATATTTGGCACAGTGTTTGTACAAAGCATATATTCCATGAATTTTGAAGGAATGAACTAAAAATAAATGCAAGGAAACTGGTCCAGGAAAAATCAGGATGATTATCCAGCATCTTCCACATGGTAGGTCCTGCCCCTCGTGCTTTATGTGTATGCTTGGGGAATCCTCCCAGTAACCCTGTGAAGTAGGGGTTGGTCTTCCTAATTTGCAGGTGTGACACTGAAGTTAAGGGTGAATAAATGATATCCTTAAATGTTATGAAGCAAGTGAAAATGGCTTACCTGGAGTTTGAACTCGGATTTTCTTTGTAGTAAGGCGCTCCCTCTAAATGTGAAGAGACTGTCTAGTATACAGAGGTAGTGAGAGCAGAATTGGGTGCTGGAAGGCGAGATTTAAATCTTGGCTATACCACTTACTGCTTTCATGCCCTTGTACAAGTAGTCACTGAACTGCCCTGAGCCTCATTCTCCATAGCTGTAACAAGTTCCGTAACCTCTCTGGCTTTTCTCTTTGCCAATCACCAAATGAGGTGATTTTAGCATCTCATTTGCATGCTGTGAAGTTTAAATGAGATATTATACATAAGGTGTTTTGAGGTGCTTGGCACACAGGAAGCATTCAAGACATGTTTCTTTCTTATTTTGTAAAACTGCCTCAAAATCATTGATCACAGCTCAGAATTTTTAAGAAATTCCGATCTATTCATAACTTCTCTTGACCTCGTTTCAAAGAGGATCTTCAGCGGCATTTTGTTTGGCGCTCTGGCTCTGTTGATAAAGGTAAGGAAGTGGTTCGAGATACAGCTTACTAACAGCAACACAAAGTCTTATATCTTATTTTCCCTGTTGAGCTAAATAAATCATGGGCTGTTGCTATTTGTATGAGTTGTGCCTACCTTTTGGAATTTTCCAAATATTGTCTACATGATGTCAAAATGTAATGCCCGGATCAGCGAATGAGCATGTGGCTTCCCTCCTCGGGCCTTTCTGTTGATGTTAGTGACTGTGCTGTTGGCCCCAGTGTGGCTGGAGCACAGTAGGGCAGCCAGCTTATTTTCACTGCTCGTTGCTTGAACCTGGCACGTTTTCCTTTTTTTTTTTTTAAAGATTTTTTAAAGATTTAAAAAATTTTTTTTAAAAATTTTAAAATTTTTTAAAAGATTTTTTAAAGATTTTAAAGATTTTATTTATTTGACAGAGAGAGATCACAAGCAGGCAGAGAGGCAGGCAAAGAGAGGGGGAAGCAGGCTCCCTGCCGAGCAGAGAGCCCGATGCGGGGCTCAATCCCAGGACCCTGAGATCATGACCTGAGCTGAAGGCAGAGGCTTTAACCCACTGAGCCACCTGGGCACCCACATTTTCCTTTATATAACGGAAGGATCCAGCCCCTGCATACAAATCGAAGGCATCTAGAATCTGTATACACTTTTGGAGGATTTTTCATTTGCTTGTTTTGTCTTTCAGTTAAAGCACCAATGCGTTATCAGGGCACCATAAGAAATCTGGGGGGACATTTTGTAAAATCGAGAATAAAGCTACTCACTGAGAGTATGTTTGCCCAGGCAACATAGGAATCGGCTTTATGGATGTCAATTCAGATCTGTCCCAGCTCCTTGAAAGTCCAGCCTAACAGAGTATTTTCCTCATCAAATCATTGTTAGAATAAGAATTAAGGGGTGTCTGGGTGGCTCAGTGGGTTAAAGCCTCTGCTTTCAGCTCAGATCATGATCTCAGGGTCCTGGGATCGAGCCCCGCATCGATCCCTGCTGAGCAGGGAGCCCGGTTCCCCCTCTCTCTCTGCCTGCCTCTCTGCCTATTTCTGATCTCTCTCTTTGTCAGATAAATAAATCTTTAAATAAATAAAATCTTTAAAAAAAAAAAAAGAAAAGAATTAAGTGTATTGGACAGGAGGGTAGACTTCGGCCCTAATGATATGGTTAAGATTATTTGTTCTGTGTGGCTGGAGCCAGAGGGTATTAGGCTAAGCAAAATAAGTCAGAGAAAGACAGATGCCATATGATTTCACTCATATGTGGAATTTAAAAAACAAAACAGTGAACATAGGGGAAGGGAAGGAAACATAAAATAAGATAAAAACAGAGAGGGGGTTCAAACCGCAAGAGACTCTTAACTCTAGGGAACAACTGAGGGGGAAAGGGGTAACTGGTTGATGGGCATGAAGCAGGCATGTCAAATCATGAGCACTGGGTGTTATATGCAACTGATGAATCACTACATTCTACCCCTGAAACTAAGAATATACTCTGTGATATAACTATATTGAGTTTAAATTAAAAAACAAATAAATAAAGCACCCAACAGAAGATACCCCAAAAATATGTTTTGGGGTATACAAAACAAAACATTATTTGTTCTGGCTCCTGTGAGCCTATGAAGTTGTCCTGGACCCAAATTGTATAAAGAAAGAGCATCAGCACATTTGTTAATTATCTTTTAAATATTTTAGTTGGTGAATTAAGAGCATTTTGTTTAATGTTCTCTTAATTAACCGAAATTTTAACTCTCAGTAGGAGCTGATGTACTTGACTTTCACCATTGTGTCAATTACATTGGCCTTTTAGTCGCCAGCAAGGGATGATCCTTAACAATCAGCATTTTTCTTTTCACAAAATAATTCCAAAGATAAAACTCTGATAACTAATTTGTTAGTACACATTCCATCAAACAAAACACATTCCCGTGGAAATACTGTCATCAGACCTCTATCAATTAGCGTTTTGCTTCCTGTGACTTAGAGAAAGGGAAGGATTATGAGCCATGAGTTTGGGAAAGGAAGCAAATTGGGAGTCACGGACTTTTCATCAAGCAGTAACATAGGAAGTTCTGGTTCTGAATTTGATTGGCTTCTTTTCAGTAGTGGCATCTATATGACAAATTAAACTTCCACAGGTTGAAAATGTAACCACTTTTTTGTGGAGTTGAACGTTAAATCTTGCATTGATTGCTGCGTAGTGATGACTCATTCTAACTTGGTTACTTCACTTCCACTGTGAAGTTTTCAGGAGCCAAATACTCGGGCAGGCTACTGAATACTGGCAATAGGATTATTGTGCTAGCCAGGTGAATCTTCACTCTTGAAATAGACACTGATGTGGTTTCTTGACCTGGGTAGCTTGAGATGCCAGTTTAGGACAGGACTCTCTAACACAAAAGCAATTTGTGGAGAATATCACTGGAGCACCACTTGAGCAGCCCTAAATGATGTTGGCAGGCCACAAAGGAGGACAAGAAGTCATGAACTGAAGCTCCAGAAACATGCACAAGTTTGCAAATGCATTTTAACTTGCTGAGGTCAGAATTGCAGCTCAGGTCTGGTCAACAATCAAGTAGTTGAAGGCTTGTGCTTTTCCAGACGTACTCTATTTCTGTTCACCCTGTGTGTGTGGGCAGAAGCCCTGGGAAAGCTTTGTTATCATTCCTGAAATGCAAAGTGTTCTATTTAGCTTAGAAGCTCTATTCTTGGTCCTAATAACTGATATTAGGCAGCTCCAGCCATTTTTCAAACTATTAAGAGGGAAGGAACCTTGGCATTTAATTTCAGAACATCTGTATCGGTAACTGAGCAGTCTGTTATGATTATACCAGAGTAAATCTGGGGAGGTAGCCTCAATGTTGTCTAAATTCCTCCCCTTCCATTGGGAGGCACACACAGCAAATCGAATTTTTCCCACTGATATCCACTACTGAATCACTACTAGAATATTTCGCCAGCCTCCTGAATTTTAATCATGGGATAAATGTGCATTTTAAATTACTTTAATTTCTGTCACCCTCCTCAATATTTGTTCATTTAGCTTTACAGAACATCTGTGTGAGAGAGAAAATAAATCATGCCACCTCATTTTACCAGGGAGTTCCAGTTGTCTTTCCCAAACGACCCCAGAAAATATTGGCTTCAGCAGTAGGCGTTTTACTCTGACTCACAATTTTGTGGACTGGGAGTTCAGGCAGAGCCATGGCCTGGATGGCCTGGCCATTCTGTAATATCAGACAGCATCAACTGAGGTCAGCCGATAGAATTCAGCGGGCAGCTGGCTGGTCTTTGCTCATAAGCCTGGCCCCGGGGTGGGAGCAGCTGAAGGCTGGGCTCATAGAGCCTCCTTTCCTTTTCCAGGTAGCCTCTGGGTATTTCCATATGATCTCTCTGGTAGGATAGTCAGAGTTTTCATATGGCAGTTCCAGCTTCCTAGGGGCCTACACGGGAGCCGCAGAGCTTCTGCTGACCTAGCCCCCGAAGTCCCACAGCCTGATGGAGCACCCCCAGGACCGAGGAAAGGAGACACGAGCATTGCCTTCCTCTAAGATGGAAGGAGTACCCAAGATTAAGATGAAACATGCCAAACAAACCTCCCATGTTAGTCACCGACCATGAAGCCACACTTCTCACAAACCTAATATATATTCCATCCTTCCTTTACTCCCTACAGCCAGTCAAATTATCATCTTGAGTTTTACCTCTGGAATTTAGTCTCTGGGCATCTCTTGTATGACCTCCCAACCAATAACTCTGCCTTTCCTGCGTCCTCTCCATTACTGCCAAAGCCCCCATGTGACGTGTCATTCACTTCTCATTCATGGCTCTGAGTGGTCTATACGGCAAAATCCAGATGTGTCAGCCTGACCCACAGGGCCCTCCATTATTTGGCCCCAGTTTTCTTTGTAACCACAGCACCCACCATTCCCTCCCCACGGTCCCCCACCCCTGCTCTCCACATGCCATGTTCTAGTGTGCTCTGCCCTTGCTAGTTCTCCAGGTGCAGCGTGTTCTTACTTAGCAGTTCCTTTTTTCAGTATTTGTCGTTCTCCCTAGATCCACCTACCAAAGGTGGACAGCGTGTTAATCTTTCAGCATTCCACTCGGTTGCCACCCGCCCCGCACTCCCAGAAGACTGTGTTGCACTCCCACACCACCAGTGCAAGAGTGGATCGTGCTTTTGTCTCTCTTTTCTTTGCTCGTTTGTTTTGTCTCTCAAATCCCACGTTTGAGTAAAATCATATGGCATTTATCTTTCTTTGATTGACTTATTTCACTTACTAAACCCTCTGGCTCTATCCATGTTGTTGCAAAATGGCAAGGTTTCTTTCTTTTTCATGGCTGAGTAATTCCATTTGTATTTATGTATGTATGTATATATATGTATTATATTTATGTATGTGTATATATAGTACAGATATATATACCACATATTCTTTATAAGGTATTTTTAATATTTATGTGTATATCTTCCAATGAGATGGAACTCATGTTCTATTTTTTTAGGCATTATTTCACACTGAGAAGCAGTGTGACATAGCACAATCAATGCTCAGAAAAAGGAAAACCCTGAGTTCAAGTTCCAGATGTGGTATTTAAAAGCTACACTGATTTTTGAGCCTGTCTCCAAATTTTGCAGCGTTGTTGTGGAAATTAGAATTAATATATGTCTTATACTTAGTAGGTCCTCAGGTAGTGAGAGAGCTACATACTTTCCTTCAAAGTCACTTAGTAAAGAGCCATGAACATACTAATTGCTCAAAAGGGCTTTGCAATTGGATGTGTTAATTAATCCCTTAGTACCTGTACAAATGAACATTTTTGGCAATGAATTCTGTATTTTTCCCCAAAGTATTTTTGTGGTTTTAAATTCTGTGTCCTTTCACCTAAACTCCAAAGGTCGTCCCTATCAGAGATTAGAATGCTGAGTAGATGAATATGATTTTTTTAAAATGTATCTTTCGTTATTTTATTGTATTTTATTCATTTATTTTTAAAAATATTTATTTATTTGACAGAGAGAGACACAGCGGGAGAGGGAACACAAGCAGGGGGAGTGGGAGAAGGAGAAGCAGGCTTCCCTCGGAGCAGGGAGCCCGGTGCAGGGCTCGATCCCAGGACCCTGGGATCATGACCTGAGCAGAAGGCAGATGCTTAATGACTGAGCCACCCAGGTGCCCTCTTTCATTATTTTATGAACTATCCATCAATCACCCCTTCTCCTATATTTTGTGAAGGAGCCTAAAATGATTTTAAAATTTTATTTATTTATTTATTTGACAGAGAGAGATTACAAGTAGGCAGCGAGGCAGGCAGAGAGAGGGGGAAGCAGGCTCCCTGCTAAGCAGAGAGCCCCATGTGGGGCTCGATCCCAGGACCCTGAGATCATGACCTGAGCCGAAGGCAAAGGTTTCAACCCACTGAGTCACCCAGGCACCCCTGATTTTAACATTCTTGACAAGCTTTCCATGAGGGCATCTTGATGCCAAGTTGGTTTTGTCTTATTCCCATAACTTTAAGGGGAGTCTTGCTTAGAATTTTGTCCCTGTTGTGCTGTCACTTTTGAGACAGCCAATCAACCGAAGTGTGGTTCACCACTGTGTGCCACTCAGGTGTGCACTAAGACAGTATTTGCAGCACAAGGCTGGAGATGAAGTTAGTTAATAGAAGGAGGCTGTACGAAGTCGCTTGGGGGAATGTCAGGAAGAAACGCAGTGCCCCATCACGTTGCTGCCCTGCTCCTTAGCAAGCCTGACACAGCACAGCTGGGACGTGGTAACATTGGTGCCCACACACTCATCTAGCTTCTCGGCAGCTGGCTGGTGTCTGGGCTACACTGAGGGCTTTGCCTAAGACATCATTAGGGATTGTGTGGTGTTGGCAGCTTTTGATTTTGTTCATTGGGCTTATTTGGTTCATTATTACAAGTCTGAGACGTGAAGACTTTTAACCATGGAAAAAACTATTGCATGGCCTTAAAAGAATTTTCTTAGAAGATCAAGAGAACAGGATTTAAAGAGAGCCATGTGGTCTTATTAGAGCAGCTTTCTAAGTCATTGCTAAGGAAAGGAACATCCTTCAAGAGTTAGATGTCATATCCATACACAAAGAGATGTATATAGAGTATTTTTTAGTGCTTTGAAAACTGCTTTAAGAAAATTGTGGTAAGCCTTTGATGTTACACACAAAGTAATGTACTTGCAGACCAATTTCACTGAAAAGAAATCTTCCAGATGACTCTCTTTTCCAGTTTCTAACTTTGTCTCTGTCAAGATGTGTGACTCAACAAAGATGCTAATAATGGCAGGTGAGCATAATGGTATAGACGAGTGGTAATTAAATGGAATTTATTTTTATAGGAATATAAAAATAATAATTTTAGACTACTTTTTCAATAGAAACTCTAAAAATGTCATATCCATAATGTTTTCTAAACAAAAGGAGGGCTATCCCAACAATTGGGAAAAAAGTTTTTTTTACCAATTAACCAAAATATCACCAAAGAAATATAGATTGAAATAATAACTGACTTTTCAAATTGTACAGTGGCAAAGATTGCGAAGGCTTAAGAAAAAAAAGAAAAGAAAAGAAGGCTCTGTGCCTGTGAGTGGGACTTGAAATGGCCCCCCAGTATAAGCTAAATTAGTATCATTTTCTGGAAAATAATTTGGTGGCATGTTCATATCCTTTGACCCAGTAGTTTTATTTCTAGGAATTGGTCCTAAGGAATAATAAGAGACTGATTCAATGTTAGGTATAATACTTCTTTCACAGAACTATATAAGAGAAAAAACTAGAAGCAATTTTAAGGGAATGACTAGACAATAGTGACAAATCCATGGAATCCTGTACTAGTGATGAATGCTTAGTGACATCTGAACATGCTCACGATTCAAGTAAAAGAAAATATAGAATCGTAGATGGAATACTATACCATATTTTAAAAGATAGGAAAACATACAGAACGTTAATGATTATCCATGACTTAACGGAATAATGGTGGTTTATGATTCTATTATTATTGCCTAGCTTGTTAATTACTAATTATTATTTTACGATCAGAAACAAATGAAACATTAAGTTTTTAGCCTGGAGGAATCTCAGCTCCACAGCCCTGGGAGGTTTGGCCTGTTATGAGGCTGTGGGTTGGTGTGTTGGGCCAGCCTGTGATTTTCATGGAGGACTCATAAGCTGAGGAGGAGAGACTGTGACTAAACCATTAGCGGCGCTCCCCGTGGAGAAATGATCCAAACAGGGAGAAGCAGATATCTGTGCGCCCTTCATCTTAGCCGCCACAGCCCATGAGCACCAGATGACGAAGGAAGGTCTGGAAGGCAAAGCAGAAGTTGAGGTGGAAAAGTGTACCTGGAACCTCTGGGTTCCAGGATCTCATTGCTGCGGATGAGTACCTGCTGGTGGGCAGGACGCCGGAAGGAAAACTGAGATTGGTGTCTGGGAGAGCGAGGCGTAAGGAACCGGTGCTGGGGCCTGAGATTGGATCGTATCGCTGAGAGTACAGTCTCTGCCTTCAGCTCGGGTCATGATCTCAGGGTCCTGGGATCGAGCCCCGCATCCGGCTCTCTGCTCATCGGGGAGCCTGCTTCCCTCTTGCTCTGCCTGCCCCTTTGCCTACTTGGGATCTCTCTCTCTCAAATAAATAAATAAAATCTTAAAAAAAAAAAAAAAGAGCCCAGGACAAAACCAGTTCTGGAGTGATGTATTGTGCTGTGTGTTGAGGGAGGGAGAGAAGGTAAAGGACTGGGTTACTCCCTCAACCAGTGACTGGTGTTTGCCAGGTCCCTTATGGGGCTTCCTTCTAGCGGTGTTTGGGGCCACGCAGGTGGGGGAAATGCTCAAAGATGATCAGTGTCGAAGGCAGCTAGGGGAGCAGCAGCCATTGGAGTGGGGAGAAGGATAGGGTTTGGGTGGGGACCCAAGAAGAGGCACATGAGCAGCAGAACAGAAGGGAACAAGGTGGGCTTCATCAAGTAGAAAGGACTGTCCTTCTCAGGAGTGTTGCAAGCATTCCAAGGGCCCCTTATTTCCAAATGTGACCATTTGGGAGAGAGAGATGGAGGGCTGGGACTTTCACAGTGCACTAACTGGAGACCGAGCTATGTAATTTATTTATTTATTTTTTTTTTAAAGATTTTTATTTATTTATTTCACAGAGAGAGGAAGATCACAAGTAGGCAGAGAGGCAGGCGGGGGGTGGGGGGGAAGCAGGCTCCCCGCTGAGCAGAGAGCCCGATGCGGGGCTCGATCCCAGGACCCTGAGATCATGACCTGAGCTGAAGGCAGAGGCCTTAACCCACTGAACCACCCAGGCACCCCTGAGCTATGTAACTTAACTGCGTTACTGTTGTAGTGCCTCATTCTTCACGACTGCATTCTCAGGCTGGTATGTCCTGGTAAATGTGAAAATATTGAAATATATGAAGAATAATGAAGATGCAACACTTCATTGTCTCTGTGATTAACAGCAATACAATAAGCAAGAAGATATGATTTTGTGATTTACACTTTATGATCTATTTAGAAAACAATCAAGTCTTGTTCTTTTTAACTTTCAGATATAGTTAGAGAAAATTTGCCTTCCCTACTAGTCTCTGAAGATTTTATCACTTACGTACTGGATAATCGGTCTTAGGAAGAAAGTCTGTTTATTACAAAATGCAGAAGATCCAAAGATGCATTTTGTGTGAAAGTGAAATGAGATTGGATAGGAATATGTAATACTGTAAAAAAATTGGTTTGTCTTTCTAACATGTTTTGAACATCACATATTTATTCATAAAATTATAATTATGAAAGAAAAGTGACTTAAATTGTGTCAGCAGATGAAAAGGCAGAAAGCATTCATTCATCATTATGAAGCAAACATTTACTGAGCTTCTTCTCCCTGTCAGGTGTTGTTCAGAGAACCAGGGTTTCAGTGTGAACTGAGAAGACAAGATCCTGTTCTAATGGAGCTTATGTTTTCATGGGGGCAGAGCAGCAATGACCTGAAAATTTTTGCGGATGGTGATGAGCTATTCAGGGATTTTATTTTTATTTATTTATTATTATTTTTTAAAGTAGGTTCCATGCCCAGCATGGAGTTCAACACGGGGCTTGAACTCATGACCCTGATATCAAGACCTGAGCTGAGATCAAGAGTCAGACGTTTAACTGACTGAGCCACCCAGGTGCCCCTGATCAGGGATTTTAAAGCAGAGTGATGTGAGAGAGACTTCTGGTGGCTACTGTAGATCGTGTAGCGGAAGAAAACCCCTTGGAGAAGGAACCTGCCTTGTGTATGCTTGTAGCAGGATGAAGCACCCATTCCCAGCAGAGACAGGAGTGGCTAGGATGAGGGAGTGGACAAATGGGGGGGGGTTCAGAGAGAGGGGGGAGATGGGGGGAGAGGCCAGGGGACACAGAGCCCGGTTGGCCAGGGGGAGGTGGCTGGACCTGGTTTTGAGTGCAGTGGGCAGATATTAGGTGGTGTTAAACCAGGGGTGTGGTGAGATCTGATTTCTACTTTTAAAAAATGACTCTAGGGGGAAAAAAATCCCTTTGGTGGCTGTGTGGAAAGTGGACATTCGTGTAAATTAGAGATGGCTGTTGGGTGTCAGCCGGGCAGCTAGAAGGTAGAGATGGAAGTGAAGCGAGCCCAGGAACTAGCCCAAGAGCACTACCGATGTTGAGAGGTTGGCCAGAGAAAGAGCTGGGCAGCCAAGGAGGCTAATAAAGAGAGACAATTCGAGTGCGGGCTCTCAGAAGATGAGAAAGGGAAGTGTTTCAGCAAGGAAGGGGTGAGATGGAAGTCCGGGGCCTGGATGTGGGACACCACTGTGCTGATTAGTTAGTGGAAACCGGGAGCCTACTCACTTCACGACCTGGCCCAGCTTACAATTAGGATATAGTTGTTAACCTTCCAGAGACTGTGTGAAAGGATGGCTATGAGGAGGAACATGGTGAACAAACAAGCGATTTCACTCAATGGCTCATGATGTGGGGCAGTGAAATATCACAAGTGATTTTCTATGATGGAGACATAACTATAAGCCAGAGCGCTGTGGTGGGGAGTGGGTGAATTGTTTTACAGAGTGAATGAGAAGTCTTAGAGGTTCAGTCTAACACCCCTTTCATTTGACAGATGAGGAAACTGAGTCCCAGAGCATATAAGGGAACTTGTTCAAGATCATATAGTTAGGGGGTGCCTGGGCGGCTCAGTGCATTAAAGCCTCTGCCTTCGGCTCAGGTCATGATCTCAGGGTCCTGGGATCGAGCCCTGCGTCAGGCTCTCTGCTCAGCGGGGAGCCTTCTTCCCCCTCTCTCTCTGCCTGCCTCTCTGCCTACTTGTGATCTCTCTCTCTCTGTTAAATAAATAAATAAAATCTTTTAAAAAAAAAAGATCATATAGTTAGTTGGTGGAAGAGTCAAACCTATAACCTGGGTCCATGTTTCTTGGGCCAGATAGCTTCCCTATATACACACACACACACACACAAGCACATTTTCTATACGTATTCACAAGTTCATGCATACATAGGGGGCACACAGTGTTAGGTGATAGTTATTTGCTTTTAAGAGTGATTTAAAACGGTAATGCTGAAGAATAATGAACTCTCCTGGACAATTTTTAAAGCTTTGACTCATAAAATTTGAGTTAATACTTCTTTTTCATGAAGTTTCCTTATAAACTGTGTTATATATACCCTTTAAGGGGGGGGGGGAACCCAATAAACACTATTCCTTCTGAATCAAAAATGTTAGCTTAGGAAATCTCTGCATCAGGGTTTATAACTTTACTCTTTTTTTTTTCTTTCACTAGGTATGAGAACTTACCCATAATGTATATTATTAGGATTTTCTGGTGGTCTTTTATTTGTGCTTGAACATAAAGTAGAGTAGACACAGTTAAAATGAGATTGGGAATGTACTGCAAAATCTGATAGTAGGCAAAAAGAGCAAGAAAGAAATTTTTAATATTTTATGTTACAGTGACAATTAGGCTCAGTTTACTATAATTTGGTTTGCAGTTCTTGATCTGTAGAATATTTTAGACCATGAGGCACTATGCTCATGTGCATTTACTCGGACACTTTTCTTTATGGTCTCCAGCTGTGTACAGCATTATCAGCTAGACATCTGCAGTGGAGCCACACTGAGGCCCGCTCCAGCGCGCCCTTTACCTAGAACCTGATCTAGGGGCTGCTGTTCACATCCAATGTGTTCATGGCTTCCTGAGACTTGCACCAAGTGTGGTCCTGGGTATCTCCTTCTCCTTCTCCTCCTTCTCATCCTTCTCCTCCTTTTCCTCCTTCTCCTCCTTCTTCCTCCTCCTCCTCCTCCTTCTCTTCCTCCTCCTCCTCCTCCTTCTCTTCCTCCTCCTTCTCCTCCTTCTTCCTCCTCTTCCTTCTCCTCCTTCTCCTCCTTCTTCCTCTTCCTCCTCCTTCCTCCTCCTCCTCCTCCTCCTTCTTCTCCTTCTTCCTCTTCCTTCCTCCTCCTCCTTCTTCTTCCTCCTCCTCCTACTCCTTCTTCCTCTTCCTCTTCATGTAAAAGATCCTGAAAACCCAAAATAGCTTTTTCTTGTTCCTATTAAAGGACAGTAAAATGATAGTATTTGAAAAGAATTTGGTGACTTTTCTGCCCAGAGTGTTATGATAAGGCAACAGGGAAAAATCTACCCATCCGTGAACAGAAAAAGATCAGAGTGAGAAGTTGTTAGAAGGAAGAGATGATGACTCTTAAAGCACTTCAAATCACTTCTCTTGAAAAGTAGATGTTGTACTGAAATATAATCCCCTCGGCTTCAAGTGTTTAACATCCCAGTCTTCCTGCGTAAATCAGCAGGATTGCTTCTTCTAACTGGTATACAGGCAAAGTAGGCTGCAAACTAGGAACAACGTTTAAAACAGAATCTAGACTTTAAGTAATTGATTTATGATTTATGATGATAGAAGATTTATTTCCTTTTTTTTTTCTTATTTGGGTTTACCAAGCATTATTTTTAAAAGCCTAGACATGGAGTTGATTTGTTTCTTTCTGAAATTTTCTAAAGAGATCCTGCCTCCCAGAAGGATAAGGATGTGATCTCCTATTACATATTCAGTAATAATTACACTAAAAACCAAAAATTACATAGCACTTTGCATATGCAAGGTACTGTTCTAAACACTTTGTAAGCATATTAACTCAGTCCTCACAACCAGCCATATGATAAATGTCTATTATCAGCTGATTTTAAAACGTAGATGCGGAATTCAGACATCATTAAATTAAAAATGGAATCATTCCAAAGGAAAACGAAGACAAATTAGTGATTAGATGGGGTAAAGTCAGAAGACAGCTTACATAAGACAGGATTTTGGTATTTCAAAACATGTAAGAATAAGACAGGCAGCTTGGGTCATAGAAGGGATAATGGGGTGACTTAGGTCAAATCCAGTGAGATCAGATTTGTAGGGAAATGGTTTTGTCTCAAATGAGTACTGACTTCACAGGCTGGCTTTTGTTGGAGAAACCAACTTTTTGAACACTGCTTTTGTCACTGGTACTGATTAAAAACAGGAATGCTAAAAGAATCAAGGTGTGTATGTTGAGATTACTGTAAACTCATGTAGCTGTCATTTTGTAGGGAATAAGGAGCATTGAGTAAAGGGAAAAGATGTGCCGTGAATCTTAAAACTGAGGCCATATTTTAATTCTCAACATATCAATATATATTTTTTTAAATTTTTATTAACATATAATGTATTATTTGCCCCAGGGTACATGTCTGTGAATC
>CM053606.1:111887793-111919216 GCA_028646535.1 Procyon lotor
GCAGTTGCATTGTCGCTCCAGTGTGGTTAGACAGAGGCCTTGTGGGTCACTGCCAATTGGCACACTGGACGTTTAATTAGCAGAGCACTTTCCGCTGCTGGTAAATTCTGAATGGTCCACGTTTAAAATTCAGCCCCAGAACGAAGCACTGCGGAAGAGAAGTTTCTTGAGCCCTTGCAGTTACTTAGATCGAATCTTACCCGTTCTCAGTACGCAGAGATTATGGGTTTAAACTCCCACATGGCCACCGAGATAATGACACCAACTCAAAGCGTAAATGTGGACCGTCTAATTTTAGTCTGACGGCCGTGAATTCTCCTGTAGAGATGCTGCCCGTCATCCCCCTGGAAGGGGCGGGGGGTGGGGGGGGTCCCATACCGAGTCACACCGCTGATGCCAAACAGTTTAGCTCTTGTCAGAGTCTGCATGAAGCGGCTCTTCCTTCTGACAGCATCGTAGTCCCTTCTCCCAGCACCGTCCACGTGGTAAAAATAGTTTCATTAGATATTGATTCAGTGCCAAATAGGAATGAAAGACCTCCTAATTTATTTCTCATACACTCCTTTATTTTAGCTCCCAGCATGGAAGGATTTTGTTGTTGTTCTAAAGGGTGAGTGTATGATGATTGAAATGGAGAATCGTTCATTGATTCTTGATTCATGGATTCATCGAATCGTTGGTGATTCAGTGAAGAATCAGAGAGGTCCTGGGTTTAAATTCTAGCTCTGCCCTAGTAGCCCTGTGCAAAGAGGCAAGGTTCTTAACTTCGAAACTTGGTTTCTTTTGTTGTTAAATGAGTGCTCTCGGGGCACCTGGGTGGCTCAGTGGGTTAAAGCCTCTGCCTTCGGCTCGGGTCGTGATCTCAGGGTCCTGGGATTGAGCCCCGCATCGGGCTCTCTGCTCAGCAGGGAGCCTGCCTCCCCCTCTCTCTCTGCCTTCCTCTCTGCCTACTTATGATCTCTCTCCTCTCTGTCAAATAAATAAATAAAATCTTAAAAAAAAAAAAAAAATGAGTGCTCTCCACCTGACTGTATTGTCTCACCACTGAATGGGATCACACAGTAAAATATAAGATCAAGCACAGAGTCAGTAGGGGTCCACGACTATTGCAGTTGTCTGCTATGTTTGTCGTTGCTCTATGTGCTGGAGAAAGGGTGTTTTTAAGGGGGCGTTACTCTTCTATGGCTTTTCCAAGGAGAATTGCTTCGGGACACTTTAAATCCCCCAACCTTGTCTCTACATGCTCGGAGTTTTTGTCTACTTCTATAGATTCTATCCTCTCTGAAAACAACTGATTTTATTTCTCGAATCATTTTCTGTTCCTACTCTATCCTGGCAGAAAAGTTTAGGGGAGACATGGTTTCCATGGAGACCCGGAGAGATGCCTGAACTAGGCGACTGAATGCCGAAATAATTTTGAGGAACCAAGATTATTGAAGAAGCAAGAACTGTCTTAGTCTGCTCAGGTTGTTGTGGGAAAATACTATAGATTGGGTGGCTTAAACAACAGAAATGTACTTCCTCACAGTTCTGGAGGCTGGAAGTCTGAGATCAGGCTGCCAGCATGGTTGGGTTCTGCTAAGGCTCTCTTCCTTGGCTTGCAAATGTCACCTTCTCACTCGGTTCTCACATAGCAGAAAGAGCAAGCTCTCCGGGGTCTCTTCTTACGAGGGCACTAATCCCATCACGAGGACCCCACCCTCATGACCTCATCTGAACCTAATCATCTCCCAAAGGTCCCATCTCCAAATACCATCACATCAGACATTGGGGTTTTGACATATGAACAGGGTGGGTGTGGGAGGCACAATCCAGTCCGCAGCAGAAACTAGGTGTTGTTACTAAGAGGCCCCATAATTGGGTGATAGAAGTAAGTAGCCAGGGCAGCATTAGTAGTCCACAACAGTGAACAGACTTCTTTCCACCCAGCAATGGCCGCCTTAGCTATCCCTAGGACTCCACGTTTGCAGCAGGTGAGGAAATTATGGCCAATCCAGGAACAGGAGCGTGGAACTCCTTAGAAGACCTAAAATCTAGCCCCAGGTCTGCCTCTTGCTAAGTACTGCAAGTACTAAGTGCTAAGTACTTGCAGTGAGCACATCATTTGTTGTGGCTGTTATTGTTATTTTTTTAAAATTTCAGTTCCCTTATCTGTGAGATGAAAATCAAAAGATCTCTAGTGCCTCCCTGGAGGGGTGGTTGTGAGAATCAAGTAAGACATTGTATGTAAAATATCTTAGGAATCCACAGTCCTGTTAGTCCCTTTATTTCCTCTGGAACCACAGAGTGAGGGGCTAAGCAGGCTCAAGCTAGAGCACAAAACTCACTTTAAGGCTCTGGAGTTTAAGTTCTCAATTGCATGAGAATTACCCAAGGTGCTGGTTTAATATATAGATTTCAGAGCCTTACTCCATGAGTCCCTAATTTATTTAGTCCATAATACAGCCTGGAATGCAGATAGAGGTGGACCTTGGGCCAAGTTTTGAAAAATGTTCTTCTGCCCCATAACAGGCCAGACTTTTTATGAAATAAAAAGGTAGAGAAATAATAAAGAAGAAATAATAAAGTAAAGAAGAAGTATAGACTAGGAACTCTGATACCTGTTTTGTACTTTAAAATTTGGGAAACTTAAGCAAAAAAAATTGAATGAGATAAAAAAAATGATGCACTAAACCTATAAATTGGCTTTTCTTGGCTACATCAGAGACACACATTTTGTAAAAGTGAATAAATGAATGGATGAAGGAAGAAAGATAAGAAGATTCACCCTCACTGGAGTCCTTAACCTCATAGCTTTAAATATCAGAAATTATTTTACGAAGCTTATGAAGTCAGTGGACAAAAGATAATTTAAGTTTAAGACATAGAGAAAATAATGTATTGCTGTTGAAATGTCAGCCACCCTGTGCAGGATCATCCTGATTCTTAGCCATCCCTAGTTTTTGAAACCCAAGGCTATAGACAAGAGAAGAAAGTGTCTCTGAGCTATCTGCATTTTATAGTGCTCAGTGGACCACTATGTTACCCTTTCTCTTTTTCTTTTAAATTCTGTGTTAAAGGATTCCTTTTGATTTTATACATTTTGTTGGAATTAAGCGTAGAAATTGACAATTCAATTTCTGAATTGTCACCTTCTACTTCCTGGCCATTCAGGGTTTCCAGTGGAGATTTGGTGTACCTATAAACTTAGAACTGGCGTGGAAATGTAGCTGTAATTTTTTAAAGCAATATGGATTTTAAGTAGCACGTTCATGAGGAGTGGAAGCTAACGATAGAACAGTGTCCTGTATAACCTCCTGGGCGTTCAGAGTCACTTGCACGAGGCTTTTTTTTTTTTATTTTAAAATTTTTAGAATTTTTTTAATCACCAAAGTCAGACATGTCCCAGTATGTCTTAATGTGAAATTCTCCAGTTCTTAGGCTTTTTCCAATTGGGCCTTGTTGGGAGGATGGTTAAATATCCTCTAGACCGAGAAGGTTCTTTGAGACTGAAAAGTGAAGCAAGCTACTGCCTACTGTTTACAGAGTTTTATTCAGGGTACATTACTGACAGGGGTTCTGGGGCAGGGCTGAGCCCTGCACAGCTATTCTCTGTAAAGTCTGGACCTTAATCCCCAGATTTGATAGCATCTAGGGGACAGGAAAAGGTCATGGTGGTGAGGTCAAAGGGTAGTTATCTCAAGTGGCACCATCTGTGTGCCAAAGGATCTCTACTAATTAATCTAAAGTGGGCCGTCTGCACACCAGAGGGAAGATTGGAACAAGCCTTCCCATGTTCCGGTCAGGGTGGACATTCACCTCCAAGGGGCCTAGAACGTGTAGCGGAAGGGAGGTCACCACATGGACATGAACAAAATGGGGGGCCGAAGACGGAGTCCATATTGTCAGCGCTCCTACAGACCTCCATTTAAATACTTTGTGCTGTTCTAAGAGTACATTCCGAACTACCGCATATAAGGAAGTTCACCCCTTTTGTATCACACTGCTTGTTTTTATTTTCATAGTGTGTAGCACTGTCTGAAATTTCCCTATTTCTGTATCTCTTTGCTATCATCCACTTCCTCCTGGAATGTAAGGTTTATGAGAGCAGGGATTTTTTTGGATTTAGGTTAGAACTCTTCTCAGTTCCTAAAACTATACCTGGCACACAGAGAGAGACTTAATAAATTTTTGCTTAATGTATGGAAAGGAGATTGATATAATGGGCATGGATTCCAAAAAGGTTCTGCACTCTGCCCTTTGCCTTACACTGAAATGATGGAGGAAGCTTGGAGGGGTTTCAATGAATTGCAGCTCTCAGGCGGTCCTTGTTAAGTTCTAGAATTCCTTCCTCTCCCAAAGTTCTCTGACTTCACATGATGGGCCAGGTTCCAGCTCCCATGTGATTTATCTAGAGCAATTCCTAGCAGCCAGTGAAATAGTTATTGAGAAGTAGGGGCCTGCAGTAACAGGGCACGGTAATCAAGGGGAGCCATAGTTCATTGTCCATTTTGGGGTTTCCATCCTACTAGTCTACATTCATCAAATGCGCTGGTTTCTGCTTCCTATTGGAAGCACAGTAAGGATCAGATGGGAATCTCAGGGAATGAAAGATGAACCCATCCTCAAAGATGAGTCCTTCAAGTCTGTCTGTAGTTAGATGGAGGAAGCAATACAACCTGATTTGGTGGGCAGCTGGGGGGCTCAGTCAGTTAAGCATCTGACTCTTGGTTTCCACTCAGGGTCATGATTCCAGGGTCGTGAGATCAAGCTCATGTTGGGCTCCCTGTTTAGCTCAAAGTCTGCCTGGGATTCTCTCTCCCTCTCCCTCTGCCCCTTATGCCACTCCTCTCTCTAAAATAAATGAATAAACCTTTATTAAAAAATATTCCCTCTGCCCCTTCCCACCTTATGTAGGTACACACACGTGCCCTCTCTCCTCTCTCTCTCTCTCAATTAAGAAAAAAAAATTAAAACTTGATGTGGGCCCCGGAGTCCTGTCTTCCTAAAATAGATGTCCCCTGCCCTTATTTCAATACTTCCTTTGCTATTTCCTTTTCCATCTGAAACACATCACCAAACACACATCTTTGTTTTTGGAATCAGAGGTAAGGATATTGTTTTCTGAAACACTGTTCAGACACCAGGTTAGAACCCATGGTTTCGGAAAGGCTGGAGGGTCAGACCAACTTAGATCAGGAGATTTGCTCGTCTGTCAGTGTGAGTGGCAGTGGGTGGAAATTTAAGATAAAGTTTGATGAGTCAGGAAGAGGAAAGGTTTGGAAAAGCCAGAGAAACAAAGTGATGTCTACAGAATAGTTCAGAATCGGCCGCACAGGTTGCAGATACAACACCTCCCTGCTGAGAAACCTGAAGGGAAGGAAAGGACACAGACCAATTTCCCAAACTCACTGACATGCCCAGAAATGACCATATTTGTCCAGCGCCGAGGTTTCACGCCTTCTTCTCATTTCTAAATTCTCCACCTAGTGGTTTCCCCGGACACTAAATTCCCCCACACCCCTCAACATAAACAACCAATTAAAAATAGAGCAATTTTTGGCAAGTTCTGTCTACAGCATTTTTTTTTTTTTTTTTAGAAAATACACACCATAATATATTATCTAAGCTTCTGAGCTCTTTATCAAGGGATGTCCGCATATGGAAAAACAACTTTGGGGCTCCCAGTGTAGAACATCAGCAATGACCCCGAGAGTCATTCGCCCCTCAACCGCTCTGCAGCCTCCCACACTGTGATACCTCCCTACGCTGCTGTTTCCCATACAGCCCCTCGTGTTGTTGCATCTGTGACAGAGAAGCTAAAAATACCTGCCAACATGGCGGTGTAGACTGACGTTATCCCACAAGCTTTTCCAACTACACAGTTTATGTGGGAAGATGATCGATCCCAATACATTAACGTCTCAAATGATTCAAATTTCTGTGGGACCTTGAATCAGAAGAAGAGGTCCAAATTCTAAAGCAAATAGTGCCCCCCAAAAAGTTTTGGGGTCCACCCCCTTAGAGAAACTCTCCTTTTTTTCTTGCCAGTTAATTCACCCTAAGTATTAATTTAAAAGTAGGTATCTTGCTGTGTTGTCATGCATCCTCGTCACTGATAAAATTAGATTTTAAGAAAAGGTTATTTTTTTATTTTTTAATTTAAATTCAATTAGCCAGCACATATTACATATATTACATCATTAGTTTCATTACTGGTTCAGTAATATACCAGTTGCACGTAATACCCAGTTCTCATCACATCACATGCCCTCCTTAATGCCCATCACCCAGTTACCCCAGTCCCCACTCACCTCCCCTCCAGCAACCCTGTTTCTTTCCCATAGTTAAGAGTCTCTCATGGTTTGTCTCCCTCTTGGACTTCTTCCCATTCTGTTTTTCCCTCCTTTCCCCTGTGATCCTCTGCACTGTTTCTTATATTCTTCATATGAGTGAAACCACATGATAATTGTCTTGTCTTTGATTGACTTAATTCGCTCAGCATAAAACCCTCCAGTCCCACCCACATAGATGTAAATGCAAGATTTCACCCTTTCTGATAGCTGAGTAATATTCCATTGTATATCTATGCCACAAAAAGATGATTTCGATGAAAATAATTTTTTATTGTTTCACCGTCGATAATGAGACAGAGAAGTAGTGAAAAAGTTAAATACTACGTTGTCATGCAAGAGAAAATATAACTAGTAGTTTAGATGTTCTGTTCAGAGAACTGACCAGTGCTCTTCTAGTTGAAATTAGAAAGGCATATCTGGAAAGAAACAGGCAGATTTATTGTCTGTGTTGATTCAGCCCTAAGTCCTCTTTTACAATATCAACTGTATAAATTAGTGCTGACTAGAAGGAGTTACTGGATCTCGGTGTCCCTTTCTAACCAAATCATTTCTCCTAGAAGCGATTCTGTCCGAAGATGTCAGCCAGCACCATATTTTAGATATATTAATTCAGTGCCTTGTGTGTTAGGCCCTTAGATACAGAAGTGGATATCTGGACTTTTTCATTCTAATCATGGCGAAGTGCACATTACAGAAAATTTACCATCTTAACCATTCTTAAGTGTATAGTTCAGAGAGTCAAGTACATTCCTACTGTACAACCAATCTCCGAAACACTTCATCTTGCAAAACTAAAACTTCATCTACACCTGTTAAACACACCTTCCCATTCCTCCCTACTCCCACAGAATCTGGACTTCTGTCTTCCTGATACTTTTGTTTTTCTGAGAAATCTAACCACCTTCTATGTGAATATGCTAGAACAAGAACTATTACTATATTGTGATTAATAAAAGTGATTCTACACATATGGTTCTTCCTTTTTGACATAAGAAATAAGACCGCAAATTCATGCAAATGTGTTTTTCAAAAGAATCCCAGTTGAAATTGCATCATCTTAACCCTTTCTGACCTGAATTTTTTATTTGATCAGAATGATTTAAAAATTTTTTTCCCGTTTCTTTGAGCATAGCTGACAGTGTTAGATTAGTCAGTGTCTATAATATAGTGATTTGACAAGTCTGTCTGTTTTGCTTTGCTCACCATGGGTGTAGCTATCATCTGTCACCATATAACCACTATTATAATGCCACTGATTATATTCCCTGTGCTGTGCCTTTTATCCCTGTGACTTATTCTGATCCAAATGATTTAAACCCAAGCATGTCAGGAACAACCTCCCATACATACCAACTAGCTTCTGCCATCTGGTGGTGTACCTGAAAGACACGGCAGTCAACATGATCCCATTGCCTAGGCCACATCCCAGCTTCCAGATCTTTCTACTCAAACAACCAGAAAGATGGAATGGATCATTAGTTCAGTTAATGGCTCTTTCTCTTGCTTCCCAGAAAGTTTTTTGTTTGTTTTCATACAATAGCAACATTACTTGGCTGAAGAGTTTTCCTTCAATCATTCTAATTAGCAGCACAGTTTAAAAAAAAAAAAAAGAAAAATAATCCAGTATCAATACCACAATTTTTTTTTTAATACCACAATTTTTTTAAAATCTTTATTTATTTGAGAGAGAGAGCAAGAACAAGAGAGGGCCAGAGAGAGCATGAGTAGGAGGGGGAGAGCAGAGGGAGAGAGGGAAGCAGGCTCCCTGCTGAGCAGGGAGCCCAATGCAGGACTGGATTCCAGGACCCGGGGACCATGACCTGAGCTGAAGGCAGAAGCTTAACCAACCGAGCCACCTAGACACCCCAACACCACAGTTTTAATAAAATTTAGACTAAAACCTTTCATTAACTACAAAAATAAAATAAAGATCTAATGAAATCTATAGCTTAACTTAATCATATTTTGAAATTCATTTTGAAACATTATCTCCGAGTTAAATGTTGAAGGCTGATATTTATGTATCTGGTGAGTGTCCCTGTAAACCCAAGCAGATACTGAGGCAGTGAGCCTTAGACAAACTATTTAGAGTTAACAGTTTGCCTTTTAAAACATAAATTTGCATTCCTTATCTGCCATCTACCTTAATAACTCATTCTGTCTGTTGGTGCATAGGTAATGAGTATCCGCCGTGTGCCAAGCCCTGAGTGAAGTATTGGGGAGACACTGATAAACAAGACATCATTCTGATCCTCATGAAATGCGCAAAGAAAATGAACACACTTTAGACTTTTCTCAGGGCTTTGTCTTATTCTGGGAAACAAGAAAAGAAATATTTGCATGGTTTTAACATATGATAACCATTTTGAAAATGATTTATAGATGATTGCAGAAAGGAGAAAAGCCCTACACCTCTGTAACTGGTCTTATGAATAAATGTCTCCCCAGTCTGTCGCTATTACCCAAGAGAATTAAGACTAGTTGGAGCATTTCTTGACCCGCCAGTAACAGGAGACATTCAAACATGTTACTCACATTGTACACAACAGCTGGAAAGATATGATAGTAGTCATGATCTACTAGAAAGTCTAAGACTATGTATTATGTTGGTGACAAGTAATTGAATAAGCATCTTCCTACCTATGCAAAGTGAAATGGGGATGAAAGACATTTCCTCTGATGTCAAGCCTCCAAAAATCATTAGTTTATTAATCAGAATACTTCAGGCAGATTTAAAAAAATGGGAATCTGGCAAAAAGGGACACAAGTGATATATAATGAAATCCTACTGTGCAATGTTCTTTAAAAATTCACCTATGGCTAATGCCATAAGAATCTGATAAGAGGGGGCACCTGGGTGGCTCAGTTGTTGAGCGTCTGCCTTCAGCTCAGGTCATGATCCCAGGGTCCTGGGATCGAGCCCCGCATCAGGCTCCCTGCTTGGCGGGAAGCCTGCTTCTCCTGCTACCATTCCCTCCGCTTGTGTTCCCTCTCTCACTGTGTTTCTTGCTGTCAAATAAATAAAATCTTAAAAAAAAAAAAAGAATCTGATAAGAGAACCTTAATGTCTGATATGTTCACTCAACCATAATTTGTACGTGGCAGAATTCGATTTGAAGTGGGTTCATGTCAGACCCCTATCTCTTAAAGTGCTCAGTGCAACTTACTTCTAGGCAGAAATACCTGAAAGAGATTCCCGTGGAGCAGCTCCAGGAGCCCAGGATCTCAGCATTTCTGTCCCTGGGATCTATTCCAACTTGCTCTCGAACTCATTGTGTGGGCTGGTGTGAGACACTTAATCTCCCTGAGCCTGAATTTCTTCATCTATGAAACAAGGGGGTGGGCTAGCATTCTGATTTTACAAAATCAGAATAATGTAAAAAGAAGGAAACTGGAGGCTGGTAAAGGTTATTTTTGGTGTGTCTCCATTGACTGGCTTGTTAATCAGAATGCCATCTCATAGCAGCGTTTCTGTTGTAAAGAGTTCTGTTGCAGTCAGCCGGAGTCGATCAATGTTGAGGTTCACTTTCTCTGACGGTATCGATCAGGCGAAATAGTTATCCCCCAAGCTGGAGGAAGGAAATAAATTCCTTCTGCCAACTTCGATCATAGAAATGCCCATCACGATTTGTCACGACTTGTCCTTTGCCCTTCAGAAGTTGATGTGACTCCGGGAGTGCAAATACTCAACTTCAGCCTTGAGGAGGGACCGCTTAAGAGCAGTGGGAGGCATCTCTGGGCCTCAGGAAGCCCCGCATGGGGGAAGGGCTTGGGCAGAGGACTGAGGCGTCATTTATTGAAACAGGAAGGGTGGGGAGACAGAAAAGGCAGGAAAGTGAAGGCTCTGGTGTGCAGTTGCAGGTCTTTTCTAGCGAAGGACCTTGGAACCCCAGCCATTGGGACACTTTTCAGGGAACAGCGAAGAACCCAAAATGTTTTACAAATGGAAGGAGGGTTGATAGGTTGCTAGGGGAAAGATGAGTCACGACTTTCTGAATAAGCTAAAGGAGGAGGGCTTCTAGTATATAGGAAGCTTAGACCAGCTTTCACAAAGATCACCTATTTGTAATGTTTCAGAGCATAGAGCCTACGTCTTGTTGTTGATTTGGGAAGAAAAGGAAAGTGGTTCTCCATAGTAGTGTATTAATATGGCTGCTTCTGAGGTTATCAGAGTGAATTTACGAACATCTTTTTTCTGTTTTGCATGTTCCTGTGAAAGAAGGTATTTGGATGCATATGATCAGTTGGATAAGTTTTAATGCGTTTTCCTAACAAATAGTATTCAGTCTGACAGCTAACATTTGTCTTCCTGGCAGTCGTCTAATGCATGACCTATATTAACTAGTTCTTACGTCACCCATTGGATGTAGGTTGGTTCCTCTCCTTCTTTGATAGATGAGGAGACATCATGGGGAAATCAGGTGCCCAAACTCTCAGCTGTGGAGGATCACACTCAGGCTGGCCCCTGAGACATGCGTCCATTTGCATAAAGTGTCCTCTCTAGCCCTTGCTCCCTGAGTGTCCTCGTGATCACCCCTTTCTTCTCACAGACAGACAAATGTTTCAGAGCCAAGTCTTCATCAGCGCATAAGCCTATGTTCATTAGATAGAATGGGTAAGCTGGTCCACAGCTAATCTTATAAATCACTAGAAGACCCAGAACTAAAAACCACGCCTCTTCCTTTTTTGGTTCACTCCACTCTGATATTTCAATAATCGAGTTTATATGATGTTCATATTAGTGAAATGTTTAAACAGGAGCTATTCTATAAATGCGTGCTGACTTCTTAAATATCTTTATTCTGCCTGTTGCAGGCTTGGCTTTCTCTACTAGTCTGTCAGTCAAAGCATATGCAACTAGATAATTCTGAGGGAAAACTTCTCCAGTTATCTGTATGCTCAGAAGATCTGGGGGAGCAGCCTAAACAAGGAAGCATACATTCAGTGCCTTCTCCTTGACTGAGATGTTCCTCTTCTGTGGCACACGATCCCTTTGTACTTGTGGGAACACTCTCTTCAACAACAGAAAATGGTACTGTTATGGTTCCGTGATACATTTACCATCTCTTACACATTTTATAAGCCTGAGATGGCTTTTAACAAATTGTTTTTCTCCCACCTGGGGGGTAAAGGAGGAAGGAATTGGAAGTTTACTTTTTCTAGAATAAAGGACTCAAAATTTAAACTTACCCTCCAAGATCACACTAAATGCTAACTTGATACTGTGGCTCTGTATCTGTTTATTGGATCTGCACATCCTAGAGAGCACTGTGGCAGATAGACTCTTGGTTGGGGGGGGGTGGCCCTAGACTCCCACCTCCTGGTGTCCTGCATTCCCCTTGAGTGTGGGCAGGGCCTGTGACTTGCTTCCAAACAAGTGAGTGGTACAAAGGATATACATGATGACGTGTAAGTGATTGTGTTACATCACAGCATTGTATCTTGCTGGAGTCTTCCTCTCTCCTTGCTGGCTTTGAAGGACTGGGCCGTCTGTGTTCAAGGCGTGGAGGGCAGCCTCCTAGAACTAAGGAGTCTCCAGCCAGCAGCTGGTAAGAAACCAGAACTTGCAGTATCATAGGCATAAGGAACTGAATTCTGCCAACAAAATCCGATACGATACTTCTCTACTCAAGCCTTAGACGAGACCTCAGCACTAGCTGACACCGTTATTATATCCTTTGTGCACTCCTAGCAGAGGACCCAGAAAGCCATGTCTGAACTTCTGACCCATGGGAACTGGGAGATGCTAAGTGTTTGTTGCTTTAATCACTAAGTTTGTGGTAATTTGTTACATAGAAACAGGAGGCCAACACAAGCACCTACAGTGTTCCAGACACGGGTTTAGATGTTGGAAATGGAGCAGTGGACAAAACAAAGTTCTTTCCCGGAGGAGCTAGTGCTCGAATAAACCTAGAACATGCACATGCTAGAAGCTTCAATTCATCTAAATTATAATCTTTAAAGTACAAAGCTCTCTAGCCTTAGCTAAATGAGAAAGAACATCTGAATTTCCTCAAAAATCTTTGTTTCCAGTGTGGTAGATACTTTACATTTGAGGATTTGGGTTTGGGTCCAAAGGAAAAAAAAAACTTTATTCTGAACAAATACTAGTACTGAATTACCAGGTGATTCTATTCAAGGAAAGAACATGGGGATGGCATTGTCAGCTGCAGAGAAAGCATTCTGTGCAGACTTCAGCTATGGGATTGGAACTTTGCAGGGCCCTGAGAATGCGCTCACACAGTACATGTAATCATTTCAAAAACAAGATACTTAAAAGCTTAAACACAAAACTGCCAAATGTCGCCAGAATAAAAAAGCAATTTCAAAATCAGCCTAGCGATTCTATTTCTATTTTTTTTTTTAAAGATTTTATTTATTGGACAGTGAGAAACACAGCGAGAGAGGGAACACAAGCAGAGGGAATGGTAGCGGGAGAAGCAGGCTCCCTGCTGAGCAAAGAGCCCAATGTGGGGCTCGATCCCAGGACCCTGGGATCGTGACCTGAGCTGAAGGCAGACGCTTAATGACTGAGCCACCCAGGCGCCCCGATTCTATTTCTATTGAAAGACTACCACCTAAAAGAAAACCTAGAATTCATTCAGAAGATATGGCACACGCATTAGTTCTGGTGTCCAGGCTGGAGAGCTAAGGAGGGCGAGGGCTTGGCTGGAATATCTACATGAGACCCCAGCTTTGCGTGCAGCTCCAGAATGCCTGTGCACATGGGCCATAGCCCACCCTGGCTCATCTGTCCAGCACTTTTGTACTACTAGTCTCTTGGGTCCCCACAAACCTGTGCTTATTCAGCAAATGACAAAGCCAGGGCCACATTTTATAGAATAAATTTAAGCGTCTTTTGAAATTGATTGGTAATCCATCACATTCTGAGCCCGTTTGGGCAGCTTACGTGGAGATGTGTCACACACAGTTCAATGACTGATGTTTGTATTGTGTAGAGGGTGTCCATAGAGCTAGCTCTCATTGAGTTCCTGTTATTAATAACGCATATTGAACACTAGCTCCGTCTAGATGTGTGCTAAGCACTCTGATAGGTATTCAGTTATGTTTTCTTAAAAGGATCACTGTCCCCATTGTATGGATGGAGAAATGCAGCCTTGGGAGCCTAAGAGACATACACCCAAGTTCCAACACGGAGGGAGCGGTGGGGTCAAGATGCAGCCAGACATTCTGATTGCAGAGCTGGTGCCCTCAGCCATCACGCATGCTGCCTCCTGAGGGCGTGGCAAGCCCAATGCCAGAAACTAGATTCTTCCATTTGTGCCTCATAACAACCCGGGCCCTTACACAACTTAGTATAAGGAGGAACCAGGATAGAGACATGTGTCTTCTGATGCCTCCTTAAACCACCAGGATGAATGGGGCACTGAGGGCCGTTGTTCTGAGTAGAAGACCACTGTGTGCTATTTATGAAGTATTTGCAAGATCTCTAGTTTTACCTCGAGTAGCAGTACCCCCACCCGTATGATAATGCCTGCCGTCCGAAAATACGTGCTAGATTCCTTTTTTTTTTTAAAGACTTTATTTATTTATTTGACACAGAGAGAGATCACAAGTAGGCAGAGAGGCAGGCAGAGAGAGAGGAGGAGGCAGGCTCCCTGCTGAGCAGAGAGCCCGATGTGGGGCTCGATCCCAGGACCCTGAGATCATGACCTGAGCCGAAGGCAGAGGCTTTAACCCACTGAGCCACCCAGGCGCCCCTAAATTCCTTTACCTTGAAGTTTTGATCACTGTAAAAATTATTCCTTCTCCTTTAACCTTATCAGTCACATGCACTGCAGTAAGAATAAGTTTATTACACTTTTTCGTGAAAGCATATTTTCTTGCAGAAGAGAATGCATAAATATGAGGATCCCAAGTGCTAAGTCTAGAGGTCACTAAGAAGTGAAGAGAAAGGGCAGGAGGGATTTAGCCTAATGACTAAGAGATCCCCAAAACACCTTCTGGAGATATTAAATTTGGATTTTCTGTACATCTAATTATATTATCTTGTATATCATAGACAACCTTGTCTCTAACCTAGATTAAGTAGAAAATATAGAGTCAAAAAGCAGGGCACAGTCAGTTCTGCTGTCTACTTATTTATTATTTTTTTAAGATTTTATTTATTTATTTTACAGAGAGAGAGAAAGGACACAAGCTGGGGGAGAGGGAGAGGGAGAAGCAGGCTCCCCGCTAAGTAGGGAGCCCGATGCAGGACTCGATCCTAGGACCCTGGGATCATGACCTGAGCCAAAGGCAGAAGCTTAACCAGGTGCCCCTGCTGCCTACTTATTTAGAAAATGTGGTTGACACATTAGGGAATGGTGTGAGCATAACAGCATGTTTTGTTTTATTCTGCGTGATTTTGTCCATGATAAACACCAATGAATGGGTAATACTACACCCAGCGGAGAGGGACTGTGCAGGAATGCATAAACCATGCACTACACGCAACTCTCACATTTGCCTTTTCTTTTTTATGGCTACTTCAGTTCCCCGAGTGTTGGGAGCCACACACACCGGTATCTGGGGTTCCAGTTTTCCTTTTGTGTTCACATCACCTTCCGCCCACCCCTTCCCAATAACTCACAAGCTACAGTCCTTCCAAAAGCCACTTATACAAGCAAACTCCGGTCGCTTCAAGATAAAGTGTTATATTTTCTTGCAGTATTTATGTATTTCTGAACCATTTAACATGCGTAAAACTCAGCTCCTGTTTTTAGTGGGTGACTTTTTCCCTGATGTTTCACTGACACAGTTTGTGGACATCCATCTTTCTCACAAGCCCTGGAGGTTTTTTTGTTTTGTTTTTGTTTTTGTTTAAAGATTTTATTTATTTATTTGACAGAGAGACAGGTCACAAGTAGGCAGAGAGGCAGGCAGAGAGAGAAGGGGAAGCAGGCTCTCTGCTGAGCAGAGAGCCTGATGCTGGGCTCGATTCCAGGACCTGAGATCATGACCTGAGCCGAAGGCAGAGGCTTTAACTCACTGAGCCACCCAGGCGCCCAAGCCCTGGGTTTTTATTGCATGATCTTGCATAGTGTGATCTTTAGAAACCACGTGTCACGTTATAGTGGAACTAACCGTATTGTCCTCGATTATGTGGGTTGTGTCCCTGTTGGGGCGGGTGTGTGCTGTGCACTGAAGGAGTGGCTGATGTTATCTGAAGCCCTTCTTTTCACGGTGCTTTTTTAGCAGGTTAGCAGGTTTCTCCCAGGAAGGGGTGTTAACCAGGCATCAAAATCACACATTTGAGGAGAGTTTCTGCAGCATTGATTCTTGAGATTAGTATCTCAAAAGAACTCATTGTAATAAATGTGTGTCTCTGCCAGAGAGGCAGCTTTCAAGGTAGGGAAGGTCTTACCTGCATTTACCCCTTTATCCTTAGATATAGCTGATCTCGGGAGTTGGTGGATTTTTCTTAGGGTCAGCATTTGCGAACAGGCCCAGCCCCATTCCCTGCACACAGGCGCTATTGAGTGGGCTTTCTGAGCCCTGTCAACTCCAGAAGGTATTATAACGGAGGAGACTCAAAACTATTGGTACCAAGGACAAAAACATGAAGACATTTGAAGCATCATGGCACCTAAGAGTTCTGACATAAGGAAGAGTCAGCTATGGTAAATCTAGGTAGGATAAATCCAGGACTTCTGAAGAATAAATGGCAACTCATACTCAAAGAAACACCATAGAGAAGGTTCAGGTTAACGATGGGAAGAATCCCACTGCTAGGAGGAGTAGATTCCTAGTGGTTAGTAACTCCTGATTGAGGGGCACTGGTGTTACCAGACTTAATCTCAATTCCGTGTTCATCTGTCTTAGGCAGGCTCTCCCTTCAATGGAGTTCTGTGGCGTCCAGAAACTGCAGGCTTACAAAATATCCTCTCAGCAATCCCAATGGAAAATAAAGTCCTCTTTCCCAGACTCCTAAAATAATAGTAATGGTAACGATAATGACGCCATACTGAGCTGTCTTGGTTCTGTCTGAGTCGCTTGCCAATCCCTAGGCTAAGCACAGTAGCTGGTATGGCAAGGGAATTTGATGCTCTGATTGGCCAGGCCTGATTCACACGCTCAATTTTGAGGCAGGAAAGGAAAACATTTCACTGCAGTCACATGAATTGACAGTAGAAGATGAGAAATTCCTCGAAGAAAAGGAGAGTGCTAGCCCCAGAGAGAAGGGCTCATGAAAGAATACCAGATGGACAGTCAGAGCCCCCCAAGCCAGGAGCTGTGCTAGCCACTGGGGCTAACCATGAGCAAGAGACCAAGCCTCCGCCTTCCCTCAGCTTACAGTTGTGTAGAGAACGGGAACATCAGTTGAATAAAAACACAGATGAGGAAACTGAAGCCTATAGAAACGAGTCCCTTTCTTAATGTCAACACAGCTAATTAGGAGCAGCATAGTGTTTGGAAACTCTGGAATCGCTTCCAATGCCAAGGTGTTAACTTACCGTAGCCCTGATAACAAACTGACCCATTTGAAGCATGAGTGTCTGTCAAATGTATAATTTTGTAGGTTAATATTGTTATAACCAGTTGCATTCTGGACCTGATTGGCACCAGCTGGTGAGAAGTGATCCTACTAAGTGTTTGGTGAAATAACGCTAGTAATTTGAAATCAACTGTGGCAGAGATAGTTATGCCACAGAAAGTGGCAGATATGAGAAACCAGACCTCTGGTTTTTAAGCATTTAAAAATGCTTTTAAATTTTGATTTTGAGCTGGTGATTAAGCATTTATCCCCGCACTACTAGTTATAGTAGTGGTAAGAATTTAATCTTCAAGTAAGCTATTCTGCACAGTACTTAATAAAATTCACACGATTATCAACATAGATGGAGAGGTATAACAGGGTGGGAAGTTAATAAACCATCGAATTTTTGTTTCTTTTTCCTTTCATTCCACTCCAAATCCAGAGGTCTTCAGTTTTACACATTTGGTATAATTGGTATTTCATTTCTCCATTTAGTACATGTTGATCAAACTGCCACTTTCTATTAGCAAGGTACTGATAGGTAGCATGTGTGAATTTCCAGCTACTGACTTGACCTCATTAATGATTTTTTTTAATACAACAAGTAAAAGGGCCAGACTTTAGATATGTTCTTTTTAACAGTGCAACTGGTAGCCAATCTCCCGTATGACCAGATTTGTTAGCATTGCCCCCTTCTACCAACATGCAGTTATTTTGGCAAATGAGGGGAAAGAAGATACATAGAGACCACCCCTCTAAAAGGAAGAATGACATTTATCCTAGGGCTGTTGTTAACAAAGTATTACAGACTGGATGGCTTAAACAACAGAAGTTGATTGTCTTACAGTTCTGAACGCTGGAAGCCCTAAATCAAGATGTCAGCAGTGTTGGTTCCTTCTGAGGTTGTGAAGGTAGAAATCTGTTCCATGTCTCGTGAAGGTAGAAATCTGTTCCATGTCTCTCCTAGCTTCTGGTGGTTTGCTGTCAGTCCTGATGTTCTTTGCCTTCTGCGTCACCTAGATTTCTGTCCTCATCTTCATGTGGCATACTCCCTGTGTGCAGGTCTGTGTCCAAATTTCTCCTTTTTATAAGGACACTAGTCATATTGAATTAAGGGCTACCCTAATGACCTCATCTTAACTTGATTACATCTGTAAACACCCTATTTCCAAATAAGGTCATATTCTGAGATGGCCATATTCTGGTCAAATTCTGAGATGACTTCAGCATATCTTTTTTGTTGTTGGTGGTGGGAGAGGAGGCCAGGGGGGAACATATTTCAACCCATAACAGCATTGTCATTGACTTGTTAAATAGATAGTAATATCAATGCATGAACAAATGTTCTTTGTCAGCGTAGAATTCTAACAAATGAATATTTCATTCTTTCAAAAAGCAGATATTCCTCCTGAGTTGACTTCCAGATTATTCAGAATGTCCTGAAGGAGTTGTCAGTCCATCCCAGTCTTTAGCTTTGTGCTGGTACCTCCTTTGTCCAAGAACAGCCTTAATTTTAGGCAGGGGCCGGCTAACTCCAACCCAGTGCCTGTTACTGTATGGTCTCCAAGCCTAGAATAGTTTTCACACTTTTGAAGCACCGAGAAAAAATTAAAAGAAGAATAATATTTCATAACCTAGGAAAATTCTATGAAATTCAAGGTTTGGTGTCAATAAAGTTTTATTGGCTCACAGCTTCATTCATTTACGTATTGTCAATGACTTCTTTCACACTACGCTAGCAGAGCTGAGGAATTGCAAAAGAGACCATTGGGTCCATGAAGCTTAAAATATATACACCATGTGGCCATTTATAGCATTGCTGATGCTTTAGGACACTAGTTCTGTGAACTACAACTCACTCACAACTAATTGCTGCCACTCCTGAATTACACGGCCTGGTCACCATGGCAAATAAGTATGATGGTGCCAGCCTTCCTGCTGTGAGGGGATGTTTTCACTCATCAGTGATAACATCATCATAATTTGGCCTAATCTGTTACTATGAGAAGAATTATGCAGTTAATTGGTAAGCATTTAATTAGAAAACTGAATCAACACTGTTAATGGGCACGCTTCATATTCCGTTGACAAAATTAACTCCTGGAGGTCAAAAAAGTGTGTTTATTATCACCTCCAGCCTTCCCCCCAATATGGCAGAATTTTGTTAACCATAACCTCTATGTGTAACTCCTATCTTGAAACAATTCAGTTCAGCTACATTCTTTGGGTTTGTACTTAATCCTTTTTGTATTAGCTTTTTATTGCAGCCAAAACAAATTACTACTAGTGTCTTTAGAGACATGAATTTATTATCTCAGTGACCTGTGGGTCAGAAATCCAGTGGGTTTGGCTGATTTCTCTGTTCCTGCATTCCTCATCTAAGTGCCCATGGTCTAACTATGAATGGCACCTCAAATCCTTCTCAAGCTCCAAATCTCTCTAACTTTTCCCACCCCCAGACAAAGAACATTCTCTGCTTGTAAGTAAGGGCTCATGTGATTAGATTGGTCCCTTCAGACAATCCAGGGTAATCTCCCTATTTTAAGGTGTGTAACCTTAATTAGATCTGCAAAACCTGTTCGTCACGTAATTTCACATACATAGGTTATAGGCATTAGAGCACAGGTATCTTTGGGGAGCCATTCTGCTTAGCACATCTTCTGTGGGTTCTGTCTTTCTGACTTGCACGTTCTGCATCTCTTTGTTCCCCATGGAGACTGGGAGATAAGCACTTGGCCCTGGTGACTGTATTCTCTTACCTCTTTAAATCTGGTTGATGTCCATGTTTGGAAGAGTTCATAGACTTGATCCAAATGTGGGAAAATTTGAAGCATTCTGAAAGTTTGGGCTCAATTATCATTTCTCTCAGGAAGTGCCGGATAAACTAACTGAAAGAGATTCCCAGAAAGATGGAAGGGGAAATATTAATGGTGTACTTATCTTTCTATGCAGTGACTATGATCACACTACAGAGAACTCAGAGAGAATATAGAGCAGGGCTTCTGAACTCTAATGTGCTCATGAATCACCTGGGGAACTTGTGAAGGTGCAGATTCTGATTATCTGGCTCTGGAGTGGGACCTCAGCCTCCACATTTCTGGCCACCTCCCAGGTGACATAGCCTCTATAAGTCCTTAGGCTGTGCTTCGCATGGTAAGAGTTTAGACTATGAATAAAATAGAATGAGTTTCTTCCCAAAAGGTTGTCTTCTGTCCCATACCAATTATGATTTCTAGATTAAATATATTCATATTATTGGAAAAGTTAAATGGCTCAGTTTCATTTTTCTGCCTGGCATTGGGATTTAAGTATAATTTCAATGATGCTGTATTCCCTTAGCAGGGGAAGAGCAACTATGAAGAATGCTATTAAATCTAATCAACTGAAATCTAATTAAAGAGAATAATAAGTTTACAAGAGAATACATCAAGTTAAAATTTGGATCCAAGTAGGGTCTTGACAGGGTTAGCATGAGGAAGATAATGTCTTTAAAATTTTAAGTATAATTGGAGAATGGAGACAATATGGTCTAATAATTTGTGTTGATGGGGAGACATTTAGGGCTGGACTGAAATATTACCTTCATTCTCTCCCTCCTCTAAATCTCTTTTAAGCTACCTAGAATTCTTCGGAAGCCCAGAAATATGCTAGCTTCTATCCTCTTGGGAGCTAGTCTAAGCAGTGTGAATCTGAAATCTTAGCATCTGTGTTTCCCCAGGTCTATACAGGCTCCACTTTCAAACCTATGGGGGAAACTTAATCCCTTCCTGAGGCTTTGTGATGCCAGAAACTGGCCCTGAGGGCTGGGCGTTCCTACCTTTGCTTGTTGATGATTCTGAATCATCGAGATTAGGTTTGGTTACCGTCAAATTGAAGGAATTACCGTCCCAGTGACTTTTGATCCTGTAGCTCAGCTCAGTTTGCCTGACTGACAGAAAAGGCCCCAGAGGAGCTCTGTGGGATCCTTCGCAGGAAAATGGAGCCCAGAACTGAATGAAGAGTGCCCTCACCACCACTGAGATCTCACCGGGTGAGAGTGGAAAATGTTCCTTGTCTTCACTTTTACTTCCTCACCTCTAGTATTATTGGGTTTGCCTCTTGCTATTTTTGTAGAAGAGAAGTCTACTACGAAGGCTGGTAAATACACAGCCGTATCAACTATGAAGAAAGGAGCTAAAACTTCATTTGGGGCATGAAAGGTAAAGGAGAAAAGATAAGAGTCTGGATCAATGAAGCCTTTGAAACAACCCTCAGCTGCCTTCCTTCTGACCAAAAGGGTCTTGTAATTCATGACTTCTCTACGGCGTGGTGGTTAACAGTGCAGGCTTTAGAGAGAGCAGTGGTCTGGTGTCTGCCTACTACTTGTGTCACTTTGGGCAAGTTTCTTAATTAACTCCCTTGTTGCCTCGGTTTTCCTAGTCTATAAAATGGGGAAGAGTAGTTCTTCATAGTGTTTATAGAGAACTCAGTTTACCTTTCCGAGTGACTAGAACAGTACCTGGCACATAGACGTGATCAGTAAAGGTCACAAAGGTTACAAAAGCTCTTACTGTTGTAAGTTTTCTGGTATTCAGAGAACCTGAGGCAATAGCAGTGGAATCAGAAGACACAGGTTCAAATCCCAAGTCCTTCACAAATTTGGGCCCATCGCATAATGTCTCTGAAACTCCTTGTTTATAAAACAGGGACTATAGTATCATCTCTTATAGTTAAGTGGAAAGGACAATTTACTCGGAGAGTCTGGCTTTAAGTTGTCACTTGGGAAGAGGTGGTTGGAGTCCAAATCATTAGAGCAAACCTGTACTACTAAAAGGTATTAAATTAACTGAGAATAAGCAAACTAGCTTTTTATCTAAATTAGAAATCTATTTGCAGATATATATCTGTTGTGAACTAGGAAAAGGATGCAGTTTTTCTCCAGTTAGACCTAATCCTTTCATTTTAATTAGATAAGGTTGTGATCACGTTGGCATCATTTATTAAATGCTTTATGTACTTTATCTCATCAGTCCTCACCATAAGAATTAATATTAGGGTTGGGAATTTGTGATCCTTGTTATACTGCATATTAAAATCTGCAGCTCAGAGAAGTTAAGTAACTTGCCCAAAGGCACATGCTACAAAGAAGCAGAAGGGCTGTGACCCAAAGACAGTCCTCTTTGACCCCAAAGACAGTGCTCTTTACAACTACAGTGTTCTCTCTTGAATAAGTCAAGTCTTGGGATGCCTGGGTGGCTCAGTCGATTAAGCGTCTGACTTTTTTTTGTTTTAAGATTTTGCTTATTTATTTGACACACAGAGAGAGAGAGATCACAAGTAGGCAGAGAGGCAGGCAGAGAGGGAGGGGAAGCAGGCTCTCTGCTGAGCAGAGAGCCCGGTGCAAGGCTCGATCCCAGGACCCTGAGATCATGACCTGAGCTGAAGGCAGAAGCTTTAACTCACTGAGCCACCCAGGCGCCCCTAAGCGTCTGACTCTTAATCTCAGATTTCTGGGACTGAACCCCTTGTAGGTCTGTATACTCAGCAGGGAATCAGTCTGCCTTTCTCTCTCTCTCCCCCTCTCGCTCTGCCTCCCCCCCTGCTCATATTCTCTCCCCCCCCCCCCCCCCCCCGGCTCAAATAAATAAATAAATAAATAATTTTTTTAAGAATCGTGTCTTGATCTCTGAGAGCAATTTCTGTCATGACAGTCCAAATTATAGATCTTAATTTTAGTTCAAAGTAAGCAATGTAAATCAAAGGAGAAAAAAGAACAAGGAACCATAGAAATCAGGTGTTGACCCATTTCTGCCACTGATGAACTCTGCCATGCCATAAGGCTGAATGACTGTCTTCCAGTCTTGAAATACCTACTTCTCAAATCATTTCCCCCAGGAGGGCCCTGCAGGCAGTAATGGGTTGAAAGAGTGGTGGTCGGTTCTCTTGCCTGCAATGTGCATTTGCCAAGCAAGCACATGGTTTGTATTAAGATACGACGCTTGTTGGGGTGGCTTGACGTGGTTGGTGGAGATTCTAGAGTTAAAGTCCTTCTACTGGCATCACTAGATGATGAGAGTCCCATGCCTTTGACTCAATCTCTGCTGACAATAGCCAAAAAGACGAGAGCATGAAATGGTCTGCTGTACTGTATGGCCTGGGGTAACCCAGTATTTAGCAGTGTTACCAGATTAAACCAGAACAGTCCTACTCTAAAAGAACTCTGTATTTTTTAATAACCTGTATTGAGAGAATTAATCTGTTTTTGCCTGGCAAATTGTACTAAGGGATTTCAGTTTAGCTCATTGCTTTTATAAACAATGTTTTTCCTCCTCTTTCTGAATAGATCCTTTTTTTTGTAGGAAAATTAGAGCTATCAGTCCATCCAGAGTGATATAGTCACTTTATTCTTTTCCATCAGATGATCCCTATTAGCCAATCATGAGCAGGTGTGTAGGCTGAGAGACTGGAGGAATGAGGAAATGTGTGCAGTGTTGCTAGTGGTGCTAATGAAGCAAAGACATGCTTCGGTGCTCATTGTCACTATTAGGTTCATTTTCTTTCTCTCTTTCTCCTTCCCTCCCTCGCTTTCTCTTATGTTTCTTTTTAAATAGCTAATTCTTGGAAGACCTCTCCAAATCCCTCTTCTCTCATCTCCTTTACATACAAATTCCATTTAACAGATGAGTTGCACTCTTTGTTATGAACCTGACTAAAAGACTGTTAAACCTACAAGTCATGAAAGACCAGCCATCAACCTCATATGAGAACAGAAAACAGAGTGGGTACTGGAAAACCTACTAGAGACCAGATTTGAAGGTAATTGAGTGAGATGAAGGAGGAGGAGGAGGAGGAGATGGAGAAGAAATTAACAAGCTACGGAATGAGGCATAGATAGAAAAGCTTTTAAAAAGATCTAAAGAGGTAGTTGGGTAGGTGTTTCCTTGTTTCTCCTCTTACCAACTCTAAAACTTTGGCCAGCTCACTCTTTGTGTTCTCATCAGCAAAATGGGATAATAATAATATCTATTTCGTATAGTTGTAAAGATTGAGTGAGAAAATGAATGGAAAGCTGTTAACACGCGTTAACACCTGTATTCATCCATTATTGTTGGATTTCTTACTCTTTCCCCCCACACTGGTGATTACAGTTTCCTACCTCAGCCATTTGGAACACTGTAAAGAGATCATTTAAGATCCTGGGAGAGCTTTGCAGTGGATCAGAACCTATTCTGGCATTTCTTCTTTTTTTCTCTTTGTCTTTCACGATGCACTGAACCTAGAGTGGATGCCCTGAAGTTTCCCCCTAGAGATACACGGAAATTTGCGCAAGACTGGTAAATTACCATCAAATTAAGCTTTTTTGTTCTCTAATTCCCAGAAGCTCTTTCCACTGAGGGCTTTGGCCACCAAGTTTCAGGGGTCTGGCTAATTTCTTGACTTCTTTCCAAAATAACCACATGCCAGTCTCCTTCACAGCTCTAGAAAATCCTCTTATGAAAGCTGAGTTCTTTTTTTTAAGATTTTTGAAGATTTTTTTTTAAAGGGTTTATTTATTTTAGAGAGAGAGCATTAGTGAGTAGGGGAAGGGACAGAGAGAGAGGGAACGAGAACGTGAAGCAGACTCTGCACTGAGCTCCGAGTCCTACACAGGGCTTGATCCCATGACCTTGAGATCATGACCTGAGCCAAAACCAAGAGTCAGATGTTTAATCAGCTGAACAATCCAAGTGTCCTGCTGAGTCCTTCTTTTAATGAATATTTCTAATTGTGCAGTTCTCTTGTATAAAGCAAACACATATATTTTCAAGTCAGCCTTAAAATCTTTTTTTTAATTTCATTTTTTTTTTTAAGATTTTATTTATTTGACAGAGAGAAACACAGCGAGAGAGGGAACACAAGCAGAGGGAATGGTAACAGGTGAAGCAGGCTTCCTGCCAAGCAAGGAGCCCAATGCGGGGCTTGATCCCAGGACTCTGGGATCATGACCTGAGCTGAAGGCAGACGCTTAACGACTGAGCCACCTAAGCACCCCGAGCCTTAAAATCTTAACTACTGTCTAATTTCTGCCTTTTCAGCAAACAAAAAGCACATACAAGCCAGCAGTGCCCCCAAATTTTTGCAAAATCCAGTTTCAATAAACGGATAGCCTTTTATAGCTGGAAAAAACTCAGAAGCCATTTGATGCCATTTTCTCCATTTTATTGTTGAAGAAATTATATTGGAGAGGTTGGATGACCTGCTAGGACATGTGGTTGTTGCGAAAGAGCCTGTAACTTCTCCCACTACGTTGCATTGTTTCCCACCCCAAAATAGAAAAACTCCAAATAAAAACACCCTTGGTGTCTTTAGAGGATAAATGCCCAAAGGAAGTACTTCTAAAGCCAACTTTCAACAGTATTAAATCCATCACCCAATTTTTTTTTAATTTTTTTTAATTTTTATTAACATATAATGTATTATTTGCCCCAGGGTACATGTCTATGAATCATCAGGCTTACACATTTCACAGTACTTAACATAGTACATACCCTCCCCAGTGTCCACAACCCAGCCACCCTATCCCTACCACCCCCCCCACCTCCCAGCCACCCTTAGTTCGTTTTTTCGTGAGTCTAGGAGTCTCTTAGAGTTTGTCACCCAATTTTTTTTTAAAGATTTTATTTGTTTGAGAGATAGCACAGAGGGAGATTGAGAGGGAAGAGCAGACTCCCCGCTAGCAGGGAGCCTGATTCAGAGCTGGAGCCCAATGTAGGGCTTGATCCCAGGGCTCTGAGATCATGACCTGAGCAAAAGGCAGACGCTCAATGGACTGAACCACCCAGGCACCCCTCACCCAATTTTTTTAAAGATTTATTTATTTGAGAGAGAGAAAGAGAGTGGGGGGAAGGGCAGAGGAAGAAGGAGAGAGAGAGAGAGAGAATCTTCAAGCAGACTCCCCACTGACAGGGAGCCTAATGCAGGGCTTGATCTCACAGTCCATGAGATCATGACCTGAGCCAAAAACAAGAGTGGCACGCTTAACCGACTGAGCCACCCAGCCACCCCTCCATCACCCAATTTATGTAGATTCCTTGTGCCTTCTTTGATTTCTCATGATTAACTCAAGTCATGCCCAAGATGCACAAATTACCACCTAGGAAGTTCTTTCTTTCTGTCCCCACAGACTAGCAATATAAACTGGTTTGAAAAATTTTAAGTCCTTTTATGGCTAAAAAACCCATCATGATACAGAGGAAGGTAAGACTTGGGGGCTTAGGTCCCTGCTCTTTGAGGCTGATAAACAAAGCCTTCCCGAGCGTGGTCTTGTTACATCCTAGAAGAACCTTGGGCCTGGTTCTGACCTAGCCTGACTGTTGGAAAGTTTGCTTTACCACCCACAGGAGAAGGACAGTAATAAAACTAGCAGGCCCCAAATCTATTGATTAGATACCTACCAGTCATGTTACTAATTACCAGCTCCTTAACCTTCAGGCAGAGAAACACATTTCCAACTCTCATTCAGTCATTTATTTTAAAACTCTTTAATATTTCACATTTTCTTTCTTTGGTTTTTGATTTCTCTGACTCCCTCTGTGAGGGTTGCCTTGTGTTATTATTTGGCAAACAGAGCCTATTTCATTTGGCCTCTCTTCTGCCCCCAGCCAGAGAAGGGGGAATGCATTCCCTCCTACATGGGGTTGTGCAGGGATGCCAAGGGATGTGTGACTTCACCCAAGTTTGGTTCTTCAGGCTCATCGTCACCAACTAGAGCAGTGGTTTGGAATCCCAGCTGTTTTCTAGAATCACCGACAGAGCACTGAAAACTAAACTTATTGTGAAAATCCTTTTGCAATATATGTGGATCTGTCTGCCTTAAACTTGTATAGTGCCATCTGTCAGTTAACGCTGCATTAAACTGAAGGAAAGGAAACATGCGGGTGCCAGGATGACTTCTGGTGCCTTGGAGACCAGTTGAAACACAATGTCAGGGGAGAAGGTCCTGACATCCGTGCGTCAATTTTTTTAAGCTCCCAAATTAGCCTAGTGGGCAGCCAGGGTTCAGAACTACTAATTTAGAGTTTTCTTTAGAGAATAAAACTAAACATAGAATAAGGAATGGAGGGGCGCCTGGGTGGCTCAGTGGTTTAAGCCTCTGCCTTCGGCTCAGATCATGATCTCAGGGTCCTGGAAGTGAGCCCCGAATCAAATCGGGCTCTTTGCTAAGCAGAGAGCCCGCTTCCCCCTCTCCCTC
The DNA here is from genome assembly GCA_028646535.1 of Procyon lotor. Classification (NCBI taxonomy): domain Eukaryota; kingdom Metazoa; phylum Chordata; class Mammalia; order Carnivora; family Procyonidae; genus Procyon; species Procyon lotor. The sequence goes on from CM053606.1 coordinate 111,914,819, forward strand.
TGCCTGCCTCTCTGCCTACCTGTGATCTCTTTCTCTCTATCAAATAAATAAGTAAAAAATCTTTAAAAAAAAAAAAAAGAAATAAGGAATGGAAACCCCCAAAATGACATAGTGTCCATACAGAGAGCTGATCGCCGAGAAGGCAGGACTGGGAGGGCCTAAGTATGTCATGGATTTTTTTCCACTGTTTTTTCTTCTCTTTTTTTTTAAATTTAAAATTTTTTTTAATTTAAATTCAATTTAATTAACATATCGTGTATTATTAGTTTTAGAGGTAGAATTTAGTGATCCTTTGGTTGCATGTAATACCCAGTGCTCATTACATCATGTGCCCTCCCTAATGTCCATCATCCAGTTACTCCATCCCCCCCAGCAACCTTGTTTATTTCCTATGATTAAGAGTCTCTTATGGTTCCCCCTCCTCTGTTTTCATCTTATTTTCCCTTCCCTTCCCGTATGTTCATCTGTTTTGTTTCTTAAATTCCACATATGTTCACTGTCTTTCCAAGAGCAGTTGGCCAAATGCATCACTGAGTATGTCTAGAGTTATAAGCTCGGGGTGGCATGGCAGTCCGCCTGATCCATGACAAAGGGGTTCTTTCACCCCGTTAAGATGTGTAGAAGAGTAGTGTGTGCTTTGTTCAATGAACAGCAGCTGTGAACTCTGCATTCTAGGTTTTGCTTGCTGTTGTGATACTGACTAGACTTTGTCTATTGGGCTCCTTTAAGACAGTGATTTTCCCAATTATGGGAACATATCGGTCTCTAGTGCCGAGTGCACAGTGGCAGCTGAAGATGCACCTGAGGAACCAATGAATCAGAGGAGAATGAGTAAATGAGCAGCAAAATTGTACCTAGGGGCCAATCCTGTTTTGCTGGGTTTTATTATGGTCGCCAGTGATCTGATGTCAGGACTTACCATGCAAATGAAGTAACCCAAATCCTGCTTTATTAGAGTCTTCAGTTCAGAAAATTATATCCTGATCTTTCAGAAGGTGCTGCTCCCTGTAGTAGCCCTTAACCTAGTGTGCTGGAAACACTGATGCTGGGAGATATCCATTTTTTAAAAACCAACTTTGTTGAAAATTCCATTTTAAGCTCTATAACATCAGATGCTAGGTGATAAGATATTAGAACATCCATAAAACTCATAAAAATATATTAAGAAGAAAATTAATTACAGTGTATAAACTGTTGATATTACATTATGATTAACTTCACTATGAGCCAGTTTTCATGACTTTGGTGAAAAACTTTATAGTCTGAACCGAAGGTCTTTTAAATGATGCTGTCGGCTAATTAATTAATTCAGTTTTATATTACAAATGGTGCAAGACGAGTCTTAAGCAAAGGTCTAAAAGCAAAAGAAGTTGGTCTTGCCCTCCCCACCGTAATCATGGGCACTTACATAAGTATTAATTCTATCCATGTTCCCATATTAGAGGAGCACATGCCTGTGAGGGGGGGGTGGGGTGGGATGGAGGAGATCAATAAAAGGATAATGGGAATTTTTTAAATGTTAAAAATGGAAGCAGAAGTGCAGGAGATCAGGCAACAGCCCCCTGGTATAATCCTGCCAGGGATGAAACTGCCTACATTCCCTCTCTACAATCTAACAGAATTTTTCTCTTTAATAAAAATTTTGACAAAACAAAGTGCAATCACATGCTTTAATTTGGGGATGATTATTTTGATGGTAATGGTTCTACTGGTGATAATAGACTTAATTCTCCCAGTTTGTAGATGCGTTCATTTTTCACCATTCCCCAAGCCCCATTTTACAAAGCACCTCCTGACGTACTGATTTTTCTGTAACTGGCTGGGTGGCTTTCCATTTCATGAATTCTTCACTGTCCACTCAAGAGAGAGATGTGTATCACGCATTTCTAAGTCAGGCAAAAGAAATGGACATTCTGATGTTTTGGCAGGTACTTTCTTTCCTCGCTTGGTTAGCACTCATTACTAATGCCTCTGGTCCTTTTCACCTTCGTTTTTACAACACGTTAAATTAGAAGCCAAAGAAATTGAATACTTTTGTCTGTCCTTGAGTGGTATGAATACTATGAGTGCCTGGTGGGTGGCGTGCCCCAGACTCTGCAATCAGGCAGCCTAGACCTGAATCTTGGTGGATACTGCTTCTTATTAGCAGTGTGACTTCCGGCCAGCTACTTTACTAAGACTCAGTTTCCCCTTTGTAAAATGAGCACAACCAGACCTCATAAGCTAGTCCTGAAAATTAATATAACAAAACATGGCATTAGAGCATGAAGCACAGCACCTGGGGCCAGGAAAGAGCTGGATGGGAGTTAAGTACTAAGTGTAACATCACATATTTCATATGCAGTCATGACCGCTATACACACGTACCTCTGTGAGCCAGAAATACTTATTCAGTGAATTTTCAACTACTTATTAATCATATACTCTGGACACAGGACTGTGTTAAGCCCAGGATTTAAATTGAACCTTGAAGTTTAATTAGGTAGGATTTAGTTAAGTACGTGGAAAGGAAGAACAATCTATACTGTCTAATATGGTAACCTCTCACTCCATGTCGCTCCTCAGCACTTGAAATGTGACTCGTCTGGGATGTGCTGCTATGGACATATGGTTTTGGAAACTTGGTACAAAAAAGAGAAAATTTAAAATAATGCATTAATGATGATATGTCGAACTGATCATATTTTGGATCTGTTGTGCTAAATGAAATATATTTTTGCAGCTAGCTTCACCTATTTCTGTATACTTTTTAAAAAAATGTGACTATTAGAAAATGTAAAACTATGTATGTGGCTTACATTATGTCTCTAGTAGGAAGCACCTACTAGAGGGGTAGCCTCTCATTAAAAAGAGAGCAGTGGGTTGGGAAGTGACTCAAAGAACTTACAGTGAGAAAAAGGAGACAGTACTAAAACACAGGAGAAGGGAGTCCACAGTCCCGTATATAACCTCATTTAGAACACCTGGGAGCTTTGAGGTCACCTGTATCTTTGATATTCAGGGGGAGCAGGGGGAGGGAGTTGTGACAATGGCTGTCCTCTTCTGAAAACCCACCTAAGTGACAGAGGAATTTTCCTAACCATTTTTGCGAAGCTAACAGCACCCTGTTTGCCTTCTGCAAAATCAGACATCAAAATAGCAAAACGAAGGGGAAATAGCTCACTGATGGTTCTTTTCAGCCTTCAGGGCCTCTTTGTTCAGCAAACATTTCTTTTTTTCCATTGGTTTCTGTAGTGTTTTGGCCAGCAGAGTTGAGACATATTCTAGAGTACTTTGTTGAAATAATAGAAGATGTGAAATAAGCTGGAATATGGAGGACTTGAAACCAGAAGGAAAAAGGCACATTTTCAAGCTTTTAGCCTCGTCAGGAAATAGCTATTTTAACTTACAGAGAGAAGACTTTTGAGCCTGCCAAGAAAAGGAAACAAAATTTTTACTAGCCTACCAGAATCTTATTTTCCTTTCCATAATATGCCAGATTTGAAGTAGCCATTCTGTGTTTCTAGTTCAGAAGCATGCTTTCATTCTGTTTTCAGTCCCACCAAATGGGTACACTCCAGGTAGCTTTTCCCCTCACAGCCAATAAACACAAAACATCAATTTTAGAAATAAAGCAGGGAAGGATGAAAGGAAGGATGGAAAAGACAGTCCCTTTGTGGAGCTTCTTCCTTATGTCAGGCACTGTGCTAGGCCTCTTCACTTTTAATCAAGGAAGTATGAGATGGGCTAGAACTCTCTGGAAAGTCATTTAAAGTGTGGAATCAGAAGCTCCTTTGTCATCCCGGGACAACAGTGATGGTATAGCGCACCCCCAAACTGCAACTCAGCTGAGACCGTTTAACGATTCCTTTTACCCAGTTTGCATGTCTGACTCATTTAAGTGGCCCGAAATCCCAGATTCACCATGGATGGAAGATCCTTCTGCAGTGTGTAGTGTGAGCCATTCACTCTGCTGAGATGTGTTGGTCTGCCTTTTTTTTTTTTTAAGATCTTATTTTTGAGTAATCTCTACACCCAACGTGGGGCTCAAATTTACAACCCCAAGATCAAGAGTTGCATGCTCTTTTGACTGAGCCAGCCAGATGCCCCTGGTCTGCCTTTTGATAGGAATGTGGTGCACATTTTTGAGGACTACTCATCCTTCTGAATTTGTATCACTTTTGATCACTGCTAGCTTTTCTCTTTTGGGAAATAATCTTTACTGCCAGGAATCCATAATGGACAATATAGAGACTCTAAACACTTCCCATACAGAACTGATTTTTGAAGACCAGTGGACTTCTGCTGAGTAAGGGAAGATACATCTGATAGACAAATTCTCTCTTTTCTGAGAAGAGCCTGTACAGAAAACTTGTTTAGGAGAACATCAACCAACTTGAGGAAATCCTGCAAAAACAC
>CM053606.1:111919316-111935892 GCA_028646535.1 Procyon lotor
TAATCTCTACACCCAACGTGGGGCTCAAATTTACAACCCCAAGATCAAGAGTTGCATGCTCTTTTGACTGAGCCAGCCAGATGCCCCTGGTCTGCCTTTTGATAGGAATGTGGTGCACATTTTTGAGGACTACTCATCCTTCTGAATTTGTATCACTTTTGATCACTGCTAGCTTTTCTCTTTTGGGAAATAATCTTTAATGCCAGGAATCCATAATGGACAATATAGAGACTCTAAACACTTCCCATACAGAACTGATTTTTGAAGACCAGTGGACTTCTGCTGAGTAAGGGAAAATACATCTGATAGACAAATTCTCTCTTTTCTGAGAAGAGCCTGTACAGAAAACTTGTTTAGGAGAACATCAACCAACTTGAAGAAATCCTGTAAAAACATGGAGAAGGGGAGGTGAAGTAAATTTTTTCTCTCATGTTCTCAGCAATATGAAATTAGCTTTAGTGCTACAAATCAAAGGAAACAACCTTTGTTTGTCTGTGGGTTGTAGCATTTTGAACATCTAGGGAGAGAATGGCCCTTCATTCGTTGAAATATGTGTGCAGTAAATAAGTAATAACATTGTGGTTGGCAACTTAAACTTCTATGTAAAAAGTCATGTTCTTTGAAAGCAGATTTTGTGCTGTACATGAACTAATTGTTCTCATGCTATGTAAACAAAAATCCATACCAGAAATTTAATTACCCATGTATGCCATAATTATTCCAAGTACATTAAACCCTGATTTTTAGAAATCCTACATCCCCTTCTCTTCCATTGAATGCTATCTGGAAATGAAAGAGTGTTTTTCTTTTCTTTTGTTTTGTTTCCACATATATTGCTTGATGATATTAACTGGGTACTTACCAGATTTGTGTCCTAGCCAACGAGTAACAGTTTGGCCAGTCTTGATGGTGCAAATGGGGGTCTTTGCAACAAAAGCCAGAAAAGCAAAGGATGAAAATTTATTCAACTTGCAATGCAGTATGGTGATGCCACATACCAGAGCCCAAAAGTAATAATACCCATTGCTATTGTAGTATTAGGACAAACTTTGCCAAATTGGAGTTGCCATGTCAGAAACTACATGTTTCTCTATAGAACACAAACATAGCCTTAGAATAGCACCTTACTAAAAGAACTCTGGATATAAAGTAGATAGCCATCTATTTAAATATCATTTTAAATACATGTCAAGTGTTTGCTTGGATCTCTAACTGTATTAGCTCATAATTCAGTTAAGATTTGTTAGATATTTTCCTTGTTCAGGGTGCTCACTGAACTATTCGTATACATTATCTCATTTAGTCCTTGCCTGTGAGTTTATTTCTCTTGCCTTACCAACAAAGATGTCTAGAAAAACTAAATGACTTGACCAAAAGAAATGAAAATCAGACTCAAATCCAAGTCAGCTCACCCCCTGTCCACTGATAGACTTGCTGGCTCTGTGGTAGGCCAGGAGCCAATGTGGAAGATTTTTAGAGACAGGAGTGCCCCTAGAAGGCAATAGAGAAAAGCAAATGATGCCAGGGTTTTCTATTAGGAAATGAGAAAAATTGTGTTTGTGATCTCTGTGGAATGTAATTGAGTCTCAGCCCCACAATGCAATCCATTGCCAGTGAGTGCTAGGAAAAGGCTAATCAGTACCACACCAGTGTTAACTGTGTCTAATATGCAATGATGCAAAATCCTAGAGCCCATCTCCTGCCTCTTGTGTCTCATGGAGACAGGGTTTCACCCTCAGGACTTGCTGTTTCATGTTCTGGGTGTATACTCCAGATCTCTGCCCCTTGCCATTTTGCACGCTCCTTGTTACAAATCATGTGTCCCATTACTGGAATAGGTCTTGTTTTCAGGAACATTCAAGTACTCCTGAACTCTTTATATGAGCAGCTACAAGATGGCAGTAGTGCGTTTTATGATCTCGAACGCATCTTATATATATATATATATATATATATATATATATATATATATATATATTTATTTATTTATCACAACATCAATTCTATCTTAGCTAGGCCTAGTAACAAGGCTGCCTTCTTCCTCTACTGTTGAAGGCAGCCCCAGAGAAAGTATTATATATAGTTCACTTTGATTCACTTGGCTCAGCGCTTAGTGATCTCAGAGCTTCTGGGCTCCTATTTCAGAGTAACTAATGGGTGGCTGTGTTCCACTGAAGCTTCGGAAGGGACACAGGACTGCTTTAAATTCTATCAGCTCAACTGCCTAGTGATCTCAGAATGGATTCAAATACCAAATTATGTCCTGATGCTTCCATTTGCCAGCCTTGAGCATTCCCTGAATCACACCTACTTGAGATAAAACTCCAAATGGAAACATGAACAATTTTCCAGCCTTTATCAGTTTCAGATACTGATCCATCAACAATGTCACCTTCTTCATTAGTAGATAATGGGGGACACTGATAAGTCTTTCTAGCTATTATCACTGTTACTCAATAAATGTCCTGTTTCACAAATTACAGATTGTTACAGCACTGAAAATGCCACCTGTCCCGAAATTATTTTTATCGTTTCTTCTTCTTCAGGTTTTTCATTAATGTCAACAGCAAAATTTTTCACCTTCATTTTATAACATAGATGAAGGATTTACCAGGTTGAGTTGGGCAGTGTTTTTGGAGTTGTGACTCAATGGTATTTTAACTGTTTTTCTAGGTATATGTAAATGTAATATAACCTGACATATATATCAGAAATACCTTACATATTTGAATGGTACAATATATTTATTTATTTTTTTAAATATTTTATTTATTTTGACAGAGAGAGAGATCACAAGTAGGCAGAGAGGCAGGCAGCGTGAGAGGGGGAAGCAGGCTCCCCGCTAAGCAGAGAGCCCTATGCGGGGCTCGATCCCAGGACCCTGAGATCATGACCTGAGCCGAAGGCAGAGGCTTTAACCCACTGAACCACCCAGGCACCCCTGAATAGTACAATATATTTAAATAAATATGTTAAATACTACATGTACATTAATATTACCATTTGAATTGCCTATTCTTTTGTGTTTTCATTTTTTGTTGATATTTAGGTTAAATGTATTAGAATGTGTATATTATGAGAAGTCAAGTTAAGAAATATATTTTTCCTAAGCTCCCTATTTCTTATGAGAGAATATAGTGATAGTTCCTCAGAACTGAACTGTTTCAAGGAACTGAAGAATTGATTTATAAGTCTTCTAGCATCTTATCTGGTTGCGTGATGAAAGTCAGAAAGATGATTTTTAGAGAAGTGTTCTACTTCCTAACAAATTAGGTCAAAAAGTAATCTGTATTCCGCCTTAAGAACGAAGAAAATTCTTTTTTTTTTCCCCAAATATGTTTTATTTTTTCAGTGTTACAAGATTTATTGTTCATGCACCACACCCAGTGCTCCATACAATACGTGCCCTCCTCAATACTCACCACCAGGCTTGCACAACCCCAACCCCCCCCTCCAAAACCCTCAGTTTGTTGCTCATAGTCCACAGTCTCTCATGTTTCATCTCCCCCTCTGATTTCCCCCCATTCACCTTTCCCTTCCTTCTCACAATGCCCTCCATGTTTTTCTTTATGCTCAACACGTAAGTGAAACCATAAGGTAATTGGTTCTGTCTGCTTGACTTATTTCACTCTGCATAATCTCTTAAGAAGGAAGAAAATTCTTACATATTCTACAACATGGATGGACCTTGAAGACATTATACTAAGTGCAATAATCCAGACACAAAAGGACAAATACTATGTGATTCCATTCTACTCCAGTGAGATACATTGAGTAGGCAAATTCATAAACACAAGAAAGGAGAACGGTGATTATGAAGACTTGGGGGAGCTGGAAATAGGAGGAAGTGTTTAATGGGTATGAAGTTTCAGTTTGGGATGGTGAAAATGTTCTGGAGTGGGTGGTGGTGGCAGTCGTGAGCACTTAATGTGGATACTTAATGCCACTGAACCATTCACTTATAAATGATTAAAGTGGTAAATTTTACATTATGTATATTTTACATATACAATATTTTGAAAGGGGGTTCTGACATGGTTTTCCAGTTACTTGAGAATGTGATTCCCTGAGTCCAGAGGGATTTGCAGACAGAGGGAGAGAACTGGGAGGGAGCACCAAGCACACATTTAACAATGTACTGTTTGGGGGAGTTAACCTTTTCTTACTTTTCAAAAGTTAGCACAAGAGTTGGAAAACAGCACATTTTTCTATTACCACAACTCTCAATAATTCCTGACAGAGGTGCTGCAGTTCTGAGAAAGATCATAGAGATGCAAAATAATAATATATTTTTATAAAAAAAATTTTTTTTTCTTACTGAAATCTCCTAAGGAAAATTATAATGACTTATATTCTTAGGCAAAGTTCCAAAATAAAGGAAGGTTAAGTCACCTCAAGATCACTCAGTAAATAAATGGAAGAGCTAAAAATGGAACTGAGGATTCCCCGACTCTTGGCGTCTCGATAAACACGCTCACATCCTTCTCTGCTGCAGCGAGGTTGGCAGGATATGTGAGGGGCTGGCAGCAGGAAGAGAATCTTCTATGTCTTAAAATAGTTTCGAAGTTCTAAAAACCTATCGTGGCAAAGCAAACGCTTACAAATGCTGACTCTGCATCCCAGCCCACCACTATCTACTAAAGAAGAAGAAACTTGAAGAAATAGCTTTCTTTTAATAGCCATGTTGTCATTTCTTGATGAATTCCTTCTATCTGGATGCTTAATTGTTTGGCTAATTTTTAACACTGTTTTTCCTCTTTTTCTAAAATAACATCCATCAAATTTGTGAGAACTTTTTCATGCCAAGGAAACTAACAGAAATTTAAAAATCAATTCAGTTTCAGCACATTACTCTTCAATTTACTTTAGACAGCACATACATTCGTTGAAGTTCTTTGGACACTTACCCAAAGATACAGGTATAGTAATTATATTCCAGTGGAAAAGCAAGAGCTTGATGCTGTCAAAGATAAACAAAGCTGGACATTAAAGCAATGACAACAGATTTTCTTCGGTAACTGCTGATAGTAGGGAAGGAGATAGATGAACTCCGTTCCTCACGAGGAAAATAAGGACGACAAGCCAGGGCTCAAGTAGAGTCAAGATTAGGATTCCTACTCTCCTGCAGGGACAGAGGTCTTGTCCTTCTGAATGGTTACATTTCAGAGGAATGGCTTTAGGTCCTTGAGAAAGATATTCCCGAGTTGTAGAATATACCTTACATCTCAAAGGGACAGAGGAAGGATTCACACTTATAAGTCATCTTTAGTAAATACTCTAAGGAATGGAGGTCAGGGGCCTTTATTTTCAGGTGTTGGCTTAAAGAACAGTGAATTCTTTTGACAGCCTTGAGCTTTTCCAGATGGGAACTCTGAAGGAGGCAGGGTCTTCCCAGGGACACCACCTTGGGCTGCTAGAAGCCATGCTTTAGTCAAGTGTTTTAGTGCTGGGATTTGGATGGAATGCTCATGGAGAGTTTTTGCAATTCTCAGTAGTCATGATACTGTCTCTATAGAAAAGAATATAGTATCTGATTCAGACAGTGCAAAAGAAAGCTTCCTTTTAAGCTGTGCTTTAGTTCTTCTGTGTCTCATTAGATACGAGAATCATGAGTAAAGTTTAACCTGTCTTAGATAGCACCTTGTCATTGGTTGTTTGCCTTGGGTCTGCTCTATGATGAAGGGAATGATACTAACTTTTAAACTACATGATAATATTTTTGCATCAAATGCATAACATATTTTAGTAAATTCTTACTCCATTGTGTATATTTTATATTTCATTTTTCAAATAATAGAAGTTCATAGTTTGAATAAAATATTAACAAATTATTATTAATGAATAGTTGTTCAGTTTCCAACAATTTTCAGTTCACAGGCCAGAATTTTCCTGGTTAAGTAGAATATAAGATTTATTAGTCTATCTACAGAAATCCATATAGAATAATGCATATCAGAAAAAGCAGAAAGAAATTACTGTTTCAGAAATGATTCCCTGTCTATATAGCTTTATAGCAAGTAGAAGACTGTATTAGTCACCACGCCAAGTAGCGATACCTAAGAATCAATAGAAAATATCTATAAAGTACACATTTACTTTATAAGAAATGTTTGCTACTAAGTTAATTGGACATTATTTCTCCTGTGAAATTTTACTTTGTGCAGGTTTGTTTTAATTGGTTCTTTTTCTTGCATCATGTACCTTTCTTGCCTATAGATGTGTACATAATACAAAACTATGGTTTTATTTAAAGATATTTTTATTGTCTACTTTTAAAGGAAGAGATTTCCTTATTTCTGATAGCGTAAGAATATATATTTTTCCTATTATTCCTCTGTATTGTACAGAATGGAATAAATTGTGCATATTTCAACATCTTCTCACTCATAGCTTCCAGAACTATACCATGTTGGATTTATGGATATGAGTTTCTATTTTCAGTTTATTTATCAGTGAGAGTATATTGTTTGTCTTATTCTAAACTTCTCTGAGAAAGATGCTAGAACACCACCTCCCATTCACTTAAAAGATTTGATATCATTCAGTGTGCAGAGGGGAGATTGAAGGATGAATCATGGGCCTTTTAAAAGCTGGATTTTCTACTAATCATCAATGAGAATAGGTGCTTCCGTGATGGCGATGTGGGGTCACAAATGTCAAGCAGAGTACTGTGAACATCTTCCCAGGCCCCCATCATAGACTAGATTCCCTTAGAATCTCAGTGAACCTCGAAGCACACTGGCACACTGATCTTTTCCTCCTTGTGGGGATTCTTAACAGTTCCCAATATGATATGATCAAATAAAGTGATTGACATAGCCACCTGGAATAACTCCTACAGGGCAGATCATTAAATTGTAACTAGTGACATCGACATATCACTAAATGGATGACTCTTCTGAGAGTGACAGGTCTGTTCTTAATTAGTTCATAAGAGAAGGCAGTGAACCCAGAAGGCCCACCCACCAAAGGCAGGACTAGGTAAGAGTGGTCCAAGGTTGTTGTTGTTCTTCTTCTTCTTTTTTTAAGATTTTATTTATTTGAGGGGGGCACAAGGGGTGTGTGAAGGTGTATGAGCAAGGGGTAGGAGCAAAGAGAGAGGGAGAGAGAGTCTTAAGGAAACTCTGTGTTTAGTGCAGAGCCTGATGTGGGTCTTGATCTCACAACCCTGAGATCATGACCTGAGCCAAAACCAGGAGTCATTGCTTAACTGACTACACCATCCAGGCGCCCGAGAGTGGTCCAGGATTCTAACCCATTTCATGTTACCATGGATCATAAATAAGCACAATATTGTTAAAAGGAAAAGCAACACCTAGAAATCTTTAAAGTAGTCACATATGTACTTATTTCCTTAAATAAAAAAAATATTTTTCATGGGGAGAAAAGTAGATAGGTAATATCCTGTAGCTATTTTATAGCCCCTGCCTATAAAGCACTTTTATGGAGAATCTGCTTTTATTTTTACTAGTCCACTCAAACAAAGGTTCCAGGTTTCTTCACTACCTTAGACACTTCCCTACGATCCACACCTTGGGGGGCACCTGGGTGGCATAGTCGGTTAAGCATCTCTTGATTTTGGCTCAGGTCCTGATCTCAGGGTTGTGAGATTGAGCCCCACATTGGGCTGTACACTAGGTATGGCGCCTACTTAAGATTCTCTCTCTCCCTCTCCCCTTCCCCTCTCTCTGTCTAAAAAAGTAAAAAATCAATCAATCAGGCAATCCAAACCTGGGATTTCAATCTGCTGGATGCCCCAACATCATCTTCTAGCTCCCACTTAGTGGCTGCCATTTTCTAATAGCTCAGCTCCTGCCCACCCTTACCACAAGAGGCAGGAAATGACATTGGAAGAATTCTGGCCGAGTTAGCTTTCAGTACATTTTCTCATTTAATCTTCACAACAATTTCTATTTTCTGATGAGGAGACTAAGATTCAGAAAGGTTAAGTAACTTGCTCAATGTCATGTCGATGGCCTTTGTCCAGAGCCAGAGATCACCACCAGCCAGGTCCCTCTGATGCCACCAGGACATCCCACATCCCAGCGTCCCACTGATGACTTAGGGTCATCATCCCACTGATGACCTAGGGTATCTTCAATAGTCTGCTTGGAAAAGAGGGGTTTGGGGATTTATAGGGTATTTTTTGTTGCTTATTTTTAAAGGGAAAATCAACATTTCTCCTGCTTTCTGAAGAATCTGTCAGTGTCTCTAAGCTCTGATGAAGAGAAAAAAATAAATACAAAGATACAGATGTAGAGATACCTCCCCCCAGTAAAAGTGACTCTTAATCTCCCCAGAGACACTTTCATATTTACTATATGGCAGCCAAGACCTATTTAGTCGACTGATACATTTGGGAACTTCAAGATAGTACTGGGTGTCAAAACTGACATTAATTTTCCAAACCCTAGAATTACTGTGTCACAAGGCTGTGGGAAGCATTGGGAAAAAATGCCTTTTCCTGTGCTCTGCAGCATTCATTGAGAAAACTTTGGTGAAGAGAGTGTAGGCAATGAAGAAAAAACAAAGCACAAGCTTAATGCTTTTCTTTCAGTCTCAACATGTTTAGAATTTACTTATGAGACATAGTTATGTGTTATTTCATTTCCTACAAGCATTATAAAAATCATTTATTGACAATTTCCTCTTTCTGTTAATATCCAGTATGACCTATAGCTGATGAAAGTCATTTTCTCCCGTAAGTAAATAATTTTTCAGTACCGGCCCAGGGAGGCTCTTTGGGTAAAGGAATAACAAACAAGTTTCTCTTGGGAATTCTTTCAAAAGTTGCATTTCAGTTTAGACGGCGTGGGATAACAAAGGCAGTGTAAAGTGGAATTATGGATTTGAAGTACTTACCATCCAACACTGAAATAACTCATTAAACTCCTACTGTTAAAGATTACTTAACATTAACATCCACAGAGACTTTCTGCCCCCCAAAGTCAATGAAGACAGTGCTGAGCCACACAAACCAGTGATAAAAGGCTCAGCAGTGACTTGGCTAAAGGCCCAGATGTGGTTCATCCGCTGTAAATTTTACCAGATAATCACAGTCAATTCCAAGCACCTTTTGAAAAATGCCTTTTTTTTTTTTTTTTTTGGTCTTTGGGCACTCGATATGCATCCAGTTTATCCAGTCAACCTTACACTATTAGAGGAAAATGTGACATCAGTTTATTACATTATTTGAAGATACAATAATGCTGGAAAAGAGCTTCTCAGAAATTAGCCTCCAATTTAGTATATGAAGCTGTCTACTAGATCTCTTTACCTGAATGTTTAGCCGGCATCTCGAAGGGAACAGGAAGAAGAAGCAACTCTAGAGTCCACCCCCACCGCACACAAACACCCCAAACACCAGATGAGCATTACCCTGTTTGCCCCATCTTGGTGAATGATCTCACCCAGTGGCTCAGATTGAGACTTTAATGTGTTGTCCTTGATTTTTCTTCCAGTCTCACTCCCAGGAGTAGCAAGTCTGTCAGTTCTACCTCAGTAGTTTACTTTGAATTTGACCTCTTCTCAGTACCTTCTCGCCAGGAGCCCAAGGCCCAAGCATCAGTAGCTCTTGTGCAGATTTTTAAAATGCATCCCTTTCTCGAGACCTGCCATCTTTTGGAATATTGCTATTCCATACTGTTTTTCTCCAAAGAGGACACATCACAGTGTATCTGCCGGAAAGCTGTATTAACAAATATACAAGGCATCTGACAAATAGACAGTGTTCATACTGCAAATGGCACCTCTGGGATTGTGCTGTGCAAAACCTGCAGGATCATATAGCAACCCCAAATCAGGCAACCATCATCTGATGCCTAGATTAGAGCTACCTACTGTCCAGCTTCCTCTCTTGCTCTACTGCTACAGTCCTTTTTTCCACAGAGCTTTTAGAATGATCTTTATAAAATCGGGCATCACATCATGTTCTTTCCCTACTCAGAAACTTCCAATGGCTTCCATGTGCATTCAAAGTAAAATCCAAACTCCCTTCCATGACGTGCACATCCCAGTAAGACTGGGCTTCTGCCTACCTCTCTAGTCTTTTCACCGACCTCTCTGGTTGGAGATGTATCAGTATGTATTGGCAGGCTGTAACAAATGGCATATGTTCTGATTGGTGGTGCCTTTGTCATGTTCACCACTAAATATTTTAGGTATCTACCCAGATTATCTCTTTTGGTTTTGCCCTCATGGCTCTAGTTCTACTGGTTTTGCTGTTCCCGGAACATACCAGGCATATTTCCGTTTGCATTAGTTTCCTAGAGCTGTCTTAAATTACTAGAAACTGGGTAGCTTAAGATAAAAATGTGTTCTTTCACAGTTGTGAAGACAAGAAATCTAAAATCAAGATGTTAGCGGGGTTGATCCTTTCTGGAGGCAGTGAGGGAGAATCCTAGCTTCTGGTGGATGTTGGCAGTCTGGGATTCCTTGGCTTGCTGCTTTGTAACTCGTCTTTGCCTCTGTCTTCACTTGGCCTCTGCCCTCTTTTCTCTTTGTTTCTACTCTTCTTGAATAAGGACTTGTCATTGGATTGAGGGCCCACTCTGATCCGGATAATCTCATCTCATGATACTTAACTAAATTTCGTCTGCAAAGACTCTTATTCTAAGGGGCTCCTGGGTGGCTCAGTCGTTAAGCGTCTGCCTTCGGCTCAGGTCACGATCCCATGGTCCTGGGATCGAGCCCCACATCGGGCTCCCTGCTCAGCGGGAAGCCTGCTTCTCCCACTACGGTTCCCTCTGCTTGTGTTCCCTCTCTCGCTGTGTTTCTCTCTGTCAAATAAAATCTTAAAAAAAAAAAAAAAAAAGACTCTTATTCTAAGTAAAGTCATATTTCTAAGATTCCTGATCATCGTATCTTTTGGAGAGCCACTATTCAGCTCATTGCACAATATAATAGCTCTTTTATCTATAGGTTTTTTCCTAGAATTTCTGTTCACTTGGCAAACATGCCATTGCTTTTGTTTTATCCCAGTTTCAAGTGGTAATTCCCTATAGCAGCCTTGCCTGACTGCTCCATCTAAAATAGCTTCTCTATTCCCCACTCATTACTACTGATTCTTATTCTGCTTTTACTTTTCTTTTTTCTTTTTTTTTTTTTAATATTTTATTTATTTATTTGACAGAGAGGAGAGAGATCACAAGTAGGCAGAGAGGCAGGCAGAGAGAGAGGGGGAAGCAGGCTCCCCACTGAGCAGAGAGCCTGATGAAGGGCTTGATCCCAGGACCCTGAGATCACGACCTAAGAAGGCAGAGGCTTTAACCCACTGAGCCATGCAGACGCCCCTGCTTCTACTTTTCTTCATGAAACTTTAATACCATCTGCCATTTCATTGTACATTGTTTGTTTGTTGATTATTGTCCCCACTAGCATGTAAGCTTCATGAGGTCAGGGAGTTTGTCTTCATTTCAGTATTACCTAGAACAGGAGTCCCTAAATGATGTCCCAGTGGCCACATCTGGCCTACCACTTGTTTTTTTGTTTTTTTTTTTTAAGTTTCATTGGAGCACAGCCATGCCCATATGTTTACATGCTATCTGTGAGTACTTTTGTGCTATAACAGCAGAGTTGAGTAGTCGTGACAGAGACCATATGGCCCATAAAGCCTAAAATCTGTACTATCTGGACCCTTAAGGAGAACTACATGTGTATGACATATGTGTCTGATTTATAGTATATATTTACTGATTTACATTGTAAAGAGTTATTTCTAGGCAGAGAAATTAAATATTGTCTTAGGGTTGACACTCTGAAAAGGAAGATATCTGGGTTCTTTTTTTTTTCTGTTTCTAGAATAATTTGTGTGGTTAAAAAAGGAAGAGGGAATTCTATTAAGATTACAGAATGCACTTCTTAGATCACGGATTACTTTGAAGAGTGTGCCACCTTGTTTAATTTTCATAATTACCTAATTAGTTCAGTATTATGCTATTTCACAGGCAGATAAAATGAGATCACTCAGCCAGCCAGAGTGCAAGTTCTTGCAAGACCAGAACTCCATCTGGGCTCTAATTTGGGGTTCAGATGTCTTCCCTTTGCTTCTGCCCACAGCAAATGTTATCTTCCAAAGTTAGCAAATGTGGATACTTCACTAAGGCCACTTCATACTCCAAACAGTCTCTGCAAACGTGTGTATCATACTGAGGCATATTTCAGGCTTCCCCAATCATAAGTATCTTACATGTTAGTATAAAACTTAAACATTAAAGATCATCAGCTACCTCAGAGCATAAGCAATGATAAGTATTTTTAGTACCCCCACAACATCTAGAAGAGTATAAGATACAAACTCTGAGATAAGTAATCAATACTTAGTGAATGAATTGGATTCTGATACCCAGTAAAAAATTAAAAGAAGTGCTGTTTAAAGGCTTTATATTTTTCATGGAAATATTTGTTTGAAATTTCTCTTGGCCATTCAGAGTGTAAAGTAATAGGTATGTGGGTTTGTTAACAATTCAGATTCTGTATAATTAACTACTTTTCCAGGTTCTTTAACTATTTGCTTTAAAAAGAAATACTAAATAAAAAGGCAGTAAACATCAGAATGGATAGTTAACAACTAGTGAATAAGAATACTAACTTGAATAATTCTCCTAGAATGTGGAGCTGAGAGATAAGCAGGAAAAACTGTGAGAGAAAAGGCAAAAGATATGGAAGACAGAGGGAGAAATTCACTGTCTATATGATAGGAATTTCAGAAGGAGATAAAAAATGAGAGGTAGAACAAACTATTATCAAGCAAAACCTTGAATATTAATTCGATGAACAGATTCGGGAAATGATGGGATTAATGAATGAAGAAGAAAGATATATATGTCCTGGAAAATTACTGATTTCCAAAGTGAGTAGAATACCTGTAAACCAGTAATAGGCTGCCCATAAAGGAAAGGTAACCGAGCAACAGACGTATTTTGACCATGATACACTTTGGCATTCGCTGGTTGGTAAACTATTTGCAAGGTTATTGATGGGGTCAGAAAATACTCATAATTATGGTTAAGACTTTGAGTAGAAGAGTGGAAATTTCATCAGTATGTCATTCTAAAAGACAGGATGGATATTCCTACTTCAAACTTAGTCCTTTCTTGTTTTTTATTTAATTCATGCACTTCCCATAGGTGCAGAGCACTCAGTGCTAGATGCTGGTGATACACAGATGAGTAAGTCATACTACTCGCACTCAGAGAGCACATAGTCAAGTGAGAGACAAACGATTTCAATAGGCATAGCCTGGGAGAGATCAAGGAAGGCTTCTCAATGGAAGAGCCTTCTGAGCAGGAGATCAGAGAGGAAGGGCATGATAGGCAGAAGAACCAGCATGTGTCAAAGTACAGAGGCAAATGAGTTGAAACTTAATTGTCATAGTCACATTCTCCTTTCCACTTCTTCACCCCTGTACTGTCAGTATTGTACCACTGAGACACCAGACTAACTATATTTTAGGAAAATAAGCATCTTCTTTCATTGTTTCATTGATCTCCTCCAAATGAAAGAGTGTGCAAATGAAGACAAAAGGTTAAAAAGGGTAAAGAAAGAAAAGAACAAGTGTCTTAAAGGCAAAGAAACTTGTACCTTTGAGAGCTATATCTAGAGTTGAGAGTTTTAATGTGAAATATTTTTCCTGTCTAATTCATTCAATAAGCCCCAAGGCAGAAACCATGCTTACTCTAAGGCTTATGTAATGCTGAATTGGCTGTCAACACTCAAGTCATAAATAATAATAATGGCACACAACAGCCAGGAAATGCTAAAGTGAAGGCTTTCACTGTAATGTTAACTCATCCAAATTGTAAACATATATTATCTCTCAATATCTAGATAAACTTTCCAGGATTGTTTTATTATATAAAAAATGTGCAATATAGTCAGGTTAACTATGGTGAGAACCTTAGAGTTTCATAATTTGGGCCTTTTCTAAGCATTGTGGCTTAAAGCCTTCACATTGTATTAGCAAGAAGTTTCATATTAAGGAATTAAAGGAGGCTGCCCTTTGTATTTGTAAATAATTTTCCACTGTGGAAGCAAGAGCACATGTATTATGGAAGCTATTTTTCAGCAAAAGTCATAGATTTCTTTGATCACCTTTCTTACCAAGTCCGGCTTAGGACTAGCAGTTCTCTTTCTCATTGTGGGGATGTCTGGAAGGAAAGGAGTTGTGTTGCCTGAGCTAGAAAAGCTAATGATCTGTTTCTGTAAGCCCACATGTGGGATACAACCCCTAGCCTCTAAAGGATCATTGACCACAGGCTCTGTTGTACTATGGTAGAAAACCACTCGCTATGTTTTCAAATTCACTATATTTAAAGTAAAGTGATTTTAATTCAATTTTATGAACCTTTATTGACTATCTCTAATGTTCTTGTGTTTAAACATACACTAGTTAACACATATCAATTGAAGCATATTACATGCTTACACACACAAAAAATTGTAGTCCATAGGAATAGTGCTCAGTTAGACAAGGATGTTGCAAGGTAGTGTACAATTAGAGTAGTACCAAATACTTTGAGAGTGTATAGGGAGAAATCATAGAAAAGGATCAAAAGCAAATTCCTAGAAAGGGAAACATTAAATATAAAATTTTAAAGATGGAGAGTATTTTTAAATCAAGATTAATATATTTAAATATATTAATCTTGAGTAAATGCAGGCCTAGTTACACAGAAATAAACTTTGAGTTTCAAATATCTCCAGTTGCAAGATTATTCATGTAAAGCTCCTAACTACTATTCACATTATGGAGAACCCATTAAGCAGCAACAACTGGAAATTTTATCCCTAAATTATTCAGGAGAAAAAGAAAAGGAAACATTTATCCATGAAATCACTTTTAAACTACATTTATAAAATATTCTCCTAAGAATTGCATTTAACTTCCATTGAGAAATTTGTATAATCAATTAACTATAGCAGAAACTAAATGAGAAGAAATTCAAAATTACTTTAGAAGAAAAACAAAAAAGTTTGTGTCAATAAAAGAGATTTGAGGTATAAGGTATAAACCACTTATTAATAAGATTCCCACTTATATAATGTATAGCCATAAAACATTCACTTAAGGATAACAGTCCTATCAAGTTTCCATTTGAAATATTATATAATTACATAATAATAATAAAACTAAAGTCACAATTATATTAGGAGAAATAATTTTTTTTTTGCTATATTCCTGGATGATTTTAAAATGGACTTAACAACATTAAAAATATTGCGATAGGGTACTTACATAGAGAATTACAAAGATATAACTAACTTACAAGATTCACATTTCAGTAATCTACAATTATAAATTATCCTAAGAATTATAATTCTATCAGGCTTCCATTTGAGCCATAATCACTTAATTGCAATACAATTAATGGAGAAAACATCAAATTATTTTAGTCTGAGGGTAGGGTGGGAAGCTTGTTGCTCTGGTTTTGGACCTTCAAAAGGAGGCTTCTTATTAAGGTAGGATCAACTTGGAAAGTGACTTGCTTCCGGCTTTCAGGTCGTGTGGAGGAAGACCAAATTTAGAGCTTGGTGTAGAGATACCTCTTGTTGCCAGTAGAGGATATTCTGAGCTGGGGAAGCACCTCAGTGGCAGGAGAGAATTCCTAGGGAGATTTGTCCTTGCTTTCAAGAATAAGAGCGAGAAGGAGGGTTCTTTTCTTGGGAACTATCTCCTAGGAGCCCTGGGTAACACATCTGACCAGTGATGGGACCATGAGATGGAGAACCAGCACTGTGACTTGCGGCTTCTCATTCAGGTGGGAGGGTTGAATCAAAATAAGGTCCCAAGTGCCAATGCAAAAAGCCCCAGGAAAAGTTCTGGCATGCCTTCATGGAGGATCCCTACATCAGGTTGGAGGTGGCCTCAGAAGGATTCTGCCCCAAAAGTTCTGACCCCAGTAGAAAAGCATCTGGTTCATATGGGATGCTGGAACCGAATCCCTCTACCATCCCAACTTTCTTCCATGGGGATCTGGTCTTCTAGAGGATTCCCTGGTGCTACTTGCAACCTTCTGTCAAATACCCTGTTTCCAACAAAAAGGAGAACATAAGTATACTTTTCAAAATGTTTAAATTCTTTCACAGTAATATTTTTTACGATGTGTGCCTTGTCTCTCCTTGTGTTATTGAGATTTCTCTCAGCCAATAAGGTTCCTAAACATGAACTTTTCTTTCATGAGCAGTAAGCTGGCTTTCATAAGAATTTGTGACTCATTCAGATTTTTCTGAAAGAATTTTGGCTTCTATTTTAGAGATGTCCAGCCCTTCACATGCAGGGATGATCTGGTATCAGCTTTGAAAAGATTTACATCTGTTTTTATGGATTAAATTAGTTCTCCATTGGTTATTTGGCAAAAATTCACTTTTTACTTAATGTAGTTCAGAAAGGACCTAAAGTTTCTCCCGGACTTCCTGCAGTGGATCTTCTTCTTCCTTCTTCCTTCTTCTTCTTTCTTCTCCTTTATTCTTCTCCTTCTTCTATTTTATTTATTCATTTGAGAGAGTGAAGGTGAGAGAGGTCACACAGGGAGAAACAGACTCACCACTGAGTGGAGAGCCTGAAGTGGGACTCGAT
>CM053606.1:111935992-111957746 GCA_028646535.1 Procyon lotor
ACCATATTGCTTCTTCAGGAACAGGAACTCAGTCTCCTTTAGCAAGAGGTCATCCAGAGGTTTCATTTGACTTTCTTTGTCATTTAAACTTGTCCCATAGGCCCTTCAGCATTTTCTGCTACTTTATTCTGTTAAGTTCATTCACTCTTGCTTTTATTCCTTAGCCTCTTATGAAAGAAGCTTATACTTCTCGAGAAGTAGAATTTTCATCCAAAACATCTTTTAGTGCTGTATGAAGTCGTTCTTTATTTTTCAGATGTGTTTTGAAAGCTGTTTTAGTGGCGGCTACTTGAAACTGAATGTTTGTTGATGCATCTTCTAAGGATTGAATCTTTCTCGTAATATTAGGTATCAGCTCAACTTTTCTAAATGTTTAAGTTTCTCTTCCTAAAGGCTTTTTAAACCTAAGTAAAGAGCGGGGTGCCTCGAGCTCTTGCCTTTGTTTTTCAATGAGGCTAAGCTCCTCAAGAATTTGATGTCATCTCTCCTAAAGGGCAGAAATTCTAATAGTCAGAAGTTCTTTATTCTACTTGCACAGAGTAGACTTTTGATGATCAAAAATCCTACCATAAGAATCAATACCACCACTTCCATGGCCATTGTGGGGCTCTGGGCCTGGTCTAAGGGTCCTGGCAGCACTGGTACTGCCTGGCACAGCATCTCCAGGGCTGATCCAGTGCAGGGCATCAAGACTATCTGTTGGTCCACTATGGCTCCCGAGACTACTGCTGACTTGACTCAGCTTCCCAGGACCACAGCAGACTGCAGAGAACAGTGGTGAGCATTTGTCCCAAAACCAAACCCATGCCAGGCAACTAGCACAGATGCCCAGCGGAAGTAAGGGAGAGAGGACACTTCCTCCCAACCTTCCTCTTATCATGAAATATTTAGATAATGAGAGCCTTGTGTGATGCTGGGGACTACAAACTGAGGCTACTAGACAAGATGGATGATGTCCTGGAGCCAGATGTAACTACCCTAGAACTAAGGGCAACAGTGTCACCCATAACCCATTCAGTGTCACCCCTTGCACAACCTTACTGGGGAGGATTTGGAAGACTCCTGGCTAGCTAGCACTCCTCATTTGCTTTATTCTGTGGCTCTTGAGACCTCATTCTGTCCACAGGAGTCATAGAAAACTACTCTTAGGCCTTCCTTAGTCTGCATCTAGCATGAGGATGAGTGCAAGAGGATTTGGGGTCTTTTCACTAAATTGATCACTAAAAACTAAGGAAGAAATAGGTGGAATTTCAGTTTACACATTCCAAGAGCCAACTTGCTCACCAACTGTGAGCAAAGAACACAACTTTCAGATTCTTTCTGTTTGGTGATATGGAAGTCTTCGGGCTACTGATGTTCAGAATGACCATCTTAGAGGGTATTAGAGTTCTCCCTGAAGTGGCAGGAATGCTGAGCCACCAGAGCTCCTCCCCAACATGTAGGCATTCTGAGAATGGGGTGATAACCAACATTGATGGAACACTTCTACCATCTAGGTGCTAATTGCTTTTCATGGGTTTTCTTATAATGACATTATGAAGTAGGGACTTCTGTTTTCAGCTCTTGTAGATGGATTAACAAAGGCTTGTAGAGGGGCGCCTGGGTGGTTCAGTGAGCTAAAGCCTCTGCCTTCGGCTCAAGTCATAATCTCAGGTCATGATCTCAGAGTCCTGGGATCGAGCCCCACATGGGGCTTTCTGCTCAGCGGGGAGCATGCTTCCTCCTCTCTCTCTGCCTGACTCTCTGCCTACTTATGATCTCTCTCTCTCTGTCAAATAAATAAAAATAAAATCTTAAAAAATTATAAAAAGCAGGCTCCCTGCTGAGCAGAGAGCCCGATGCAGGGCTTGATCCCAGGACCCTGAGACCATGACCTGAGCCGAAGCCAGAGGCTTTAACCCACTGAGCCACCCAGGCACCCTGAAAAAAAGCTATTTAATTTTTCAGGCCAGGGTCTTGGGAATGGCTCCATGAGCCTGAATATTTGTGTATATATGTATGTGATAGTGGGTGGTGGTGGGGATGAGTTTGAGAACCTGTCAATTGGTTTCTAGGTTTCTATCCCTACCTATCCCTACCCTACTAAAAGAAGAGCATTTCCTCTTTATCTGTGTTACATTTTGGTATAACACTTATTTTTAAGAAAGAATTCTGTTGCTTAAATATAAAAATCTCACCAGCCACTGTTTTAAACAATGAAAAGTCTGTGGATATATCTGAGAGGGAATAACATGAGATGGACTAAACTGTGGTAAGATTAAGATGTTGCTAGAAGATGGATGGAGTAGAGCGAGATGAAGGGGAGAGCACCCAGAAAGGGTGATCTTTACACTGATAAAACAGTAGCTTTCATATTTGTGCATTTTTTTGTTTATCTGGTAAACAAAGACTTTAAACATGTTAAGGTATTGCTTCCAAAAATCAACTACACTCTGTCCATTTGTCAATGCAACATCAATGTCTTATAATTTTCTTTCCATAAATAAATGGGCCTCCTTTGTGTTGCTTTAGATGAGACCCTGCCTGAAATGAAATTTTCTTTGAATGCAAAAGTTGGGTTATTTTAGTATGTTGATACTCTCCAGTTTTCTGACTTAGGTTAAGGTAAAAAGGAGAATTTGTTTTCATTACAGGAATTCTATGACTCACCTGGGCTTTCAATGCTAGAAGTTGCCAGGAGATGAGAATGAAACTTGCTGACCTCTCTCCTTCCAGGGGCTGTCTCTTCCACCCTTTGTCAGCTCTGCCTCCTCCTTTTTTACTCTGCAGCTTCCTCCCAGATGAAGTCTTCACAAGGGAATCTGTGTAGGGCTGGCCCAGAGATTAGGGAAAGGAACTCTTCCTTCCTTCCTTCCTTCCAAGGAAGGAAGAATTCTCCTGCATTTTGTGCTAGGGGTTAATTTGAGGTCAAATGAGCATTCATTTATTTCTGTGCTTGAGGACAAGTTGCCATAAACACACTAGGGAGGTAGCATCTCCAAATACCTATCACTCCTCCCACCTAAAGCTCTAACACTTTCCATCATCTCTAGCTTGATTAATGTTCTTATTTCTGAGAGTCAACACAAAATTCCTCCTGCATCACACAAAAACTTTTTATATCACAGAGACCACTTCTGTATAATCTGTTACTTCAAAGGATAAACTACACTTCTGTATTTGGAATATAAATAGCATCCCTCTCATTCTAACATTCATTCATGTAACAGATCTTTACTGTACACCTACTAGGTGCCAGACACTTTCTGGATACTGGAGATACAGCAATAAGGATAACAAAAATCCCCCCTCACCTGCCGCTGCTTTCCAGTAGAGAAAATTAGATAAAATAAATGAGCAAAATCATAGTAGGTTAGGAAATGATAGCTGCTATGGTAAAAAATAATGTAGGGAAATGGTTTCGGATTTGTTGGGGGGTTAGAGTGAAGCAGGGTGATGAGAGAAGGGTGTGGGAGCAAAGCAGTTAGCACAGGCAGAGAAATAAGGACAAAAGCCTGAGGGAAGAGAGTGACTTCGGTGTTCAGGTAGTATCATGCGGGCCAGGGAGGCTGGTGCGCTGAGAACCAAGGGAAAGGGCAAATGAGGAGGCCAGGGACACACACAAGGAAACAAATCTGGAAGAAACTGGGACTGGCGTTCACTCCATGTGAGCTGGGGAGCCATTGGAGGGTAGTAACAAAAGTAATGTGTTGCCATGGACTGATTTACTTTTGAATATGATGGCTCGAGTTTCTATGCTGAGAATAAGAGGAAAGGGAAAGGCAACACATCCTGTGTTGATTGTGATCATCCAAAAAAAGGACAACGGTAGTTGTAGGGGAGATGGTAAGATGTGAGTTGATGCTGGTGAGAGAAGCATCTCTGAGAGAAGACAAGGATGTCTCCAGGCTTTTAGCTAGAGCAACTGGGATGATGGAATTGTCATTCACTGAAATAGGGGCTATGCTAGGGGAACAGGGTAGTGAAAAGAACAGAGAAACTCTGTAAAATACCTGTTGTTTGTCCCTCATATCACCATTTAAATAGCTGAAGGTATTGGGGCACCTGGGTGGCTCCATTGGTTGAGCGTCTGACTTTTGGTCATGATCTCAAGGGTTGTGAGATCGAGCCCCACCTCAGGCTCTATGCTATCTCTCCCTCTCCCTGTGCCCCCCTCCCAGGTCACATGCCCTTTCTCTCTTTCTAAAAAAAATAAAACCTTTAAAAAGCTAAAGGTGTAAGTCATATTTATGAAAGAAGACACATATGGAATTCTCAAATAGAGATTTTTAATCAACATTATGAAAACATTATACAGGCAGGTCATCAGATTATTTGGGGGGAATCTCTTATTCACTATTATATCCTTACAACCTAAGGTGCCCTGGCACAAAGTACTCAATGGATAGTCTTTGAATTCAGTCAAATTTACTACTGTGGAAACTAACACAGGTATATTTGTTCTTAAATCATTCTTGCTTTTATGAGTATTTACAAATTGTGAGATTGAATTTGTCCCAGTCAAAAACTTAGTTCCATCCAGATGATTATGTTTTATTCAACTAAACAACTAACTGTAGACCCAGCCAAAACAGACTGGTTGCCTCCCATCAAGCTAATCATTAAACACAGTAAAACTCTCCCCTCCTAACAAGCTGCATACTGTGAAAATAAACTAGTTATTGCAGTGAATAAGGATGGTGGAGTTGTGTTCACTCTAGGAGAAGGGGAACTGGCTCTCTGTGTCCACATGGAGGTGGTTGGGCGTCCCTTATCCCTTCTTGATTTGCCACAGACTATGATAGTCTCTCCTTTATTAAATTTTTTGTTTTTGTAAAGTAAAACCAGAAAGATGTGTTCCTTTTCAAGATAACTTTTTAAAATAGATTTATTTATTTACTTGCGAGAGGGAGAGGAAGAAAGAGAGAGTAGGAGGAGGGGCAGAGTGAGAGGTGGAGAGAGAATCCTCAGATTCTCCACTGAGTGTGGAGCCTGATGCAAGGTTTGATCTCACAACCCTGAAATCATAACCTGAGCTGAACCCAAGAGTCAGAGCTCAACTGACTGAGCCACCCAGGTGCCCCTCAAGATGACTTAAAAAAAAAAAAAAAACTGCCTATGAACATCTTCAACTTCTTTTTTTTTTTTTTACAAACAATAATAATAATATATTTAATACAAAGAAAAGTTTTTATGCAGATGCTTCTGGCAGACCTTATTTTCTTCCCAGTAGCACATACCTGATACTGTCCCCCATACAAAAAGATGACATTTTGAATCCCTTTCTCATATCTCTTTCTGTTGTTTAAAAACAAGCCATGATTATGTTTTATTCAACTAAATCAAGCCAACTCTTTAATCCATATATCATCCACCTAGAGAAAATGTCGTTTTTCCATTCTCTAAAGACCGTAAAAGAATAATGATGGCCAATACCCATAACACTTGGCCATAGCACTTTTGAATACACTTTCAAGTGTAATTTTCTTACCATGATCTTGATTTTATAGATGAAATAAAAAACTTGGATTGGATTCTGAATGAAACATTGGGGAGATAGGGTGCCTGGATGGCTCAGTTAGTTAAATGTCTGCCTTTGGCTCAGGTCATAATCCCTGGACCCTGGGATGGAGCCCCAGGTCGGGCTGCCTGCCCAGTGGGGACTCTACTCCCTTTGCCCTCCCCTCGCCCATGTGTGTGTGCACTCACACTCTTTTTGCCTCTCTCAAATAAATAAGTTTAAAAAAAAAAAGGTAAGGTTACAGAGAAATCTCTTATGGTGTTATGCTTTATTCAGTTCATTGTCTGAAATGTAAATAATTTTATATTTTCTTAGGTGATTTTTAAATAAGAAGCAAAAAGACTTTTTGCTTTAGTGATAATTTTTTTGTGTGTATTTTTCCTGATCCTAGAAATTATGACTACTAGAAATTATTTTAATCCTTGACTGTTTTTGTTGTTTATTTTGTTGTTTTTGTTTCTTGCTTTCCTTACTATTTATGATGTTGAAATAGAACAAAAAAGAGCATAGGTTTTGGAACCAGATGTTTGTATTCTGATACTTTCATGTAATTGTGTATTTGGGGGGAAGAGGTGGTGGAAAACAGAGACAGAGAGAGAGAGAAAGTGACAGAGAAACTGAGATACTTAAGTTATCTGAATTCTCTATGTCACATTTTGCAGTTGTTAAAAATAGCAGGGGTGGGAGGGTTCCTGGTGGCTCAGTCAGTTGAGCATCTGACTTGATCTCAGCTCACATCTTGATCTCAGGTTTGTGAGTTCAAGCCCCACATTGGACTCTGTGCTTGGCGTGGAGTCTACTTAAAAATAAATAAATAGATGAAGTCCCAAAAGTTCATTTTCACTTTTCTTTCCTTTGCCTTTGGAGACATGTCTTGAAAGAAGTTGCTGTGGCCTATGTCAAAGACATTACTGCCTATGTTCTCCTCTAGGATTTTGATGGATTCCTGCCTCACTTTGAGGTCTTTGTCCATTTCGAGTTTATCTTTGCATGTGGTGTAAGAGAATGGTAGAGTTTCATTCTTCTATACATAGCTGTCCAATTTTCCCAGCACCATTTACTGAAGAGACTGTCTTTTTTCCACTGGATATTTTTTCCTGATTTGTCAAAGATTATTTGACCATAGAGTTGCAGATCCATATCTGGGTTCTCTACTCTGTTCCACTGGTCTGTGTGTCTGTTTCTGTGCCAGTACCGTGCTGTGTTGGTGATCACAGCTTTGTAGTAAAGCTTGAAACCAGGCAACATGATGCCCCCAGTTTTGTTTTCCTTTTTGAACATTTCCTTAGTGATTCAGGGTCTTTTCTGGTTCCATACAAATTTTAGGATTGTTTGTTCCAGCACTTTGAAAAATGCCGGTGGAATTTTGATTAGAATGGCATTGAAAGTGTAGATAGCTCTGGGCAATATAGACATTTTAACAATGTTTATTCTTCTGATCCATGAGCATGGAATGCTTTTCCATCTTTTTGGGTCTTCTTCAATTTCTTTCATGAGTGTTCTGGTTTCACTTACTTGTGGAGCATAAAGAATAACATGGAGAACATTAGGAGAAGGAAAGGAAAAGTTAATTGGGGGAAATCAGAAGGGGAGATGAACCATGAGAGACGTGGACTCTGAGAAACAAACTGAGAGTTTTGGAAGGGAGCGGGGGTGGGGGAATGGGTGAACCTGGTGGTGGATATTAAGGAGGGCATGTATTGCCTGGAGCACTGGGTGTGGTGCATAAACAATGAATCCTGGAACACTGAAAAAATAAAATTTAAACAAATATACTAGAGGGAAGATGGCAGAAGAATAGGGCACCCATGTTTCATCTGGTCCCTGGAATTCAGCTAGATACCTATTAAATCATTCTGAATACCTGTGAATTCAACCTGAGATCTAAGAAAAGAATTGCTGCAGTTCTGCAAATAGAAAAGTGACCACTTTTTGCAAGTGGCACAAAAAGCCTTCAGGAAACAAAAGATGCATAAAAGCAACCTGAAACAGCTTAACTGAGCCCAGCTCTCTGGCAAGGGGTGCTGGAACTCCACCCTGGCAAAGACACCGGAGAATCAGTGCAATAGGCCCCTTCCCCAGAAGACCAGCAGGAACATCAGGTAAGTATCAAGTTTATGGATCATACAAAACTGAAAAATTACTGTGCTAGGGGAAAATAGTATATAGAATTCAAGAAAACAAGGTGTTCTAGTATATAGAATTCAAGTATATTGAATTCAAGAATTCAAATAGTATATAGAATTCAACGACTGGGCGCCTGGGTGGCTCAGTCGTTAAGTGTCCTCCTTCAGCTCAGATCATGATCCCAGGGTCCTGGGATCGAGCCCCACATCAGGCTCCTTCCTCAGCAGGAAGCCTGCTTCTCCCTTTCCAGCTCCCCTCACTTGTGTTCCCTCTCTCACTGTGTTTCTCTCTGTCAAATAAATAAAAATCTTTAAAAAAAAAAAAAGAATTCAAGGTGTTTTCTCATGAGTCTGTAGTCTCAGTTTAAAATTTTCTTTTTCTTTTTTCTTTTTTTTTCCTTTTCAACTGGTTTCTTATTTTATCAACTTGTTTTTAAGTCTTTTTTAATTTTCATTTTTACACATATTTTATAGATATATTCATTTTCAACTTCTCTTCACTATATTCACTTTTATTTGTGTGTGTGTGTATATATATATATATATAAGTTTTTTTTTTTTTTTAAGATTTTATTTATTTGACAGAGAGAAACACAGCAAGAGAGGGAACACAAGCAGAGGGAGTGGCAGTGGGAGAAGCAGGCTTCCTGCCGAGCAAGGAGCCCGATGCGGGGCTCAATCCCAGGACCCTGGGATCCTGACCTGAGCCGAAGGCAGATGCTTAACGACTGAGCCACCCAGGCACCCCTATATATATAAGTTTTTTATAAGTCTTTACAATTTTGGTATTTAGTGTCTTCTAACAAACAAACCATTATGATATACTATATGCTGGCTAACTGAACATAAAAAAAAAAAAAAGACAAAATACACCCAGGACCAAGTGGATCACCCTGTTTGTCCACCTGTGGGATTATTCTCTTTTCTTTCTCTTTTTTTCCACCCTTTTTTTGGGTGGGGGAGGGTTCTTGACCTCTTTGTATTTGTCTAGTGTGTATCTCACTGGGGTTGTGGTTGGTATTTTTGATTTTGTTCTCTTATGCATCTATTCTCTTCTGGACAAAATGACCAGAAGGAGAAATTCACAATAAAAGAAAGAACCAGAGATAATACTCAATGCCATAAATCTAATCAATATGGATATAAGTAAAATACCAGACCTAGAATTCAGAAAAACAATTATAAAGTTACTAGCTAGGCTTGGAAAAAAGTATAAAAGGCACTAGAGAATCTCTTAGTGCAGAAATAAAATCTAATCAGGCCAAAATTAAAAATGTGTTAACTTAGATGCAATCTAAAAATGGATGCTGTAATAGCTAGGGTAAATGGGACAGAAGAGTCAGTGATATAGAACAACAAAGTGATGGAAAGAAAGGAAGCTGAGGAAAAGAGAGAAAAACAACTAATGGGCCATGATGGCTGGCTTCAAGAAATCAGTGATACCATAAACTGGAAACAATATTAGAATTATTGAGATCCCAGAGTAAGAAGAAAGAGAGAGAAAGAGGGACGGGAGGTATATTTGACAAATTATAGCTGAGAACTTGCCTAATCTGGAGAAGGAAACAGGCATTCAAGTCCAGGAGGCACAGAGAACCTCCCTCAAAATCAATTAAAATGGATCAACACTCTGACATATAATAATTAAGCTTGTAAATTTCAGAGATAAAGAGAAAATCCTGAAAGCAGGGTATAAGAGGTCTTTAACGTAAAAGGGTAGGAACATTAGACTGGTAGCAAACCTATCCACAGAGACCTGGCAGGCCAGAAAGGGCTGGCATGATAAATTCAGGGTACTAAATGAGAAAAGCATGCAGCCAAGAATACTTTATCCAGCAAGGCTGTTATTCAGAATGGAAGGAGAGATAAAGAGCTTCCAGGACAGGCAGAAACTAAAAAAATTTGTAACCACTAAACCAGCCCTGCAAGAAATAATAAAGGGGATCCTGTAAGTGAAGAGAGAGCCCAAAAGTAACATAGGAAAGAAAGAGGGACTTTACATGTAATACAGTGGCACTAAATCATATTTTTCAATAGTTACTCTGAATATAAATGGGCTAAATGCTCCAATCAAAAGATGCAGGGTATCAAATTGGATAAAAAAGAAAGATCCCTCCATATGCTGTCTATAAGAGACTCATTTTAGACACAAAGACACCTCCAGATTGAAAGTGAAGGGGTGGAAAACCATTTATCATGCTAATGGACATCAGAAGGAAGCTGGGGTAATAATCCTCATATCAGACAAATTAGATTTTAAACCAAAGGCTATAGTAAGGGATGAAGAAGGACACCATATCATAATTAAATGGTCTATCCAAGAAGAAGATTTAACAATTATAAATATTATATTCCTAACTTAGGAACAATTATATAAACCAATTAATAACCAAATTAAAGGGGCGCCTGGGTGGCTCAGTCATTAAGCGTCTGCCTTCAGCCCAGGTCATGATCCCAGGGTCCTGGGATCGAGCCCCGCATCGGGCTCTCTGCTTGGCAGGAAGCCTGCTTCTCCCGCTACCCATTCCCTCTGCTTGTGTTCCCTCTCTCGCTGTGTTTCTCTCTGTCAAATAAATAAAAAAAAAAATCTTAAAAAAAAATAACCAAATTAAAGAAACATATTGATAATAATACAATAATAGTAGGGGACTTTAACACCCCCCTCACAGCAGTGGACAAATCATCTAAACAGAAGATCAACAAGGAAACAAGAGTTTTGAATGACACACTGGACCAGATGGACTTCACAGATATATACAGAGTGTTCCATCCTAAAGCAACAAAATACACATTCTTCTCAAGTGCACATGGAACATTCTCCAGAATAGATCACATACTGAGTCACAAATCAGGTCTCAATTAGCACCAAAAGACTGGGATTATTCCCTGCATATTTCAGACCACAGTGCTTTGAAACTTGAACTCAAACACAAGAAGAAATTTGGAAAGAGCTCAAATAGTTGGAGGTTAAAGACCATCGTATTAATAATAAATGGGTCAACCAGGACCTTAAAGAAAATTTTTTTAAAAATTCAGGGAAACCTATGAAAATGAAAACACTACTGTTTAAAACCTTGGGAATGCAGTACCCCAAAGGCAGTCCTAAGAGGAAAGTACATAGCAATACAAGCCTTTCTCAAAAAATTAGAAAAATGACAAATACACAAACTAACATTACACCTAAAGGAACTGGAGAAAGAATAGCAAATAAAGCCTAAACCCAGCAGGAGAAGAGAAATAATAAAGATTAGAGCAGAAATCAATGAAAGAGAAACCAAAAGGACAGCAGAACAGATCAATGAAACTAGAAGCTGGTTTTTTGAAAGAATTAATAAGATCAATAAATGCCTAGCTATACTTACCAAAAGAAAAGCAAAATGATCCAAATTAATAAAATCATGAATGAAAGAGGAGAGATCATGACCAACACCAAAGAAATACAGCTTTAAGAACAAATATGAGCAATGATATGCTAACAAATTAGGCAATCTGGAAGAAATGGATGCATTCCCAGAAACTTACAAACTACCAAAACTGAAACAGGAATAAATAGAAAATCTGAACAGACCCATAACCAACAAGGAAATTGAAGCAATAATCAAAAATCTCCCAACAAACATCAGTTCAGGGCCAGATGGCTTCCCAGGGGAATTCTGCCAAACATTTAAAGAATTAATACCTATTCTTCTGAAGCTGTTTTAAAAAATAGATGGAAGAAAGACTTCCAATCTCATTCTATGAGGCCAGCATTACCTTGATCCCAAAACCAGACCAAGATCCGACCAAAAAGGAGAATTACAGGCCAATATCCCTGATAAATATGAATGCCAAAATTCTAGCCAATAAGATCCATTGGATCTTATTACATTAAAAGGATTATTCACCACATCTAAGTGGGATTTATTCCTGGACTGCAAGGGTAGTTGACATTCACAAATCAATGTGATACATCACATTAATAAAAGAAAGGACAAGAACCATATGATCCTCTCAGTTGATGAAGAAAAAGCATTTGACAAAATACAGCATACTTTTTGATTAAAATTCTCCACAGTGTAGGGATAGAGGGAACATACCTCCATATCATAAAAGCTATATAGAAAAAGCCACAGTGAATGTCACTCTCAGGAACAAGACAGGGATGCCCACTCTCACCACAGTTGTTCAAAGTAGTACTATAAGTCCTAGCCTCAGCAATCATACAACAAAAAGAAAGAAAAGGCATTCAAATTGGCAAAGAAGAAGCCAAACTCTCACTCTCTGCAGATGACATGATACTTTATGTGGAAAACTCAAAAGACTACACTCCAAAATTGCTAGAACTCATACAGGAATTCAGCAATGTGGCAGGATATAAAATCAATGCACAGGAAATCAGTTGCATTTCTATACACTAACAATGAGACAGAAAAGAAAGATAAATTAAGGAATCGATCCCATTCACAATTGCACCAAAACCCATAATATACCTAGAAATAAATTTAACCAAAGAGGCAAATGATTTGTACTCTAAAAACTACAGAACACTTATGAAAGAAATTGTGGAAGACACAAAGAAATGGAAAAACATTCCATGCTCATGTATTGGAAGAATAAACATTGTTAAAATGTCTATACTACCCAGAGCAGTCTACACATTTAATGCAATCCCTATCAAAATACCATAAAAATTTTTCACAGAGCTGGAGCAAATAATCCTAAAATTTGTATGGAACCAGAAAAGACCCTGAATAGCCAGAGGAATGTTGAAAAGAAAAGAAAAGCTGTTGGCAATACAATGCTGGACTTCAAGTTGTATTACAAAGCTGTAATGATCAAGAAAGTATGGTACTGGCACAAAAACAGACACATAGATGAGTGCAATGGAATAAAGAACCCAGAAATGGACCCCCAACTCTATTGTAAACTAATCTCCAACAAAGCAGGGAAGATCATGCAATGGAAAAAAGATAGTCTCTTCAACAGATGGAATTGGGAAAATTGGACAGTCATATTCAAAAGAATGAAACTGGACTATTTTCTTATACCATACACAAAGATAAACTCAAAATGAATGGAAGACCTAAATGTGAGACAGGAAGCCATCAAAATCCTAGAGGAGAACACAGGCAGCAACCTCATCAACCTTGGCTTTGGCAACTTCTTGCTAGACATGTTTTCAAAGGCAAGGGAAACAAAAGTAAAAATGAACTTTTGGGACTTCATCAAGATAAAAAGGTTCTACACAGCAAAGGAAACAGTCAACAAAATTAAAAGGCAACCTATGGAATGGGAGAAGATATTTCCAAATGACATATCTGATAAAGGGTTATTATCCAAGATCTATAAAGAACTTACCAAATTCAACACCCAAAAACCAAATAATCCAGTCAAGAAATGGGTAGAAGACATTAACAGACATTTCCCCAAAGAAGATATATAAATGGCCAACAGACACATGGAAAAATGTTCCACATCAATTGGCATCAGGGCAATACAAACCAAAACCACAATGAGATACCACCTCATACCAGTCAGAATGATTAAAATTAAGAAGTCAGGAAGCAACAAATTTTGGCAAGGATGTGGAGAAAGGAGAATCCATTTACACTATTGGTGAGAATGCAAGCCAGTATAGCCACCTTGGAAAGCAGTATGGAGGTTCCTCAAGAAGTTAAAAATAGAACTACTTGACAACCCAGCAATTGCACTACTAGGTACTTCCAAAGATACAAATGTATTGATCTGAAGGGGCATGTGCACCCCAATGTTTATAGCAGCAATATCCACAATAGCCAAACTGTGGAATGAGCTGAGATGTCCATCAACAGATTAATGGATAAAGAAGATGGGAGATATATATATATATATATATATATATATATATATATATAGAAGATGGGAGATATATATATATCTATAGATAGATATATTATATAATATATAATATTATATAATATATATGACATAATATATATTATGTAATAATTACATAATAATTACACAATATATAACATTACATAATAATATAATACATATATACACATGCACATACATATATACACATGCAATGGAATATTAGCCATCAGAAAGGATGAAATCTTACATTTACATCAACATGGATGAAACTGGAAGGTATTATGTTGAGTGAAATAAGTCAGTCAGAGAAAGACAACTATCAAATGGTTTCTCTCATATATGAAATATAAGAAACAGCACAGACATGGGGAAGGGAGGGAATATTGAATGGGAAGTCATCAGAGAGGGAGAAAAACCATGAGAGACTCTTAAACATAGGAAACAAAGTGATGATTGCTGGAGGGAAGGTGGGTAGGTGGATTGAGTAATTGAGTGATGAGCATTAAGGAGAACATGTGATACGATGAGCACTGGGTGTTATATGCAACTGATGAATTATTGAACTCTACATCTACTATATGCTGGCTAATTGAATTTTAAAAAACAACAATCTATCAATCAATCAATAGCTAGGTTAGCTCATGATACACAGTAAGCCAGTCTTTTTATCCTTTTCCTGAGCTCTGAATGTTAGAGGTGCTCAGAGATTGGTTCTGGACCCTGTCTCTTTTATCTGTATATATTCTCTCTAGGCGACCACATCCATTTCTGTGGCCTTAAATATCATCCATCTACCTATCTGCTTTTGCCTCTTAAATTTATCTTTCGTCCTCTCCACTTAGATATCTCAAAGCCACCTCAAACTTAACTTGTCTAAACATAAACTTTGCTTTATCTTACAAACCTTTCCTTCCTCCAGTCTTCTCCGTTTTAGTGACACTGTCATTTACTCAGTTAAGATAGAAACCTAGTAATGGTCTATGATTCGTCTTCTCTATCCCTCTTGAAATACAGCCCACTGCCAAAGTCTGCATCCTTCTGATCCATCATATATCTTAAATCTGCCATTTCTCTTCATCTCCACCACCCTCCCCACCACAGCCAAGTCTGAGTCAGCATCATCCTCCTCCTGGACTGATGTCTCTTCCTCCACTTGACATCACTCAAATCCTTTCTCCATGCAGCAGCCATTGAGATCTTTGGAAGATGTAAATCAGATACCACGCTCTTACTTAATACCCTTAAGTGGAGTCTTGTTACCCATAAAGCATAAACTCTGGAACCTTTATAATCTCATCAGAGATTCCTCATGATTATGTCCTTGTCACTCACTACCCTCTGTTCTCACCTACTGTGTTGGGAGATTCCAAGAGCACTCTCAGGTTCAGTGATTCACTAGAAGGACTCACAGAACTCTGAAGACCTGTTGTGCTCATGCTTATGGTTTATTACAGCAAAGGAGAGAGATTAAAATTACCAATGGAAAAAAGCCTCAGGTCAGAGTCTGGGAGAAGCCAGCCCTAAACTTCCATTTGTTGTCTCCCATTGGGGTCATGTGAATAGCACTTAATTCTCCTACCAATGATGTGTGTATGTGACAACATATGGAGTATTGCCACCTGAGCATGCTCACTTTAGCCTTGATACTGGAGACTAGTCACATAGGCATGGAGTCACACCCATGTGGCTGACCTTAGTTAATTAATATCTAGCCTGTTCAGAGGCCCAATTGATAACAGATAATCCAAGGCCCCAGTCATAAATCAGATTAACATAACTATCA
Organism: Procyon lotor; assembly: GCA_028646535.1. Taxonomy (NCBI): domain Eukaryota; kingdom Metazoa; phylum Chordata; class Mammalia; order Carnivora; family Procyonidae; genus Procyon; species Procyon lotor. The sequence continues at coordinate 111,951,240 of CM053606.1, forward strand.
CAGACCTAGGTAAGCAAACAAAGGTTTAGAGGAAATGGTCAAAGACCAGACTTTTCTTTGTGATGTGTAGGGTTTGGACAACCTAGACCTGTCAGTTTAAGCCTATCTTACACATGGATCATCTGAAAGTTCCTAGAAGAGGCCAAGTCCTTTCCCTCCCTGGGCTTTTGTACGTGGTATCTCCTCATCCTTCAGGTCCATCATTAAATATCACTCTTCAAAGAGGTTTTTCCTGACCACCAGACCTAAGTCAGTCATCCCCTTTATTATCCTCCACCACAGAACCCTCATCAGATCTTTAGTAATACTTATTTCTAAGTGATGATTATGTTTACATGTGCTTATTTACTTGCTTATTGTCCATCTCCCCAACTAGATTTGATGATCCGCAAGAAAATCTCTTTCCATGTTTGCCTTGTGCGTAAGCATATCGTCTGAGATGTGGTTGTTACTCAGAGACATTTTTTGAATCCTGGGAGTTGTTCTTTTTGTATATGTGTTTGTCTGCTTGGTTTTTATTTGTAATTTTAATGAATGTTTTGTAAATCATTCTAGTCTGTCAGTCAGATATGAGGATATTCTAGTTAGCCTTTGTGTAACCTCTTGAGCTCATGAGACTAATCTGGCTGGTCAGGCAATTTCTATTTTTCTGTTCACTCTTCAGCTGTGTCTTTGTGAAGCTGCCCACTCTGTGAAAGAGGGAGAGAGGTAGGCCTCAAGGGAAAGCTACTTGTTTCTTCATAATTTTTTATCAGGACAGCAGCACAGCTCAAGAACCACTGCAGCCATTGATCATGTCTCCCTTTGCTTTGTGAATTGTAGGTGTACAACATTTGCATTTTAACTAAATCATTACTGGTCAGAAACTTTGAAAGAATGAAGTATCATAGCTCAGTTAGATTTTAAAGCATGTATAAGATTGTGTTTTTAATTTAACTAAAATATTGAACTAATAATGGTTATGGAAATTACTAAGTAAAAGCATACCTTTCTCAGTTTAAAGAAACCTGACACAGAGAGGAAAAAAATAAATACATCTGGAAGATTCTGATTCACAGTGATGTAATTTTAGAAATGTCACTATAATAAACAGTAACTTCTCTCCATTTTGAAGTGTTTTTAAAAAAAATCTAATTGCCTGCGGCAATTTTCACAAAATTTATTCTTTCATAGTAATGCAATTGGGTGACATGTATTTCATTCAGATTTTGTACAAGAATTTAAGGTAATACAGTACTTTTTTAAAAAGAGTTTATTTATGTATTTGAGAGAGAGAGAGCACCGAGGGAGAGGGAGAAGCAGACTCCCCACTGAGCAGAGAGCCTGATGCAAGGCTCAATCCCAGGACCCTGAGATCATGAACTGAGCCAAAAGCAAATGTTTAAGTGACTGAGCCACAGGTAATACAGTATTTTTAAATAAAGCACAGCTGTAAAAACCATCTTTGATTCCATGATTTCACATTTTCTACTTTAAGGGATTTCAAATCCCTAGCTTGTCCCTCAGGGTCTTGGAGAATTAGGAAGCAGCCAATACGCATAGCCTCCTTTTCTAATCACAGAGATCTACTCCATACCAGCCTTACCATACCACCTGCTGTTCCCTGTCCTCAAATGTTTTGTAGTTTAGGGGTGCCTGGGTGGCTCAGTGGGTTAAGCCTCTGCCTGTGGCTCCGGTCATGATCTCAGGGTCTTGGGATTGAGCCCCGTATCGGGCTCTCTGCCCAGCGGGGAGCCTGCTTCTCCCTCTCCCTCTGCCTGCCTCTCTGCCTACTTAAGATCTCTCTCTCTCTGTCAAATAAATAAATAAAATCTTAAAAAAAAAAAAAAGACTTGAGATTTTAAAAAAAAAATGTTTTGTAGTTTAGGCGAAGACCCCGTGGTTGAGAATATTGACTTAAACATCTGAACAGACACAAATGTGCCTGCATGTTAATTAGTATCATAAAAAAGCCCCAGAGGAGCATGGTGAGGAGAGTTGGACTTTGGTCTCAGTCCTCCCACTATTTAGCTGAGTCACTTGACTTACTGAGCCTCATTCATAAGATAAGGAGATTGAACAAGATAATCTCCAAAGTGCTTACAGAATCCAGCTCTGAAGTCTGGCTTCTATCTCCCTTGTGTTGATGGTCTAGAAGACTTCATTAGTTATCAAGAAATTAGACTGTGCTCAACCAGCCAGGGGGCGGTTCAGCCTGCTGAAAGGCGAATGACCAATGTAGTGCTTTTATGGGTGATTACTACTTTTGGTGATAAATCAATTTAAGTTTCTCATGACTCTAGTGATGCTTTCAAGGCTAATTACTGTGACAAGGATCTCTGTCTTTGGTAGAATATGATTTTCAAATAAATGCATTTTAACAGAAAGTTTGGGGAGCTTTTGAGAACTATCATTCACTGTAGAATATATAAACTTGGCATGTAACTTGACGGGCTTCCTATGAAGAAAGATAATACTGGGCAAGATGCTGGGCTATTGGTCTTACCTACAGCCCTCTTTCTTTCAGATTCCCCGCTCTCACTGCCATCTTTCTAGTTCAGATCCTCATTATCTCTCACCTAGACAATATTAATAACCTGTGAACTCATCTGCCCACCTCCTCTCCTTACATAAGGCAGCTCTGTTACAGAGCTGTCAGATTAATCTTCCTAAAACAGGTATGTCTGCAGAAATAAGTACTAAGTCTTCAGTTTGCTCCTCAAAGCCATAAACAATATAGATCCAACCTATCTTTCCAGGCATATGTCCTACCAGTTGTCCACATTTACCATTTGTTCAAGCAAAATTGGATCACTGCCTGGCCCTAATTATGCCAAGCCTCATTTACCTGTGCACCTTCGTGTCCTCCTCTGGTTTGTAAAGTCCTGCAAGTCCTTAAATACGACCGCTGCCCTGAAGTCACAGTGGGTACGACCTTTTTTCCTTTAAATTCATCTGTTATTCTGGATGTCTTTCCACCTTCTATTAGTTTGTACCTAAAATAATAAGATTGTGGAATTTCAGAGCTGAATAAAACCTTATAGATCATTCTCATCTGAAAGATATTTTATGCATCCTACAGAATTCTAAACAAGGATGGAGTTTGATTTTTCCTCACTTTCATTGATTTTTCACTAGAGAGGTATCACTCACATTCCTGAGTTCTTACCGTGGTATTTTGCACAAAAGAGATGCATAATTCATATTTGTTGGATAAATTGCTTGTAATTGGTTGGAAAAATAAGTATAGATGTAGAAAATCACCAGACACATATTTGTCTTATTTTAATTGGTGCTGTTACAAGTTACTACCATGTTGAACACTATAGCCTGTAGAACCTTTCATTCTCTCATTAATTCTTCATCCAGCATTTATTGAACAGCTCTTCTGTGTTAGACACTGTGTTGAATTCTTATTACCCTATTTACAGACTAGCATGATTACTTGCTATGAGACTTGTGATTGGACCAAAGAGAAAAAGAGCCCCAGAAACTATAATAAGAGAAATTCCATCACAGCTGAAATATACAAAGCTAAGTGTGTTAGACTGTTAGTATTAATGACTCCATCTTTCACCCCTCTTTGTATCCAATTTCTTTGTCAATATAACCTTGCAGTTTCTCACCTCAAAAGGTGGAGTACAATTCACCACCTCTTGATTATGAATTTAGCCATGTGGATTTGCTTTGGTCAAGATAATGTTAATGGTTGTGCCCCAGTCATAAACTTGAAAATATACATGCCTGTCTTTTTTTTCTCTCTTTCTTCATTGCCATGATCATAAGAACACATCCAAATTAAGCCTCCTGGAGGTTAACACAGGGTCAGGTCCCCCATACTGTTTGAATGTGGCTGTCTTCGGTCAGCCAGTAGTCAGTTAACACCTAGATATGTAAGCAAGCCCAGTTCTCATCAGCTAAGCCCCAGAGAGACCAGTCCCTGCAGACCTGTGGACTGAAAGAATAGTTAATCCATTCCACTGAGGTTCCGTGGTTGTTTGTTATACATCATGGTTGCGCTAATAGATCGTTAATAAAATGAGAGTGAGGACAGTCCTCAGACTCATACATTCATTAACGAGAAAGTGACAAGTACTGCAAATTTTACTGGAGTTTTTGTTTATTTATTTATTTGTTTGCTTCTGCATCTAAGGGCAGTGGATCCAGTATTCACTGAATAATCAAAGGTGTCCTGGAAAACTTATTTAGCTACAAAATTATTGTTTTTAATTGAGCTATATGAATTAGAAAAATAATGGAATCTCTATTTAGAACCATAAAAGATAATATTCAACTACCTCATTTCCCTCAAACTCATTAGCATAGACATTTCCTCTACAGTTGCAGCAAATTAACATGGGCTATTTCTTTATTCCAGCAATTACCAACATGTTAACATATCCTGAAGTATGGGTGGTTTAATAAAATTTGAAACACTGGCACTCTGCTCTTGGAGAGACAAATTTGGAGTGGGGCGTCATAAGGCTTTGCACAATTTCGATCAGTTAGGATAGTTTATTTTTCTCATAATTGCCCCTGTTGCTTATTCACTGATACTATCTCTAATGAAAGATCAGTTTATGCTGTCTCTTGCTTTATTTTGTATTTAATAACAACTGTTTCTGAAGTATCTGAAGTCTTCTGTTTACTGAAAAGGTTTTGTTTAAAACACACTGATGCTTCAGGAGTGTAAATCTCAATCTCAAGTACAACCCTTCTGCTCTTCCTTATAGTGGGGATCTTATGACCATTAAAAATTGTTTACATTCTTGTAATTCTTATTATACGCACTGTGATCAATATATTGCAACTTAAAAATTAGTAGCATTATTAAAACAACAAACTAACAAGTGTTAGCAAGGATGTGAAGAAATGTGCACTGTTGGTGGGAATATAAAATAGTGCAGCCATTACGGAAAACAGTGTGACTGATGGATCCTCACAGAAAACAGTATGGCATGGGGTGCCTGGGTGGCTCAGTCGTTGAGCGTCTGCCTTTGGCCCAGGTCAGATCCCAGGGGCCTGGGATCGAGCCCCGCATCGGGCTCCCTGCTCCGGGGGAAGCCTGCTTCTCCCGCTACCATTCCCTCTGCTTGTGTTCCCTCTCTCTGTGTTTCTCTCTGTCAAATAAATAAAATCTTTAAAGAAAGAAAACAGTATGACAGATGGATCCTCAGAAAGGTAACATGGAACTACTATATGATCCCGCAATTCCATCTCTGAGTATCCCAAAGAATTGAAAGGAAGGACTCAAACAGATATTCATACACCAATATTTGTGGCAGTATTATTCATAACCGTATTATGTACATTCTTTTGATGGAAACAACCCAAATTCCATTGGCAAAGGAATGGATAAGCAAAATGTGGTATATGCATGTGATGGAATATTATTCAGCCTTTAAAAACAGTGAAATTCTGATACGTGCTCCAAAATGAGTGAACCTTGAACGTATTATAAAAAGTGAAGTAACCCAGACACAAAAGGACAAATAATGTAATTCCACTTATATAAAGTGCATAGAATAAACAAATTCATAGAAACAAAAATTAGACTATTGATTACCAGGGTCTGGGAGGAGTGCTGAATTGGGAGTTGTTGTTTAATGGGTAAGTTTCAGTTCAGGATGAGGATAAAGTTCTGGAGATGAACGGTTGTGATGGTTTCACAACATGGTGAATGTACCTGAGGCCACTGAACTATACACCTAAAAGTGACTAAAATGATAGATTATATGGTAGGTATATTTTACCATAATAAAAATAAAATAGAAATAACTATTAATTAGTAGGTTCATTTGATATGTTCCATGGTCAGTCTGACTTCTGAGCTGCCCACCTCTACAGAAAAAACTAGCATGTTTTGCTATCATACCAGTAAGGTCAAAGGCTATTCAGTCAGATGCATGAGTCCAAAAGCACATCTCTAATGGCTGTGGAGCAAGTTAATTAGCCTTTTCTTACCCTTAATTTTGTCTTCTGTGAACGACCACAGTGATTCTTCTATGAATGATGATAGTATCTACCTAGAAAAGTTGTCTCAAGAATTAAACATTTTAGGGGCGCCTGGGTGGCTCAGTGGGTTAAAACCTCTGGTTTCGGCTTAGGTCATGATCTCAGGGTCCTGGGATTGAGCCCTGCATCGGGCTCTCTGCTCAGCAGGGGGCCTGCTTCCTCTTCTCTCTCTCTGCCTGCCTCTCTGCCTACTTGTGATCTCTCTCTCTCTGTCAAATAAATAAATAAAATTAAAAAAAAAGAAGAATTAAACATTTTAGAGTTAAAAAGTTATTCTTTTTTTTTTTAATTTTATTTATTTATTTTTTTCAGTGTTACAAGATTTATTGTTTTGCACTACACCCAGTGCTCCATGCAGTACGTGCCCTCCTCAATACCCACCACCAGGCTCGCCCAACCCCCACGCCCCTCCCCTCCAAAACCCTCAGTTTGTTGCTCAGAGTCCACAGTCTCTCATGGTTCATCTCCCTCTCTGGTTTCCCCCCATTCACCCCTCCCTTCCTTCTCATAATG
>CM053606.1:111958246-111986469 GCA_028646535.1 Procyon lotor
CATCGCACTACTGGGTATTTACCCCAAGGAAGCAGATGCAGTACAAAGAAGGGCCACATGTACCTCAATGTTCATAGCAGCAATGGCCACAATTGCCAAACTGTGGAAAGAACCAAGATGTCCTTCAACAGATGAATGGATAAAGAAAAAGTTATTCTTCACTAACGCTTCAGATTTTTCTTCATTCGGTTTGCTGAACCCTGCTTACGTCAACAACATCTCAAGTTGTAGGTTTCATTAGAGTTCAAGGATGTCTCAATGTCCACTTGGGTTTTGAAAGAGTATAATGGCATTTTGAATCTAGTTATTTTCCATTTGCAACTTTAGGCTTTTGAGGAGATAATGTACAATACTTAGACTTTACAGACATAAGAGTTTCTATTCATCAGTACCATTAGCTTATCAAAGAAAAGTTCAGGGTAAATAAAAGGATGCTTTACAAATATCATCCATGACAAAGATTGCAGTTCTCTTTATGAATATGGACAATGTGAAGTTATTTGCTTAAATCACTGGTAATGGAAGACATGCCATTTGTGTTTATAGCTCTAGCATTTGGCCCAAAGTATTTGATAAATGTTTTGAATGGAAAGAAAAAAACCGTAACATCTGACTCCTAGAGAAGGATACTTATAGGTTGAAAACTACATACAGTAGTGTAACTATAAAACTGTGCTCGTAGCACAGAGGCATGGGAGGAAGATTGAATAGTTAAAAGAATTGTTAGAAGAGTTTATCTGTTGCTACTGCAGACTGCTGGATGAAGTCGTATCAAATAAAAAATAAGGATTTTTTTCCTTATATAAAAGCAAAAAATGGTATTATATGGGTATGATGAGCAAACATGCTCCTGAAACAACCCAAGAATAACTGCTACGATTTCACTTTGTTGGATAGGTTGGCTATTTGTTCTAAATCTTTGTCATTCCCTTTGCTAAGGTGCAACCAAATGTAGAAATGACTAATGGGGGCTTTAATACCCATCAATACATTTTGGGAAAGAACAATGTGAGAATAAAAAAAAAAAGGATTGTTTTTAATCACAAAGCAAGGGTGTGTATGTAGGTACTTTGGGGAGAAAAACTTAATAAAAAGTGTTTAAGTATCTTTGCCAAGAATTTTTTTAATCAAAGCTTTTATGTTTATGAGTTTCCTGATGGAAGCAACGAGCACAGTCTTTGCTCAATTTGTTTCAAAGCAATATTGAGGAAAATTGAACAAAATATGCAATAAGAAAAAATTCTGTGCCAGTCCCCAGGGTATGAGCTTACTGACAGTATAATAGATATTTTCCATTTCCCTGTGTCTAGAGTTCTAGATGGTTGCAGACCATATTTTACCCTTGGTCCACTCCCACCATTTGCACTGACATTAATGGGAGGCTCGTTGCAGAAATAAGGCAGTGTATAGTCCCATTTTTATATATAGAATGAATCATTCTATCTGGTATAAAAGCTCCATTGCCCCTCAGTACACACTCAGGATAGACAAAAAAATGCTAATAGCAATTATGTGAGTGCTTCAGAGAAGAATTAAGCCTTGGGAAGGTGTAACATTGGAAACATTTACTTAAAGCAGGAATGTTTTCACTAAAACAGCAATAAACATTCCAAAGGGGTTGCATTGTTTTTGTTCACATCTGTCTATCTCATCCACCTCCCCAACCTAGTCTTCACATATGCACTGAACCTCTTCAGAGTTACAGGTGAAAATTGTGGGGGAAATGACAGTATTTCTTTTGCCAAGGTCTCTATTGCAAAATCAAGTCAGTAACTGCTAACATGAGGGGTTTGAAAGAATTCACTTAAATCATAAAGTTATTGAGGCCAATGAGCAGTGCACATTCACCTCAATTCCCATGGGTAGTGAAATTGTACCTATGTTCTGGGGTTATTAAAATCCCAGAGCATCCTGAGAAGACTCTATCATATTTCTCCTGGTTTGAGGAAGGTATCTGTTTCTGATCTGTTACATTCTCTGCTTCCTATATTCTTGTCTCATTATTTCCTCCCATTATCTAAAGTTTACATAGCCATTAACCCACCATTCTAGCTAGTATTAGAAACTCCTTCATATTCACACTAGATCATAATTCCTTAATTCCTTAAATAGTAATCCCAAAGGGAGCTTTGCTGAATTGCTTAATTTTTTTTTTTTTAATGTAGTAGAATTCACATTTAAGTGTAGTGAGACTTAAGATTTGAGTGGCCAGTATTCAGTAGAGGTTAAGGTTAGTTGGGCAATCAGGAGTTGACCTTAGGATGTTGACATTGCCTTTTATTTCACTGAGAAAAGAGAAACAATGGATAGAGAACTCCCACAAACCCACCACTGAGATGGCAGCTAACCCTCTATCTGCATCTGAATCCATATACATCCCCCTTGGCTTCCTCCTCTCACAAACACCAGCTTTTCTCCTCTGTGTTGGGTCCCATTATGCATTGTCTTATGTCCCTCCAAAATGTTGAAATCCTAGCCCTCTGCTCAGAATGTGCCCTTATTTGGAAACAGGGTTGTTGCAGATCAGTTATGATGAGGTCATGCTGGATAGGGTGGGCCCCTAATCTAACACGACTAGCGTCCTTATGAAAAGGGAAGATCTGGACACAGACACGTGGGGAAAATGTACTGTGAGGATTGGATTTACGCAGCCATAAGCCAAGGAACTCGCAGAAGCTGGAAGAGAGGCCAGGAATAGATCCTTCCCTAGCAAGGTATGGGAGCGTGGCCTTGCCAACACCTTAGTCTTGGACCTTCGGCCTCCAGAACTGTGAAACAATAAATTTCTCTTGTTTAAGCCACTTAGTTTGTGATACTTTGTGGCTGCCCCCAGGAGGCTGATACAGATCTTGCCCCCTTTCCCCACCAAGCCACTGTCCTGGCCAGCATTAGGAAGTCCTCCCCTCCACTTGGACCATCCTCATCGGCACTCACACACACTTTATAAGCTCCTCCAGCTAGGCCACATGGCCTCCAACTATGTTCTTCGAAATCACTGAAAAAAAAAATGTTTGAACTCCCTTAGTCTCCCTCTTCCTCATTTTCTTTGAAACTAGTTCCATTTAGGCTTTTATCAGAACTGCCCTTGACAGCTGCATTGTCAAATCCAGTTTAAGTACCTCAGTACATACTCTACTTGATCAACAGCGCATTCACTAAGACTCCGGGACACCATTCTCTTCTTGTTCTTCTCCTAACTCACTGGCCACTCTTTCTCAGTCCCCTTCCTGCTCCATCCCACTTCTCTGCCCATAAACATTTGTCTTTCAATGATATCTCAATAAAGCTGTTACAAAAATACATCAACAGCAGAGTGCTTCACATCTTGGTCCCCAGAACTATTAAGATTCTCTTAATCTATGTTCATTTTTAGATGATCTCATCCCGTTTCCCTGCCTTTAAATAGAATATCAGTACGCTGAAGCTGCCAGGTTTGTCTTCAGCTTGGACCTCACCCCTGAACTCAGTAATTGTGGACCCAACTACTACTGGGCGTTTCTAATAAGAATCTCAAGGTAAACCTGTCTTCTCCCAACATCTTCTTTCCCAAGTCTTAGAAATGGTAACTCCATTCTTTCTAGTGTGTGAACTAAAAATTTTGGAAACACCCTTAACTCCTATTTTTCTTCTATCTCACATCCATTATACCAGAAGATCCTATTGGCTCTACTTTTGTAACATCCAGAATCCTACCACTTTTCCCCACCTCCACTGCCTGTGCAAGCCACCATCATCTCTCACCTTGTTTACCACAAGAGCCTCTTAATTGAAGATGTACTGTGTTAATAATTGCCCTGTTTGTCTACTCTCCATTTAGCTGCCTGGGTGATCCTTTCAAAACAATATAGACCATGTCATTGTCTTCAGTGACTTCCATCTCAACGCTATCCAAAGTCCTTATCATGGCTGAGGGTCTCCATAAGATTTGCTCCTCACTCGCCCTGGCCTTGCTTTTTGTGTGGTTTGGTTTGGTTTCCAAACATGCCAGACATGATCCTGCTTCCGGGCCTTTGCACTTGCAGCTCTCTCTGCCTTTGATGTCCTCCTCCTAGGTTGTTGCCTGGCTCTTTTCCCCACTCACTTTAAGTGCTCAGATGTCATCTAACTGGAGAGCCCTCTATCCCTCTTACCTTATTTTATTTTTAAAGAACACACAAAGCTTCAAAAAGTCAGGGACTCTCATTTTGTTCATAGGCCATTAAAACAGGTCCTGCCACACAAATATATATTGAATGAATTACTGAATGATCCCAGGTTAGCCTGGTAAGGTTACACTGCCCAGTATAGCCTGGTATTTCTGTAGCAATGATACATCCTCCAAGGATCCTGCCATGTATCCCTGTGTGGATTCTTATGATAATGCCCTCTGAGGAATGTTTCTGGCTTTATTTTCTTGGTGTCTAGGTGAGTGCCCATCACATGGTAAATAATTTTGAATACCTTAAGTGTATAGTTGGTTTTTAGGCCTTAGATTTTTAATCTTGAGCTATAATCCTGAGCCAAATTGATCCTGCAATAACCTTGTTCCATAGAAGATTTGTTTTAAAGAGATTTAGATTGCACATCTTCCACAACATGATAGCTAAATCATGTTTTAGAAGATCCAGGGTACATTGTGAAACCTCATTTAACAAGCTAAAAGAATAAAAGGAACAATCCACTTTTAAGGAATAGCATGGACAATGTTCTTCTTTGTATATAGGTTTGCATAAGATCATTATGAACTTGGTTTTTTCCATATGTATTAATGGGACATCATCTTTATGTCTGGCAGGAGCCTCTCATCACATGATAACTAGATTTCACTGGGTCTTGGTCCACAATACTTAGCACATTACATTAGCATTTCTGGAGCTTTTCCATTGAAATGCTTCTGATATCAGAGGATAGTAACATGCACTCCCAAAAGTCTGGCGGCATAAACCAAAGGAGTCAAATTTAAAAGTGGTTCATGTTTCATTATAAAAACAATGTGGAATTTTCCATTCTACTCTATAATAAGCCCATGGAGTTTTTATGTTTTGACATAAAATATTATGAGATATTTTAAGTTCAATTATTTACATTTTTTCCTGAATCCTAGAAGTAAATTAAAGATGAACCATGTTTATCCTGTGGCTTTGAGTAGCCCCTGGGGCCTGGCATCATTTTAAATCCTTGATCTGGGACTGACTATATGATCTCTAGAGAAAGGCAGAATTGACCATCCTTGTTAGACATGGCCCTGACAGCTATTGAACCAACCCAGCTGCCTAGGAAGGCTGTTCTCTGATTTTAGGGCTGTTTTTGGCAGCTGATAACTTCCTGTCTGATCCAATCTTCATCTCTAATGGATGGTGCATCATGGTGTAATGGGTCCTATTTTATCCATCCTGTTCTATTAGGACAAGATCAATAATGCAGCTAACATTCCAAGGGCTCATATTATACCCAACTTTCACTATTGTGTCACCTCCTTAGCATAAAAATTAGTTTAATAATATTGATTGCTTACTAAGATTTTAATTAACTGAATTTTTAGAGCACTATAACATGCTTTCAGCTCTCGTACATTTAAGGGTTTACACAGGTCTGTACTCCAGGGAATGAGACCTTAGAGGACACCTACATGAGCTTACAAGTGAAGGGTCAGAGTATGAGGAATAAACAGGATGGGTTAAGGAATGGAGATCCTCAGTGTAAGGAGCCGTAGGAAGTCAAATAAGAAAGATAAGAGGGGTCAGATTACGGAGGAGTGCTACATCTCACCTTCTCACATGGCCTTTAATGCCAGAGTGATGAATTTGGAATTTCTTAAATAAAAGCAGTCATGCAGCCAAGGGGAGGCGTTTGGAAGCTTTTGATCCAGAAAGTAACATGATTAATGCAACGTCTCGTGAAATTTAACATGGTGATCCTATCAGGGATACCGTGGAGTGGAACAGGTGAAGCAGGTCTGGCCTTGGGGCAAGAAGGCATTGCAGGGTAGCAGAGTGTGGATTTTGGAGTTATTTCCTGGCTATGAGGCCTCACATATAAAGCTAGGACATGACCCAGTTCACAAGGTCTTCCTGATGACTAACAAGACAAGAGATAACAGTGTTGAGCTGAGTGTCATGCCAGGCCTTGAAGTACTAGAGGCAGAATGGCATAGCTTGGGCTCTGAAGCCTACTGTCTGGGTTTAAATTTTGGCTTAGCCATTCTGTGCTGGATGGAGCTTACTGCACAATCCTTGACTTCTCTAAGCCTCATTCCCTCCTCTTAGAAGACGGGGATAATTACAGAGCCTACCTCAAAAAGCAGTTGTGAAGATTAAATATGCTAAGCACCCAATTGCTGCTCTCTGTTTTATCCCCTCTGCCCTCTTATCGTAGCCTCCAGACTGGGCACCAAACGAAATCAAAGAGCAGACATGGCAGAGGTGGACAAGAACTGAGAGCTCGTCTTATATAAAGAGTGATGCAAAAATTAAGTCAAAGACAGCCCTCAAAGTGGTTAAGTTGGCAGGGAAGAGGAAATCAGGAAATAGAGTGAGTTTGATTTGGGAGATGAGATGATATAGTGGGAGATGTTAAACTTGAAGTAATAGTGTAACTTCCCAGTGGGAATAGTAGAAGAGGTTTATTGTTAGGCCATTGTCAAGTTCAGATGATGACCTTGTTATTGGGGCAGTGTAATTTATTTTCACTCCGTTGAAGTTGATTGTTAATATTTTCACCAAGGGATTCTCAACCCAAAGTTGCCAGTTGTACTCTTTGAGGGACAGTGGAGCTTCATAGATTTGCCATGTTTAAGATATATATTTTTTAAATGGATGTGTGTGTGTGTGTGTGTGTGTATGTATATATATATATATACATATATATATATATACACATATATATATATGTATGTATTTTCCCCCTACTGAGTTTTATAGGTAGAGGAGATCATCTGATTCAACCCCTTCATTCTTTGGTTGAATAAATGAGGATTTACCAACGTGATTTGCTCAGGGATACACAGCCACTAAGAGGATAAGCCAGATGGACCCCCTGACCCCAAGCTGCTCTTGCTTGCTCTTGGGATGACATCTTGCTGCCTTTCATACCTGGCTCTTTACATATTAACTCTCCTAGTATTGGGTAGATGCCAGAATTAAAGAGCAAAAGTATTTTTTTTTTTTTTTTTTAATCCCCTAGACTAGCTATATAGATACTGACTACTAATTCCAGAGTAACCTGCATCTCAGGTATGCTACTCTCTGGCAGTCGACGTTGGGAGAATGACCCAGTAGAGACTCTGGGCTTTCCTAAGTGAGATTTCTTCTCATAAAAAAGAATACCATTTTTGATTCTGGAGGAGAGCTATCTATCTTTTCCATAGGAGTTCATCTGGCAGCAAGCAGAGCTTTCAAGACAGGAAGACATACATGGCCCTCTAGTGATATTTTACTCTTCTCTGGAGTGCAGTATCACTGGATGAAGGTACCAATGGCCGCGGGAAGAAAGGCTTACTATTCCCATGTTGTAATCCCAAGTGAAATGTATTTTTATTTACTTTTAGAGAAATAGCCCCTGGGGCTCATGAATCCCTCCAAGCTCTGGCTGAATATATGTAGATATGGATGAGTTAGGTTGAGTTTTCTAGGAGCCTTTTGCCCTTCTGGTTACCACATGGGTTGCTTATGCTCTGCGCTGGTACAGCCTTGATGAAGAAGTCAAATGTGATGGTTTCCTTTGCACGATGGGTAGAAATGTGGTTCTTTGGTCTCTTGTTGCACCACCTTCTCGCTGAGTACGGTGTTCGTGCCCCTGTAAGTCTTAGATTGGCTTCTGCTCAGGATGTAACCTTCTCCTTGTTGATGTTAACAAGGTCTCCCTGTTTGTCTCTGCTTTCCAAAAGTCTCCAGCGATCCTGCACCTTTTCTGAGGGTCTCAGAAGCCTCATTTAAGCCCTGTAGGTAAAGTCCACCATCAGCACGTTCTACTGCGTCCTCAGTGATCCTGCTGTGAGTCATTCTCGATCTGTCAAAAGGGACATGCATGCTCGTCCCTTGGAAAGTCAGATTGCAGCTCGCTGAGAACGGAGGCTTTCCCAGATCGCAGATACCTGCCTGGAGAAATTGAGTACATGTGGGGTTACATCTTCTCCCAGAGCAACAGCAGGGTTACATGGTTTGGTGTGGGGAAAGCAGTACCTTGGGCCACGAGAAAGGCTAACCTTTTAACCAAAGGAAAATCTGACGTGAGAGAGAGTGACTTAAGATCCCTGAGCTTTCAGTTAGTGTTTTTTTGAAAACTCTCTGAATCTGGGGGTGAAGCCTTACATCTTAAAAGTCTTTATGTCTCATCAATTAACCAAGACATCCAACTTCATGGGCCGTAACAGGAAGGGTTTCAATTTTCCCTTTTTTTGGACATGTACATTTAGTTTTCTTGAGATAATGTGTTAATGTTAACTGATTATCTGATTTCTGTATGACACCTAATTCCTTTTAGAGAATAACTAAGGCTCAGCTTTTCAAATATATATAGTGGGTTCAGGCCATGATAAATGTCCTCTGGAATATGGTTATCTGGTATTTTCTCCTAGAAACTCCGCATGACTTACTGAGTAGTTACAGACCAAGGCAAAAGACTATCTTATACTTTAATAAATTATATGTATGTTAATGATTGTATTGTGCTTTCTGGAATTGAGGAAGATCACTGACTACTATTATGAAGAATTTGCTAATTACAATATGAATATCTTCCTGTTCACACAAGAATTTCTGTAAGCTCTAAAGTCAATTCTAGTAAATCCAGAAACTAGAAAATCCCTGTCATGGCTCTCTTTTTCCCTGTGTCACCTGCGTCAGCCTTGGATTCTTTCTCAACACAATTGCCCAGGTACTCGTTGACACGAGAGCTGAATTCTGTCACATGGGCAGATTTGATAAAATACCGTCAATGAGAGAAGATTGCTCCCAAATCCTAAAAGTTACTATTGTTTCATATTTATTGCATATCCATAACATGTTAAATGGAGAGAGAATCAAAAGGTTCACATGGTCTGTTACTGATGAAATAATAAGGTGGGTGCTTGCGAACGACATCTGTCCTGACATAATGAAAAATTCTCTTATCCTTTCTTTTGTAACATCCGGCCTTATGAAGTAAACATTAAGGATGTAAAGAAACAAATAGCTCCGGTCCTCCACTGTCAGTGTTGACCAATGTCAGAAACTTTCTGTTGGCTTGTGACACATTTTTTTCTGTTTCCTCTCAAGGATTCTGATTATTCATGTATGAGAGCATCAATTAATTCAATAAATGTTTATTGAGTTCTAGGCACTGTGCCAGGCCAGTATAGCAAGATGAATAAAGCAGTAAAATCCATTTTTTCCACAAACTTTTTCAGTTAGCATTGTGTGTGTGTGTGCACGTGTACATGTATGGTTTGAGGAGGGCAGTGTATACAAGCAACTTTAAAAAAAAATTTAAGGATCAAAAGGAAAAACAAGTTTTAGGAACACGTAGGATGAGGAAGACTCCTCGAATCTAGATGGAGGAATTTCTGACCAGTTCCAGCCTGATACTGTTCCCCGGGTGCATTGGCGCTACCATTTGTCCATCTGTGGTCATTCTACCCCCTTATAGTTCTGGGAAGAGCTTCTAACTGGCCTGGCTTATTAGGTCAGGAGCCTACCCTTTAGGCAGGGAGGGCAGGACATCTTGATTGGCCCTCTGCTGGAGCCCAAATAACCCCAAAGTCCTGTTACCAAAAGGAGGAACACAAACTATGCACAGAGGGGGTCACGTGGCTACAGTTCCCCATGCAGCGTGAGGCATGGGTAGGGGGCTGGGGGGCCACGGAGGTGGAGACTTTGGAGAGAAGGAAGAAGTTCACATAGGAGAAAGCAGCAGAAGAGGGGGTTGGACAGACTGTCCGGGGGGCCAGATCAGAAAGGGCTTTAAGTGGTGTGCCCATGAGTTTGTATTTTATCCAGTGAATATGGGTAGAGATCCAAGGCTATTCGTGTAAAAAAATTAATTTAAAAAAATTACCCTGCTGGTGAGGCTGTGGGCAGATTGGAAGACCAGGAGTAAGCTCATCAATTAAGAGAAATGGCAAGGCCTGGCCTAAAAGCAGCACCAGTGGAGTTGGAAGGGGCCAGATTCTAGAGATGCTGAAAAATGTAGGGAATTTGGTGACTGAATGACTGAATGACCAAGAGACAGGAAGGAGAAGTAGGATTCTGAGCGGCAATCAGGTTTCTGGCTTGAGTCAACTGTCCAACTGTACCAACTGTACCAACCATGCGGTCAGTAAGAAAAGAAATGCAAAAATAAGGTGCTTGCACTTGTCACCCATTGACTTGATATTTCTCTGGGACTTCCAGCTACTGCTAACCCAGGGGACAGTGGTATAGAAAGATTTAGGAACGAGCCCAAAGGCCAGGCCTGAGGACTGGGCCGCCAGCCATATATATAAGTGCTGGTTGGGCCCTTGGTGCAGGCAAGATTTCCCAGGATGAGAGTGAAAAGGGATAAGAAAAGCAAATTAGAATCTTTGGGAATCGCAATATTTCAGAGACAGGAGGGAAGAAGAAATATTGTCATCTGTCCCTGCCTGACCCCTCCCTACCCTCAAACTCTAAGTAGGTTTGATAAATCTGTAGAGATTCAAATAAACCCTTTCCTCTAAAAAAAGCATGTCTCTAGTACAGTACATCCTGGTACCATGGGGAGCTTTGAATATGTGAGATTTGAAGAGAATATTTGATCAGTGACCAAGAGCTGAAAGCAACCATCACTAAGAAGGCTTAGAATTTGTTAAGAACTGGACCAACAGAATTGCGTCCAGAGTGTACTAGAAAGCCACTGATGAACCGTGTGCTTCTGCCCTGACGTATTCATGCAAATGTATTCAGGTTTATTTTATGAGGTCCACCCAACATATATTAAATGCCGCCTTGAGTGTGCTTCTACCCTCTGATTAAACACAGCCATCCTATTCCTCTATACTCGTCATCCTTCATCTTTAAATAACTTATGTCAAAAAAAATTTAGGAGGTCTCCAAGCACTGGAAAAAATTGCAGTTTCATTAAGGTCAAGGAAAGCAAGAAAACATTTCCCCGAGGTACAACAGGATTCCATTGCTATTCTGAAACACATGTGTTGGAGTCAATCCATAATACACTCTTCTGACGAATCAGGAAAAAACTCCTAACATAAAGCCACTGTGAAAGACCGTCCTGATATGTATATATCTCAGAAATGAATGACAGTGAGTTGGGGAATACCTCACTCATAGTATCAGCACCTCACATTGTTACAGTTTTTTTTTCTTATGGTGCTTTTGATAACTCATTGTTCTTCTTCTGAATTTTAAAAACAATGTGTACAAAATGCATCTTCATAAGGACTAGGGAAGTTTTCAGCTGATTCATTAACAGGTATTTATTGGAGTTACTGCTGTGTGCCATCCTTGTCCTGGGAGATGGAGGTACCATGTTGGAGAGGACCAACATAGCTCCTATCTCTTGGCTTGCAGTCTAGGGAGTAAGACATATGCACAGTATTAAAACACAAGGAATGCTGGGTGCTCTGACATTGTAGGTCCAGGGAGCCAGGGGAGCATGTAGCAAGAAGCTACTTGTGGGGGTCAAAGAGAGGAACCCAGGAGAAGGGATGTTCAAGCTGCAGCCTGAAGGTAAGGGCAGAGGAGATGGGCAGAAAGGGAAGACAAAGGGAGCAACAGTGTGAGAAGGTCCAGATGCCAGAGAGAGCGTGTTTGTAGAACCAGAAGAATTCAAGGTTCCAGAAGTGGGAGAATTCTCCTGATGTCAGTTCTTTTTGTTTAAAACTTTGTCTCTTAAGATAATATTTTTCCCACTTGAAACACAAAATTTCTCAGCGTATTGCTTTGTCAAGACCTTAACCTTCCGCATAGCAAAATACTCTATCTTCGAGATGGAGTTTGTAGTGTAAGCCTGTTATATCTGACACAAAGGTCCTGATATTCATCTTTGAAGCTCTTTTGGGCTTCTCCAAGTTGGCAGTGTGTGATCATTCTTTTGGGGGTATTTCTTATCTGAGAAACTTGAAAGAGAATGAGAAGCAGAGCTATAGAGCTGTAAGGTGATATCGAAAAAAAGCAGTCAATAAATTATTTTGCCAGCACGGTAAGCGACCTAAAAACAAACTTAACCTCAAATATAGTACATCATTGAGTGTCCGGCAGTGACCTCTAAGAAATTGTTTCTTGTCACCAGGTGATAAGTAATTTTCTATGTCTGGAAATGATTGTTCACCCGATGGTAGAATTACATATCCTGGGTGATTTTGTTTAGAAACAGAGCCCTGAGGCATAGAACTGAGAGATTAAACCCATATCATGTTTACACAGATCAATGCTTAGAATTAAATGTAGGTCCTAAATAGCCATCTTCAAATTACCTTGCTCGCCAGGACAGTGGTCTTCTTCCAGATTTGATGGCATAGAATAATGAGGATGAAATGTCCATGAGATTCGTGTAGAATTCCCTTGAATGGTCTGATCCACATGAGTGCTCACCTCCTAGCATCAATTACCCGGGAAGCTTGGTGTGAAGTCACTTGGGAATGGTATTGAGAATGATGAAAAGCATCCTCCCTCAATGACAGGAAGCTGATGGTATCTTTGTAAATCTTTGAAATGAATGAATATGATTCAACTCACTC
The DNA here is from genome assembly GCA_028646535.1 of Procyon lotor. Taxonomy (NCBI): domain Eukaryota; kingdom Metazoa; phylum Chordata; class Mammalia; order Carnivora; family Procyonidae; genus Procyon; species Procyon lotor. The sequence continues at coordinate 111,970,917 of CM053606.1, forward strand.
TTTGATATTGATAGATCTCGATAGTAACATATTAGAATATCTGTTCCTGAAAGCAAAACAATTCTTAAAAACTGATTAATCAAAATAAGTCTTCTTATAGTATTTTCGGAGCATTTTTTAGAAGAGTATTAGTGTTTTTCCTCTTGGCTCTATTGTCATCAGCCAGAAAAAATTTTAAGCAATCTATGAGACAATAATAGAAAAATTTCCTCACTGAAATATTATTTTATTTTGTGTGTGTATCATATTTAGCCTGTTTTCAAGCTTGACCTGTCATCTTTCTCCCTCAGTGAGTGATGAGAACACTGTCTAAGGAGATTTATTCTTTGTGATTTCCAGCCAGTGTGCTGCCTTTTGAGGGGGTGGGGGTAGGGCACATATGATTTTCTCTGTGTGGAGGGGTTGCAACAACAGAACTCATTAACATTAAGACCACAAGGATGACCATACGAAAACAAAGCATGGTCTAAGTATTGTGCAAATCAAGTCTAAAAACACAAACTCTGTTATTCCAGATAATTTAAAGGTTGGTTCTTTGCAAACAAATTTTGTCTCAGTATTTCATTTTGACCTTCATCAGTTTCATTTTGGCCTCCAACAGTGATGGTTCTACATCATACTCTAGAAAGCTGTAATGGCCTTGGAAATGATTGGTTCACATTATTTTATCTGAGTATCTTTTAAAAATACGATTGGTGGTGACCCCTCCACATGTCACACAAGCCCAAAGGTAGACTGCCCTGGGTGCCTGACAAGCAACTCTGGCTGGGAGCTGGATTTGTCTATGCCAGAGGAAAAATGGGAATTCCCATGTGGGGCAACTGGAGAATGTTTGACTTCTCCAGACAAGAGTCTGTGATAGGGAGAAAAGAAGCACCAGGAACCAGCTGAAGGCCTAGTTTCTGAAAATGGAATCACAGTCTAGAAGTCTGGGACGTAGAGCCCAAGAGATGGCTGAGAGTACCACTCCTCTAGAAAGGGGATCCTGTCTGTCCTCCACACTCACACTGAAATAACCTCTTTAATATACCCATCTGATTTTCATTCATTAACTTGAAACCCTTCCTGGGATTTCAGGTTCAAAAATCTAAAACCCTTTTTGTGATCCTTAGATTTTCATAGTAGGCCTTTCCTGAATTTGTGTTGATCCTGCATTCTGGCTTTGTTTCCTTGGGATACCTGGAGTGCACGTATCACCTTTGTCTGCAGAACCTACATAGGTTCCCCAAGTACCACATGCTCAATCTTTTTTTTTTTTTAATATTTATTTATCTGAGAGAGAGCACACAGAAGAAGTGGGAAGAGCAGAGGGAGAGGACCTTCAAGCCTTCAACCTCCCCACTGCCAAGTGCACAGCTAGAGCTCACAACCCTGAGATCATGACCTGAGCCAAAACCAAGAGTCAGACACTTAACCAACTGAGCCACCCAGGTGCACCCCATCATGCTCTTTCTAGCCTCCGTGGTATTCTTTCTGCTGCAATATCCATCCTCCTGGAGCCATCATGTAGCTAATTCCTATGTAATGTTCTTGAGTCGGCGTGGTTGAAAATCACCTCCCCACCCCACAATATCCACCATATGCCTTTGTCGTAGTATTCACCACATTTTGCCCTCATTCTTTATTATTTTTACAACACTAAACCATAAACTTCTCAAGGGCAGAGACCAGGGCTCATTGTACTTTGCCTTTCAGTGTCCAGAAAAGTGCTTAATAAATACTTAAATAAATATTGAATAAATAAATTAATTAACTACTATGAAGTATAATTACCATAGAAAAAAGAGAAAGGGGAAATTTAATTTAATTAATTCACTCATTCTTTAATTTGTGGTGCATTACATTTATAAATAACCTTAGCATTTTGAGTCAAGATAGGTGTATAGATGGTTATAGAAATAAATACAGAGATAGATTATCCCTTAAAATTTAGTTATTTCATTTGTGTAATTGTTCATCGGTACATACGTGTCAAATAACTGCTGTGTCACAGCAGCAAAGTGTACATACCATAAAATTCACCTACTTTAAGTGCACGTATCAGTGATCTTTTTTGTGTGTTTACAAAGTTAAGCAACAATTACCAAGCCCTAGTTCTAGAACATTTCCATCACCCCAAAAAGAAAGCTTGCGCCCATTTGCAGTCACTCTTCATTCCCACAATCAGCACTAGGCAGCCACTAATCTACTTCCTGTCTCCATAAATTTGCATTTTCTGGACATTCCCATCAAGGTACAGTATGTGATCTTTTGTGTTTGGGTTCTTTGACTTTGCGTAAAGTTTTTGAAGTCTGTCCCTGTCATGTAAATTATATCAGTGCTTCATTTCTTCTTTATTACCAGCCAGCATTCCACTATATGAACATACCACTTTCTGTTTATCCATTCTTCAGTTGGACATTTGGGCTGTTTCCCTTTTTTAGAATAATATGAACTCTGGAATTGAAAAAATTCTTCTGGTTGTGAGTCTTGCTTATATTTTGCCTTGTTACTGCAAAATCTGTCTTTTCTATTTGATAATCAGACTGTGACCAACCTCTTTTATTTGTGACACTAAAGCAAAACTATTATTTTTCCCGGGATTATTTATTCCATTAACAAATCTGTGTCAAAAATTGCTCTAACCATGAAAAAGAAAGTTCAACTTCTTAACAATTTAGAGCTATGTAGTCATAGTGGACAGTATAAGGGAGAGTTTTCTGAAACCTACCTGTCATATTTTCTGAATTCACTGAGCTTTGAAAGATGTGAAGAACTTCATTTAAGATTGCTCGCTCCCATGAATGACTGCTGTTTAGAAATGATATGAGTGCAACGTCTTGATTCCTTAGTCTACGTAAGAGGAACCATGTGATTTGATAATTACTGTTTCCTCTCTCCCAAGAAGCAAATCGTTGTCATTACCAACTGTCATCAATTAAGTCAACTATCATCTCATTGTCTGTAGACCAGCTGAAGATCCCTCCTTTAGGGGAATAAAGCCAAAAATAAGCTTTCTCATTTCCCAGAAAGTCTTTCTGCCTTTTACATGGTCCCCAAACATGCCTGCATCTCTCATAGCACTTTGCACTTTCTATAATTCACAGTTTGTCTGTCGCCATCCCTAGACTTGAACCTTCTTGAGGACAGCAACCAAGTCCTCCTTGGCCAGGGCCATCATTTCTAGAAATGCCCAATTTCCGATTTTGATAGGACTTTTAACAACCTGCCACAATTATATGTGACCATTTTATTTCATGGTGATACCAAATGGATAGCTATACTTCCTTAAATTAAAGCTATAAAAGGATATGATGACTATTTCTTTAATTCAGAGGCCACGAAGCAGCCACAGCCATCTGTTATGTGTCTTAATGCAGCAGGTAAAAGAGGAATCTCACAAATATCCTCACATTTCGGAATCAGATTTGCAAAATCTTCTGGTTCCATTCTTCTAAAAATGAGGACAACAGAATTTGTAGAAGGAGTCTTGAGGGTGGCCAGATGCTTGTCCTATTTGAAAGATCCATGGCAGCCCTTGAACTTGCTACATTGATGGAGCTGAGTGTCAATCTGTTTCATAAGACGGGCTGGTACAGCTCTCCCAGGCTAAGGGGGCATATAATCTGTTTCCCTTTTGAATTAAGTGTTTATATAACTTGGGTGTTTTAAAAAATAGACTTTGTCTTCCCAGTGCCTGTCGTTCCCTATAATACTGTAATTTGAGCTCCAGTGGCAGACATTGCTGTGCCTCCCTGTGCCCCTAACTTTCTCACAAATAAAAATGAAGTGTCATAACTGCGGGGACACATTCTGTCACTTTGGACAAATAACCAGTTGACTTAAATCCTCTTAACAGCCAATGCTGAAGTTGCAGTAAAAGGGAAAGTCTTACATACTTGAACTAATGCCATTTTACTGCACAATGGGAGACTCCTTCCAGTTGATAATGGGTTTTAGATCCTGAAGTCTCAGAAGTAGTAAGCCTTATAATTATTCTCATGAACGTAACCGGTAGTTTTTATTCATGCATAAGGAGCTAATCTGTTTGCTGCAGTAATATTCAACCTCTGCAGGTGCCCCAGGTTAATTACACATTGTAGCACGTGTACAGCAGCTCACTAATCATTGATATCTTTAAAATTCTCAAATGATTCTCCAAGGGAACCTACAAGCTTCTTGATTCTCCAGGGCTGATCACCAGGGGACCTTAATGGCAGCTTGTACTGTCATGATGTCACCATCTTCCCATTAATATTTACACGCTCGATTCTGTCTCATTTTTATGCCTGCCTTTTTTCTTCTCCCATTTCAATCTTCCACATGAGATGACTACAGATCCCTAACTTCCTATTTTGATGCCACATAAAGTGAGTTGTCCATCTGTGGTCCGTGATGAGAAAAACACAGAAATGGAGAGTGGGCATTCCTATATTATAGTCTGTGTCTGCTGAATCTGATTACAAAAATTGAAGAGTTGCGTTTTGGACATGTGCTTTTTTAAATTTATTTTTCCAGTAATTGATTTGTATTGTATTGTATTTTCTAAGGGTACCAGTCTGTGAAGGATTGAGGTGGGGGAAAGCAGATCCTTTCCCCCAGATAGTTTAAGAAACACTATCCTGCTCCAGCAACACCTGGTTGGTGGGAACATTTGACGGGTCCCCATGTTCCCTGCCCAACAACATGGTTTGTTAATATTAGTGAAAGTGAGTGGGAAAGTTCTTCACCTCCAGTGGTCTGTGTTGTCTTCCCTCTAACGTTATGCCAACATCCAAGGATTGCGCTGTGGGATAAAGAGACACTTGGGTGTTGAATTCTAGGCTTGTCACCACCAAAGTGCTCCCTGTGCATAATGTCATCCCATCCTGCACACAGACTCTCACAAATTAGATAAAACAACTTTCTGTTTATTGCTAAAACTGTATTCTGTATTACTGAAGGGCCTTTCTAATTTGGAGGTTATTGGTACTTAATATCACGTTAGTCACTGGATCTTAAAATACAGCAATGTCTTTCCTAAATCGGGATCATTTCCATTCAAAAGCGTGAACTAAGAATAAGCCTCGGCCTTTGAAAAATCTCCGGTCAGGTAGTATTTCTGCTGGTGATGTGAGTCCCATGAGTTTTGTTTTAAGGCTTTTTGCTAATGGTGAAATTACGTGGCTTGCTTCTGATAATGAAAAAAATAGAATACTATGATTATCATAATATTATGATATCATTATCCCTGACAACTCTCCTTTGGTCACCATAATTAGCTGCCTTGTTTAATTTGAACAAATGAGTACTTGAGTACCTTTTGCACTCCCTCCTTCCCTGTGTGGCTGGCTGATTTTCAGTTACAGCCAGACTGTGGACTATGACTGCGTGGATCCGTTTGCACAGGAGAGGTGGGCAGGGGCCAGGGCAGGTGAACTTCCTACAGCACCTTTCTCAACCTTGATCTGATTCTGTCCCCTGCACAAGGTGAGACCACTCGTTGGAGGCCTCAAGACCGTTTTGCGAAAGCACAGCGGTAACACCGATTGCTGTCTCTGAAAGTACACCTGTTTGTGAGGAGCTTCGTCCTTCCTATGCCCTTGTACCGGGTTCTCCGGGACTTGTTGAGAGACCATGCCGTACAAGGAGCATAAATCCTACTGTCTATCAACCTGCACGTCCACCCTGCCGCCAGAGAGAGGGCAAACTCTGTGTTCTAAAAAAAGCAACAGCTGCCTGAACAGAATGCCATTCATTCTGCCTGGGATTGGGCCCAGGCTCAGAAATATATGGGCCATTCGTAATAGTCCAGAGATATGCTCAGAATGACTTAAAACTTAGCCAGTTTAGCCTTATCTGCAGAAGAATGCTCCTCCCGGTAGTAACTGGGTTCTGGTTCAGACTAGATGAGCCCAGAGAGAAGAGAAAGGAGACGCAGACAGAAACCAGAGGACCAGGGCAGGGAGAGAGTAACAACGTCCCTTGTCTCTGTCCTCCCCGGCACACCCGAAGCGTCAACTTCCTTTACCTAAAAAGTCAGCAGACTGGTCCCCTGATGTGCGACTGTGCTTCCCGGTTCAATATTCTGTTTTTCCTTTTCTCGAACAACAGGAGACCTTGCATTCAAATTAACCACCATTCCAAACGGAATGTAGGATATTTATCTTGAAGATGCACTAATACATGTACGCTGGGAAAGAAAATGAAAATGTAGTATTTAGCGTGTGCATTTTTATGTCCTCTGTTGTCCTTACGAGGGGAAGAGGGATAATTATAGCTTAACTAAATTATGAACTATTAAAGGATATGGAAGTCCTTTTGGCCGAATTTAATTTTTGCTTATTTGTTCTGCAAAGGTCATTTCTTAAAATATGCTCTTACAGGCATGCAAAGCCCTTTACTTTGCATAGGGTGTCCGGAAGAGCACTGTCAAATTGCCAAGTTTGCATGTGTGACGGACGCAGCCACATCTGCTCCCTCTCTACATGTGTGCCTTTCCTTTTGTGTCTCCTACAGCAAGCCCTCCACAAGACTCGGAGAAATGCCAGGATTTATGTGCTGCGTGGCTTTGTTCCACTTATGTATTCCTGAATTTTAAAAGAGAAACCTGCCTGAAGCCATCATTCTAAAGACCAAAAATAAAGCCATCACGTAGCAGCAGTTTTTAAATAACAACTTTTTTTTAATGTGTATGGAAAAATCAGATCAAAGTGTTCTAGAAGATGACAACTCCTATATAGGCAGACATGAAAAAATTGAGTGTTTTCAAACCTTGTCCAATACAACAAAATAGAGGGTATTTTGTACTGATTCATAAGTAGGAGCCATTCATAAGTGAATTCTTTTAAGTAGCGAGTACAGTGTGTTACCCACATTATCAGGCTGGATTAAGCAATGATAGTAATAGCTTTTTTTTTAAATAAAAAGCATTATAGCATCTGTGTATCCATCTTTTCTCATTAAAAAGATAACGTATTAGTTTTTCAGGGCACCTGGGTGGCTGAGTGGGTTAAGCTTACGACTCTTGGTTTCACTTGGGTTATGATCTCAGGATCCTGAGATGAAACCCCATGACTGGCTCTGTGCTCATCAGGGAGTCTGCTTGAGATTCTTTCTCCCTCCCTCTCTCTCCCCTTCTGCCCCTCCCCCTGCTCACACCCCCCTACACACACGCTTTCTCTCAAACAGAAACATAGATAGATAGATAAACTCTTTAAAAAAAAAAAAATCAAGTATAAGCTTTTGAAACAAAACTTAATATTTTGCTTGTTCAGTTCATTGAGCTTTCTAAGTACATTTCAGGCTCTTCAATTGATATTTTCCCCCTCAAAACAAGGACCCCTTATTCTTTGTGCCTGTTCAATCTAGTAACTGAAGTCTATAAAGCTGAAGAATTAACATTGCCTTTATGAGCCTGTCTTTCCTCATCTGTAAAATGGGTTAATAATATGCCCAGTTTCTAGGGAGCTTTTGAGGAATGAGTGATATAATCAGTATTAAGTAAATAACAGAGTGTTGGCATGAAGTCAGTGCCCAATATATTTAAGTCGTCGTTGTTAGTTATAAAGAACTTGCAGCCTCTCTTCTACATATCTGGGATTTCTCCTCCAATTTAGAGAAGGAAATGAGGAGATAAAAATTTCACCTTTTAACGAAAGCAGAATGTATATTGATGTTTCTTCTACCTGGAAACATCAACCCTGTTGGCACTGGAAGTCATTTTCCTCGAGACAATAAAATGTCTACTTCAAGAAGTAGGGACCAGGTATTCAAGGACGGCATTTACTTAGTGACAGATTTTCCCGTGTGCACTTGATTATGAGACTCTGGTAAATGTTTTCAAAGATGATGGATATTTTAGAGTTAATCGAAGTAATCTAACAAATGAGGTTTTTTTTTTTTTTTTAATAGGAGCGTTTTTAATCTTGGATATTAATATTGGATGCCTCTTTTAATTAATCCATGGAAAGATCTTTGTTCACAGGGAAAGTTTCCTTTAAGCAGAGGCATCCTCAGATTAAATGAGAGCATTACCAAATACCCTTTGTTTTTTTTCTGGCACCATTTTTCTGACCAATTCAACTCCTCCGATGTATTTCCTAGAACCGATTTTGACATATCAGTAACCCCTGTATGAATCACGGACAGAACTTTGGTCGTTGCTTAACACAGACAGCCGAATCATTAAAACGGTTTCTTTGTCCTAATTGCTTAATACTTTCTGTGTCTGTTATGTATTTTCCAAGACCTCTTGCAAATTAAGTATTAGCTGTACGAGGTGACACATTAAATTAGTGACCGAGAGAGAATATAGATTGGGTTGAATCGTGGTCCTAGTTTGTAGTCAGTGAACCACACTGAGAAAGTGATTTTGCTAAAGTGATTTAGTAGCTGACACTTGCAGAGTCATCTATCGGAGGCGGTTTGGCGTAACCTTGTCGGGAGACCGGGAATAAATCTGATGGTTTTTGAAGTTTCCCTCCCTGCTTTCCTACCTTTATTCTTTCCTTCCTTCAGTAAATATTTATTAAGGGCTTTCTCAGTGCTAAGTGCTTTGGCTAGAGCCCAGGGGCGAATCAGACACGGATCCTACCCTGAAGGTGTTTACAATCTACCAGGGAGATAAAGGAGGAATGTGCTAAATGGCAGGAGAGGTTGTCTAAAGTGAGAGGCTAATTCACAAGAAAGAGATTATTTCAGTTTTTGGAATTAAGGAAAACATAAATCTCTTGGAGAACCTGATAAAGGGTATAGATCTTTCTCCAGAACAATATTCCTCCCATTAGGCATGTAATTACAAAGAGTTTATGGAACCACTGGAGGTGTGTGCATGATGTGTGGTGTGTGTGTGTGTGCAGAATGTGTGTATATGTATGTGTCATATGTGTGTGGTATGCATGCTGTGTGTGTGTGTATGATACGCATGCTGTGTGTATGGACAGTGTGTGGTTCGTGTATGTGCGTGTCAGTATGTATATGTGTATTTGTGTAGTGTGTGATATGTATGTGCGCAGCGTGTGATTGTGCAGTGTTTGTATATGGGGGTGTATGTGTGGTGTGTATGTGTGTGCAGTGTGTGATATGTAGGGTATGCCTGTGTGCACTCTGTGTATATACAATGTGCAGTGTATGTATGTCTGTGTAGTGTGTGTATAGTGTGTGGTGTGTGACATGGGGTGTGTGTGTGTATGTGGTATGTGTACGGAGTGTGATGTGTGATATGTGAGGTATGTGTGTATGCAGTGTGTTTGTGGGTATGTGTATGTACAATGTGTGGTATACATGTGGTGTATGTGCAGTGTGTAGTGTGTGGATATGTGAGGGGGGTGTGTGTGGTATGTGTATATATTTGTGGTATGTTCAGTGTGTGTGTGATGTGTATGTATGTGAAGTGTCTTTGTGGTGTGTGCATGCGAGTAGGTGTAGTATATCTGTGATGTATGTGCGTGGTGTGTGGTGTGTGTGTGTGTGTGTGTGTGTGTGTGTGTGTGATATGTGGGGATGTGTGCATGCAGTGTATGCACAGTGTGTACATGCGTACATGGGAGGGGGTGTGGTGTGTGCGAGTGGCAGGGAGAGGGAGGTTCTACACCCTCGGTTAAAAGTCACTGACTTAGAGAAAGCATTTGATTTGAACCTTCCCGTCCGGCTCGGGTTGGCTGGGAAGACATAATGGAAGGTTCTTTGGACAGAGAGAGCAGCAGCAGGAGGAAACCAACAACCAGGAAGGCATGACGGTCATAAGGGGTCAACCATTTCTGGTCTTGGATTCTGCTTCCTTGTTTGAGAACCAATTTTCTGCACAAATCATCCTCCTAAACTAGGGACCTTCATTGCCCATGCATATGCTAAAAGTTTCTAATTTTTACAAGATGCTTTCTTTTCATCTATCCTATTTTCTCTCTACTGAGAAGGGTTTACTTTTTTTCTACATATTGGTCTATCCATGAGTAAAGCAAGTAAAAAACCAGTAGCTTTGTGTATTTAAAAATCTTACCTGTCGGGGGGCACCTGGGTGGCTCAGTGGGTTAAAGCCTCTGCCTTCAGCTCAGGTCATGACCTCAGGGTCCTGGGATCGAGCCCCACATCGGGCTCTCTGCTCAGCGGGGACCCTGCTTCCCTCCCTCCCCCGCCTGCCTCTCTGCCTACTAGTGATCTCTCTCTCTGTCAAATAAATAAATAAAATCTTTAAAAAAAAGTTTCATCAAAACAAAAAGAAGAATTTAAAAAAAATCTTTCCTGTATAGATCTAAAATGGTGTTTTCTTCCCCCAAAACTTTAACTGTTACACTTTCTATCATCCCAGTCATACATCTGAAACCCTAAGATGTATTATCTTAGCAAATTACTGTTGAATTAGTATAAACATCACTCCTGCCTTGGTGTTAAAGCTTATTACACTGTCCTTGGGCATTATTAGGGGGTGTTTCAAGGTCTGTATTCAAAATAAGCAGATTAGTACAGCAGATAACTAAACGAAATAAATGATTCCCTTTCCATAGCATGTGAAATATGCCTCAGCTTTCTCATCTTAAAAAAAAATGGGATAGACCCAGATCCTACAATGGCAGTGCAGATGGACTGAGATCCTGCTCATACGGTGCTTGTGTGAGCCCCAGCAGTGTCTGCTGTAGTCCTCATCGTCATCATCACTGATATTTTACTTTTACCTTAGGTATTATCTGTGTCCTTTCAGTACTTGATTCTCCAGCTAAGTACCTTGCACATGCTACTCAGCCAAGATTCTTTGCAGGGAGTCATCACTCCCTAGGAATCGGATTGGCCTTAGAAATAGAGGCCACTTAGAGTCAACCCAATTTCAGAAAATTAAAACTTAAAATTTGGGGAGCATTTGAGGACCACTTGGGAAATGGTCAGGCCATCTGAGGAGCAATTATTGATATATCTCCTGGTCTATTTTGGCTGCTATGACAGAACATCATAGATTGCAGTGGTTTATAAACAGCAAAACTTTATTTCTGATATCTCCAAAGGCCCAGATGTCTGAGATCGATATGGGGGTGCCGACATCCTGGTTCATAGACTCCCCCTATTCTCGCTGTGTCCTTACATGGCAAAAAGCACCCTGGAGTCTTTTATAGGGATATCCATGCCATTCATGAGAACTCTGCCCTCCTGATGTAATCGCTTCCCAAAGACCCCCACCTCCAAATAGCATCACTTGGGGAATTAGGTTTGAATACATACATCTGGAGAGGGGAACCAAGCATTCTGTCTATAGAAACATAAAAAGTGATTTTTTTTTTAAACATGAGGCAGCATTTTAATAAAAACAAGAAAGTACTGCAGATTCTTTAACCAAGTTTTAAATAGCTGTAGTTTCCAAAGTGTGATCCCCGCATCTGCGGCATCAGCCTTGCTTGGCAGTTGTGAAAGATAGAACTGCTGGAGCCTGGAAACTCTACAGTTGGAGCTCAGCATTGCGTGTTTTAACAAGCCCCCCAGGAGATCCCCATACCTGTTAAGGGCTGAGAACTGCCACTCTAACACATTTCCAATTCAGGCTAAATTTGTTTGCGGACCAGGCGCTGTCAGTTGCACGTTAGAAACGTTGTATCACTATTTTCTTTACTTTCATGATTTACGATGGGAGATGAACTGGTTGCCCGAAAGCAAGCACATCTCATAGCAATGGGAGTCACTTAGGGAGCAAATTACCTGTTAATAATACCAGCCTCTAGCATTCTCACTGCCCCGAGTCCCACAGCACATTGACTCTGTACAGGTGGAGTAGGAGTTGTGGGATGTGAACATTCCACCTGCCCCTTTATATAGGATTCCTGTAAGGTCCTCCTGCTTACACTTTTTTCATACTTCTTAGACCAGGATGGAGTAGGCAGAATGAACATTAAAGGGACCTTTCCCAATGCTATTCCTAAGAATTTATCCTAAGGAAATGCTCATGTATGTGTTCACATGTGCAGAGATTCAGCTACAAAGACCTTCACTGAGGATGGTTATCACAACCCAAACAAAACAAAACAAAAGAAAAACTGGAAACACCTAAATGTCCCATAGTTGGGGAAATGGTTAAATAATTTATGGGATACAGGAAAGCTACACAACTATTGAAAGTGATATGAACATAAAATTTATTAAGTGAATAAAACTTACAAAGCAGTACTTTTTCACATAGAATATATATACATAAAATATCATAAGTGCAAGCATCCTACATGTTACCCAAAATATTAACAACAGTTATTTCTGGAAGTGACATTATAGGTAATTATAACTTTTTTCTTTCTGATGATGTGTATTTTCTAACTTTTCTACAACGATTATCCTAACTTGAGTACAAAATATCCAGCAAACTGCAAAGCATGAGGCAGACTTTCATCTCGACCTTTGTTATTGACGATGAGGTCACAAGGCCACCCCAGCACTGTATCAAAACATGATGTCATCGCCGGGCACACATCACTCAAATGTAAGTGAACATCCCTGGATCACATTGGAGGCACTCACTGAGCCGCTGCCGTCAATGCCCATGAACTCGGTTTCTTCCTCACCCTCCAGCTTGTCATCTTCCAGGAAATTCCCCCACTGGGACCAAAAAGAGACTTTCTGAACACAGACAGAAACAGGCCTCTTCGAATGACTCCAAACAAATTGTGCTAGCAGGATAGAGCCAGTACCAGTTTCTATTGTCAGCGTCCTAAAATTATGCACACAATCTGTTTGTGGCCTGGTTGCAGGTCTAGCTCCAGGAGAAGTCTGATTTTGTTTTTGTTTTGCATGTTCTCCCCCAGAGCCTAGAAAATAGGGCATGCAGTCAATTACTTTGCTTGTGGCCGTGGAGAAACCTTGGACTCCCAGCACACCAAAGAGGAGGGGAGGGCTGACCTATCAGGCCCTCCCATCTCAGGCCACCACTCTTGGAGGGAAAGAAATAATGTAGAGAAATTGAACCATGAGGTGCCATTTGTTTAATTTAAAAGCTTGCTTCTGCTAACAATCTGCTAGAAAAATAGTGAGCTTGGGCTGCTAAGTGTTATGCTCTATTCAGTCTGGTTGGATACAGCTCTGGATAAGAGTCATGAGACAGATCTGTTATTATACCTTAGAAGAGGGTTAGGAAGTTACTGGGAGGGCTTGAGAACAGGTTTAGGGGACAACTTCAGGGGTGGGTCCTGTAGGTCTACGTTTCTAGGCATTCATTCCCTAGAGCCATGCTGCCCTGCATTTGGACTGTTCTTCTTCCCAGTGACCTGGCCCCATTTCTGGGCCAGTGGGGAGCATTAAGTTACCACTTTCCTGGCCTGGTTCTAGCAAGGAAGCTTTTACGTTTGTGTCTCATCTCGCTGGGGTAGCAATTGAGAGCTCTTATATAAATATCAATAAACACTCAATCATAAGGCCAGTGAGTTCAAGACTTCTAGCTGCACCGTTTTCTGCATGGTTCCAAGCTCAGTTGTGGTGCTGTCGAAAAGAGAGAGCTTAACCACTGGCATGTGCAAGAATAGTGGAAGCATTCCTCTTGTTAGGAGGTGAGGGTATGCTCCTGGGGAGCATCTTGAGGTGAGGATTCGAAAGTGCGACCTCATTAGGAATTGCCCCCAGGCTAACCACCTGTGGGGGAGCATGGAGAGCAGGAGTGGGCAGAGAAAATAGAACTTCACTATCACCATCATGGCCTGAATGGATCCCACAGGTTGCTTCGGAGCTGGATGGCCCTCCAGAGTTCTCAGCAGTTGGGATGATGGGACTGGGCCTTCATACCCCTACCTTGATCACTCCTTGCGTACAGGTTCCTGGGAACGAGACGTGGCCTTGGGCAAAAAGACTCTTCAGCCTCAGACAGTCTCTAGAAAGGTTCTCAGCTGAGAGCTGCTGGCTGCCAATCCTCCCAACATCTAAGAGGATGGGGGCTTTGGTTCTGAGGTCAAGGCCAGGGGAATGCTGGGCCGTTCTCCAGTGTTCAGTATAAAGAATAGCACCCCCCCCCAAAAAATCTGAATGTAATAAATAGTTAAAGGGGCTTATGGGGGTAGTTCTGGGACAAGAGGTACAGTATCATCAAACTCCCTGAAAACTACCCATGAAAACAGTAGAGGCTCAGAGAGGAGGCATCGGATTGAACAGTTTGTTGTTCATGCAGAACAGATAGTGTTTCCAAACATCATCCTATTAGTGCCATTCTAAGAAGTATATTGACTTTGATTCTATGCTTAAAAACTTAAATGTAGTAGATAAATTTTCAGAACTAGGCCAGAGACTGATGTCTGCATTTGAAGTCTCAGTGTATGGCTGCCAGAGGGTAAGCATCCCACGTGTAAACCTTACAGCTCAAAATCCATTCTTGGATAATGTCAGTGACCATGAAAAACAGACCTTTGCTGCTAGAGTTAATTGAGGAAGTTCAGACCCAAATTACTTTATCAGTCATTTAGTCAATGACATTTATTGAGCAAATAACCTTTTATATAAAGGTTGTAGGGCACTACCGAAGTGGAATGGAAATAATTACTAACATTTGGCTCATTCTTCATTGTCTGCAGAATATTTTAGCATAATATTATCTCATTTAATGAGTTGTGTTAGTGTCCCCATTTTATAGGTGAGGGAAGTGAAGTTCAGAAAAGCAAGCAAATTGCCCAATTTCAAGCAGATAGTGATAGGTGGTATTGTTACCTTACCTTGCTAGGAGTCTGCAGGCAGAAAGGAGTTACTGAGATGGCACATCTACTGTATCTCTCTCAGAGACAAGGTACCAGATAAAGCTGGCGTGTGTGTGTGTGTGTGTGTGTGGGTGTGTGTGTGTGTGTGTGTGTGTAAGACAGCTAGGCAGTCCTGGACTTAGGGTATCAATAAAATAAGGAAGCACTGTGTCCTTGAAAGGACCTTAGCCATCAAAAGGATTCTCCTACCAGCACCCAAAAATACAGAGCGGGCTTCAAGATAAATCAGGAGTTACTCTTTTGAATGATCTCTCTGCAGATGAAGAATCCAGCTGGGACCAGATTTACAGATGTGAGAGGTAACAAAGCCAAAGATGATTTAAATCTTACTTGGTTCAGAAGGACTCTTTCCATCTATATCAGTGAATCCTTTTGACATATTTTCTCAGTTCCTCAATCTGTCTTTTACCTAATCATCTGTGGGGACTGAAGCTCGAGCTATTTACTTAGCAAAGTGATTTAGCTGTGGATGTGTTATCCCTGGAAACTGTTTCTCTAGATGACCCCTTTTTGTTGCATAGGGCATTATAAGGTTATCCAAATCCTACTGGTTGTGCTTTCACTGGATTTCACAGGCAGGAAATAGCTCCCATTCACCAATTCCATCAAGGAATTCCCACACAGAATCCAATGCAGTTTTTCTTTTTCTTTCTTTTTTTTTTTTTAATTTTTTCAGTGTTTAAGATTCATTGTCTATGCACCACACCCAGTGCTCCATGCAATATGTGCCCTTCTTGATACCCACCACCAGGCTCTCCCAGAGAGAGCCCCCTCCCTTCCAGAACCCTCAGTTTGTTTCTCAAAGTCTTCAGTCTCTCATGCTTCATCTCCCCCTCCAATTTCCCCTAATTCACTTTTCTTTCCTTCTCCTAATGTCCTCCATGTTATTC
>CM053606.1:111986969-112006058 GCA_028646535.1 Procyon lotor
CACTTTCAATGTCATTCCAATCAAAATTCCGCTGACATTCTTCAACATGCTGGAACAAACAATCCTAAAATTTGTATGGAACCAGAAAAGACCCCAAATTACTAAGGAAGTGTTCAAAAAGAAAAACAAAGCTGGGGCATCATGTTGCCTGATTTCAAGCTTTACTACAGAGCTGTGATCACCAAGACAGCATGGTACTGGCACAAAAACAGACACATAGATCAATGGAATAGAGTAGAGAGCCCAGGTATGGACCTTCAACTCTATGGTCAAATAATCTTCGACAAAGCAGGAAAAAATATCTAGTGGAAAAAAGACAGTCTTTTCAATTAATGGTGCTGGGGAAACTGGACAGCTATGTATAGAAGAATGAAATTGGACCAATCTCTCACACTATACACAAAGATAAACTTGAAATGGAAGAAACATCTCAATGTGAGGCAAGAATCTATCAAAATCCTAAGGAGAACATAGGCAGTAACCGAATCTAGTTTTTCTGATAGAATGTGAAGATAGAATAAAATGCAGTGTTAGAAGGAATTTAAGCTAGGTCTTACTAGTGGAGAGAAGGGAAGAAAAGACTAAGACCCTCTGAGATAATGTGAAGCAATTAATCTTGCTGGTAGGTGGTCATTCAAGTTTCAGCATAGATGGACATAACGGGCGTGTTTCTCTTACCTGCTGTAACCCTGGGTGTGGTTGTGGCTGGATGACTCAGGAGACTAAGAACCCACAAGAACTGAGATTTTTTGAGGCTGGAGGAAAGCAAATCAAGTCAGGCAAGCCAGAGCACGGATGGGTGTCAGTAGACAATATATAAGATCCAGACAGATGTAGAGAAGGGATCTTAAGAGGAATCAGAGTTATTTTGTCTGGCATGTGAGCATGGGAGTGAGGTGTTTGTTACCAGGACGGCTGGCAGCAGATAATGGCACTCAATGGCCACTCTCAGTGGGAGAAATGGGAGCTCAGAGAAGAGGTTCAGTCTTTAAAGACCCAGGCACATTCAGACTCAGAGGGACAAGACAGTGGACCCAGTTCCTACCTGGGATACACTCTGTGGGCTCAGATGAAGGATTGGGGTAGACAGTCCACTCCTAGAGCTGCAGGTTCCTGGTCGGGGGGAGCCAAAAACAGACCCAGCTAGACAGGAGGGGGTCTAGATGGAGCCCCCTGGAGGAGAGCCTTCCATGGCCAGGGCAAAACTGAAAGACCAGCCCCCATTCATTTGATGCAAGCTGAGGGAGAGCTGGGCTGGACAGGGAGCAGGGGATTTGGAGAACATGGGAGTGGCAGCTGGAAATGGAGAAGAGAAGAGTCAGGCTGAGAACTTCTGTTGGGGAAGAGGTGAACACAGTGGTGTCAGCACTTCCCTAGTGTCCAAAAGAAGACTGACCAAACCTTTCATAAGCATCCAGCCCAAGGTGAGCCGTGGCTGCGTGTCTGATCAGCAGCATGGGATGACGGATCTGTTGCAATCAGTCTAAGAGCCTTCTGAAGGCTCTGATTTTACTCTTCTCTCACTAGCTAAAGTTCTGAGTTTCCACAATTTGAAATAATACGTAGCCCTGATCCAATAGCCAAATATTGATACTTGACTATGGATCTTATAGATGGAAGTGCAGCAAGGGTTTTGGCTCAAAGTTTTGGTTTTAAACCACTAACCACAATTTTTTTTAAAAAGTAAAAATATAAATAACCATAGTCCACCAGTGACCCATATTGAATAAAACACCTTTCTGTAAGGTCAGTGTGAATTCTTTAGTCATCAGAATTGCTGTTTAATGACCTCAACGAAGTAAATTACCAATTAGTGTCATGGCTGTGGGTTTCTTCTCATGCATATAGACATAGTGATTTATAGTTATTTGGGTTTTTAAACTATCCCCTGAATCATATTGTTTCTCTCTATATACAGTGCTGTGATAAACACTCCATGAGTAAGGAAAATAAACATGATCTGTCTTTTCATTGTTCCCTGAATAATAATAATAGAAGTGCATCTAGTTTTTGTATGATAAATGTAAGGACCCTTTGAAGGTGAATCTGTCCTTTCATTGTTTCCTGCATAACAATAAAAAATGCTTCTAGTATCTGTATAGTAAACCTAAGGACCCTTTGAAAGTTGCTACAAGTTTGTCACACCTCTTAATAATCTTCATAATCATGTACTTCTCAAAAATTTTTCAAGAAATGAGACTGCTAAAAAAAAAAAAGGCGGGGGGGGGGCGCCTGGGTGGCTCAGTCATTAGGCATCTGCCTTCGGCCCAGGTCAGATCCTAGGGGCCTGGGATTGAGCCCCGCATCGGGCTCTCTGCTCGGCAGGAAGCCTGCTTTTCCTGCTACCATTCCCTCTGCTTGTGTTCCCTCTCTCACTGTGTTTCTCTCTGTCAAATAAATAAAATCTTAAAAAAAAAAAGAAAAAGAAATGAGACTGCTTTACCATTGCGTTGCCCACAGCTCCAGTGTCTATCAGGAATCTGTGTTTGTTTAGGGTGTATGCTGCTCATTGTCCAGCTGGTTCTCTGCTGAGTCACGCTCCCCCTGGTGCCATCTGCTTCCCATGGTCAGCTGTAGGGCTTCTTGGTTTAATACCAACTTTGTACCCCTTTCTGCCATTACCTGGTAAAAGTTGGTGCTTTCTGATTGGTATTTTTATAGACGAGGAAGGGACCTTGAAAGGTTATTTAATCTCAGACCTTGCCTACAGAGAGAGTCAGAATGAAACCATCCCAGAAAAGTAAGAATCTAAATTTATAAGACATCCAGAGAAACTAATTTCACAGCTTTCTTTACCAAGCCACTTCAGTATTTTAATAGACAATAACCTTCATGGACAGAAAGTGACTCTTTTTTAAAATCTCTAATTTAGGTGCCTCACGCTGCAATTTAAATTCTTGGGAGTCCAGGAGGAATAGAGAATGGTTGCTTGGATGCCCTTTCTATACTGAAGGAGCCTCCTAATTGTTTCTATATTTCTTTTCTCCTTTAGCTACCTGATCATTGATCTTCAAGCACTGCATTTTTGATTGGTTTGGTTGCTAGGGTTTTTGTTTTGTATCTCCATTTCACAGACTGCACAATGGAACCAGAGGAGGCATGCCATGTTGTGATACAAGCTATAGAGTATCGGAAAAATTGCCCCCACTCCTGCAAGCCTGTGCTACATGGGCATTTTAGTCGTTGCACATGCCTAAGTGCCACCAACATCCAATGCCCCATCTCTTTTTTTTTAAGATTTTATTTATTTATTTATTTGACAGAGAGAGAGAGAGAGAGGGAGAGAGAGAAAGTGCAAGTGAGCCCAGCAGGGGGAAGGGCACAGGAAGAGGAAAAAGCAAAATCCCCACTGAGCAGGGAGCCTGACGTGGGACTTGATCCCAAGACCCTGGGATCATGACCTGAGCCAAAGGCAGATGCCTAAGCAACTGAGCCACCCGGGTTCCCCCAATGCCCCATCCCATTTTTATCCAGAGCTCAGGAACCAAAAAAGGCACATCTTCTAAGAACGCTTAATGAATAAGGTTTCACTTTTTCCTGTTCAGGATTATTTTTCTCCCATTTTCCAGATCATCAAGATGTGGCCTAGGAAATATACTTCTTCATGCTCAAATAAACTATCAATCAGGGCATTAGCCAGCAAGAGAACAGATCACGCAGCACACTCAAAGAAGGGCAATCTAAGGAGAGCTTAACAAAGGGACTCTTTACAGAGGTAGCGCAGAGTGACCAGAGCCTCTAGAGGTGGTAATAGTAGGACTCTCTTCCCATCTTGAGACCTGAAGAGTTGAGAAACCAGAACCCAGACACAGGGGCCTATGTAGAGAGAGCCCCTGACAGGAGTGGAGTCCCTGGGAGAGGGATGTAGTCACAGACCACCGTGACTCTGTGGTCCACTGGAGTCAGCCTCCTGCCAGGGCGCCCCATCAGACAATTACAACAGGAAGCCAGGGCGTGAGGGAACCTATTGCCGCAGTCCATTTTAGACAGCCTTTCAGGGCCCAGGGAAAAATGGAGAAAGATGGAGAGTGCACCTGTGGGCCAATGAAAGACTTTCAGCATTGATGGGAGAGAGAAATTTGGTCTTTTATGAAAAGTAAGAATGTGGGTTATCTCTTCAGTTTAGTTTCCTCTTTCTTTGGAAAGTACATTGTGTGAGCAGTGTGACTGTAGAAGAAACAGCTAAGTGCTAGTGGAGATGAATCCACAACTTTGTTCTTATTTGCTGAGGTCATCCAAAATGACTTGTCCTGTACAACAAAGAATCAATAGTTGTGTATGAACTGAAAGTTGCCATTGATTTTGGGGGATGCCATCTTCTGGTGCATTATCTTAGAGTTAATGCTTCTCTTATCAAGGGTTGGAATAAGCCCCAAATTTCTCTGCTAGCTTCTTTGTATCAGTGTTAAATATTCAGACGCTTTGCCATTTAAGTGTGGAAAGAGTGATTATTTCTCAGTCTTTGACTTCAGTATCTTCACAGATCTGTCCTTTCCACTCTCTCCTTAGTCAGGAAGCAAATACAGACTTGTTTCAGATTAGAATTTTATGTATTTATGGGTTTTTCCCAGTTCCTACCTTTGGACTTCATAATAATGCCTTTCTTCCTCTGTGTTTCAGAAAAGTGGAAGCAAAGTGTTTCTGACAGTCTGACATAGTTTAAAGAATGAGAATCTGTCATAAGGTTATGCTTATTTCTATCAATTCTTGTCCACAGACTTAGTGACATAAGAGATTTTAGAAATCAAACCCTCCCAGAATTGCCTTTCTACCTTGTGGACATTAGTAGCCTAGTATGTAACCTGGATATCTACCCTGCCAGGTTGTTAAGGAACAGCTATTGAAAAATGGTAGGCACTAAACAAAGTAACACAGCATTTACCTTTTGATAGTATCACCTTCTCCAAGCATTGACATTATTTCCCACCCCTTTATATATTTCCATCAAGTAGCTCGTGGTTACTGGCTACTTATGTATGTCCAGAACAGAAAGATGAATATGTCCAGAACAGAAAGACAAATACTATTTTTTTCTACTGGAAAAAAGAAATAAAGAAATAGAGAGAGGGGGGAGAGAGAGGGAGGGAGGGAGGAAAGAAAGAAAGGAAAGGAGGGAGAGAGAAAAGAAAGAAAAGGAAGGAAAGTCAGGGAAGGGAGAGGGAAGGGGAGGGGAAAGAAGGAAGGAAAGGAAGGAAGGAAGGAAGGAAGGAAGGAAGGAAGGAAGGAAGGAAGGAAGGAAGGAAGGAAGGAAGGAAGGAAGGAAAAGAGATGGAGGGAGGGAGGAAGGAAGGAAGGAGAGAGAGACAGAAAGAAAGGAAGAAGGAAAGCAGAAAAAGAAAAATCTCCCTAGTCTGTATCACTTCCACCATAAAATAAAACAAAACAGAATTTAAATTTTCATAAGCATGCAATAAGGACAAAAGATCCCCCAAACAAATTTTTAATTGTTTAAAATTTGGATAACCTTCCTAGATAACCAGATTCTTTCAGCTATCTTGTCAAGTATGGCTCTTTTTGGTGATAATAGAACCACTCAGTAAGTTGCATTGTACCCAGAATGTTCTAATGTTTCTTACAAAAATTCCTCCTATGAGTCCTATGAGTGCTCAGCCATGAGAAGAAACTCCATTGACTCTGGATGGATCTGTAAAATGGAGTCTCTGAATTTGCCACATCTTGCTCTGTCGATAACCCAAGTCCTAACTGTTCATGGCTTCTATTTGCGTTTACGTGTTCAGGGAGTCTATCGAATCCCCTCCATATCATCGAAACATCTTTATCTTGAGTCTCAGTGCTGTCAGGACCATTAGTTGGCAGATGTTTGAGGACAATAATTAATTAATTTTAATCCATCCCCAGATAACTTTCCTAAATTTTATAAAGGACTCTGAGAGATACTAATGCAAAAGAATGTTGGCAATTTGAGAGCAGTTATGCCTTCTAGCTCATTTCAAATCACATGCCCCACAGGATGTAGCTAATACTGTACAGATCTACTTTGTTTCTTGTATATTATCTCTTTCAGGCTTCATAATAATTCCCAAATAAGAAACCAGTGCTTGAAAGTGATAAATGATTTATCGAAAGACACAGATAATTAGAGTCAATAATGAACTGATATGGGGAATATGGTCTTAATTATTGTGTAGGTTTTGTATATTTTGAACTGTGAGGAAAAAGGAGAGAGAGAGAGAGAGAGAGAGCGCTGAGAAAGAGCAGAAACCAAAGGAAAAATTGATAGGAAGAGCAGCAGTGGAGGCTTACTACCTATCTCAGCAGTATATCTTAACTCACTGAGCTAAGTTATCAATGGCTTCACAATATATCAGAACCAATAGCATATTGAGTCTATAGAGTATCCTTCATTATTGTCAAGGAAACACCATATGTCATGCATTTGGTTAGATATAAAGAAGAATTTCCTATTGAAAATGTGATTATATATCCAAATGTATTCCTGGTCATCTAAATTCAAAGTATGGTCTTCCCTGAAAGAGATACAATGGATTAGAAGGACTCTTAAGACATTTAAGTAGATGGAGAGGCCAGAGTGCTGTTTCTTCTTTATTTATTCATCAGTATTATGGACTTCATAGTATTAGGATGGGCTAAATCATGTAAATAACCTAAAATTACTCGTTTAAGCTAGTAACAAACAGTGCCAAAATCTCAGTGGTCTGCAATGACAAAGATTTGTTTCTTGCTTCTGCTGTGTGCCCATCATGGGCAGCTAGGGGCTTTGCTCAGCATTGTCTTCCTCCAGGATCCAGACTGTTAGAACAGCCACTTTCTGGGAAGTTGCTGGTCCCATGGCAGGAGAAAAGAGAGTCAGGTAAGGTCTTGTTCCTGCAACTGATTGTTCTGGCCCAGAGGTGATACCCTTTACAACTAATCAGCCAAAGCACATTGCATAGCCTAGCACAACCACAAGTGGGTCAAGAGATACAGTCCTACCATGTGTCCAGGAGGGAGAAAGCCAGGAATACTTGTGAACAGCCCTAAAGACTGCTCTGCTGCTTACATGTGTCAGCTTCTTGGTGAGGTCCAGGCTTAGTTTCTCTTCTGGCTGTCTGTCATTCAGATCGAAGACTCAGATACATAAACTGGCAACTTCACTAGCATTTCGTAAGGTCTCAAAAAAGAATGCACACAAGGGGAACTCTAACTTATTCTTAAGGTGTCCCAACAAACATTGTGGAGGAAATCATATTTATATTGCAACCTAAAGTGTGAATAGGCTATAACTAGGCAGAGAAGGTTGGTATGTCCCTCACCACTTTATTTAACATAGTACCAAAAGTCCTAGCCAAAACAATCAGACAAGAAAAAGAAATAAAAGGCATCCAAATCACCAAGAAAAAAGTCAAACTTTCACTATTTGCAGATGATAAATACTCTATATGGAAAACTCAAAAGACTCCACCAAAAAAATTATGAGAACTGATTTGCACATTCGGCAAAGTCACAGGATACAAAGTCAATGTACAGAAATCTGTTGTATTTTTATATACACCAGTAATGAAGCAGCAGAAAGGGAGACCAAGGAATCAGTCCCACTTACAATTGCACTAAAAACCATAAGTTATCTAGGAATAAACCTAACTAAAGAGGTAAAATATCTGTACTCTGAAAATTATAAAACACTGATGAAAATTGAAGATGACACAAAGAAAGGGATAAATATTCCATGTTCATGGATTGGAGGAACAAATATTGTTAAAATGTCTGTACTACTCAAAGCAATCTATACATATAATGCAATCCCTTTCAAAATACCACCAGCATTTTTCACAGAGCTGGAACAAATAACCCTAAAATTTGTATGGAGCCATAAAAGATCCCAAATAGCCAAAGCAGTCTTGAAAAAGAAAAAGCAAATCTGGAGGTATCAAAATTCTGGACTTGAAGTTGTATTACAAAACTGTAGTGATCAATGGAACAGAATAGAAGACTCAGAAACTATATGATCAACTATATGATCACAACTATATGATCACCTAATCTTCAGCAAAACAGACAAGAATATCTAATGGAAAAAAGACAGTCTCTTCAAAGGGTGTTGGGAAAACTGGACAGCAACATGTAAAGAATGAAACTAGACCACTTTCTTACACCAGACACAAAAATAAATTCAAAATGGATGAAAGACTTAGATGTGAGACAGGAAGCCATCAAAATCCTAGAGGAGAAGATAGGCAGTAACTTCTTTACCTCTGACTTAACAGCTTCTTTCTAGATATGTCTCCTGAGGGAAGGGAAATAAAAGCAAAAATAAACTAAAGAGACTACATCGAAATAAAAACCTTCTGTACAGCGAAGGAAACAATCAACAAAACTAAAGGGGAACCTAGGGAATGGGAGAGGATATTTGCAAATGACATATCTGATAAAGGATTAGTATCCAAAATATATAAAGAACTTGTAAAACTCAACACCCAAAAAGCAAATAATCCAGTTAAAAAATGGACGACATTTTTTATGTCATTTTTATGTCATTTTTTATGCAGAAGACATGAAGATATTTTTCCAAAGAAAACATACAGATGGCCAAAAGACACATGAAGAGATGCTCAACATCACCCATCATCAGGGAAATACAAATCAAAACTACAATGAGATACCACCTCACATCAGCCAGAATGGTTGAAATTAACAACACAGAAAACAGCAGATGTTGGCAGGGATGTAGAGAAAGAGGAACTCTGTTACAGAGTTGGTAAAAATGCAAGCTGGTGCAGCCACTCTGGAAAACAAGATGGAGATTACTCAAAAAGTTAAAAATAGAACTACCCTATGACCCAGCAATTGCACTACTAGGTATTTACCCAAGAAAACAAAATATTGTGTGTGTATGTGTGTGTATATATATACACACTGTTAAATATATATATAACATATATATACTTATATATAAATACATATTTATAAATATAAATATGTATTTATATATAAAATAAATATGTATTTATATATAAATATATATACTTTTATATATATTATATATATAAAATACTGTTATATATAATATGTGTATAACACACATCATATATAATAAATAAACATTATATATAAATGTTTATAGCAGTATCTGCAGTAGCCAGCCAAATTATGGAAAGAGCCCAACTAATAGAGATAGATCCATCACACACACACACACACACACACACACACACACACACACACACACAGAGGAATATTATTCAGCCATAAAAATGAAATCTTTCCATTTGCAATGACATAGGTAGAGCTAGAAAATATTATGCTAAGTGAAATAAGTCATTCAGATAAAGACAAATACCATATGATTTCACTCATATGTGGAATTTAAGAAACAAAACAAATGAACATGGGGGAAGAAAGAACAGAGGCAAACCAAGAAACAGGCTCTTAATTATAGAGAAAAAACAGGGTTATTGGAGAAGTGGTGGGTGGGGGGCGGGTTAAATAGGTGATGGGTATTGTGGAGGGCACTTGTGATGAGCACTGGATGTTGTATGTAGGTGATGAATCATTAAATTCTACACCTAAAACTAATATTACACTGTATGTTAAATGGCTTTATTTGTTTGTTTGTTTGTTTGTTTGTTTTTTTGTTTGTTTGTTTGTGTGCTTTTAGAGAGGGAGAGACAGAGAGGGGGGTGGGGAGGGGCAGAAGAAGAGAGACTCTTAAGCTCGGGGCTTGATCTCATGACCCTGAGATCATGAACTGAGCTGAAATAAAGAGTCAGATGCTTAACCAACCAACCCCCCTGAATAACTGTAATTTATATAGAAATTTGGAGAAAGAAAAAAAAGGAGAGCCTATAGAGGGTAAAAAAAAAAAAAAAAAAAGAGGTGGGTGTGTGGTACTCCTGAAAAGGGAACAGCATATGCAAATACCAAACATTGGGCTCTGAAGGGGATCATTTAAGAATTTAATTAACTTGACTTAACTTGATCCTTTGTCCTAATTGATTGTTAATGTATTATAATATTTTAAATATGTGTTCAACTATGCTTTTAATTTGCTTTTATAATGATGACTCCTCCCCATGAAGGGAAAAGCAAATAATTTGTAATTTGGTTTCATTCTGTAGACTTATCTAAGCAAGTTCAATCTAGAAGGGGAAGGAAAGGGGGAAAGGAAAAGCAGGAAAAGAGGAGCCCAGGGACACCTGGGGGGCTCAGTCAGTTAACTCTCTTCCTTTGGCTCAGGGCTCAGGTCATGATCCTGGGAACCTCGGATAGAGTCCCACATTGGGCTCCTTTTCTGGAGGAGCCTACTTCTCCCTCTGCCTCTGCCATTCCCTCTGCTTGTGTGCACACACTCTCTCTCACTGACAAATAAATGAAATCTTTAAAAAAGAAAGAGAGGAGCCCATTTTCTGAAGATATGCCAAATGCCACATGAGGCTGTAATGTCCACCCAAGTCTTGCTGGTGGAATGGGTCATAGTGTTTTATTCACCGATTCTTACTTTGCAGTGGCATTTTCTTACCTTCTTTTATCCCGTGATACACATTTTGCTTGAAAACCTTTGGCCTACTGGCTGAATTCAGAAGGCCAAATATTTCCCTGGACGGATCCTTTGACCTGGGCTGACACTGAGTTGGATGAAGTGGTTTTTTCTTCTGTAACAATAATACAGCGGGAGCTATCACTTATTGAGTGCTTATTAAATGCTAGGGATGGTAAATATCAGAGATGCACTGTAGTTTATGTGCTTTAATATTCTAATGTTTAATAACCACTTGGTCAGGAAATTATTTACTATGGTAATAAATCTATAAGATGAGTACTGTTTTTAGGGGATCCCCCCTTTTTTTAACAAATAAAGTGAGATTCAGAGATGCAAATAAATTGGCAAGGTCATAAGCTGCGATAATTTTTCCCCCTATCTTTCAGTAGATTTGAGTACCTCAAATGTTAAGATGAACGTTATAGCAATGAGAGTAGTATGAGACATGAAATAGGGGACAGGCATCAGTGTTCATTTCCTTGGATGATACATTTTCTAGGCATTAGGAATAATGCCTAATGTTGGGAAATAAATGGAATAGTCTCTTGAATCTCTGTTTTGGATTCCTTTTGATTTTATCCTCAGCTTTGCATAACCCATGGTATCATCCACATCCAAAAGGAAGAACTTAGCTCCCAGTAATTTCTGACACTCTAATGCATGCATTAGGAACACATGTCCTTACTCCCCAGTTCCCTGGAACTAAATTTTTGGAGGGAGTTCAGGCATAAAACCATCTATTTTGTTAATCTTTTAAAATGTGGAGGATAGGGGCGCCTGGGTGGCTCAGTGGGTTAAAGCCTCTGCCTTTGGCTCAGGTCATGATCTCAGGGTCCTGGGATCGAGCCCCGCATGGGGCTCTCTGCTCGGCGGGGAGCCTGCTTCCCCCTCTCTCTATCTGCCTCTCTGCGGACTTGTGATCTCTCTCCTCTCTGTCAGATAAATAAATAAAAAAATCTTTAAAAAAAAAAATGTGGAGGATAATGACATTCCTTTCATCTCAGATCTCTTCTGCTGAGAATATGTTATTGTATTTACTACTAAATACATTTATTTAACAAACACTCGTTTGTTTTATAGAATAGTTGCAATCTTCCTATTAAAATATATTTTCTTTAATTAAAAAAAAAACTAAATTATCCCTTAATTTTCTATCTGCCTAAGTCATTGTGAATATCCTCCCACAGATTTCATTTTAGTTGAAAAGTAGAAAGAAGCCTTGAGGCCTGAGGGTTAAATCTTTTTTCCTTTGCTCCTGCTCATTTTATGATCAGGCAAAGTCATGAGTAGGTGGTAAGAGTTGGCATTCGTAGTAACCTAATAACGAAGGAAGGAAGGAAGGAAGGAAGGAAGGAAGGAAGGAAGGAAGGAAGGAAGGAAGGAAGGAAGGAAGGGATGGAGAGAAGGAGACAGGCAGGAGAAAGGGAGGGAAGAAGGAAAGAGCAAAGAAAAGAAGGAAAAAGAAAATTCAATTCTAATTGAAAAACAATGAACCAAAAAGACCAAAGGAAAACCCTAGAAAAGTAAGTATTACTAGAAAATTTAACAGGAAAAAATGGTTAAAAAAGGAGTAAAAAAAAAAAAAATGACCAGTCTTTCCATTCTGTATTCTGAAGGAAACATTCAGAGACTCTGAGGCATTCAAGATGGGGGTCATTGATGTTGAAGAAAAATGGAGGCCAAACTAATGAGTGACCAAGGCGGGGCTACTCATCCATTTCATCTTCCCACATGTTTCACAGTCTGACCTTGAGAAACTGTACCCTAAGCCACCTATTCTTTTTTTAAGTATATTTTTATGCTACCTTTTTCTCCAGAAAGGAGCTTTTAGTCACTGAACCTCTAGACACCAGTATACACTCTGTTGTACTTAATCGTTTTCACATATCATTTCCCTGTCCAGTCCTGGGTCCTGATCTCTTAAAGCTTATTAATACTTGGTGCTTTGAAGAAGACAAATTAGCTGCCAGGTTTTCTGAGACTGAGTTAGAAGGTGTCAGAGAGTAGAAGATAATTGTCATGTATAGATGACCTTTATCCTTCCTAATTTTTTCTCATCTGTTGTGGAGAAGCCTTTTCTGGATCTTAGGCCTTGCTCTGTTTCTCTAATTCTTCACCTAAAAATCAATTCTCTTGATGTCCATCAGAACATGTCTTTTCCAGCTTCTTCAAACTCATCTACAATCTTCAGATCTTCTTTCCAGTAGCCCTTCATGGCCAAACTCATCTCTTCCCAAAACATTTCCTACTCCTACAGACCCTTTCCCCATAATATTTCATGGTTTCCCTTGCTGTGCTAACCATGATCCTTTATACTTACCTTCTGTAGCCTTCCCTACACTCTGTTGTACTTAGTTCTTTTTATGTCTCTCTCCCCGTTCAATCATGGGTCCCATTTATCTTGGCATCCCCAGGGTCCAGCACAATGACTGGCACATAGTAGGTGCTTGATAAAAACTTGTTGAATGCGTGCATGATCATAGGTTGGATTTGGTCTTTCAACAAACATTCATTGAGCATCTCAATAGTATATTATATGACCCACCTTAGGTAGTATCAACCTTCAAGTAACCTAAATGCTTTTTTTGTAAATATCTAGTGACTTTCCAAATATTTATATTATAAATTTGCTGAAGATTTTTTTCTTTTGTTTCTAATAAGTCTTGACATAGTGTTTTGTATTATCTAGATACAGTAGAACTAGTTGAGTAGGGCCTTGTGCAGAAGAGGGAGAGAGAGGTGAAGTTTCATTTGACCTTAGTCTCAAAGTCACATAAGACCCCATGTATGGA
Organism: Procyon lotor; assembly: GCA_028646535.1. Classification (NCBI taxonomy): domain Eukaryota; kingdom Metazoa; phylum Chordata; class Mammalia; order Carnivora; family Procyonidae; genus Procyon; species Procyon lotor. The sequence goes on from CM053606.1 coordinate 112,000,260, forward strand.
CTTCATTATTATCTGCAAGCAGGGCTATGCCTATGTTAGAGATACACTAAAATAATTGAAAGAGGGGACATTCATCATCCAACTGTAAGCCTTTAATACCATTCTTGTCTCCTACTGCTTCTGGTGTGTATACTGCAATTTTTGTGACCTTCATTTTAGTATTTCTTCATAGGGTCTCTCTCAAGAGAGACCTACACTACATAATCTGGAGGTTAGTGTCTTTGCTGGTAAACCCTTCTGATGACTTACAGTGTGGGAATCAGTTTGATATGGTCTTCTCTCTTTCAAAAAAGACGTGTCATGAGGGCAACCCCCTTTTCCCTTTGTTTCGGCCATGCTCTCATTATCTAGTATAAGGTCTGGCAGTTAATAGTTTCTGAATATTGTTATATCCCTGCTACCTAAAAGAAGGTGAGAATAAAGTCATGGATGGGGTAGATGTCAGAAAAGAAAGAAGACTGAGGAGTGGGAGGGCAACACTGGTTCAATGGGCAGTAAGAGCCTTTCAGCCTTGATGCAGGACTCTGCCTTCATCCGTAGGAGGTAACTCAGACTTCACCTTGTGTCGTCGTTCTTATCTAACAAAATAAGGCACAGAGCCTGCATATGGCAGAGCTGGGACTAAGTCAATCTCTCATTTGAAGCCTTCTTCTCTGTTGGCTCCTGCCCTGTAGCAAACATGCACCTTCATCTCTTACACACCTTGGACAGTAGAAATTTGAACTAATGATTTTTACGGCCCTTCTCTGAGCTCCAGACCTGTGTATAGGGCCATCCCTTAGATAGATTCCTCTGGATTACCCAAATATATTCTCTTCCCCTGATGCTTGGTCTATTTCCAAGATTTGCTGTCTTAGTGACAAGCATCCTGGTCTTCACAACTGAGCAAGCAGGAAACCCCAGGACCCTTGTCTCAAACCTCCCTTTACTAAGTCTATGGAACCTATCATCAGATCCTGTTGGTCTACCTCCTCATTGCTCCCCAAATCTGACCACACCTTCTCTACCATAATCACCTGTCCAAGCTCCCCATGCAGCCTGTCACCATGGCAACATTACCTCCATGTGAGCCAGCCTGCATCCACTTGGGCCTTCTCTCAATCTGGTCTGTACATTCTTGGTGCAGTCCCTGACTCACAGTAGATGATGATCAAATAAGTGGACAAAAATGGACCTAAAATGGTTAAAGCACACTGTGTTCTAGACATTTACACTCTAAGAAGATCTCTCTTGTTTCAGAGCAGTTAAGTCAAATTCAAATAAATCTATCTATAGGGAGTCTAGTCAGTGGTCTTATGGTGACAGACAGTGACTGCACTTGAGGGGAGCATAGCATGATGGATAGATTTCTCAAATCACTACGTTGTACACCTGATAGCAATATGACATTGCATCATGTGTACTTCAATAATAATAAATAAATAAGCCTGTCTAAATACGTCAACAATGTCAACTAAATTAAATACAGTATTGTTAATTAAATTCGACCAACTCATTTTGTACCTGCAGTAGAAAATGCCAGATATTCTACATCTGCCAAGGCTGGTTCACACCTTCCTGATCCAGGTGTCTAGAAAGCTTCCTGTGTTAGAGACCTCCATTGTTTCCTCACCAATCAATCCAAAATTAACTGCCCCAAGCTTTGCGAAGAGCCAGCTTCATTTCTTCTTTTGACATTACCGATATTATAGAAAGGACGTATCAATGCATGGAGAATTTATATTTGCCCGAGAGGGCCGAGAAGCATTTAATTTGACTATTTCCAGTCGTGTGGAATTTTTGCTTTTATCCTGTTTAATTATAAAATAATTGGTTAATTAAATTTTCCATTGGGCTGGGAAGTGTGCAGAAGTGAAATTCCTCTTTGGCTGTACACTTTCTCTGCCTTACTTTAAAGGGAGAACTGAATGGTCGCATTAATGCCTGCTGAGAGCACGCTTTGCACAATGTGTTTATTTGAACTGAAACATATTTTAAATAGGGTAAAACTAGAGCTTAAGAAACTAAAAGCCTTAGCCTCCATTCAAAAACTAAGCCCTGCTGTCCCAAAGGAATTGATTATCCTGATTTCTTCAGTGTCCATTATGATAACAATCTTCTTACTAACCTCTGTCTATGTTCCCTCCTTCCAGCCTCGCAGAAGTGCTCAGATGATCAGGATGTCATTCTCAGCATCATGGCCTTCCTGGGGCAGGAAGCCTTGTAATCCAGGCCTCGGGAAACCCAATGGGCTATGCCTTCCCTTTGGTAGCCACCTTGGCTTCGGGGTGGCAGCCCTTCGTCTGCCTAATAGTGAGGCCCCTGGCACACACTAAGCCTCTGGTACAGATGGGATTGCTTCCCTGTCCTGACCGTCCAGGAGCCCCAAATGGAAAAGGCCCAGAGTGTGGTCATGTTTTCCAGTTTAAAATCAGTTGACCAAACGCTCTTGAGGGAAACCAAGAAATGGCAGAATTTCCTATGCCCACCATAGGTAGGACATTTGCTCACAGAACATTGTAAACCAGATTTCTCTCTCTGGCAATTATCTAAAGTGTCACTTGGGCAAATTAAGAGTTCCTCCTCATCCTTCATCTGATCGCAGTTTTTGCATGTTGTGCCTGAGAAGGAGTACTCTCTTTCTGCTTCCTTTATTGGGGTGCTAAGTATCTTTCCCTTACAAGCTAGAGCTTTTCCATTTCTGCTCCCAATTAGCCTCTTGACCTTTTACTTGCTCTGCCTTCTTGTCATAGTGTTATGGCCCTGTTTCATGATCTTACTTGAGAATATCTCGTGTCATTGTCTGCTTTGTATTTCTACTGTGTGCCCGCAGTTCTGTAAATTAAATATGAGTGCGTGGTTGTGGCCCGGAAAATCAGTCTTTAAACAAATTAATATTTCAATGCCAGTTGTAGAGCCATTTCCCCATTTAATGTGTGCCTTGGCTTGGAAATGGAAAACAATGAATGTATCATTTTAGAAAAACTTAAATCAAAATGCAGACAAAGAAAGGAAGCCAAATATGTCATACGATTCTGAAACTGAATGTCAGAAGAGAGCTAATGCCTTAATTTGTGAAGTCCAGATCTTTTAAGAGAAACGGTAGCATTCCTTATTTGATTTCTTTCCCAGCCATTTCATTTCCATGGTATGGAAAGTAAAATGTGAATCACCATACCCAGCCCTGGTTGCCAAAAAATATATAAGCTGCCAAGTTAAATTTGAAGTTCAAGTATATAACAATCTTTAGTATAAGTATGTCCCAAATATTTTGTGGGATATACTTATACTACAAAAATATTTGTTGGGCATCTGAAATTCAAATTTAACTGGTGTCCTATATTTCTGGTTTTTTGCTAAATCAGTTATCCATACCACATAAGCAGTTGTGAGAAATAAAAGCAATTTCTCGAGATAATATAAATCAAAGAATCTTGCATACTACCCAATACACAGTGTGTGACTTTCCCTTTCCATTGTAAGGAAGTCATAGGTTATCATTCTGACAAAAATTCTTTACAATTCAGAGAAATGGTTTGGGTTTGAGAACTTGAGCTGTTGCTTTTCTCTTCTCTTTTTTTAACCCTAGAGATTTCACAGTTTCTTCCTCCAAATTGTTTTAAGATTTAGTTCTCTTAACACCTCTAGAAAATCAGTCACTCTTCTCCATTGAAGGGAACCATATTTTAGAAAAGAAACTTAGACTTTTAGTTGTATCATTGCCCCCCCCAGATTATTCCAAAATTAAAATTTAAGCAAGAAGTATTAAATATTTCAAAATTTTCACTTCCTCCTCGTACCTCAGAACAGGGTGTCTGTGGTGAATAGCGTGTATTTTATCTTCTTTCTCTACTGAAGGATATTTCTGTTGTCTCTGGAATAGTTCTGGTCACTGAGCCAGCAAATTGATTCCTAGCAATTTTAGGCAAGAGCAGGGGTTCCAGTGATGGGGTCAACAAAAGTCAAATTCAGTCCAGTAAATTTTAAAAACTGAGAAGAGGGTTCTCCATACAGCTGGTAGGAATATTATAAGCTTTCTGTAAGGCATATTGGCAATATGTATAAAAATCATAGTCAAGCATCCTACTGAAATGAACTAGCTCTCTAGAGGACAGAGGGAATAATAAGCATGCTTTAGCTCTCATTGTTTGTTTACTTGACCCCCAAATCCATCCCTCATCCTTCTGCTCAGACTGTTAACTCCTTGGGAGCAGAAATTATTTTCTCTCTCTTTTTTGTTTATTGGACTCATAGGAACTTACACATAATAATCAGTTAGTAGTTATTTGTGAACTGAGCTAATTTTGAATGAACTGAGGATATAATTGGTTATCCTAAATTAATTTGGGGAAAACCCTCTAAAAGAACATACTCTTGTCCAGCAATTCTCTGAATTCATGCCAAGGAAAAAGGCTTCTATAGTTAGAGAGCTATATGTCCAAGGATGTTTATCACAACATTATTATAGTAATACAAATTGAAAACAACTTAAAAATGGGCTGCGAACCATATTGTGTCCCCTGCCCCAAATTCATATGTTGAAGACCTAACTCCCCATGTGATGGTATTTGGAAGTAGAGCCCTTGGGAGATGATTAGTTGCGGGTGAGGTCATGAAGCTCTCTCATGGTGATACCATGACTGCTCTCATGGCCATATTAGTGACCTTTAAGAAGAAACACCAGAGTTTGCTCCCCACTTCCCTCTCCCTGACATGATACAGTGAGAAGGTGTCTATTTACAAGGCAAGAGGAGAGTCCTCACCAGAACCCGACCATGCTGGCACCCTGATCTCAAACTTCCAGCCTCCAGAACTGTGAGAAAATTAATCTCTGTTGTTTAAGTCACACAGTCTGTGGCATTTTGTTGTGGAACCCCAAGCAAACTGAGACAATATCCAAAAATAGGATATTGGTTCAATTAATGATGGTAAATCCGTATGTAGATTATTGTGTAGTCATAATCATTCTTTAAAAGACTTATGGTAGGGGCGCCTGGGTGGTTCAGTCAGTTAAGCGTCTGTGTTCAGCTCAGGTCATGATCCCGGGGTCCTGGGATCCAGCCCCACATGGGGCTCTCTGCTCAGCAGGAATCCTACTTCTCCCTCTCCTACTCCCCCTACTTGTGTTCCCTCTCTCACTGTCTCTCTCGCTCTGTCAAATAAATAAATAAATAAATAAATAAATAAATAGTCTGAAAAAAATAAATAAAATAATAAAAGAATTATGGTCTAGGAAATTTTTCATTGTCTTTAAGTGAAAAAGCAGCCTGCCAACAGTATTACACGTGGTGCTGTTTTTATAAGAACTAATACACATACTTGCATATACAGCATATACAAATTTTTGAAAAATGCGAGGTAATACACTAGGACATGAATAAATAACTGAGTGATTGAATTGCAGGTTAATTTTTCTATAATTTTTTTCTTTGTGTTTTACAAGTTTGAGGTTGTGAATATATTTTACTTTTGTAATCAGAAAAATAAATTAAGAGATTTTCTTTAGTTAATGAACTGATACCCACGTTGGGAAATGACGTTGAAAACAAAGAGGGAATCTGGGAGATGCTTTCTCAGACCTCAGTGGGGGTCTTTCCCCATAACGGTTGATGGTTTTCAGTTGAAGCTAGCAGCCTCTTAATGTACTATGCAACATGAACCCCACCTAATGGAAACACTATTTTCCTCTCTTTCTGCCTTTTATCTCATCACTATTCATTGCCAGTATTCCTGATATTTGTGTTCATTGGATAAAAAGACTTCCAAGCTAAAAAGGAACCAGGAAATCTTTAACAAGCAAGGACAGAAAGATTTTTTTTT